>JBBDGP010002801.1:532500-1132500 GCA_037952835.1 Lithobates septentrionalis
ATTGAATATGAAACGTGGCTGGGTCTTTTAGCATGACAATGATCAATGAAGGAGTGGCTTCTTAAGAAGCATTTCAAGGTCCTGGAGTGGCCTAGCCAGTCTCCAGATCTCAACCCCACCTTTGGAGGGAGTTGAAAGTCTGTGTTGCCCAGCGACAGCCCCAAAACATCACTGCTCTAGAGGAGATCTGCATGGAGGAATGGGCCAACATACCAGCAACAGTGTGTGACAACCTTATGAAGACTTACAGAAAACGTTTGACCTCTGTCATTGCCAACAAAGGATATATAACAAAGTATCGAGATGAACTTTTTATAAAAATACTTATTTTCCACCATAATTTGCAAATAAATTCTTTCAAAAATCAGACAATGTGATTGCCTGGATTTGTTTCCACATTTTGTCTCTCATAGTTGAGGTATACCTATGATGACAATTACAGGCCTTTCTCATCTTTTTAAGTGGGAGAACTTGCACAATTGGTGGCTGACTAAATACTTTTTTGCCCCACTGTAAACATGCATTTACATAATGCATGTAAATTCATTCTGCTGAAATAGGGCAAAAGCAAATGTTCTTAGACCATTGCTTCTCAAACTTATTTGTCTTGCGCACTAAAAAGATCTAAAAATTTTCATAGCACACCACTACATTTTAATTCAGAAGTTTATTAGCTTTATTTTGCTAAATCACAAGATTTTCAAAGTATTTCTTTGGTTTGTCCTTTACAGCTGGATGTTTTGTTTCCAAGAGTCTCTTCAATTTGCTAGGAACAAGCAACTCGTACGACAAAACTGCGTTGCAGATCAGACAGAATGGCAATTGAGCATCTTCAGATCTCGAAGCGCTGAAACCATACTCAATGTAGTCTTCTTTGTACTTTCGCTTGCTTTCTTGCTTTCCATTTAACAGTTTCTCTTTCAGAGTTGCAGACTAGATTAAGTATTTCTCCATCGCTAAAAAATAAACAAAACTTTATTTATAAGCATCAAAGTTGGAATGGAACGGTCTCCATTATTATAAGATAATTAGAGCGATCGAGATCTCCCGAGATCTTGCGTTACAAAAGAATGACAGACTGACAGAGATTGAGTTTTTATATGTTACTTCTTTTACTTTTGCGACATTGACTTACCATTTCATTCTTCGATATGTTCAAGGTTTTAAACGCTAGCAATTTTTAATAATTTAATTTAAATATTTTTCAAAACTCCCACGGCACACCTGCAAATCTCAGGCGGCACACTTAAAACGTGTAGGGGGGGGTTTGGGTAGTGAATGTTCTATATTTTTGGGTTTTTGTTCTTTCTTTTATTTATGTTGGAATTTGTGCCTTGCTGCTTTTACTTTGTTTTTGGCCCTGCTTGGCCACTTTACTATGATGAGTACTTATATCAGTGGCCCTGCAAGGCCAATTGCTTTGTTTTTCCTTGTCAAAAGAAGTTTATTGAGTATACAATATTATAAAGATACATAAAGTAAGTTTACAAGGATCTATAAAGTAAGCTCATTGTTTTACAGTAGGGTTTATATAGGTAAATATCATGAAATTTCGAATATTATACCTTGGGTTCACGTAAACCTAAGTTAAAGATATATATCATTTCCTTAGTTACTTTTGTAGGTATTTAAATGATTTATACCTACTATACATATTGTTTACAGGTAGAGTGTATATAGGTCAAATAAATTCTGATAATGAGCTTTAATCGTAAGGTGGAGAAAAGGAAAGAGAAAGAAGAAAAAGGGTAGAAAGGCAGAGGTATGGTCCACAAGGTTGTCCCGCTCGTCAGTTTATTATTCTTTTTAGTTCTCTTTGAAGCCTTAGAATGGGTGTCTCTGTAAGTCATTTAATCTGTTACCATGGCAACAGGACAGAGTCATTGAAATTTGACAGGAACTGTTGTTTTATCCAAGGATGCCAAAGTTTTTCAAATTTTGAAATTTGATTTTGATCGATGGCTACCATCTTAGCATGGGACATTGTATTATTCATTCTGTGAATTGTTTCTGCTAGTACCAATGTAGGAGATTTCCATGCCTTGGCCACTGTTTGTTTTGCAGCCGTTATTAGTTGGATCATAAGTTTGAATTGAGAGAGTGTTAACCATTCCGGTTTTAGATTAAATAAAGTTATATATGGATCTGGTTGTATTATTTTTTTAAAATATTTTAGATGCAATCACGAAGACTTCCTTCCAGAAGGTTTGGATTACTGGGCACGTCCACCATATGTGTAAATATGTGCCTATTTCTGGGCATCCTCGAAAACAAAGAGCTGAGGTATTAGGTGAATATTTTGCCACTCTAGCAGGTACAAGGTACCAGCGAGTTAGGACTTTATAATTTGTCTCCAGTGCTAAGATGTTGGGTGAAGATGACTTAGATGTGAGCCATATGTTAGACCAGTCCGTGTCTTCTAAAGTTCGTCCCAGGTCCTCCTCCCACCTCTGAACGTAAGAGGGTCTATTAAGATTTACTACTCCATATAATTGATTATAAAGTGATGAAATTGTACCTTTAGCAAATGGATCTTTTGTACACTCCATGTTTGTGAGTGAAATATTAAGCACTAGGCATTTCTTAGGATTAATCATAAGGCCGGATAGGGCTGCAAATCCATCAAGAGCTGGTATTAAGTTAGGACCAGAGACCTGTGGTGATGATAGAAAAAGTAATATATCGTCTGCAAATATACATAATTTGTGTGTAATACCTCCTACTTCAATGCCAGTTATAGTTTGGTTTGTTCTGATGTATTGGGCCATGGGTTCGAGTATAAGGGCAAATAATAAGGGAGATAATGGGCAACCCTGTCGGGTACCTCTTTCGATATTAAATATAGGCTTTGGGTTTATTATATAATGCTTTGATCAATTGCTTTGTTTTTTATACAGTATATGTTTTTTTTTTTTAATCTAATAGTATTTTCTTTATTTTTGTATTTGGAGGAGCTATGCCAATTGTTTTGTTGAGTGTACTTTTTCGTATGTTTTATTATAAAACAATGAAAAGAAATTATTTAAAAAAAAGGTATTCATTAAAAAAAGCAGTTATTGGGGAAAATACTGTATAATACTGTATAATGGCCACTAGATGGTGCTGAGAAGCAAGCTTATTTTCTATGATATTGGTTGCCTTAAAGTGGAGTTCCAGCCATTTCTGTGTTTATTTAAAGTCAGCAGCTACAAAAAAGTGTAGCTGCTGACCTTTAACCACTTCACCCCAGAAGGATTTGCCCCCCTAATGACCAGGCCATTTTTTGCGATACGGCACTGTGTCACTTTTAGAAACACACACTCACCTGTCCCACGGTCCAGCAATGTGGCCACCTGAAGCCTCGTTTCTCTCCCCCGCCTCTCTGCAGCGCGGGCATCACTACTGTGGGCACCAGGTGCGCACTGCGCATGCGTGAGTTGTGCTGCACGTCCTGAATGGCCGGGAAAGCTTCTGGGACCTCTGACATGTCCCAGAAGATTGCAGGGGGGCCTAGGCAGCCCAAGCGGAAGTGGGAGCTGGGTACCTGTTAAAACTAGGTACCAACTCCCCCCCCCCAAAAATGACATGTCAAATGTGGCATGTCAGGGAGTCAGGAGTACTTAAAGCTTAAGTTTCACTTTTGGGTGGAACGCCGCTTTAAAGTGATTATAAAAGAAAATTTTCAAAAATAAATAAATAACAAACATCTCAACATCTCTATTCTAACCTGCTCTGTGCCATGGAATGGCCCAGAGCGGCCCTAAACCTCAACTTCTTGGGTCCCCCGCCTGCACTCCTGGCCCCTCTCCTCTGTCCAGTGCCCCCATGGGAAGCCGCTTCCCATTGAGGCACTTGTGCATGTTCGCTCCCGAGCCCAGACACAGACAATGGGACTCGGCCCCGCTCCCTCATCACTGGCTTTGATTGACAGCACTGGGAACAAATGGCTCCCAGTGCTCCAGCAAAGCTAGTGAGACACGTAAGTGAGGGGAGAGAAGAGCTGCAGACTTGCACAGTTCTGGATTGAATGAGGGCTCAGGTAAGTATAGAGGGGATTGAGGGGCCAAAACCGATGCCTAAACATTTTTTTACCTTAATGAAAGTAATGTAATAAGGTAAAAAATGTTTAGGTTTTAGAACCACTTAATTTATTTATTTATTACAGATACTTATATACTGTAGCACCTTTTAGTGGCCATAATGCAATATTTTTCATTTTTTGTACTTTTTTATTTCAATAAATAAAAATCATTTTGCAGGGAATATAGCCTGATACAATCCCCCCCCCCCCTTCACACAAAACAAATATACATGCAGTTTCGATGAACGAACAGCAATGAATGGCTAATCAGTGTATTCTGACGGTGGGGGAGACACCGCTGTCAGAATACAGTAGGACAGCGGAAGAAATCTCTGCATCTACATCCCTCGCGTTGATCTGGGTTCTGTGGGTTTCTTTTCATTCAACCCGCTGGAAAGTGAAAGAAAATCCCAAATTAGGGGTGGTCCTCAGAACTATAATAGAGGGGAAATCTTCCAATGGGGACACTAGTTTTGGTGACCTGGGGGTCCCCAAGGAATTCCCTTAATTTGCAGGGATTTCCTTCACTTCCTGTTTTGTTTATTGGACAGAAAGTGAAGGGAAATCCCCTTAATGGGACACATATGGTAAAAAAAATCACAGGGTTTACAAGCCTCCCTTACTCCATAATGAAAAATAGTTTTTCCTATAGTTCTATTTTAAGTGCTTGTGCACTTCTCTATTATCTCTGCCATTATCATGTCTGTCAAGTCTATGGGGGTGATTTACAAAAGCCGTGCGCCATCAGTAGAGGCGCACAGCGAGGCATAATGCACATTTCCATATTTACGAAATGATGCACCAGTAACAGAGCGCAAATCCCCCATTTACTATAGCGATATAACATTTCCATATTTACGAAATGGTGCACCAGTAAAAGAGCGCAAATCCCCCATTTACTATAGCGATCTTGGCGCATGGGAGAATGCAATCTGTGTGCCACTATGGACACAGCACGGCATCTCCAATTCAATATTGACAAAAGATGGAGGTGCCAATATTATGGGGTGATGTGAGGAAGTTTAGTAACAACTGCCCAAGTAGCAAATATTCCCAAAATAGAATGAGAAAGTAACTTCAGAGAAAGCCTGCTGTGCTTGCAAGTACTGTGCTTGCTAGAACTACGTCAGATCAATGTAAGAAGTGCGCATGCGCAAGCTACTCTTGCGCTCATTCACATGAGTTTGTTCACTGCGCAGCCAAAATCTTAGTAAATGTTAAGCAACGTACATGCAATTGCATGGGTTGAATGGGCGCACCTCTAAACTTGACAATTTTTTTAAAGCTGGTTTACCTTTATGTATTATTTTAAGGAGATTTGCCCACAGGTCATGTTAGCATGCTACGTTGCCAACATGTGACATGCACCTTGTTAAAATTATGTAAAAAGACTCTTGTTCCTCTAACTCCTCCTAAAAGGGCATTAAACCTTCCCCCTCTAATGCATATGATTTCCTTGGGCTAGCTTTTGCTTTTAAAGGGGAGCTCCACACTCCATTCTACAATGCTCTTGTCTCCCCCCTCTAATCACTTGGATTTCCATGGGCTAACTTTTGCTTTTAAAGGGAAACTCCACACACCATTCTCCAACGCTCTTGTCTCCCCCCTCTAATCCCTTGGATTTCCATGGTCTAGCTTTTGCTTTTAAAGGGGAACTCCACAATCCACTCTATTCTCAAAAAGGCTGTGAGCTGCCTTCACCAATCCAAACCACTTTCTTTTTCAGAGCATAGAACAGGGCCAGCTAGGAAAGGGGTGAGAAAAGCAATCGCCCAACCCCCTCCTGAACCATACAAGGCCACATGCACTTAACATAGCTGGCTGCCTTTGGGGCATGTTGGACTCAGCCCAATACCAACCACAAAGCACCTTGTACCCACTAAAAAATAATAAAAAGCATATAAACGTAATCAATGACACAAAAAATTGCAGTCCATCTTGAGAAATCCAAAAAGGGTAGAAGATAGGAGAACCGTCACCGACACCCAACACAACTGACTCTTACCGTCAGTGTACAGGACATACACATTGAGCAAATGGTTGAAAAGCCAAATTCACAACTTGTATTAATCGAATGGTCCACCAAGAGAATCCTCTCTCATAGATCCACCAGAGACAGATAGCTGTTTCATAACAATCTCAGCTGGGAGATGGACTCCACAGGAACAACTCAACAGTCATATAAAAAAGGATGAAAGAACAAACTCATTGCACAGACATCCAAAAATGTGATTATTTATTGCAACAAAAGAGAAATTTAAACTCACATTTCACCATTAAAAAACGAACATGAGCCAAAAAGGAAAGCGTCCAGCGCTTCCCACCATCAAGACGGCAGCCACTCCTCTATACACAATACGTCACTCGTCCCTCATTCGCCCAACGTTTCGTCACAAACGTACATCATCAGGGGCATGGCTACAACGTGTGACGCTGAGTTATATAGAGAGTGGGCTCGAGTGCCAGGCTGGATATTACATGCGTTCCAACGGGCGGAAGTATTCATCTCCCAGCCAGTGAGCCGCACTACAGCCAATTGCATGTGGTTCACAGGGCGGAAGTGACGATCTCCCGACCTATGAACCACCCTCCAGAAGGTCTGCATGCCATCCACCAGACGGAAGTCATGAACTCCCGTCCAATGAGAGACATCAAACCAGGAACGTAAACAACAGAAAAAAGGAAAAAAAGGGGAAGTTTTATCAACCGAAAATTATAGTTATGACACTTCCCCCAAACCGGAACGCAACCAACATATGAGTGGTTATTAGAAAGAGCTCTTAAAGCCCTCACGGTATTCCACATAAAAATTTAGAATCTGCAAATATTTCAACAAATTCAAAGAATTAAATGAAACAAACAAAAAATTGTTAATATGGGAAAATGGGATTATAAGTGCGTAAAGATATTAAGGAGTGGCAGCCCCCTGTGGCAATAAAACAGTATACAGGCACAATGTACATATCATAAAACATGAATTTACCAAAAAAAAATATTATAAATAGAAAAATAGAAATAAAAATAAAAATAAAAAATGAAAAATAAAGTAAAATAAAATAAAAAATAAAAAAAATAATGAAAAAAGTAAAAATAAACTGTCAGAACATTTGGGGTTAAAAGAATTTATATTCATATATATATATATATATATATATATATATATATATATATATATATATATATATATATATATAGGCCTTTATATTGTATATTTTTCAAATGAACATGAGAGGAGCCATTTTGGCTCTAAAGTTGAATCAAAGTTCATAGCCCATGAATAGGCATTGTGGCAAAAGTTGTTTTCTTTTTTTTTTTTTTTATATCTTTATTTATCATTTTTTCATTACAAATCATCCCCGCAAGGGACCTGTACAAAATACAAATCCCCCATGGTTACAAGTAAATACATGCTGTCCCCCAAGCCCGTCCCTGCCTCTTCTACCCCCCAAACCACCCCACCCCTCCCGCCCCTGCAGGGTATTTCTCGGAAGGAAATTCCCCCGTCGTAGTCTCTCCGTTCATGGTAAAGCACCCTCTTGTTATACCTTTTTTATACAATCTCCTTTAGATAGGACCAGGAACTTTTAAATTTAATCCAGCCTGTCCACTTCCCTGCGTGTTCTGTTTCCTCGTCAGGTTCCATTCCCCGCCCGTCTAGACTTTCAACATTAAATATTCTGTTGAGGCCAAAGAGCCAATCTCGCGTATTAGGGCTTGATGGGTTCAACCAGTTTTGAGCAATCAGTCCCTTAGCTACATCTAATGCTATAGGGGCCAGGGAGGATTTATAACTCTTAACTGGGTCTGGAGTCCCATGGAATAGGCAGACCCATGGGTCTTCCACAATTTCCCTCCCCATAATATCTTTTGATAGTGATAAAAAATTTTTCCAGTAGGCTTTAATGACAGGACATTCCCACCAAATGTGGGCCATTGTACCCACCGTTGAACACCCCCGCCAGCAAGTGTTGGCCTTGGTCCTATCCATTTTACTTACTCTGTCTGGGGTGGCGTACCATCTTGCTAGAACTTTATAATGGATTTCCGTTCTCCTATTGTCTAGTGCCAAATAGTGTGCCATCTTCAGAATTTTTTCTATCGTGTTCCTATTACACTGTGAACCCAGTTCCATCTCCCACTTTTTAATGTAGGGAGGCACCCCCAGCTCTTGTGCCGCTCCCAATATTCTGTATATTTGTGCTACAACACCTTCTGCTTGCTCCTTTGTACAGAGTTGCTCCAACGGTCTGAGCTCTTCCATACTTCTGAGTGGCTTCGGTAGTTTATCAATAAAGTGGGAGAGCTGGAGGTACCTCCACCTATCCAACACCCAAAGTTCTGATTCTCTACTTAATTCCGTGAAAGTGCGCATTTTCCCCTTACTAATGAAATTTTTTAGTTGAACAGAATCCGTTTTTAACCAATTCCCTCCCACCTCCCGTCTCCCAGGTTCAAAAAAGAAATTATTTTTCATATATATCAACGGTGAGTTATATGCCCATTTGTGCTGTGTATGTGCCATGTCCCAATATTTGAAAGTGTTGTGCGTTAACGCGGATGTGCTAATGTCAAGTGCTCTAAATTTTGGGGGGTTCCAAAGCAAGTGTGCCAAGTTATTGTTGCTCAAAGAATACTCGATATCCACCCATCGCTTGTCCACCCCTTTTTTACTCCACTCAGTGACCCGTGAGAGCACTACAGCTATGTAGTACCTATTGAAATCTGGTAGGGCTATTCCCCCTTTTTTTTTTCTCTGCTCAGTGTTGCGTAGGAGATACGTGGTTTCTTGCCACCCCAGACAGCTTCTCTTATTAATTTTCTCAAAGCCTTTAAGAAATACCTTGGTAGCGGGATGGGCAACAGCTGGAATTTATACAAAATTTTCGGAGTTATCACCATTTTAACCGCATTTGCTCGTCCGAACCATGAAAGGGGCCTGGACCGCAGCCTTCTGGCCTCTTGCCTGATGTCGTCCAGCAAGGGGATATAGTTTTTTTATATATCTCTTTGAAAGTATTAGCTAGTTTAATACCTAGATAACTAATCTCCTTTTTCCATGGGAAGGGGAATACTGCAGCTAAATGGTCCTCCTCCTGCTTCCCCAGACTAATGTTCAGAATCTCGGACTTCGTGGGGTTAATTTTAAAGTTTGATACAGCTCCATATGTTCTAAGGATTCGGAGCACATTAGGAAGAGTTATTCTGGGGTTTGAGCTAAAAAATAAAATATCGTCGGCAAATGCCGCCAACTTGTGATCCTCGGTTCCTACCTTTACCCCGCTGCAGTCAGGACTATTCCGAATGGAGGCCAGAAGAGGTTCCAGGGACAGGACGAACAAAAGGGGGGAGAGCGGACAGCCCTGCCTAGTTCCGTTTGTCATCCCAAAAGGTTTTGAAAAGGCCCCGTTAACTTTTACAACTGCGCTTGGGCTACTGTATAGAACCCTAATCCAGGAGATGAACCTGGAACCGAACCCCATGGCTTCCATTGTGTTCATCAAGAACCCCCAGTCTACCCTGTCGAATGCCTTTTCGGCATCTATTGACAGGAATAGAGCTGGGGGTCCCTCTTTTCTGCAGAACTCCGACAGCAGCAACGCCCTCACCCCGTTATCCCTACACTGTCTACCGGTGACAAATCCGGCCTGGTCCGGGTGTACCAGGTCGGCCATACATCCCTTCAGTCTATTGGCCAACACCTTAGCGTATAATTTGACATCAGCGTTCAACAGGGATATGGGCCGGTAACTTGAACACAATCTAACGTCTTTCCCTTCCTTCGGTATCAGGGTAATTATAGCAGATAATGCCTCGCCTCCCATCCCCCACCTAGTGCCGAGTTCATTCCAGTATTGGCGCAACCTGGGGACCAGTAAGTGTCTCATTTTCTCTAAGTAAAAGTGTGGCAAAAGTTGTTTTCTGGCTTACAGGGAGGCTATGTAAGATCTGTCTGTACCATTATCCCAAGTTGTATATCTCTTGTCCTTGACACTTATAGATAAGGGAAGTTGGTACAAACTTACACAGCCTGCAAAACTAAATAGTATTTTCAGAATAAACCACGTAACAAAAAGGGCTTATCCACAAATGATATATTTTAAATAATAATGCTTCTTTAATACATCTTTACAATCTATCTTTATTAGGTAACATTATTTAAACCTGTTTACTACATATATATTATTACAAGGTTGAAAATATGGTATCCTATTTAGGAAGCCATTCATGAATACCTGTTAGGCTTATCATAAGAATCTTGACTTCACTTTCATGACATTTACAACCCCAGTTAATTGTGTGGGGTATATTTTCTCATACACATATATTTTAAGAAGCGCCAGGACGGCTGGAGATATTGACACTTGATTGTCAACCATTAGACAAATAGTGGTGTTTTGCTAAGCCAAGGTCAGAAGGTTATGTCAATCATATTAAAAGTCATTTCTGATCCAACATCGCCCCTAAGGCTGAAATTGGTAATTATTCAAAATGGCGTTGGTCTTGGTTGTCGAGGTAACATATAAACTCCATCGTCATATGATATCATCAGTTACATAGTAAAGAGACATACACCCACTTTTGGGGGGAGATAAAAAGGAGAGACAGAGAGCAAAGAGGGGAGCGATGGGAAGGAAGCTATGGGAAGAGAGCTATGGGAAGATCTGGAGGAGCTCTGAGGATGACTGGACGGGTCTGTCTCTAAAGGTGGAAAGAAGTCTCTTTTGGGACTTTGCTTCTCAAACTGATAGAATTCTTAAAGACCTGGTAAAGTATTAATCTTTCCAATGTATACCTTTTTAGGTAATTGAAGTTTGGTTGAGCATATTCTTGACTAATCCAATCCATTGTTAGTTCTGCTTTGAAGTGAAGTGAATTCTAACTGCAGTATGAATTTGTTTTGCTTCTAAACCAAGGGAGATACATATATATTGTTATATCTCATAATACTGACTTCAAAGTTTTAGAATTGGATTGGTTATAATATGTGTTAAACCATTGATTCATTCTAAATCTAAAATATAAGCTTTGATCAAATTATCAAGCTGTGCACAATATAACAATTTTTGTTTGTGCATTTAAGAGTGTAATAAGAAGGTCTGTTGGTTTTGAGAAGAGATCACATCATAGTATTAAGGTAAACAATATTTGTTTATACAAGTCCGTGAAGTCACGGAAGACTATTCACAAGTTACCAGGTTTAAAATGTACAAGTATCATTTAAGTATTGAAATGTGGTATTTTGTTATAAGAAATTGAATAAGAGAATTGCGAATATTATCTGAACCATCATTTATCTTTGATATGTAGAAGTATATCCATTTATTTGTTTTATCACGAAATATACCTAATATTATTTTGCACTGCATTTTTAGTTAATAAATATATATTTTTAGGCAACATCATTTGTATCACTTGTCTTCAAAATAGCACGGATAAACGAACTTGAATATCTTGTTGGTATTGGTAGAAAATTGTAAGTCTCCCAAATCAAAGATTTGCATATTTTCACGATTACAATACTATTTTATTATTTCAGTATAAACATTCTGACATAATTGGAGGCCCCAGCGAGATCCGTTAACGTTTGAAACAAGTGATGTATTTGTGAAAAATTATATATATTTTATTGTCATTTTTTTTTGGGAAAAAAAAATAAAATTAATTTTAAAAGTTAATAGTTTTTTTTTTGTGTTTTTAATATTGCCATTGTTAGTTGCAATATTGAAAAATAACAGACACTAAAGTTATTTGTAGTGTAGCCAGTCCTGCTGATGCAGGGAATTAAATTGGTCTGCATTACTGAAAAAACTGAGAGTTTGCAAAAAATCAGGTGATGTCTTCTATCAGAAAAGTATGGGAAATAAAAACCGAACGTGGTCCCTATAAGTCAGCTATTGCTGCAAGAAGGACCATGGGTACTTTGAAATTTAAGCCCAATCAAAGTACCAGAGATCTTTTAAAAGTTCTCAAGAAGGCCTTCAGCTTGGCTGAGAAAAACCCAGATTTTGAGAGCCATGAATTTTTCCAACTGTTTTATGAGGCTTTGTCAAATAAAATTAAAGTTGTTGTGGCCTGGGATTACTAGCCCAAAAATGGTTTGGGTTGGCTAATAGAAAGCACCATCCTTTTCACGGTTCTACAGAACAGTAGGAATCCTCAAACATTAATTTAAAAAGCCCGCTCAGATAATAGCTGAGGCTCACTAAAAATAAATAAATAAATAAATAAAAGCAGGGAAATTGAGAATGCAAAAAGTAATTAGGCTGGAATTATTAAATTCCAGTTCTCCCAATAAGAGAAAAGTTACACCCAGTTTTAAAACTAAAAAAAAGTGAAAAGCTAGCTGAGGTGTTAAAATATTTAAATGTCTGAAATTGACCAATAAGAAAAAAAAAAACATGAGCAAAGCATGTTTAAATATTTTTTCCCTCTTTCTAACAGGAGATTTACCCCTCTTTTGCAAAGGGGGGGGAGAGGAAACTGATTTGATCGCAGCCAAAACTGCTGTGCATAAGTGCATAAACTGACAGTCTTTTGGAATGTGCCTGTGTAAAAAAAAAAAAGTTGGGGCAAAACTCCTCCATGACTAAAGGAGTAAGTTACAAAGCAGGACAAAAGTGAAACCCACTGTTATATCATTCCATGTATACATTTTTATATATTTTATTCCTTACAGGTATTTCATAAAAACAGGATACCATAATAAGAAGTTATTGGATAAGTATCCAAGTAACTATTTTGTTTCAGAAACATTCCTAATAAATTCAAGAATTATTTTCTGAAAAATAATATCAGCTAAAATTATCTTTAAAGCTGAATTTGTAAATATTTTCAGCACTGCCCTGAAATCCTAAAAATAAAAAGCCCAGTTGAACTTCAACTTAAAGGGAATGAAGTAATTTACATTAAAGGGAATGAAGTAATTTACATTCCCGCATTTATAGTTAATATGCCCTACGATCGATTATGTATTGATATCGATCTTTTTAAAAAGATTAAATCCTATTGTGATTTTATTAAAATGTTATATTGTCTTAAGTGACAAGGCCATAAATAGGAACCTTCCCAGTCCTCTCACAATCAGCGCAAATGCCCTGTGATAAGGAAAAACTGGAATATAAGTGAGATCCATCGCAGGAATAATTAAGTTCTAGATGGCACCTTTTGTACAGGTAATTCCAACTCCCTAGAAGGGTCAGACAGGAGGATCATACCAGATGTATGTCCCCTGGAAAATAGTTGAGAGGTTTGCTTGGAAGGTGATGTTCTCAAATGCTCACATCCATACAGTATATACTGACTCTAATGAGCTTAGTAATTATACTCAATTCCTACTGGGATGGTATGGTAAGGTGTTTTTTTTCCTAACAGGTTAGTGACCTGGGGAATGTTAATAAGGTTCATATTTATGCCAGGAATATAATCACATTAGTAGAAAGTTATTAGAATAGTTGGCCAATCCTAAAATAAATATTTAGGTATTCAACCCCTCAGGATAATTGTCCATGATCTGGATAATGACTCTAATAGTCATAATAAAATTGCTAAATGCATCGTATCCATTTCTATGGAGGGGAAAATAGCCAATCATTTACTTATGGTAATCAATGACCCAAAATATCATGTGTACATTGGCAACGATATATGACATCGCTTCGCTATACACATGGATCTGGTAAATTCCACACTGTGGTCCAGATTAAAATAAAACCCATGTAGTTTCATAAATGAACATGAAACGCTTAAATAATATTAGTTACTGCCATATGCAGTAAACATATTAGTACCACATAAGGTCATAAGTCATACAGGTACTAATACATTTTTTTATTTTTTTTTTATTTTTATTATTACACGGCCAGGTATAAATAGGCCAAAATTTTAAGAACCCCGCTGCATTAAATGTTTCGCAGACAGGATGCATATAGAAAGGATTTAAATAGATCCTATACCAATGGTAAAAAGAATTGTTCATGGAGTTCAAAAATATGTTTGCAAAAAGATTCCAGTGATGTGGTATAATAGACATACACATCGCCAGGACTCAGTCTGATCCAAGTGTTAACGCACCTAATGTTTTCAATCAAACATTGCTGTCTTTTCCTAGCTTGGAATGTTTCGCTAGTGGAAATCATTAGGAATTTCAAGGAGAGGAACGTTGTAGGATCAGTGCATAGTTCTTATGATAATCCTATACTTGATATTCTTAAACCAAATGGTCATTGCGTTTATATGCTGTTCTGAGACAGCTAAATAAACGAGGATATATGTACAGCTAGCTGTGCCATATATTGACCAATGCTTGATATAAGAAATACAAGGCGCTAAGTACTTCACTACACTAAATTATGCTTAATGATGGTGGACATTCAGGTAAGTCCTGAAGACCCATAAAAGCTGGCATTTAAATGTGGTAAGAAATAGTACAACTGGAACAGAATGTTAATTGGTTATATAAATTTTGGTTTAAAATTTTATTTTGTTTTTGTGTGTTATTTTACATAAGGCCATTGCCTGATGTACCTGAAAGAGAAAGTCTAACATATGTGGATGATATTTTTATTGAAAAGCATATACCAGAGATTAGATATGTTCTTAACCAGTTGAGAGAGGTGGATGTTTAAAATTTCATTTCAGAAAGACCAATGGTGTCGCTCCAAGGTTCATCTCCTGAGATCTAAGGTTTGCAGCCTAAGTCTCGCACAAGAAGAAAATGGAGGCTGTAGTGAAGTCAAAAGTATCTGCCAATATCAGTTGAATTGAGGATATGTTTGGGTATGGTATAAAGTATTCAATTGTATGCTTGTCATCCTAGGTTCCAACTAAGAATGCTGGAAGGTAATGTATAAGAAAAGATTTTTAAGACCTCAAGAGAATGTAAATGTAATAATATGACATTGTGACAATTCTCTCCTGACTTACAGATCTTCAAATCTTATACTTCAGCATTAATGTTAATCCTGCTAATCATGGCAGAATACTATTATCATTGGATCATTGATGATTTTAGTTAATTAAAATATAATTAACCAATCGCTATATATATATATATAGCATAGTTGGAATATGAAAAGATTAATTATTAAGAATATGTATTCATACTGTCTATTTATTTAAATAGAAAAAGATTGACAGTCCAGACCAGATCGTTGATTGGTAAAGGTGAAATGAACTGCCAAACGACACAGCGATCATATGAATGATGTTAATCCTTGGCGTCCAGTTCCGGAGGGAATCTGTCACCAAACCACCATCCAGACCAGATCGTTGATTGGTAAAGGCGAAATAATGACTACCAAAAGACACAGCGATCGTATGGATGATGTTAATCCGTGATGCCCAGTTCCGGATGGAACCTGTCACTAAACCGAATCCTTCATCAGGAGTCATGAAGCAAGATGCTCCAGGATTCGTATTGCCGGAAAGAAAGATTTGTTGCAGGAGTCCCTTGTGTGCTTGAATCCCAGAATATCCATTGAAAGGAGGGATAATATATCCCATTTTCAGCTTGTAGCAATACAAGAGTGGATTCACTGAAGAGTTTCTTCAATTTCTGGTTTACCAGCTTTGTTTTTATTACATTTGACAAGGGGGGGTTACACCACCACTACAACGGTTCATTTTGTTTCCATAAAGACTTGAACTCATCAAGGAAAATCCAAGTCATACAAGAACATTCCTTTATCATATAGATGAAGAGAGAAACGTCCTTCAAGTATAACGAAAAATAATAATATGGCCATATCTTTTAAACAACTATGATATTTCTGTAGACCCGTTTTCTTAGGATGTCCAAGGCTGTTCGCCAGAATTCCAAAAAACGTGGGGGGGATTTGTCAGAACATTTGGGGTTAAAAGAATTTATATTCATATATATATATAGGCCTTTATATTGTATATTTTTCAAATGAACATGAGAGGAGCCATTTTGGCTCTAAAGTTGAATCAAAGTTCATAGCCCATGAATAGGCATTGTGGCAAAAGTTGTTTTCTGTCTTACAGGGAGGCTATGTAAGATCTGTCTGTAACATTATCCCAAGTTGTATATCTCTTGTCCTTGACACTTATAGATAAGGGAAGTTGGTACAAACTTACACAGCCTGCAAAACTAAGAATCCTGACTTCACTTTCATGACATTTACAACCCCAGTTAATTGTGTGGGGTATATTTTCTCATACACATATATTTTAAGAAGCGCCAGGACGGCTGGGGATATTGACACTTGATTGTCAACCATTAGACAAATAGTGGTGCTTTGCTAAGCCAAGGTCAGAAGGTTATGTCAATCATATTAAAAGTCATTTCTGATCCAACATCGCCCCTAAGAGGCTGAAATTGGTAATTATTCAAAATGGATTTGGTCTTGGTTGTCAAGGTAACATATAAACTCCTTCGTCATATGATATCATCAGTTACATAGTAAAGAGACATACACCCACTTTTGGGGGGGAGATAAAAAGGAGAGACAGAGAGCAAAGAGGGGAGCGATGGGAAGGAAGCTATGGGAAGAGAGCTATGGGAAGATCTGGAGGAGCTCTGAGGATGACTGGACGGGTCTGTCTCTAAAGGTGGAAAGAAGTCTCTTTTGGGACTGTGCTTCTCAAACTGATAGAATTCTTAAAGACCTGGTAAAGTATTAATATTTCCAATGTATACCTTTTTAGGTAATTGAAGTTTGGTTGAGCATATTCTTGACTAATCCAATCCATTGTTAGTTCTGCTTTGAAGTGAAGTGAATTCTAACTGCAGTATGAATTTGTTTTGCTTCTAAACCAAGGGAGATACATATATATTGTTATATCTCATAATACTGACTTCAAAGTTTTAGAATTGGATTGGTTATAGTATGTGTTAAACCATTGATTCATTCTAAATCTAAAATATAAGCTTTGATCAAATTATCAAGCTGTGCACAATATAACAATTTTTGTTTGTGCATTTAAGAGTGTAATAAGAAGGTCTGTTGGTTTTGAGAAGAGATCACATCATAGTATTAAGGTAAACAATATTTGTTTATACAAGTCCGTGAAGTCACGGAAGACTATTCACAAGTTACCAGGTTTAAAATGTACAAGTATCATTTAAGTATTGAAATGTGGTATTTTGTTATAAGAAATTGAATAAGAGAATTGCGAATATTATCTGAACCATCATTTATCTTTGATATGTAGAAGTATATCCATTTATTTGTTTTATCACGAAATATACCTGATATTATTTTGCACTGTATTTTTAGTTAATAAATATATATTTTTAGGCAACATCATTTGTATCACTTGTCTTCAAAATAGCACGGATAAACGAACTTGAATTTCTTGTTGGTATTGGTAGAAAATTGCAAATCTCCCAAATCAAAGATTTGCATATTTTCACGATTACAATACTATTTTATTATTTCAGTATAAACATTCTGACAAAACCAAATAAAAAGAAACTAATTTGGAAGAAAAAAACATGCAAAAATGCATGTAAAAAAATAGGGAAAGGGGAGGGGGGAGGGGAGAGGGAGGAAAAGGGGGTGGGAGGATGGGGAAGAAAGAAAAAAGGGGTGGAAAACAATAACATTGACCACCCTATGATGAAAATCCCAAGGACGAGAACTCACATCAACATGCAACAGATAAATATCTACGCATTGTTGATGAAAGCGTTCAAGTCCCACTTGACTTTCATTCCATAGGGAGCATATGTCTGAGCCTGGTAGATCCACTTCGTCTCTAGACGTGAGACTTCCCTGACCATGTGACTACCTCTCCAATGCCCACAAAATGTATCTATACCCAGAAAACTGGTACCCTCCGGGTTGCAATCATGCTCCGAAGCATAATGTTTGAAGAGGCTATGTTTTGGAAAGCCACGTCTGATGTTAGCCACATGCTCACTAAGTCTGACATGGAGCATGCGCTTTGTCCATCCAATATATTGCAGATCATATGGACACCTAATCACGTAAACCACATATTTTGTGGTGCACGTGATAAACGGTTTTATTGCAAAAACCTCCTGAGTGGAAGTTGATTAAAAAGAATCCGTTCTCCTGCTCCCATTAGTATTCAGCTTGCAGATGGGACATCTCCTGCATGGATGAAAGCCACCCATATTTTGAAAAAAGGAAACCTTCTTTGGAGGATCAATTATATTCGGAGCCACCTGCAGCCTCAACGGGGGAACTCCCCGGTAAACGACCTGTGGTCGCTCCGGTAGAATAGAACCCAAGATCCGATCACCTCGTAAAACTTTCCAATGTCTTAGCAAGGTTTTTTTTATTTCATAATGCTGGTTGGAATAGCCAGTAACAAAGGAGAATTTATAAGAATCATCCTGTACCTTAGGCTTAGCCACCAGCAAATCATCCCTAACCTTCGTTTGGGCCAGATTGAATGCAACATCAAGTTGGATCATAGTGTAGCCCTTCTCAAGGAACCGTCTCCTGAGGATTGAGGTTTCCCTGTCATAATCATCCAGATTAGTGCCGATCCGCCTCAGCCTCAAGAATTGACTCTTGAGAATCGATTCAAACCAAGCCTTATGATGAAAGCTCTCGGTGTGAATGAAGCCATTGCGGTCGGTTTCTTTGAAATGGGTTGATGTTATAATCCGTCCTTCACTTACTCTGATATTAAGATCAAGGGAGTGTATCTCCACACTACTAGCTTCCTGGGACAAAATGATACCCCTATCATTATTATTTAGACCGATAATAAAGTCATTAAGGGTTTCCAAACTTCCATCCTATAGGAGGAGGATGTCGTCTCTATATCTTTTCCAGAGTACCAGCTCCGACCTGGACTCTTGATAGACGACATCCTCCTCCCACTTGGCCATAAAAAAGGTTGGCCATGCTCAGGGCAAATTTAGCCCCCTTGGCCTACCCCCTGTTCTGCAAGTAATAGGAGCCATTATGCCACAAATAATTATGCTCCATGGCATAATCGAGAAGCTTCAGAATAAATCGTTTCTGTCGGACGTGGAGAGTGTCCTGTTTAAGAAAATGTTGCACCGCTTCTCTCCCGTGTTGATGGGAAATCACGGTATATAAGGAAGAAACATCCACAGTGGCGAGTATATATGTACCTTTCCATTCAAAATGTTGTAATAAATTAATTACTTGGGTAGAATCTCTCAAATAAGAGGGTGTCTTACTAACCAGAGGTTGCAAAAAGTGATCAATATATTTGCCCACCCTGGAAGTAACCGAATCGATGCCACTAACGATTGGCCTTCCAGGGGGCAAACAGGATCCTTATGCACCTTTGGTAGATAATAAATGACTGGAACCCTCTGTGCTACCGGAATAAGGAAAGCCTTTTCTTTTTTAGAGATAACCTTCTTTTGAAGGCCCTCTTCAACTAATAACACAAGTTCCGTTTTATAACCCGCAGTAGGATTTCCTTTTAGGGGCAAATAGGTGCTACGATCTGACAATAATCTTGACATCTCAGCGTTAGAAGCTTCTTTGGCAAGAATAACAACTCCCCCCTTTATCAGCCGGACACACCACTATGTCGTCCTGACCCTTAAGCATTTCCAATCCTTTCTTAAATGTATATTCCCTCCTATTTTTCTTAATATGCAATGATTGTAAATCCTTGTTGACCAGTTCCTTGAAGACAGTAATGGCCGGTGCTACAGGGCCTGGAGGAAGCATTTGACAATCTAGAATTCCTTATGTCCACTGAAGACTTCCGTCTGGTGAACGGCATGCAGAACTTCTGGAGGGTGGTTCATAGGTGGGGAGATCGTCACTTCCGCCCTGTGAACCACATGCAATTGGCTGTAGTGCGGTTCACTGGCTGGGAGATGATTACTTCCACCCGTTGGAACGCATGTAATATCCGGCCTGGCACTCGAGCACCCCTCTCTATATAACTCAGCGTCACACGTTGTAGCCATGCCCCTGATGATGCACGTTTGTGACGAAACGTTGGGCGAATGAGGGACGAGTGACGTATCGTGTATAGAGGAGTGGCCGCCGTCTTGATGGTAGGAAGCGCTGGACGCTTTGCTTTTTGGCTCATGCTCGTTTTTTAATGGTGAAATGTGAGTTTAAATTTCTCTTTTGTTGCAATAAATAATCAAATTTTTGGATGTCTGCGCAATGAGTTTGTTCTTTCATCCTTTTTTATATGACTGTTGAGTTGTTCCTGTGGAGTACATCGCCCAGCTGAGATTGTTATGAAACAGCTATCTGTCTCTGGTGGATCTATGAGAGAGGATTCTATTGGTGGACCATTCGATTAATACAAGTTGTGAATTTGGCTTTTCAACCATTTGCTCAATGTGTAAGTCCTATACACTGACGGTAAGAGTCATTTGTGTTGGGTGTCGGTGACGGTTCTCCTATCTTCTACCCTTTTTGGATTTCTCAAGATGGACTGCAATTTTTTCTGTCATTGATTACGTTTATATGCTTTTTATTATTTTTTATTGTTATTTATTAGCGCTACACTTTTACTTATATTTTTTGATATTGTACCCAGCAATATTGTGTTAGCTGCTTCCGAGTTTTTCCTTGTTTAAGCGCAGCAGATTCTCTCTTTTTACCTTGTACCCACTAATTTAAAGGAGCTTTCCACATTCCGTAAAGCCCCCTGTCTGCAGCCCCCCACAACCCCAGCCTAGGGTCGTGTGGAAGAGGCCCTTGTCCCCCTAAATATGGGAACAAGATGGTTGACTTTTGGGGTGCCCGAGCCCCTCCTGCCCCCAAACATCCACCCCCCTTTCATGGGCTGGCTTGCTGTGTGTTTGGCTAGGCGTTTGTTAGTGTGTGGGAGGGGCACAATATTTTTTTAGTTTGGGGTGGTATTTTTCACGTGCGGGTTCTCATTTTAAGCCTTAACAGGCCAAAATGACCTTGTATGTATTGCAGGGGAAGGCTATTTTTTGTTTTGGGTTAAAATCTTGCAGCTGCACTGCAGATTTTTACATTTTCTCTAAACCCATACATCTTTAAAGCAGCATTTTGGATACATGCTACAGATGCACTTACTTACAGGCAGAGTAAGCCCCCCCCCCCCCCCCCAGTTACTATACTAGCTTTTAAGCAATTTAGCATTTTTAAAGGCACTTCTCCTTGTTTCACCTGGTCCCCCATACCCATTTTAAGGCCAATAACTAGAATATAAGCCAGCCAAGTGAAAACTAGCAAAATTAACAAGTCAGTTCCCATAGACTGCAATGGTATTTGTTGTATAACTTTTGCCCATGTTAGGCTCTTCGTTTGCCTCCCTAGACCAGGGGGTGTTTGTCCCATCTGTAAATTTTGTAGCATGCTGGACGATGTGCTTATTTTGGACAGGGTTGGGTTGGTCTGGGCAAGCTCAGTTTTTTTTTGTGTGTGAACAGCACTTGGATTTTTCAGGGCATGCTCAGAGAGTGTGTGTGTGTCTCTGTCTGTCTCTGTGTGTGTCTATAGCGTTTGTTACTATACTATATGTGTCTATACGTGCTTGTTTATAGCGTTTGTAACACATGTATTTTCCTAGTTCAGCCCTATGTCCAGGCTGTAAAGCCAGCTATTGGCTGGGAGAAAGCTGTAGGCAAAAGATGTACTTCCAATTTCTAAAGAAGCATGTTTCCTTCTTTCGGCTCGGTTTCCACTAGTGCAAGTTGTCATGCGACTTGGGACTGCAAAGTCACATGACAAATCGTACCCCATGATTCGTGGATCCCAACAAATGGTCCCTACAACTGAAGTTATTCAGTTGGATTGTGGGTTTTGTTAATAATTTGTTTTGCAGATGCATGTTCAATCCAAGTAATGCATTTTACACTCACCCCCCCCCCCCCAAACAATTTTCATGCAACAGATTTCCCAGCTGCAGCTTAACTAGGCTGATTGGCATGGCATAACAAAAAAAGCTACTTTCCCATCCATGCATATGCTGCCATGGATAGGCACCAGGAAAGGAAAATTACAGAGAGGTAAGTATTCCATTTTCCATTTTAGCGCAGTGGTTCTCAGCTTCAGTCCTCAAGTACCCCCCGACAGGACATGTTTTGGGAATTTATCTTAGCTAAAATAGCTGTCCAAAATACCAAGCCATTGACTGTGATTTAAAGCACCTGTGCAAGATGAAGGAAAACCTGCAAACATGGCCGGTTGGGGGTACTTGAGGACAGGGTTGAGAACCACTGATTTAGAGCACTGAGATAAAATCTAGCTCAAGACAATCCTATTCTAATTGTGGGCATTTGAGGGAAACCAAGTGAGTGTTAGAACCCCTGCTCGTCTTATTTAGTTTGGGCTTTGTGTCCCTTTTCTGAAAATTAGCTATGTGACAGGAAGTGAGGGTAAAACCCTACCAATGTATTTCCTTGGGGACACACAGGTCAATCTAACTAGTGTCCCCATTAGGCAAATTGCACTCGAGCACTTTGTTGTGTACACCCCAAATTATTAGGTATTTTGGGGTTTATTAAAGGCAAATCCACTCTGCAATACAAGTGTACTCGTTGTGTACTTTGTTGTGTACACCCCAAATTATTAGGTATTTTGGGGTTTATTAACCCCCCTGGCGGTATTCCCGAGTCTGTCTCGGGGTGGATTTTTCATACCAAAAGCGGTAACCCCGAGCCAGGGGTCGCATCGCAGGATCCAGGAAGAGTTTACTTACCTTGTCCCCTGGATCCTGCGGTGTCTCCCCGCTGTGATCGGCGAGCCGCTGTGTCTCGCTCGATTCACAGTGCCGAGCTCCGTTCCCTGCGAGCGTTGCGACGCACGGGGACGGAGTTCGGCGGTAAATTCAAAAGTGAAACACACAGTATAGATACAGCATACTGTAATCTTACAGATTACAGTACTGTATCAAATAATTTCACATCCCCTTTGTCCCTAGTGGTCTGCCCAGTGTCCTGCATGCAGTTTTATATATATAAAACTGTTCTTTCTGCCAGGAAACTGGAGATTGTCCATAGCAACCAAAACTGTCTCTTTACATCAAAAGTGGTTTTAGACCAGCTAGAAAAAAGCGATAATAAATTATAATCACTTGCAGAATTGAGCGATAGTGATTTGTGAGGAGATCCGTCATCAAACACTAAAAGTCACAAAAGCTACAATTCTGCAACTGAGCAAATTTCAGTGTTTTTGATTTGATTACATTATTATATAATTTTTATTATTATTATATTATTATTTGCTATAATTATTTATAGTTATTTATTATATTATAATTTTTTATTTCGTTTTTCAAACTTTATCATACCCGGGATGTCTACTAGACTCTTGTTTGGACAGATTTAAGTGAACTATTCCTAAGCATTACAGGCCTACAATATAAAACGCCAAATTTCTGTGCAAAATAATGGTACCGCTTTCAGCACCTAAAATCTGAAATAATCATACCGGCAGGGAGGTTAAAGGCAAATCCACTCTGCAATACAAGTGTACTTGTTGTAAATCTGAAGGGAAGCAATAGTGATTTTATCATCCAATCATGTAGAAGCAAAGATGCTTTTTTTTTAAATTTTCATTGTCATGTCTCTCTCGGATCTCCAGCAACTGCACTTCCAAGTGCACTTGTAGTGCAAAGTAGATTTGCTGTTAGTAAATAAACCCCAGAGTCCAAAATACCTAATAATTTGGGGTGTACAGAGGAAAATGCTAGAGTGCAATTTACCTAATGGGGAAACTATTTAGATTGACCTCTGTGTCCCCAAGGAAAGACATTGCTAGGGTTTTACCCTCACTTCCTGTTTGGCTATGTGACAGGAAGTGAATAAATTTGAAGGAGAAATTGGCAAAATTTGGGAGGTGTCTTCACCCTATCAGGAGTGGAGACATCCACAAAAACTGACAAGACTTCTAATCCCTCTGCACCCTATCCCCAAGCAAAAATAAGAAAGCATTTAATTTAGTTTAACTTTGCAAAGACACATTCCTAAGTTCAACTGTGATGCATGTCAATGGCCCATTTAGACCTTGTTTAATAGAAAACACCAGTTGCCTTTCACTATAAATATTTGTTAGTCCAGTCCTGGAAATCTGCATCTGCTTTACTATTAATTTCCATAAAAATTGGGTTCCTCCAGCTAGATGCCCCAAATGCAACTGCTGTGTGCGCGGAGGTATGTACCCGTGTGCATATCTGGTTCCCAGAAGCGATGGCCAGCACACAGGAATGACATCACGCCCCTACAGGAAGTTGCCTGTACTGCTGCTAATTTCTTCCAACCACCATGCCCGCTCACTGTTCTCTGAGGAAGAGATGATCCTTATTTGCAAATTAAGATAATTTTTTATTTATTTTTACATGGGGTGGTGTTTGTGTGGGTCATGTGTGTATGTCTAAATGATTTGGCCTCAAAACACATATTTACTTCCTGTGTACAGATTCACTTCCGGGCCAATGTATATTGCTTCTGGGATCAGAAGATAATAATATAATTTTTTGTACTCGGACAGAGTGGAACTTAGAACGGTATTTTACTAACGATATTACAAATAGGTTCGATGAAAGTCTGAAGGGAGTTGTGGCTTGAAGATAGTGTCTTAGTACCGAAGTAATATTGTCATTGTGGAGAAGGTCAAAATTGGATCTGAAAAGATTGGCAGGGCCCAAAGCTCGGAGATAGTAGAGGAAGAGGAGAACTTAGGGATGAATCCATGTATCATTCTAAGTTCCACTCTATCCAAGTACAAAAAATAATATTATTATCTTCTGACCCCAGAGCCTGAAGTTCTGATCCTCCCCAGCCCAATGCCATCGCCACTAAGAAAAATAGTTTTCAAGTGACATTCCACAAGGATGCTGAATCAGATGGGGCAAAAGGCTAATTGAATAAAGGATCACTGAAGTTATTTATTTTTTTTTTAAATAACAAACATGTTATACTTACCTCCACTGTGCAGCTCGTTTTCCACAGAGTGGCCCCGAACCTGGTCTTCTGAGGTCCCTCTGCGGCTGTCTCGGCTCCCCCCCGCAAGGACTCAACACTTTCATGCGAGCTCCCTCGCATGGTGTTGAGTGCTTGCGGGCGCGCTCCCATGATACAGCCGGCGGCCATAGCTGCTCACTGTATCACTCAGCCCTGCCCCCCGGCGTGCCGTGTCATTGGATGTGATTGACAGCAGCGCGAGCCAATGGCTGCGCTGCTTTCAATCCATCCACTCTAGCCAATCAATGGCCAGGCTGAGTGGCGAAGAGGATGTCGGGGGTGAGCGCGGGACTTTCGAGGGGTCAGGTAAGTGAAACGGGGGGGGGGGCTGGGGGGCCGGTATTGTCAGATGTTTTTTCACCTTAATGCATCAAATGCATTAAGGTGAAAAAACTTTACCTTTACAACCCCTATAAGGGCTCCAGAGTGATAGAGAGATCCCAAGTGGGAAATATTTGTTTTAATGGGTGGGCTTATCTTCTTGACTGTCTTAAAGAATTTGATTATTAAAGGATCTTCGGCCCATCTCTTGTCACAGCAGAGATTGCCATCAGCTGTACCTTTTAAATTGCTTAATCCTAAATCAAGGTCTGCTGGCAGGAAGTCAAGGAGTTGGGAGGAAGAGGGTACATTGGGATTAAAGTTTTGCCATTCGCGAAAGATCTAAACTTATTCCAAACCTTGTCACATGTATTGTTCATTGAAGGCTCCTGTGCTTTGAGCAGAGTTGAAACAGCTCTGGAGGAACATCCTAATGATTAACGCCTCTGTTTTAACATTCTAGTGTGAAGATTTAATCTGTGAGGATTCTGATGGGTGTGATGCCTCGAGCCAGAAGAAATGGTATCAGAGGAATATTTGCCGGAGGCTGGACACTAAGAAATATTGCCCCAGGGAAATATGGGTCTCCCTGCAAATATGGCAGGACTGTTAACACCGTTTATTGTTGATATTGAAAGTCTCGAGAGAATTTGAGGTAGGAGGCCGGAGGAGGCCTAAATTAGATTGCATGCCCAAGGACTTGACAGGGCATCTATTGTTTCTGCCCAAGGGTGAGGTAGATGTGTAATAAACCTCCGCAGCTTCGTATTGCTTGCTGTAGCAAAAGGATGCAGTTCAAGAAAAGTCCACTGGCCCACAATCCAACTGAATAACTTCAGTTGTAGGGACCATTTGTTGGGATCCATGAATCATGGGGTAGGACTTGTCATGCGACTTTGCAGTCCCAAGTCGCATGACAAGTCGCACTAGTGGAAACCGAGCTGAAAGAAGGAAACATGCTTCTTTAGAAATGGGAAGTACGTCTTTTGCCTACAGCTTTCTCCCAGACAATAGCTGGCTTTACAGCCTGGACATAGGGCTGAACTAGGAAAAGGTTGAAGTCCGAGGGCCCAGCTCTTCTGAGGTATCCTCAGATGGCCCACTATCATCCAGATGTCTAGGAGGAATACTTACTGTGTGGTGAGAGGATTCTCTCGAGGATGGGCCAGGAAGAGTTAACTTCTCTGGAGGAGATTGAGCTAATTGCTGAAATGGAGCTGCTGTTGCTCGTTCCGCTATGTATCCCCTGCCCATCATTTGAGTAGGACGGCTTACCTGTTAACCCTCTGACTCTCTGTCTGCTGCATAGACTCTAAAACAGCTTTTGCAGACCAATTGGCTGGTAATGGGATGACCCTACATGCTCAGCATTTAGGGATTTGAGAGTTGGTGAATGTGAAGAACTATGTCTTTTCACAGATGAACCCTCGCCGCTTGCATGGTATTCTGATCTGGATGGTGTGCCCTAGCTGGGGCCTTCATAGGCTTATTTATGTTGCCTTGATGCCCGCTTGGACTTCTTCTGGCATACAAGGCTGAAATACATAAATGTACAAGCATAAGTGCTCCTTTTTTTTTTTTTTTTTGAACTCACCTGGACGACGGCCCCTATCTAAAATGTTGGAGATGGTCTTGTTCGGTTGGCGTACTGCTTATTTTAGGCAACAGACAGAAAAAGCAGCTAGAGAAAGATAAAGAAGTTAGTGACTGGTATTTCAACTGGAGCAAGGAAACAGTATTCCTGAGTAAAGAAAAACGAAATTACATTTACCATTGGCAAAAAACAGGGTCCCCTCCAGGGGCTCCCAGCATAGGCAACTTCCTCAGATGACAACAGGCTGCCATGCTGAAAGCCCTCAGCAATAAACAATGGAGAAGGGAGGGACATCTGTGGAAGATACAACCCTCTAAAAAATTATTTTGACAAACAAAGGCAAAAAATTTAAAATTTGTCCCTATTCAAGATGTCCACCACAACCTCAGGCCAGACCGCGCATGCGTGACCGGCGGCACTAGGACCTATGCGGCCCACCCGGCCCCCTGACGTCCATGCATGCACAGAGGAAGATGCTGAGGGACTGAGAAAAGCTAGTGCGATGTGCGCGCTGCCCACTATAGTAACCAGGAATGAAGGTACAATATCACAAGTAGCAGATATAACAGACATAATGTGCAGCACACATATTGATTATGTTTCAAGTATTCTCATTTTCATATGACTTGGGCTGTCTATATATATATAAAATATATATTAGGACCTTTTTAGACAGGAGACAGTTAACCTACCCACAAGTCTTCAAAGCGTGGGAGGAAACCAAAGTAAAATCACAGAAGCTCAGAGAAAACATGCAGACTATATGAAGACAGTATTCAAACTGAAGACCCTAGTGTTGCATGCTCTCTGATTTGGCTGCAAAGCTTCAGCAAGGATCTAGGGGATTCCCTTAGAAACTGATAACAAGTGTTTCCAATGTCTAAAAACCCTAATTTTCGCTTACAGACATTTTCCATCTTCTCTCAAAATCTCTGTGAAGCCTGGCTGACCCTTTCCTTTCCTGACACAAGCATGACAGCATATCCACTTGCCGACTGCAATACTGCAATACTGTATATACCTTGCGGTTTTCAAGTGGTTTACCAGATTTATGGCTGAGGCTATCAGCCAAAAACCTGAGTAAGAATTTTTTCAGCCGCCGGCTGGCTTTCTCATGAAAGCGGTCCTCACGGCTCATTAGCCACTTTCCTCCTGCTGGTGTTTCTCAGACTCACCATTTTTTCCCGGTGCAATATGACAGATGCGGCTGGCTGGTCAGAGGCTACCAGAGACCAGATCTGACTGCCTCTATGGCCCTGGAGGACTGAAGCAACGTCATGATGTCCCTTGCGGTCTAGGGGGGAAGAAAACGATTTTTCTTCCCCCCTAGATCACTTTTTTTTTTGATCTTTCGCTTTTAAAGGTAAAAAAGAGAGCTGGGGTCTTTTTTTAAACCTAGATCTCACCTTAAAGAGAATAAAAAGGGGTGAATAAAGTGCTAATATGGACCTGATTAATTAAGTGAAAAAACTGGTTAAGCTGCAGCTATTCAAATGTGCTCTGTTGTCACATGCAGAATAATACAAAATTAATAATAGTGCGCTTAAACCCAACTATAAATAATAACAAATATTGCACAGCACTGTGATCAACAATAATCCAACAATGTGCTATAAAATCAATTGCTAGTGCTCCTTCCTCAATAGGAAGAGATAAATCCAAATACACACACCGTGATGATAAAAATATGTTAAAAATATGATACAAAAATAAGAAAGGTCCCAACAAAGATGAACCACCACCTGGAGATCCCTATTCACCTTCAGAGAATAAATAAATCAGACACCTGAGTCAAATACTGTCAGTAGTCAAGCGATCACGTGCAGTGAGGAGGAAGCTGCGTGCACCATTGATCGCTCAATAGGGTTTTTTGCATCTAACCAAATGTGAGTGAAAAGCTTTTAATAATCGAGAATCTTTGATAACACAGCAATCTTGCACAATGATGTTTTTTTATCTTTAAGAACAATCTTTTAGAAATCATCAATTTGGGAGAAATACATACCATCTGAACCACGGGAGATTTATAAGCTCATCGGATTGAGGACCTTTGCTATGGAAAGTATTATTTGACTCAGGTGTCTGACTTATTTATTCTCTGAAGGTGAATAGGGATCTCCAGGTGGTGGTTCATCTTCGTTGGGACCTTTCTTTTTTTTGTATCATATTTTTAACATATTTTTATCATCACTGTGTGTGTATTTGGATTTATCTCTTCCTATTGAGGAAGGAGCACTAGCAATTGATTTTATTGCACATTGTTGGATTATTGTTGATCACGGTGCTGTGCAATATTTATTATTATTTATAGTTGGGTTTAAGCGCACTATTATTAATTATGTATCACCTTAAAGAGAACCTGTCATCATTATTTCTATTACAAGGGATGTTTACATTCCTTGTAATAATAATAATAAAAGTGATTAAAAAAAAAAATGAAAGGGACAGTGTAAAAAAAAAAAAAGTAAAATGAATAAGAAAATGTTTTTTTTAAAGCCCTCATCCCTATCTGCTCGCCCACAGAAGAGAACGCACACGAAAGTCATGCACACATATTTAAACAGTGTTTACACCACACATGTGAGGTATCGCTGAGAACGTTAGAGCGAGAGCAATAATTCCAGTGCTAGACCTATTCTGTAACTCTATACTGGTAACCTGTAAAAAATGTTTAAAGCGTTGCCTATGGAGATTTTAAGTACCGTAGTTTGTCTCTTTGCTGGACAGGGGATGTCTCTTTGCTGGTCTGAGGCTGTCTCTTTGCTGGACTAGGGATGTCTCTTTGCTGGACTAGGGATGTCTCTTTGCTGGACTGGGGACTGGGGATGTTTCTTTGCTGGACTGGGGATGTCTCTTTGATGGACTGAGGATGTCTCTTTGCTTGTCTAAGGCTGTCTCTTTTCTGGTCTGAGGCTGTCCCTTTGCTGGTTTGGGGAAGTCTCTTTTCTCGATTGGGGATGTCTCTTTGATGGATTGGGCTGTCTCTTTGATGGATTGGGCTGTCTCTTTGTTGGATTGGGCTGTCTCTTTGTTGGATTGGGCTGTCTCTTTGCCGGGTGAGGATGTCTCTTGCTATACGGGGATGTCTATTTGCTATATGGGGATGTCTCTTTGCTGGATTGGGATATCTCTCAGGATGAATATCCCGTCACTAACCACCCTTGCGAACACTCCCCCCATCTCCCCCCCTCAGGGATCGGGCTTCCCAGTCTAAAATGCCCTGGCCTATTTTTCATCCCAGTCTGGGCCTGAGTGGAACTACTGACATCCAGCTGGATTGGCAGGTTATCAGTTGTCCAGTTGTGATGAAAGAAACACTTTCCTGGTGGCCTTGCAGGCCATGGTATCCTCAAGTACAGTCTCTGGTCCGGGAACCTCCTGTTCTCCTTGCTGAGATTCCAGACCTTACATGGCATGGCTAAGTGTATCATACAAATTCAGCCAAATTATACCTAGCTGCTGGGAGACCAAGAGGTGAACGCTCACCTGGGGCACCAACCTTTAGTGTTTGAAACCCTGTTAGGGCCAGGACACCTACAAACTTCATGTATACTAGAACAGTGTTTCTCAACTCCAGTCCTCAAGGCGTCCCAACAGGTCATGTTTTCAGGATTTCCCTCAGATAAAACGGCTGTGGTAATTACCAAGGCAGTGAAACTGATCAAATCACCTGTGCAAAATAATGGAGAGCCTGAAAACATGACCTGTTAGGGTGCCTTGAGGACTGGAGTTGAGAAACACTGTACTAGAACATGGGAAACCTCACAAAATTTTAAAGGACTGGATCCTCTGCTCCCTGCTGTAAAGATTATGAGTTGTCTGCAAGTAATCCTAGATATGGGATTAAGTGGTAGTTGAGTCTCTGTCATGTCCTCACTTTCTGGGATCTAGTGACTGTCGCATATCTTTGTAAACTAATTCCAAAAGGCGAGTACAGATTGTTTTTTCCCCTTTCGGACTAGCAAATAGTGTAAATAGTGCTGGCCATGTTGTCTCACCCTCCAATTTTCTGGATAAGATTTTCTCATAATGGCCAGTAACACTGAAGCAGTATTTCCTACAGCTATCATGTCTGGGAGAAGGATTTCAGATATCCAAGTGTCAACCTGTAAACTACCTTATTGCTACCATTATTAAAGAATAGTTCTAGTGTAAGGGCCTGGACTTGAACCTGGGACCTCTGCAGTGTCTGGCAATGACACTTCTCACTGAGATACCTGACAGCACCCTGTCTGATCCACTGGACAACCCTACCTTGTGCCTTGACTTCTGCTGAACCTGGAACTCTTTGCTCCTCCAATGAACATTCTGATTTAAGCCATGTCTCTGATTCCTGTTTGCCAGATTATTGTGCTCTCTTCAGCCAGTGTCTTGCTCTTGTCTTCCCTGTTGCAATCCATATTTTGCTACCACTTGACCCTTGGCTTGTTCCTCGACTATGCTTCTGCCTGATGCCAAGCTGCAACTACTTGTTACTGACCTTTGTCTTGTTTACTGACCACCCTTCTGTTTGATGCTTACATGCTTATCTGCTACTGGACCATGGCTTGCTCACCTCCTGGTGGGGCGATCCTGACGACCACGACTTGGTACTAACATGCATCAAAATCCATCTTCACCTTTTAGGAGCTCTGGTGAACATCAGTTAGTACTTAGACTCTGCACCTCTGGTCATCCGCCAGGGTGACTGCCTGTGTACCTATCCTGCTGCTTAGTGGTAGTCATGCTACTGTTATAGCAACTGGTCTTCTAGCCTGACCCCTGATCGTGACATCTAGTCTTTTCTTCAGCACCATATAAAGGTCTGCAAATCTTTGTATCTGGGTAATTTTATCGACTTTCCAGCATGTCCAAGCTAAAATGTCAGAGTCACCACAAGCACTGGAAGTGGACTTGATGTTGAAGAAATACATGAAAGTGGCCCTTCTTTCAGAAGGTACAACAATGGGCTCTTCATGCCTGGAACTGTCAGAAGAGGACTTTCATTGTCCACTTGGACAATTGCATTGTCACTGGTTAAGGTAGTTTAATGGGCTTATGTGGCTAAGCAAATCCATAAAAAAGGTAGAAACCACTTTACCCGATGGATTATGCGCTCATGGACAGAATTCAGAGGTCCAGAATTATTCTACAGGACACCCACCTTTTCTAGCCTATTACAAATTTGATCAAGCCACATGGGGACTTTGCAGCCATTGTGCTATTTGCTGGGTGTCTGGTGTGCCCTGTACCTTTAAGAAGGGATGGGCTGCCCTTCAGTCTACCTGCCCTCATTTATCCATCAGAATGCATGTGCCTCCACTGTGGGGACACTCATATTTTAGTGTTAGGACCACAGATATCAGGGTGCCGTGACGAGGCTCTGTGGCTTACGCATGCGTTTGCAAATGCGTGCGGACTAAACCCCTGTTTTTAACGCATACTGTTAGACAGGTTAATTTGGTTGTCTGCGAGCTGGTGGTAAGTAGGCTTGGAATTTTTTCCTGGGCATTCCCCAGGCCTTGTTTATATCTGTTTGTAGCCCTCCAATGCCACTTACTGCGATAGCCAGCTTTAAATGAGGGTGGTGGCAAGTTTTTTGAGATCACCTTGGTGTGTGTATTGGTCCAGCAACGCACCAGCACCTTTGCAGCCATTGTGCTATTTGCTGGGTGTCTGGTGTGCCCTGTACCTTTAAGAAGGGATGGGCTGCCCTTCAGTCCACCTGCCCTCATTTATCCATCAGAATGCATGTGCCTCCACTGTGGGGACACTCATATTTTAGTGTTAGGACCACAGATATCAGGGTGCCGTGACGAGGCTCTGTGGCTTACGCATGCGTTTGCAAATGCGTGCGGACTAAACCCCTGTTTTTAACGCATACTGTTAGACAGGTTAATTTGGTTGTCTGCGAGCTGGTGGTAAGTAGGCTTGGAATTTTTTCCTGGGCATTCCCCAGGCCTTGTTTATATCTGTTTGTAGCCCTCCAATGCCACTTACTGCGATAGCCAGCTATAAATGAGGGTGGTGGCAAGTTTTTTGAGATCACCTTGGTGTGTGTATTGGTCCAGCAACGCACCAGCACCTTTGCAGCCATTGTGCTATTTGCTGGGTGTCTGGTGTGCCCTGTACCTTTAAGAAGGGATGGGCTGCCCTTCAGTCCACCTGCCCTCATTTATCCATCAGAATGCATGTGCCTCCACTGTGGGGACACTCATATTTTAGTGTTAGGACCACAGATATCAGGGTGCCGTGACGAGGCTCTGTGGCTTACGCATGCGTTTGCAAATGCGTGCGGACTAAACCCCTGTTTTTAACGCATACTGTTAGACAGGTTAATTTGGTTTTCTGCGAGCTGGTGGTAAGTAGGCTTGGAATTTTTTCCTGGGCATTCCCCAGGCCTTGTTTATATTTACACATGGGGAGTTTGACTGTAGTTCTAAATTAATCTAAAGATATGTTGATTAAAACACTTCAGCATTGCCCTCCCTTGTTGTCTGTGGCGTGCTACATCCTATACGTGTATGCTGTCATGCTTGTGTCAGGAAAACTGAAAATTGTATACTTACCTGATGGTAATTTTCCTTTCCTGACGCTGAAGCATAACAGCATATAGGTCCCTTTCTAGGGCTTGAGTATACTTACTAGGATGCTGCCTTGTGGGAGGTGACTCATTTATTTAGTAAAACCAGTCCTGTGATTGAGCAGGGGGGCGAAGCCTACCCATATTTAGATGCTGTCATGCTTCGGCATCAGGAAAGGAAAATTACTATCAGGTAAGTATACAATCTTTCATTTTTCTCCACAACAAAAGGAAAAAGGCGTTCACAAAAAATGTGCTGCTTCTGCCCAAACAGAAGTTACAGAGAAATAGATACAGACAGGAGGAGAGTTGGTCTACAAAAGTGAGTAAAAAACAGCCAGTGCACAGAGATAGAGGATTGGGTACTGAGATGTCACGTCTCAAATCTTCTTCTCCACTTTTGCTATAGCTCAGTATCCAGTATCCATTTTTTTTTTGGATAGAGTGGAGAAGGATTAGAACCCCTGTCAGATCTTTATGGATGTTTATCCCCCCAGTTAGGGAGGTTCACCCTCTCTATTTGTCCTGTTTACTGTTATCACTGAGAGTAAAAGTGAAAGAGAATCCAGAGTTTTGGGTTGTCTTCAGAACAGCAATAGAGGAAAAATCTTTCAATGGGGCATTAGTTCCAGTGACTCTGGTGACAACCAAGGATTTCCTCACTTTGAAGGGATTTCCTCTTACTTCCTGTTTTGGCTATGGGACAGGAAGTGAATGGAAATCTACACAATAGAACGCAGATGAAAAAAAAAAAGACAAAGAAATTGCATTATAACCCTTCCTTACTTTATCCAAAATGAAAATTTTTTTTTTGCCTTTAGCACCACTTTATTTTGTCCAACAAGCTAAAGATTTCCTACCATAGGACACCTGGAAAACATTTATTAAAAAATATCATTTTATTCAACCTGTATAACCAGCCTCATAATAAAGACTACACTCATCAAGATGTATACATTACATGTATATAAAGCCATATATATATATATATATATATATATATATATATATATATATATATTTTTTACCAAAATGTTTTCTAGATATCCTGTGGTAGGAAATATTTAGGTCTGTTGGGCAAATTAAGCCTCTATTTTTCTTTTTTTTTCATGTTGTACTGATTGAGTCTGTCCTTAAAACTAATAAATTAATTTTAATATACACAAAGAACTCCTGGTATTCTGGTACATTGATATATTAATATTAATCTCGCTGCCATTAGTGGTCAACTAATGTTTTACTTTTTTTTTTATTTTAATCTCAGTTTTAAAATACAAGTGTACAGCTAAAATGAAAAAAAAAAAAACCTGTAATTTGTTGGCCTTTTGACTGTAAAAAATGGCATTCAAAGCTTCGCTGGAGTAAAATGTAGAAATACTAAAAGTAAAATTAAAAAGCAGTCTGTTTGAAAATGAGCAGCTGTTAAAGTGGTTGTATACCTTTATTTTTAACTTTTACCTACAGGTAAGCCTATAATAAGGCTTACCTGTAGGTAAAAAAAATATCTCCTAAACCTGTTCCTTAGCCAACACTGCAGGATAGAAAGTATCCTTGTCAAATATTGGTCAATAATTTTGCAGGACCCTCTACTACAGACCTCCATTTTGGATAAATTCAAGGTAACCCATAAGAAGACCCCTAATCTCAAGAGTAAGGTGGCACCTAGTAAACTGAAATCTAAGGCGTCTAATAAACCAACCCTTACACTTTTTCCATTGAAGGGTATCTATCAATGCTGTAAATCATTGTGCCTAACCTTTAAATTTGTCCACCATGAACAAAAATAATTTGTGGTTAAAGGAAAGACTTATAAGACCAACAATTTTTATAATTGCGCTTCTGATTTTGTAGTGTATTTTCTGGCCTGCCCATGTAGGATACACTACATGGGCAGGACCATTAGGACGCTCAGAAAAAGGCAAACATCGCCATTTTATTTAGGATAGGATAGACCAGCATAGCATGCCTAGGCATTTTCTTGAAAATCGCAAGAAGTCACTCTTAAATCTACAGGTGTGGATTATACAGAATACAGAATACTTTATTAATCCCAAGGGGAAATTGAGAAATTGTTATGACACAGACACACTTAACAAAGACAACACAAGATCACAACAATAGACTGAACAAGATGCAAAAACACAACAAAATTACATATAACAGCCATTAACACCAAATAACAAAATGAAAACTACACTACAAATAAAACATCCATGCAATTAAAATACAACATAAAATAAATAACACAGATTAAAATAACAGGCAAACTTCCAAATACAAATAATACACCACTTTCTCTAACACAACCCCAGATAATAACCAACACAATACCAACATACTATAAAAACAACACAAAATCCTGATCATAAATAACCAGAATTAATTCTTCACCTCCAGCCATCACAGAAAAGAATTATATATCTTGATCGCCACAAGCAAAAAATTATTTCCTGTGTCGTTCTGTGGTGCATTTTGGGTGTAACAATCTGTCACTGATGGTACTCTGGAGACTGACCAGCATATCGTGGAGTGGGTGGGAGGAATTGTACAAGATAAAATGTGACGTGAACAACATTCTCCTCTCCAACACTGTTGTGAAAGACTCCAATTCCTATCCAACAATATCACTGGCCTTGCGAATCAGTTTGTTTTTGTCTGTTGGTGTTGGACACCCTAAGCCTGCTTCCCCAGCATGCCACAGCATATAGGAGAGTGCTTGCCACCACAGACTCATAAAACCTCTTCAGCATTGTCCGGCAAATGTTAAAGGACCTCAGTCTCCTCAAAAAGTAGAGGCGACTCTGGTCCTTCCTATAGAGCACCTCAGTGTTCTTGCTCCAGTCCAGCTTATTATCTATATACACTCCCAGATACTTGTAACTCTCTACTACCTCCACATACACTCCTCGGATAGAGATTGGGGTCACTGGTGACTTCCCCTTTCTAAAATCCACATCCAGCTCCTTTGTCTTTGTCCCATTTAGATACAAATGATTAACCTCACACTATGTGACAACCACAGTCCTATATTCAGTCTCTTCTCCATCCCTGATACATCCCACTACCGCAGAGTCATCAGAAAACTTCTGAAGATGGCAAGACTCTGTCTGGTAGCTGAAATCAGTGGTGTAGACCAGTGTTTCTCAACTCCAGTCCTCAAGGCGCCCCAACAGGTCATGTTTTCAGGATTTCCCTCAGATGAAACGGCTGTGGTAATTACTAAGGCAGTGAAACTGATCAAATCACCTGTGCAAAACAATGGATTGCCTGAAAACATGACCCGTTGGGGCGCCTTGAGGACTGGAGTTGAGAAACACCGGTGTAGACAGTAAAAAGAAAGGGAGAGGGAACTGTTCCCTGTGGAACCCCAATATTGCTAATCACCCAATCTGACACAGTCTTGCAAACACACATAATGTGGTCTTCCTGTCAGGTAGTCTACAATTCATGACACAAGGGAAACATCAAACTGTATAGCTGCAAGCTTCTCGTCCAAAAGATCTGGCCTGATAGTATCAAACGCACTGAAGGAGTTAAAAAACATGACCCTCACAGTGCTTGCTGACTTATCCAGGTGTGCATACATGCGATTTACCATGAAAATGATAGCATCCTCAACCCCCAGTCTTGGCAGGTATGCAAACTGCAAAGGGTCTAAGCATTTACAAACAATGGGTCGTAACTGATATAAAACAAGTCTCTCCAAGGTCTTCATGATGTGGGAGGTCAAAGTCACTGGTCTATAATTCTTAGAGCCACAATGACAGGGTATCTTTGGCACAGGGACAAGACAAGACAGGACATCTTCCACAACACAGGGACCTTTCGTAGACTCAAGTTCAAGTTAAAGACCCCTTGAAGAACACTCTAAAGCTGGTCTGCACATGCCCTAAGCACCCTGGGGCTAACTTCATCAGGGCCTGCTGATTTTACTACCTTTAGTCACCTCAACTGTCTACTCACCTGATCAGCTGTAAAAGACATTGATGCACTTTCTCATAAAGGAGAAGTAGAGTTGTTCTTATAAAAAGAACAAACAGTAAAAGTATCTAATAGGGGTGAATCAGAACAACCAGTAAAAGTATCCAATGGGGTGAATCAGAACACACATTAAAGGAGGAAGGACATCTAGTATGAGGTGAGGAAAGTACTTTCCTGCTACTCTATTCTCCTACAGCTTTGTGTTGAATCTGAGGAAGTTAAAGCCAGGGCCTCCGAATCAAACCTAAATGGTTCAGTTCATTTGCTCTCTCCACATCACCCCTAGTCCCTCCACCAACCTCCTTAAGACTTGTAATGGTTCTCATGCCACTCCAGACCATCTTCTTGGAGTTAAGAATTTCCTTCATATCCCTAGTTATCCACAGTTTATTATTTGAATAACAACAAACAATTCTTGTTGGAACAAAAGAATCTACACAGAAATTAATATAATGTGTTATGCACTCAGTAAGCCCATCAATGTCCCTTCCACGTGGCTCGCAGAGTGCATTCCAATCTGTTGCCTCAAAACAGCCCTTAAATATAATTCAAAGGACTCCTCAGACCATTTCTTTACTGATCTGGTGGTCACAGGTTGTCTCTTAATCATAGACACATAACAAGGGCTGAGGTAGACCAAATTATGATCTGATCTGCCCAAAGGTGGAAGAGGAGAAAAGCTATATGCATTCTCCACATTGGCATACAGCAGATCCAGGGTCCTGTTCTCTTTAGTTGGGCAGGTCATAAACTGTGTGAAGTTAGTCAAGGTTTTCTCCATGGTGACATGATTAAAATCACCTGAGATTATGATAAAGGCATTCGGATGCATGGTTTAAAGTTTTTCAGTAACACTGTGGATGGCATCACTTGACTACGTTGGGCTGGCAGAAGGTGGAATATACAGCGACACAACAATAACATTTGGAATCTCCCTAGGCAAGTAATAAGGCCGAAGCCCTATAACCAATAATTCTATGTAGAGGCCATGCCAGGGAGTCTCCCTACAGCAGAGCGGTTCAGAAGGCTCTGCCAATGGGAGACTTTCTGGATTTATACTCTTGATCCCCTGTCTTGGGAGGCCAATGAAAGAGTTAGAAGTTAGTACAATATTATAGCTCCATACAGTTCAGTTATTCTTAGTCACATCATATGATAATACTAATACTCCTGTCAAAACCTATGCCATCCATAACTCGGCCCCCAACTACATCACTAACCTAGTCCCAAAATACCAACCAAGCCGCTCTCTTCGGTCCTCCCAAGACCTCCTGCTCTCTATCTCCCTTGTCACCTCCTCCCATGCTCGCCTCCAGGATTTCTCCAGAGCTTCTCCCATCCTTTGGAACTCCCTACCCCAATCTGTCCGACTGTCACATAATCTATCCATCTTTAGATGATCGGACCCCCCCCGGTGCCCGAGGAGGTCGTCTTTTGTCCAGCGGCGATCAGAGGTGAGGGGGAGACCATCCGTTCGTGGCCCCCCCCTCGCGATCGCCGCCGGCCAATCGAATCATTCCTTTGCTGCTGTATGCTAAACAGCAGCAAAGGAAATTATGTCATCTCTCCTCGGCTCGGTATTTTCCGTTCCGGCCCGAGGAGAGAAGACAGGTATGTGAGTGCACAACACACTACACACTCAGTAGAACATGCCAGGCACACTAAACACCCCGATCCTCCCCCCGATCGCCCCCCGATCCCCCCCGATCACCCCCCCCTGTCACAAACTGACACCAGCAGTTTTTTTTTTTTTTTCTGATTACTGCATAGTGTCAGTTTGTGACAGTTACAGTGTTGGGACAGTTACTGTTACCCCCCTTTAGGTCTAGGGTACCCCCCTAACCCCCCCTAATAAAGTTTTAACCCCTTGATCACCCCCTGTCACCAGTGTCACTAAGCGATCATTTTTCTGATCGCTGTATTAGTGTCGCTGGTGACGTTAGGGAGGTTAGGGAGTTAGGGAGGTAAATATTTAGGTTCGCCGTCAGCGTTTTATAGCGATAGGGATCCCCATATACTACCTAATAAATGTTTTAACCCCTTGATTGCCCCCTAGTTAACCCTTTCACCACTGATCACCGTATAAGTGTTACGGGTGACGCTGGTTAGTTCGTTTATTTTTTATAGTGTCAGGGCACCCGCCGTTTATTACCGAATAAAGGTTTAGCCCCCTGATCGCCCGGCGGTGATATGCGTCGCCCCAGGCAGCGTCAGATTAGCGCCAGTACCGCTAACACTCACGCACGCAGCATACTCCTCCCTTAGTGGTATAGTATCTGAACGCATCAATATCTGATCCGATCAGATCCATACTAGCGTCCCCAGCAGTTTAGGGTTCCCAAAAACGAAGTGTTAGCAGAATCAGCCCAGATACCTGCTAGCACCTGCGTTTTGCCCCTCCGCCCAGCCCACCCAAGTGCAGTATCGATCGATCACTGTCACTTACAAAAGACTAAACGCATAACTGCAGCATTCGCAGAGTCAGGCCTGATCCCTGCGATCGCTAACAGTTTTTTTGGTAGTATTTTGGTGAACTGGCAAGCACCAGCCCCAGGCAGCGTCAGGTTAGCGCCAGTACCGCTAACACCCACGCACGCACCGTACACCACCCTTAGTGGTATAGTATCTGAACGGATCAATATCTGATCTGATCAGATCTATACTAGCGTCCCCAGCAGTTTAGGGTTCCCAAAAACGCAGTGTTAGCGGGATCAGCCCAGATACCTGCTAGCACCTGCATTTTGCCCCTCCGCCCGGCCCAGCCCAGCCCACCCAAGTGCAGTATCGATCGATCACTGTCACTTACAAAAGACTAAAACGCATAACTGCAGCGTTCGCAGAGTCAGGCCTGATCCCTGCGATCGCCAACAGATTTTTTGGTAGCGTTTTGGTGAACTGGCAAGCGCCAGCGGCCTAGTACACCCCGGTCGTAGTCAAACCAGCACTGCAGTAACACTTGGTGACGTGGCGAGTCCCATAAGTGCAGTTCAAGCTGGTGAGGTGGCAAGCACAAATAGTGTCCCGCTGCCACCAAAAAGACAAACACAGGCCCATCGTGCCCATAGTGCCCTTCCTGCTGCATTCGCCAATCCCAATTGGGTACCCACCGCTTCTGCAGCGCCCGTACTTCCCCCATTCACATCCCCAACCAAATGCAGTCGGCTGCATGAGAGGCATTTTCTTTATGTCCTCCTGAGTACCCCTACCCAGCGAACCCCCCCAAAAAAGATGTCGTGTCTGCAGCAAGCGCGGATATAGGCCATGACACCCGCTATTATTGTCCCTCCTGTCCTGACAATCCTGGTCTTTGCATTGGTGAATGTTTTGAACGCTACTATGCACTAGTTGAGTATTAGCGTAGGATACAGCATTCCACAGACTAGGCGCACTTTCACAGGGTCTCCCAAGATGCCATCGCATTTTGAGAGACCCAAACCTGGAACCGGTTACAGTTATAAAAGTTAGTTACAAAAAAAGTGTAAAAAAAAAAAAAAAATATATAAAATAAAAAAAAATAGTTGTCGTTTTATTGTTCTCTCTCTCTCTATTCTCTCTATTGTTCTGCTCTTTTTTACTGTATTCTATTCTGCAATGTTTTATTGTTATTATGTTTTATCATGTTTGCTTTTCAGGTATGCAATTTTTTGTACTTTACCGTTTACTGTGCTTTATTGTTAACCATTTTTTTGTCTTCAGGTACGCCATTCACAACTTTGAGTGGTTATACCAGAATGATACCTGCAGGTTTAGGTATCATCTTGGTATCATTCTTTTCAGCCAGCGGTCGGCTTTCATGTAAAAGCAATCCTAGCAGCTAATTAGCCTCTAGACTGCTTTTACAAGCCGTGGGAGGGAATGCCCCCCCCCCACCGTCTTCCGTGTTTTTCTCTGGCTCTCCTGTCTCAACAGGGAACCTGAAAATGCAGCCGGTGATTCAGCCAGCTGACCATAGAGCTGATCAGAGACCAGAGTGGCTCCAAATATCTCTATGGCCTAAGAAACCGGAAGCTACGAGCATTTTATGACTTAGATTTCGCCGGATGTAAATAGCGCCATTGGGAAATTGGGGAAGCATTTTATCACACCGATCTTGGTGTGGTCAGATGCTTTGAGGGCAGAGGAGAGATCTAGGGTCTAATAGACCCCAATTTTTTCAAAAAAGAGTACCTGTCACTACCTATTGCTATCATAGGGGATATTTACATTCCCCGAGATAACAATAAAAATGATTAAAAAGAAATAAAAATGAAAGGAACAGTTTAAAAATAAGATAAAAAAGCAAAAAAATAATAAAGAAAAAAAAAAAAAAAGCACCCCTGTCGCCCCCTGCTCTCGCGCTAAGGCGAACGCAAGCGGCGGTCTGTCGTCAAACGTAAACAGCAATTGCACCATGCATGTGAGGTATCACCGCGAAGGTTAGATCGAGGGCAGTAATTTTTGCAGTAGACCTCCTCTGTAAATCTAAAGTGGTAACCTGTAAAGGCTTTTAAAGGCTTTTAAAAATGTATTTATTTTGTTGCCACTGCACGTTTGTGCGCAATTGTAAAGCATGTCATGTTTGGTATCCATGTACTCGGCCTAAGATCATCTTTTTTATTTCATCAAACATTTGGGCAATATAGTGTGTTTTAGTGCATTAAAATTTAAAAAAGTGTGTTTTTTCCCCAAAAAATGCGTTTGAAAAATCGCTGCGCAAATACTGTGTGAAAAAAAAAAATGAAACACCCACCATTTTAATCTGTAGGGCATTTGCTTTAAAAAAATATATAATGTTTGGGGGTTCAAAGTAATTTTCTTGCAAAAAAAAAAAAAAACTTTTTCATGTAAACAATAAGTGTCAGAAAGGGCTTTGTCTTCAAGTGGTTAGAAGAGTGGGTGATGTGTGACATAAGCTTCTAAATGTTGTGCATAAAATGCCAGGACAGTTCAAAACCCCCCCAAAGAACCCCATTTTGGAAAGTAGACACCCCAAGCTATTTGCTGAGAGGCATGTCGAGTCCATGGAATATTTTATATTGCGACACAAGTTGCGGGAAAGAGACAAATTTTTTTTTTTTTTTGCACAAAATTGTCACTAAATGATATATTGCTCAAACATGCCATGGGAATATGTGAAATTACACCCCAAAATACATTCTGCTGCTTCTCCTGAGTATGGGGATATCACATGTGTGAGACTTTTTGGGAGCCTAGCCGCGTACGGAACCCCAAAAACCAAGCACCGCCTTCAGGCTTTCTAAGGGCGTGAATTTTTGATTTCTCTCTTGACTGCTTATCACAGTTTCGGAGGCCATGGAATGCCCAGGTGGCACAAAACCCCCCCCAAATGACCCCATTTTGGAAAGTAGACACCCAAAGCTATTTGCTGAGAGGTATAGTGAGTATTTTGCAGACCTCACTTTTTGTCACAAAGTTTTGAAAATTGAAAAAAGAAAAAAAAAAAAAGTTTTTTCTTGTCTTTCTTCATTTTCAAAAACAAATGAGAGCTGCAAAATACTCACCATGCCTCTCAGCAAATAGCTTGGGGTGTCTACTTTCCAAAATGGGGTCATTTGGGGTGGTTTTGTGCCACCTGGGCATTCCATGGCTTCCAAAACTGTGATAGGCAGTGAAGAGTGAAATCAAAAATTTTCACCCTTAGAAATCCTGAAGGCGGTGATTGGATTTCGGGGTCCCGTGCACGGCTAGGCTCCCAAAAAGTCCCACACATGTGGTATCCCCGTACTCAGGAGAAGTAGCTAAATGTATTTTGGGGTGCAATTCCACATATGCCCATGGCCTGTGTGAGCAATATATCATTTAGTGACAACTTTGTGCAAAAAAAAAAAAGTGTCACTTTCCCGCAACTTGTGTCAAAATATAAAATATTCCATGGACTCAATATGCCTCTCTGGAAATAGCTTGGGGTGTCTACTTTCCAAAATGGGGTCATTTGGGGGGGTTTTGTGCCACCTGGGCATTCCATGGCCTCCGAAACTGTGATAGGCAGTAAAGAGTGAAATCATAAATGTACACCCTAATGCCGCGTACACACGAGCGGACATTACGGCGGACTTTGCCCGGCGGACTTTTCGACGTACTTTCCGACGGACTTTGTGAATGAACGGACTTGCCTACACACAATCCACCAAAGTCCGTCGAATTCGTACGTGATGACGTACGACCGGACTAAAACAAGGAAGTTCATAGCCAGTAGCCAATAGCTGCCCTAGCGTGGCTTTTTGTCCGTCGAACTAGCATACAGACGGCGGACTTTTCGACCGGACTCGATTTCAACGGATAAATTTAAAACAAGTTTTAAATCTAATTCCGTCCAACTTTTGAGAAAACAAAGTCCGCTGGAGCCCACACACATCGAATTGTCCGACGAAATCCAGTCCGCCGGGCAAAGTCCGCCGTAATGTCCGCTCGTGTGTACGCGGCATTAGAAATCCTGAAGGCGGTGATTGGTTTTCGGGGCCCTGTACGCGGCTAGGCTCCCAAAAAGTCCCACACATGTGGTATCCCCATATTCAGGAGAAGCAGCAGAATGTATTTTGGGGTGCAATTCCACATAGGCCCATGGCCTGTGTGAGCAATATATCATTTAGTGACAACTTTTTGTAAATATTTTTTTTTTTTTGTCATTATTCAATCACTTGGGACAAAAAAAATAAATATTCAATGGGTTCAACATGCCTCTCAGCAATTTCCTTGGGGTGTCTACTTTCCAAAATGGGGTCATTTGGGGGGGGTTTTGTACTGCCCTGCCATTTTAGCACCTCAAGAAATGACATAGGCAGTCATAAACTAAAAGCTGTGTAAATTACAGAAAATGTACCCTAGTTTGTAGACGCTATAACTTTTGCGCAAACCAATAAATATACGCTTATTGACATTTTTTTTACCAAAGACATGTGGCCGAATACATTTTGGCCTAAATGTATGACTAAAATTGAGTTTATTGGATTTTTTTTATAACAAAAAGTAGAAAATATCACTTTTTTTCAAAATTCTCGGTCTTTTTCCATTTATAGCGCAAAAAATAAAAACCGCAGAGGTGATCAAATACCATCAAAAGAAAACTCTATTTGTGGGAAGAAAAGGACGCAAATTTCGTTTGGGTACAGCATTGCATGACCGCGCAATTAGCAGTTAAAGCGACGCAGTGCCAAATTGGAAAAAGACCTCTGGTCCTTAGGCAGCATAATGGTCCGGGGCTCAAGTGGTTAAGAAACCACACTCTGGTACAATGTAAAGTAGTGAGTGTACAGCTTGTATAACAGTGTCAATTTGCTGTTCCCTCAAAATAACCCAACACACAGCCATTAATGTCTAAACCGTTGGCAACAAAAGTGAGTACACCCCTAAGTGAAAATGTCCAAATTGAGCCCAAAGTTTCAATATTTTGTGTGGCCCCCATTATTTTCCAGCACTGCCTTAAGCTTCTTGGGCATGGAGTTCACCAGAGCTTCACAGGTTGCCATTGGAGTCCTCTTCCACTCCTCCATGATGACATCACAGAGCTGGTGGATGTTAGGGACCTTGGGCTCCTCCACCTTCCATTTGAGGATTCCCCACAGATGCTCAATAGGGTTTAGATCTGGAGACATGCTTGGCCGGTCCATCACCTTTAATCTCAGCTTCCTTAGCAAGGTAGCGGTCGTCTTGGAGGTGAGTTTGGGGTTGTTATCATGTTGGAATACTGCCATGCAGCCCCGTCTCTGAAGGGAGGGAATCATGCTCTGCTTCAGTATGTCACAGTACATTGTGGCATTCATGGTTCCCTCAATGAACTGTAGCTCCCCAGTGCCGGCAGCACTCATGCAGCCCCAGACCATGACACTCCCACCACCGTGCTTGACTGTAGGCAAGACACACCTGTCTTTGTATTCCTCACCTGGTTGCCACCACACACGCTTGACACCATCTGAGCCAAATAAGTTTATCTTGGTCTCATCATACCACAGGACATGGTTCCATTAATCCATGTCCTTAGTCTGCTTGTCTTCAGCAAACTGTTTGCGAGCTTTCTTGTGCATTATCCTTAGAAGAGGCTTCCTTCTGGGAAGACAGCCATGCAGACTAATTTGATGCAGTGTGTGGCGTATTGTCTGAGCACTGACAGGCTGGCCCCCCACCCCTTCAACCTCTGCAGCAATGCTGGCAGCACTTATACGTCTATTTTCCAAAGACAACCTCTGGATATGATGCTGAGCACGTGTACTTAACTGCTTTTGGTCGACCATGGCGAGGTCTGTTTTGAGCTGTATGGTCTTGGCCACCATGCTGCAGCTCAGTTTCAGGGTCTTGACAATCTTCTTATAGCCTAGGCCATCTTTATGTAGAAAATGTGGGGTGGGTGCAGCGCTGAAAATATTGATCAAAAAAACCCATATAAAAACCAAACGAATTGCCATTCAGTAGTGGTGAAAAATATAAATGAAAAACTAAAGCAATGTCCCTACACATCAAAAATGTAGATCAAAAAATTTAATTATAAAGAATATATTGACATTCAGTAGTGGTGAAACATAAAAGGTGAAAAACTAAAACAGTGTCCCTATAAAATTTTAGTTTTTTAACACAAGCAATCAGTTAAATGATCATACAGTGACAAAAAAAAATGCAAGTGGAAAACTAAAAATTAATAAATCTCGTGAGAGACACATAAAAAATATAGGGATAAAAACCTAAAAGTGACAATAATGTGAGTCACAACTAAAAAGGCACATTGATGCAGAAATATGAAATGACAAAACCATTAAAGAAATTCCAAAAAAAGGGATGATCATGAAATATATGAAAGGATTATAATAAAGTCCCAAAGAGGTAACAAAAATTGTTGAAGAATGTTCATAAGAGTATAAACAGTTGATCGCCGTGAAAAGGATAGTGAAAAGCCTTCATCCAAATAGGGTGTCCACCCAAAGTGAGCATGTAGTCTCCTTACCCGCAGGGATGACCGCAATGGCGGTCTCACCAAGCCCAGGGAATTGGGTCTCCCAGTGGAGGAAGGTGAAGTTGGAGCAGTGGCTGCTAACAACATTCTTTTTTATACCTTTGAGTGATAAAGATCCAGCTGACTAGGATATCCGTTCAGGTTTCTGGGAGACCCAATTCCCTGGGCTTGGTGAGCCTATCCCACCTATCTTGGTGAGCCTATTCCCTATAGGGAAGCCTATCCCACACCCACATAACTGTCCCTGAGCCACCCCCATCAAATCATTCTTTGCAGCTATTACCTTTTGTACCACCACCCACTCCCTTTAGAATGTAAGCTCTACGAGCAGGGCCCTCCTGTACCTTTTGTATTGAACTGTACTGTAATTGTGTTGTCCCCCTTATACATTGTAAAGCGCTGCGTAAACTGTTGGCGCTATATAAATCTCGTATAATAATAATAATATTTAAGCAGCTTAGCTCATTTTCTCTTCGCCCTTGCATGGTCAACGCTATCCAGTGTGTTCCCGTCTGTGTTTCTGTGTGTGACCTGGCTGACTTCTCTTCAGATACCTGTTCCTGCTTTGGCTCCTTACTATGCTGATTTCTTGCTTCCTGACCCCAGCTCATCTGATTACCCGCTCTGGCATCCAAACCATGGCTTCCGTTTTAGACTACATTCCTGATCTGTGTTATTTTTTGCTATTTCATTAAAGGTGTGATTTTAACTGCGTTTTCTGTCTCCGCCTGTTTTATGATTCCTGGCAGGGTGGTTTAAATTACGCTAAATATTGGGAGTGGCTTAAAAGGGGGTATGGTTAAATAGAGTCTGTTTACATCCGCCTGTCTATAGGGATGCATGCCTGAAAAACTGAAAGGCAGACCTAATCGGACCCGCCATGTGAAAGGGGCCTTAGTGATGGTGTCAGCAAGGAGTGACTGTGAGAAACTGGGTTTAACCGCTTGCCGACCGCCTCACACAGATATAATGCGGCAGAAGGGCTCGTACAGGCAGAATCACGTACCTGTACTTGCCCCTTTAAGAGGTGGCCAGCAGTCTCATCAGTGCCCATCAGTACAGCCTCATCAGTGCCCATCAGTGCAGCCCCATCTGTGTCCCTCGGTGAAGTCTCATCAGTGCCCATCAGTGCAGCCTCACCGGTGAAGCCTCATCAGTGCAGTCTCATCAGTGCAGCCTCATCAGTGCCGAGGTCAGGGTTTCTCTACTACCCTGGAAGCCTACTGTCTATATAGTGAGAAGGAAGGACCTAGCTGGTCCTGGCCAGCCAAGCTCTGCACACCATCCGCGGGCTCACCGATGCTGCTGGCTCCCACTAGTAAATCGGCTCCTACCCCGCAACCTCCCGAGTCCCGATGTACAGGCATCATGGCATGGGGTGAGGTCAGAGCGTCGGTGGTGCTCACGGTCCCAACCACTTCTTTCTTGCTGGAAAATTCACAGCACAGTGCACTGATGCATGTCGCCTATGTGAGCTGTGCGCCCGGGTTGTTCTACTGTGTCGATGGTGTTCCCAATTTGCGTACAGCGTTGGCCCTCGATGTGCACTGTGCAGGCACCCAGCTTTTACAGCAAGGAAATTCCCTGATGTCTGAGAAGAGTTGTGGCGGCCGGTGTCCATGAGCGGGTCTGATTTCCGGGACTCTGACCGGGACAAGGAGATGCTGGGACATTTCACTAAAATTGGTAAATGTCAAAGCTAATCTGTGACTGTTGGCAGCTATGACTAAGGCTAGGTCCATACTACTGCTTGTTCTGAACATTTTTGGTAAAGGGTCAGGCTCTTTTTTTTTTTCTTTTTTCCCATGTAGGGAAACCTACTGAAATTAATGGACTGCCCTGCATGTGACATGTGTGCTTGGTCGCTTGGTGTGCACATAGCCTTACTAGGCATTGCTTATTTATGCACAGTGCTAATTAGGCCTTGTTTATTTCTGCACAGTGCTAACTAGGCCTTATGTACAGTATCTCTGCACAGCACTAACTAGGCCTTGCATATCTTTGCACAGCATGAACTAGGCCTTGCTTATCTCTGCACAGCGCTAACCAGATCTTGCTTATCTCTGCACAATGCTACCTAGGCCTTGATTATCTCTGCACAGTGATAACTGAGCCTAGGTTATCTCTGTACAGTGCTAACTGAGCTTAGCTTAACTCTGCACAGTGCTAACTGAGCCTAGCTTAGCTCTGCACAGTTCTAACTGAGCCTAGCTTAGCTCTTCACAGTGCTAACTGAGCCTAACTTATCTCTGCACAGTGCTAACTAAGCCTAGCTTAACTCTGCACAGTGCTAACTGAGCCTAACTTATCTCTGCACAGTGCAAACTGAGCCTAGCTTATCTCTGCACAGTGCTAACTGAGCCTAGCTTATCTCTGCACAGTGCGAGCTGAGCCTAGCTTATTTAGCGCCAACAGTTTGCCCAGTGCTTTACAATATAAAGGGAGACAATACAAAAACAATACAATTCAATACAAGAGGGTTAGGAGGGCCCTGCTCCTCCAAGATTACAATCTAATAAGGAGGGGCTGGTGAAACAAAAGGTATTAATTGTGAGGGAAGAACTGATGAGGAAGTAGAAGATTTGGTTGCTAGCTAAAGGAAGAATAGGCCTCCCTAAAGAGATAACAGATAAGAGAACCTTATCGGTCACCAAGGAGACGTCTTCAAGAAGACAGACCAAGACGAAATCCAGAAACAAGAGAGGATGCAGAGCGGTGAAGAGACTCCAAAAGAAATACAGAATAGTAGGGGAGGGTTTGTTTAATCTGAGCAGGAAGGAAATCACAACAGAAGAAATCGCAGTATTGGATAAAGGTCTTAAGCCTCGTACACACTATCAGATTGTTGGCCAACAAAGCGCCAGACTTTTGTCTGAAGGGCGTGTGCCAGGAACTTGTCTTACATACAAACAGTACACAATTGTCGGCCAACAAACACGAACGTAGTGATGTACTACGAGGAATTTCAGGTCTTGATCACCACCCTTTGGGCACCTTCTGCTAATGTCGTGTTTGTTAAGCATTGATTCTGAGCATGCGTGTTTGTACTTTCAACTTTTGTGTGACGGACTTGTGTACAGACGATAGGAAAATCTGACAAGAGACCATTGTCCGCTGAAAATTTACTAGCCTGCCATCCAACATTTGTTGGCGTAAAGTTGGACAACAATTGTCTGATGGAGCGTACTAACGGTTGGATTTTAGGCCAACTGTCTGTCATCACACAATTCCCTGCGGAAAATCCGATTGTGTGTACGAGACTTAAAACACGCTCCTGTAAAAAATTTGAATAAATTCAACACATACATAGGTCTTCAGAAGTATGTTAGGAAAATGAACATCAAGAAGTACATTTTAAGTAATCCTTTTAAACCTCAAATTGGATGCTATAATACTCATATGATGACCCAACATAGCACATTACGCAACAACTCTTTGTACAACCCTCAAGTATTCGACAACCAACATATAGAAGTCTTTAAGAAATTAGTACTTTAGTAATTTGGAATCATTGAAACTTAAAAAAGTCTCTGATCCCATTCATATGAAAAAAGGCATATGAACACTGATGAAGAGGAAGGACATTGTATTACGTCCAGCAGACAAAGGAGGAGGTGTAGTGATACACTCTAAAGAACAATATCAAGGTGAATTAAGCAATGCTCGAAGACAATCTCTGCCACAGACCTTATGATTCTAGGTGAACAAATTGTGGATGATCTAAACGGCCTCTGCCACAGACCGTACAGTCTTGAAAGAACTGACTGTGATACTAATCCAAGATGCGTCTCCGACTGAGTTCCCAGGCTCTTCTCAAGATACCAGCCTTATGCTCGGTCCTCTCCCGAAGAGTCCTCCCCTGGTCACTGCAGTCCCTTGCTTCTTCCCGCAGGCCTGACAGCAAAGAGACCATCATGCCGACCCATAGGCCACTAAGACTCTGATCCTTACTTTAGTAGTTAGGCCTTAGTTCTGCCAAGCTCAAGGCAGAACTTTAAGGATTCGTAGTCTCCCAGGCCAGGAGGGCCACGAGGTGGGGAGCGTCAACCCACCCCCTGAGTGGTCACCCCACCCCCTGGGGTCAGGAAGCCAGCCAACCGATAGCCAAGACCCCGCGAAAGATGGCGTCTGTGCCTTAAATACCCCTACCCAGAAATGTCCGGTGTGTGAACCACTCCCTCCGAAAAGCCTCTGAGCAACGAGTAGTCAATGTGTCTGACCAGACTGTATTTCCCAACCCACCAATGATGACAGCACCACCCATGGTTAGATGGAAATCTGCACAGTGCAGCCAATCTGGCACAGAAACCATTAAATTTAGGCAATAATAAGTTGAGCCAAAACTGCAGCTACAACTAATTTAAATTTCAAAAGAATAGCGTCTGCTCTTCAGGAGCAGGGCGCTACACCTGAGTCATGTAGAATTCCAGTGATTTATACAATTCCCAGAATCCATAAGGATAAAAAAAACCCCCCATTGTGAATGGGATAGATTCACTAACAGCAAGGATGGGGCATTATATAGATCATTTCATCCAACCAGCTGTACAACACATGAAAGCTTATCTCAAAGACACAAAACATGTACTTCAATTACTAGACACGTTGCCAGTATTAGAAGGAAGAACTCTACTGGCAACTGCAGATGTATATAGAATATAGCACATTGATATGCAAACAAAGAAAATTCTTGATTAAGTGTATAGAATTCTGCCTGAAACATAATTATTTTTGCCATGATCAATCCTATTATAAACAAGTTACTGGGATTGCAATGGGTGCTAAATTTGTACCCAGCATTGTTAATGCCTTTATGGCAAAATGGGAAGAGGAAGCAGTACAAGGACACCCTGGCAGAACTTGACCCTATATAAAAAGTTCATTGATGATTTAATCATTGTCTGGAATGGAAGTAGGAACACGTTAGAAGATTTTTTATTGAAATTGAATGATAACGATTAGGGATGAGCTTTTATGTTCGGGTCGAACATGAGTTAGACTCGAACATTGGCTGTTCGCCCGTTCGTCGAAAACCAAACATTATGGGCCGTTCGCACCAAATTTGAGCAGCGCTTAATGTCCCATAATGCACTGCGGGAGCGCAGTGCATTGCTGTATGACGATTGGCCAGAGCACGCACCATGACCTGCATGCTTTGGCCAATCACAGCGCCCTCAGCTAAGAGAGCCATAATTGGCTAAAGGCAGGGTGCCTTTGGCCAATCATGGCTCAGGGGGACTAAGTCCACGCCCCACACTACATAAGGCTGCCTGCACGTTGACCTCGTGTAGTGTGTCGTTGCCGGCGTGGACGGAGAGAGAGTGTCATTTAGATTGAGCAGGCAGGCAGATTATTCAGTTAGCTGCAGTGTATTTAATATATATATATATACAGTCAGTCTCGTAAATATATCCACTGTATCCAGTTTAGCTATATCTGACTGTAGTCCGTTCCTGGTGTACTGTTTCTAATATACTTCAGACAGGCAGGTGATTCAGTTAGCTGCAGTGTATTTAATATATATATATATATATATATATACAGTCAGTCTCGTATATATATATATATATATATATATATATATATATATATATATATATATATATATATATATATCCACTGTATCCAGTTTAGCTAGATCTGACTGCAGTCCGTTCCTGGTGTACTGTTTCTAATATACTTCAGGCAAGCAGGTGATTCAGTTAGCTGCAGTGTATTTAATATGTATATATATATATATATATATATATATATATATATATATATATACAGTGGGGACGGAAAGTATTCAGACCCCCTTACATTTTTCACTCTTTGTTATATAGCAGCCATTTGCTAAAATCATTTAAGTTCATTTTTTTCCTCATTAATGTACACACAGCACCCCATATTGACAGAAAAACACAGAATTGTTGACATTTGTGCAGATTTATTAAAAAAGAAAAACTGAAATATCACATGGCCCTAAGTATTCAGACCCTTTGCTGTGACACTCATATATTTAACTCAGGTGCTGTCCATTTCTTCTGATCATCCTTGAGATGGTTCTACACCTTCATTTGAGTCCAGCTGTGTTTGATTATACTGATTGGACTTGCTTAGGAAAGCCACACACCTGTCTATATAAGACCTCACAGCTCACAGTGCATGTCAGAGCAAATGAGAATCATGAGGTCAAAGGAACTGCCTGAAGAGCTCAGAGACAGAATTGTGGCAAGGCACAGATCTGGCCAAGGTTACAAAAAAATTTCTGCTGCACTTAAGGTTCCTAAGAGCACAGTGGCATAATCCTTAAATGGAAGACGTTTGGGATGACCAGAACCCTTCCTAGAGCTGGCCATCCAGCCAAACTGAGCTATCGGGGGAGAAGAGCCTTGGTGAGAGAGGTAAAGAAGAATCCAAAGATCACTGTGGCTGAGCTCCAGAGATGCAGTCAGGAGATTGGAGAAAGTTGTAGAGGGTCAACCATCACTGCAGCCCTCCACCAGTCGGGGCTTTATGGCAGAGTGGCCCCACGGAAGCCTCTCCTCAGTGCAAGACACATGAAAGCCCACATGGAGTTTGTTAAAAAAAACACCTGAACGACTCCAAGATGGTGATAAATAAGATTCTCTGGTCTGATGAGACCAAGATAGAACTTTTTGGCTTTAATTCTAATGCCCCGTACACACGGTCGGATTTTCCGATGGAAAATGTCCGATCGGAGCGTGTTGTCGGAAATTCCGACCGTGTGTGGCCTGTTCCGACGCACAAAGTGCCACGCATGCTCAGAAGAAATTCCAAGACGGAACAGCTCGTTCTGGTAAACTTAGCGTTCGCAATGGATACAGCACTTTCGTCACGCTGCAATGTTAAAAAGGGTTTAATACAGCGCACTCTCTTCTTCTTTATAATGTGACAAGAATTAAGTAGTTTTGCTGCTCATATTCACACACACTTCTCACAAAGTTTTATTTGTGTTTTTTTATTGGTATTCCCTGAATATATTGTTATTAGTTGTCACATCTGACCTAATTTTTTTTTTTTAGTTACATTTTTTGGGGATTTTAAGCCTTTTTTTGTTTTTTTAAAATGTTTGTATTTTTTCAAAGGCTGATCTTTGTTCAATGTTATTTTTATTTTTACTCCAGAATATTTTTGTGTGTGTTTTGTGTGTCAAGTTACCCCAACACCATTGATATCTTTTATTATTTAATCTCAAGGAGATTGTTTGTTGTTGGTGTCCCTTGTTCATTTCACATTGTATATTTGAAATGTACCTGAATCCTCACAAACAAACTGTCATTTTTGAAGTAAAACACATAGGAGAGTATAATTCAAAACAAAAATGTTTTGCATCATCAATTACAATCCTAAATTAGTACTCCCAACTAACATCTAGTTAACATCATTGATTGGACAAGCAGAAATATTTAGAGGAATGCTATACCTGGCTCAATCTGGGCTCCTCCACATGTGGCCTGGAAGGACCAGGTTGGGCGTCAGAAGCCTCAGCCGGGGGGGAAGTAAGCGTGGAAGGAAGACTGGAGAGGGATGGCCTGGGTTCAGTCTGGCCTGCCAGAAAATGCAGCCTGTCATAGTACCACATCCTGGGGACATAGGTGTCATCTGCTGCTCCGGATCTCTGTGAATCCAGGACTTTCTTGCGCTCCCTTAGATATGTGCTCCTCAGGCCACCAATTAATTTCTTTAAATAGGTGATGTCTGCCGTGGGGATCACCTGCTTCACAATTTCACACAATTGCACCAGTGCTGCCTTCCTCTTTGCTTGGTTCTTGAAATGGGGGTGTTTAATCTCCCACAGACAGGGCAGCTCCCTTAACATATCTAGGAATACTGACATGAAGTCATTGTCTTTCAGTAGCATATCCATGATCACTGCAAGACACAACACAAGACAAAGCCTAATGTCAGACAAAACTCTCCTAATCTTGTTACAATATAGGCCTCAATGTAGAAGCAGTAGACATAGTTAGTAAGGTTGAATAAAGACACCAGTCCATCCAGTTCAACCTGAGTGAGTGTGGGTGCTTGTCTACAATCATCCCTATTTATTTAAGGTACCCATATAGGTACTCCGCCAATTCACGGAGCACTCCACACATATATCGTACACCCACATCTGTCCCTACCCCCAAGGAGCCCACAATCATATACTAGGGCCAATTTTGAACAGAAGCCAATTAACCTACCAGCATGTCTTTGGAGTGTGGGAGGAAACCAGAATACCCGGAGGAAACCCACGCAGGCACAGGGAGAACATGCAAACAAGTTTGTCTCTTACCTTCATTCTTACGATCGGCGTGTCCAATGCTCCTTCCTCCGCTCACAGATCGTACGTAATACGCACGCGTGTTACGCTTTATACACACTGCGCATGCGTGTAACTCTGCCCGCCCCTGACGTTCTTTCTAGTCTATTCCCCGCCCCTTTTCGTTCGGCGCAGTGGGGGAAGAGCACATGGCGGAGTCACAGCAGGTGCGTGATAATTGCAGGAATGAGGAGGAGGAGGAGGAAAGCCCGGATCCGGACACGTCCCGATCCAGAAGGAGACGTTTTAAGGCCACAAATATGTCCTTTGGGGAGATGTTGGAGATGGTCGACATCATGAAGAAGTCCGACTATGACAGAAAGTATGGGCCTTACCCCAACCCCAATATCAGAAAGGCCAAGATCATGGCGAAAGTGATCAAAAGTCTGCACAAGAATTTCGGGGTACGCCGATCGAAAGATCAGCTCAGGAAGCGGTGGTCGGACCTGAAATTGAGAGAGCCAGAGCAGTACCGAAAGATTCGGAGAGTGCTGCAAAAAAGTAAGTAGTTGTGCTGTGTTCCTATTCTTTCTGTCTTTATTCCATTCGTGCTGCTCCATATGCTTTTCTTAATTGTAACGTTTAAAAGGGCAACTTTAATGTTCATGGGCCCATTATTCGTTCGTATCAAACATTTTTCTTTCGGCCTCTAAAACACCATTGTTTAGGCCATATGCATTTTCCCACATTTTTTTTGGGCCTATTTGGATGCCAAATATTTGTTTGTGTAGATGGGTTTGTTACTCGAATGAAATGCAAACTAGATTCTGTGTAAGGAGAGGACACTGAGCAGCTGTTTTCACATCTGGACACTGGAGCACTAGTGTGGGACACAAGAACACCATTTTTATTAGGGGGGCCACACAGGTGCTCCAGTGTATACTATAGGGGTGTCTCCATCTGTGAAGCTTGTACCAAACAGGTAAAGTATTGCAGCTTGACAAAGGCCAATAAAAAAAAATACATCTTGGAACTCTGCTAAAATAGACAATTGTACCCCACTTCCAAGCAATGTTTCCTATTTATAGTTCTGCCATCAAATATCTGTGTGCTAATTATACCATTTTTGTTTTACATAGGGGAGGACACCCCTCATCCGAGGAGACCACAGACCCCCCACCTATGGAAGAAGGTGAAATACCCCCAACCCAAGAAGAGCAGGAGGAAGAAGAAGATGTGGTGGAGATTGGCACCACAACAGGTGAGTGTCTGCGACCACAGACTCAGGTAAAAGAGATGGATGGTGGCAGATTTTTGATACCTGTTTTTGTTTTGTTTCTCTCTATTTAGGTGATCGTGATCCAGATCCTTTCACATCAGAAAGTGCCCAGATCCTGATCGGGGAGATCATGGGGTGTAATGTAGAACTGCAAAACATACAGCAAAAAATCAATGATGTGATTAAAAAAAATAATAACATCATTGATGTTTTGGGGCGAATTTAAAACCCCACAAAATCACTTTTTGGATTGTGGTCCAATCTTTTAAAACTTTTTGCAATGTTTTGAGAAGCCAAATTTGGAGGATGCACACAGTGTGCCAACATGTGCTATCTGACATCACGGGAGATCAATGGACGCGTTTTGGGGGTGCAACCCCTTCCTCAATTATAAAGTAGCGTTGAGGAAGGGCTTGCTCCCCCAAAACACGTCCCTTGATCCCCCCTGATGGCAGCTAGCACATGTTGACATTCGTAAATTGGTGTGCATCTTCCAAATTTGGCTTTTCCAGGGGTGATTTCCCCCCATCTGAACGCTATATCAAACCCAGTTCCTAAATACTGATGTCTGATATAGCCTTCAGATTTTACCTAATGTGAACTTTGTAAGTTCAAGTTTTTTGGCTTTCTTGTTGGTTTTACACAGGCCTGTTTTATCTTAAATGGACATTTCGATTATTGATAATGCTACTCCAAAAATTGTTATACAACAAACATGTTGGTTTGTTTTAAAAACCTTTGGTAAATGCACATGTGATTGTGCAGGTATAAAAAAGTTGGTTACTCAAGAATGTGTGGATTATTGTCTCAACACTACAACACTTTTGGGGTGATGTAATTGCTGTTTTCAGCAAAAATTGGGGTTATTTCCTAAGGGCAAATCCTCTTTGCACTACAAGTGCAGTTTCAATGCAGTTGCAAGTGCACTTGTAGTGAAATGTATTTTTGCATTTAGGAAATAACAGCCAACAGTGCTTTGTATAATAAGGTTACACAATCACGACATTTTCTGGACACATTTCTGTCAGGGTCAGCTAAAACAAACACAAGCAGTAAATGTCCACAAAGAATTTCTTTTTTTTTTATTATAAAAAGGCTTCACAGATTGTCTGGCATATTGATAGCCCCCCTACCCGCAAAGAACTCCAGGTAGCGTAACCGGACATCACGGGCACTCAGGGAGGGCAAGCCAGGACGGCCACTTTCAAGTGCCGTCAGTGTGGTTTGATGTAGGATTCCGGCCTCAGGCCCAACTGAGCCAGCATAGTTGGCCGAATGTTTCCTTAAAAAGTTATGGAGAACACAGCACGCAAGTATAATATGGTTCTTTTTATACTCCGCCATATGGATGGGTGTCATAAATAGGCGGAACCGGCTGGCCAGGATTCCAAATGTGTTCTCCACCACTCTTCGGGGCTCTGGTCAGCCGGTAATTAAAAACCCTCTGTTCCGGGATGAGGGTCCTCATTGGGAATGGCCGCATCAGGTGGTCCCCCAGCGCAAACGCTTCATCAGCAAGGAACACAAATGGGAGTCCTTCCACATTGTCCTCTGGAGCTGGCAAGTCCAAGCTGCCATTCTGGAGACGCCTGTAGAACTCCGTCTGGGCGATGACTCCACCATCGGACATCCGGCCATTCTTCCCCACGTCCACATACAAGAATTCGTAATTAGCCGACACCACCGCCAACATCACTATACTATTGAACCCCTTGTAATTATAATAGTACGACCCCGAGTTGGGTGGTGGGACGATGAGGCCACAGTCTGCCATTCCTGTGGCGTGGAAGGAAACTGTTGAGGAAAAAACAATAAACATTACTATTTTTACTCTGAAACATGGCAAGCAGATTAGACACAAACATTATGGGGCAACCTCCAGATAGCATTTATTAAGGGGAATTTAACAACGCCAAAGTATAAGGTACACCTATCATATTCCCCCCCCCCCCTCTCATGGGCCATTTCTAACATTATAGGGGGTGTGTGGAAATCTTGGACAGGTAACCCTTTTCACTTCATTTAGAGATGAATGCCTAAATAATGGGTATTACTTTGAACAGACCCTCCTTAGTTACACTATTGGCAGCCCACTGGACAGGTAAGAAGTGTCATAATACATAGATATAAATACACATTGTACACATTTGAGGACATTTGGACATTCTGCTATTACCTATCAAGATAATAATAGGATCCCAAAACTTTAAACAGTACCATTTGAAAGTATACAGGCAGGCCCTTGCACTACATGCTTTGGGGAATTCATCCATAAATCTGACCACAAAAGAGATGGGTATAGTGTGTATGGGTTTGGCAAAGTCAGCAAATAGATGATTGAGGATAGAGAATTGGGATCAGCTGACTCAGCAGTTGGGGGAGGGAGGGTTACTAAAAATGATTTGGGGACACCACAAAAAAAAAGTCTCTGGCACTCTGCCTGAATTTAAATCAAAAATAACATTTCCAAACATTTTAGGGGGTGTTTGGGGTAAAGCACTACTATGGAGCTGATAAAATACATTGTTAAGTGACTACATGAGGTGAATATGGGCCAGGAGACACCATGCTGGGGAGGTTATTGAAGGGCAAATATGTATGAAGGACCTAAAATAATAATTACAGAAAAATCCAGCATGCATGAGAACAAAGGGGACATTCACAGCATATTACAATCATGGTAATTAGGGAATGAGGAAAGAAATACAATATATTAGCAAACATTCAATACAATAAAATGTGATATAAAAGGATAAAAATCTTACCTTCATATACTCCTTCTGCAGGACCTGGATGATGGCAGAACAGGTCTCTGGGATAATGATCCCCAGAGCCTGGGGGGAGATGCCTGTCGAGAACTTAAGGTCCTGCAGGCTTCTCCCTGTCGCCAAATACCGCAGGGTAGCGACCAACCTCTGCTCCGGAGTGATGGCTTGCCTCATGCAGGTATCCTGCCTGCTAATATAAGGGGTCAGCAAAGCCAACAGACGGTGAAATACGGGGTCCGTCATCCTGAGAAAGTTCCTGAAATCATCAGGATTATTCTCACGTATCTCACGGAGCAAAGGCATATGAGAGAACTGGTCACGCTGAAGCAACCAATTCTTGGTCCATGAACTCCTCCCCACCCTGTTCATGGACTGGACTTGTGTCAAGGTCAGGACCCCAACACCAAGCCCCCGCACAGCACGAACTCTACGAGGAGTACGCATACGAAACATGGCTAGAAAACGGTCGGCTGCTCAGAACGAAGTAACAGAATGCACTGAAGAACAGCAAGGCCTGTGAAGAGCGACCTGAAAAACACGAACGAACAAGAATACAATGACTACTTAAAGTCACGCGGAACTTGCTGCATGCACTGAAGAGCAGATACAAACCCACAAGCACAAACTGAACGGCAGAAAATTATCTGAAAGCCACGAGTCTGAAAAAGCGCGAATCGTCTCTCACCAAACTTTTACTAACACGAGATTAGCAAAAGGAGCCCAAAGGGTGCCGCGCTTGCTTCTTCCGGCCTTTTCTAGTCTCGTCGTACGTGGTGTACGTGACCGCGTGGTTGGCGATCGGAAATTCCGACAACTTTGTGCGACCGTGTGTAGACAAAAAAAGTTTGAGCCAACATCCGTCGGAAAAAATCCTAGGATTTTGTTGTCGGAATGTCCGAACAAAGTCCGACCGTGTGTACGCCCTATAAGAGGTGTGTGTGGAGAAAACCAGGCACTGCTCATCACCCGTCCAATACAGTCCCAACAGTGAAGCATGGTGGTGGCAGCATCATGCTGTGGGGGTGTTTTTTAGCTGCAGGGACAGGACGACTGGTTGCAATCGAGGGAAAGATGAATGCGGCCAAGTACAGGGATACTTGGATGAAAACCTTCTCCAGAGTGCTCAGGACCTCAGACTGGGCAGAAGGTTTACCTTCCAATAAGACAATGACCCTAAGCACACAGCTAAAATAACGAAGGAGTGGCTTCACAACAACTCCGCGACTGTTCTTGAATTGCCCAGCCAGAGCCCTGACATAAACCCAATTGAGCATCTCTGGAGAGACCTAAAAATAGCTGTCCACCAACATCCAACCTGACAGAACTGGAGAGGATCTGCAAGGAGGAATGGCAGAGGATCCCCAAATCCAGGTGTGAAAAACTTGTTGCATCTTTCCCAAAAAGACTCATGGCTGTATTAAATCAAAAGGGTGCTTCTACTAAATACTGAGCAAAGGGTCTGAATACTTAAGACCATGTGATATTTTAGTTGTTCTTTTTTAATAAATCTGCAGAAATGTCAACAATTCTGTGTTTTTCTGTCAATATGGGGTGCTCTGTGTACATTAATGAGGAAAAAAAGAAGAACTTAAATTATTTTAGCAAATGGCTGCAATATAACAAAGAGTGAAAAATTTAAGGGGGTCTGAATACTTTCCGTCCCCACTGTATATATATATATATATATATATATATATATATATATATATATATATATATAGACAGTCTCATATATATATATATATCCACTGTATCCAGTTTAGCTAGATCTGACTGCAGTCCGTTCCTGGTGTACTGTTTCTAATATACTTCAGGCAGGCAGGTGATTCAGTTAGCTGCAGTGTATTTTATATATATATATATATAGACAGTCTCGTATATATATACCCACTGTATCCAGTTTAGTTATATCTCACTGCAGGCCGTTCCTGGTGTACTCTTTCTAATATACTTCTGGCAGGCGATTCAGTTAGCTGCAGTGTATTTAATATATATACACAGATAGTCTGGTACAGGGGGTCCCCGACTTACGAACATCCGAGTTACGAACAACCCCTACTTACGAACGGGGCCCGAATGACGTCACTGCTGGCCGAATCTTCCTCTCCTGAGCCTTTCCTCCGTTCCTGGCTTGGCTGCGGGTCCCCTTCATCCTCCTGCCGCTAAAACTGCCTGTTGTGGCCGAGGCCTTGTGCGACCTACGAAGCCTCCAGGATCCCCGGTCTTTCCTACGCCGCTGCCCCGCGAGGGTGCACCGCGGCCGGCCGCTCGGCCGGCCGGCCTGCCTGGCCTCTGATGGCTGCTTTCACCATCCATCTCCCTGCTGTGCCATACAGTGTACCTCTCTCTGCTGCCGCCATGAAAATAGTGAGAGGGGAGAGCTGTGCTCAGCTGCGCTCCTGGACTCCTGTTTTGGAAGTGACAGGGTCAATAAAGAGAACCTGTCACCTCCAATTGCTATCACACAGGGAATTGTTTCCTCCTGTGTGATAGCAATAAAGTTAAGTGAAAAAAAAATTGATAAAAAAAAATAAAAATAAGAAATACAATAATAATTGAATTAATAAAATAAAAAAAATAATTAAAAAAAGTAAAGAATAAGAAAAATAATATTAAAAATAAGAAAATTATACAAAAATAAAAAAAAGTAAACGACAAGCTACAAATAAATACAAATAAAAAAAAGTGATTAAAAAAAATAAAAAACAAAACATATTTGAACTAACCATGCCGCCCCTGCCATCCGGTTGCCTTTCTCTGTTGATTTGGGTTTACATCCTGTCTCTGAGACTAGATTTGCACTTAAAAAAGGTACTGTTCCGACTTACAAACAAATTCGACTTAAGAACAAACCTACAGTCCCTATCCTGTTCTTAACCCGGGGACCCCCTGTATATATATATATATATATATATATATATATATATATATATATATATATATATATATATATCCACTACATACAGTTTAGCTATATCTGACTGCAGGCCGTTCCTGGTGTACTCTTTCTAATATACTTCAGGCAGGCAGGTGATTCAGTTAGCTGCAGTGTATTTAATACATATGTACAGTCAGTCTCGTATATATATATATATATATCCACTGCATACAGTTTAGCTATATCTCACTGGCAGGCCGTTCCTGGTGTACTCTTTCTAATATACTTCTGGCAGGCAGGTGATTCAGTTAGCTGCAGTGTATTTAATATATATATACACTATGCTATATAGTTACTTTCGGATACGTCCTCCAACCGAGTCACCAGGCCCCTCTATAGACCAGCACGCTGCGTGATCTCTCCAAGACGGGTCCTCCCCTGAGATCTCCTCGGTTGTCCAGCTTCGTCACACAGGACCGACAGCTCAGGACCATTCCTTGGCCGCGGTGGTAGGCCCCAGACAAGCCTCTGGACCCACCTCTGTGCTGCAGTATCATGGGCCTCAGGAACGGAGGACCACGAGGTAGCTCCTTAATGCATACCTGTCGGCCAGGAGGGCCAGCAGGTGGCTGTAAAAATGACCCCAAAATATGGCGTCTGTCCCATAAATACCCTCGTCCAGAATGCAACTCGGAGGACCACCTCCACCGAGTTGTCTCCGGGACAGAAGAGCATCCATATTCTTCAACATGTTGCCTTTCCAACACTAACCAGTGGTAACAGCGACACCCACCGGTCAGCACGGAAACACACACAACGTCAGCCAAGCTGGAACAGAGGCAAACTTAACCTTCCTACGAACAATTTACTAAATTTACCTAACATGCGGTAGATTGCAAATCTACCAGCATTACATATACTTATGGCAGGCAGGTGATTCAGTTAACTGCAGTGTATTTAATATATATATACAGATAATCTCATATATATATATATATATATTAGGGTTGTCCCGATACCGATACTAGTATCGGTATCGGCACCGATACCGAGCATTTGCCCAAGTACTTGTACTCGGGCAAATGCTCCCGATGCTTCCCCCGATACCTGGACTGTCAGCGGTGATCGGCGCGTGGGGGAGTTACAAGCTTCTCCCCCCGCGGCTTTCAGCTGCTTTAGTGACACAGCGGTGATCGGGGCCTGTAACTCCCCCACACACGATCACCGCTGACTGTCACCTCATCCCCCTTAGTCCCCCACCGCTGTCCTGCTCCGTTGCTCTGTCCCCCTCCGTTCCAATGTCCTCCTCCGCTGCATTGTCCCCCTCCGCTGTCCTCCTCCGCTGCATTGTCCCCTTCCGCTGTCCTCCTTCTTTGCTCTGTCCCCCTCCGCTGTCCTCCGTTGCATTGTCCCCCTCCGCTGTCCTTCTTCTTTGCTGTGTCCCCCTCCGCTGTCCTCCGTTGTATTGTCCCCCTCCGCTGTCCTTCTTCTTTGCTGTGTCCCCCTCCGCTGTCCTTCTTCTTTGCTGTGTCCCCCTCCGCTGTCCTCCGTTCCTCTGTCCCCCTCCGCTGTCCTCCTTCTTTGCTGTGTCCCCCTCCGCTGTCCTTCTTCTTTGCTGTGTCCCCCTCCGCTGTCCTCCTTCTTTGCTCTGTCCCCCTCCGCTGTCCCCATCCGTTCCGGCTTTCCGCTGTCCCCCTCTCTCTTCCTCTGTCCCCTCCGTTCTGCTGTCTCTCTCCGCTGTGTGAATGGACAGAGTCAGCTGACTCTGTCCATTCACATACCTGAAACATTGTAATCTCCTGTGATTACGATGTGTCAGTTTATGAATGGAGAGGAGCCGCTGTCTTCTCTCCATTCATTTTCAGTGCAGCTGAGGCTGCAGAGAAAGGGACTGGGGAATCTCTATCCTCGGTCTCTTTCTCTGTCTCAAGGGGGAGATATCAGAGGTCTGTTAAGACCCCTGATATCTCACCAAAGCCCCCCAACAGGGCTAATTAAAAAAAAAAACACACACACATAGTGCAATAAAAAATAAAAAAATAGAAATTGTAAAAAATAATAAATGTAAATGAAAAAAATAAAATAAAAAAAAACACACACACAGGCACCGTTCACCCCCCCCCCCTAAAAAAAAACAAAAAAAAAACACTGTCACGTGACATTAAAAAAAAGTATCGGTAATCGGTATCGGCGAGTAAAAGTATCGGTACTTGTACTCGGTCCTAAAAAAGTGGTATCGGGACAACCCTAATATATATATATATATATATATATATATCTATCTATATATATATATCCACTGCATACAGTTTAGCTATATCTCACTGCAGGTTGTTCCTGGTGTACTCTTTCTAATATACTTCAGGTGGTGTACATAGTACACAGTACTATGCACCCCTAGTGCAGTTGCTACTACTTTTCTGGTGGTGTACACAGTACACAATACATACAGTGCACCCATAGTTGCTGTTAGACTTCTGGTGGTGTACACAATACCCTGCACCCATAGTGCAGTTGCTACTACTTTTCTGGTGGTGTATACAATACAGTACACCCATAGTTGTTATTACACTTCTGTTGGTGTACACAGTACCATGCACCTATAGTGCAGTTGCTATTACTTTTCTAGTGGTGTACACAGTACACAATACATACAGTGCTCCCATAGTTGCTATTAGACTTCTGGTGGAGTACACAATACCCTGCACCCATGGTGCATTTGCTACTACTTTTCTGGTGGTGTACACAGTACACAATACATACAGTGCACCCATAGTTGCTATTAGACTTCTGGTGGTGTACACAATACCGTGCACCCATAGTGCAGTTGCTACTACTTTTCTGGTGGTGTACACAGTACACAATACAGCGGTGTGTGGTGTTGCAAAACAAAATCCCCATCATGTCTGGAAGGCCACCAAGGAGAGGCAGATGCTCTAAGGCCACTAAAAGAGGGCAAGGAGGCTCTGTGTCTACAGTTCGCAGTGCTGGTCATGGACATGGTCCATCTTCTGCAGGTGGCCATGGGACACGCTTGTCCTTTTTTTCTGCTGCTGGGACAGGGGCAGAAAAATTGGGCCTTTGGTGGTGGGGGTGCCACAACACTGTAACCCCTCACAGATACTCTTGTTGGGCACAGGAATGGGCCCTGCTGTGAAATATTAGATCAGAAATTGTAATTACATGCCTCTGTTAAACAGGGACAGAAAAATTGGGTGGTTGGTGGTGGTTCCCTAAACCAAAAATATTGTTGGAAGCTAGCATCATCAAGATTGAGGAGGAATAGAATAGTCACTCAGCATAGGCAGTCTTCAAGGGATCCCACATCCATAGAAAAATCAATCAGTTACATCAGCATCAGGTGCTTGATAGCAGCTGCTGATCCAAGACTGATTAATTTTTTGAATGTGAGCCTATCAAGGGAGTCTGTGGACAGGCGCACTCTATGATCCGTTACAAACCCTCCAGCAGCACTGAATGTACGTTCAGAAAGAATGCCGGATGCAGGACAGGCCAGTAGATCAATTGCATATTGAGCAAATTCTGGCCAATGGTCCATCCTCAAGACCCAGTAACCCAGTGGATGCTCTGTTGGAAAGGTCTCCAAGTCTGCTCTTGCCCCTAGATATTCCTGCACCATGTAATGCTAATTTATAGAAATACTTGGTAAATTGTGTGTAACCAAATCCCATATGTAAAGTCGCATAAACCAAAATTGCAAATAAAAAAAAAAAAAAAAATTCAACGAAAATAAAAACAAAACATAAAACAGCAAAGTGACTCCCTTTGGAGTGTGTAGGTGTAACGTTGTCCTAGTGGAGAAAAAAGTGGAGAAAATGGAAAAAAATGGAAACAATGGAAGAAATCGCATAAAGGACTGCTGCCTCCACAAATGTGATTTCCACCAAGGTGGAAAAAACAGAAGGTAAATGAAGGGTTAGTGTGTGGGTGTGGCGCAGTCCTAATTCATAGAAATACTTGGTAAATCGTGTTTAGCCAAATCCCATATGTAAAGTCGCATATAAAGTATAAACCAAAATTGCAAATAAAAAATTCAACGAGAATAAAACCAAACATAAAACAGCAAAGTGACCCCCTTTGGAGTGTGTAGGTGTAACGTTGTCATAGTTTAAAAAATACTTTGTAAATCGTGTGTAGCCAAATCCCACATGTAAAATCGCATGTAAATTATAAACAAAATATAAACAAAATCGCATATAGCAAATTTAACGGCTAGGTTGGCCCCTTTGACGCTCCAGTTGACGTCCCTATGACGAAACGCGTAGGGCGTGGCCTATTCTGACGCTTTTGCATCATCTCCCAGAGGATCACCAACCTAAATCTGACGCTCTCCTGTTTTGATGACATTTGGTTGCCTATTATAAACTGCTTAAATGTGAGTACCATTCTGTCATCTGCGTTCAATAAAGAGTGTTTTATGGTTTTACGCTATGGAATCTCCCCTTTCTTCTCTTATGCCTAAAACGTCACCGTGACCCAGAAACAGCCTGTGGATTGCCGCACAGTGGCATATACTATGACTGCGCATTACCCCCGCAGGGGTTAAAGAAGCTGCCTAAAACATCACCGTGACCCAGAAACAGCCTGTGGATTGCCGCACAGTGGCATACACTGTGACTGCGCATTACCCCCGCAGGGGTTAAAGAAGCTGGTGAGTGTCCGCATGATCACAAGACACGAGCACCTGGTCACCAAGATTTATACAAATACCTGCCTTGTTTTACAAAGATGTCAAGTTTTTCACTTAAATTGCACTGAGCACTAGTCACAATTTAACCTATGTAATTATTCAGCAATGTTATGTTTGTCAATCACTACATGGGGTTTTTATGCGGATGGAATAGCTTTGGCTAAAGTCATTTTTTGATTTCATCCCCTGTTCCCCTTCCCCCTCCCCCAATTCAAAGGGGGCCAACCTAGCCGTTAAATTTGCTATATGCGATTTTGTTTATATTTTGTTTATAATTTACATGCGATTTTACATGTGGGATTTGGCTACACACGATTTACAAAGTATTTTTTAAACTAGGACAACGTTACACCTACACACTCCAAAGGGGGTCACTTTGCTGTTTTATGTTTGGTTTTATTCTCGTTGAATTTTTTATTTGCAATTTTGGTTTATACTTTATATGCGACTTTACATATGGGATTTGGCTACACACGATTTACCAAGTATTTCTATGAATTAGGACTGCGCCACACCCACACACTAACCCTTCACTTGGTGGAAATCACATTTGTGGAGGCAGCAGTCCTTTATGCGATTTCTTCCATTGTTTCCATTTTTTTCCATTTTCTCCACTTTTTTCTCCACTAGGACAACGTTACACCTACACACTCCAAAGTGAGTCACTTTGCTGTTTTATGTTTTGTTTTTATTTTCGTTGAATTTTTTTTTATTTTTTTATTTGCAATTTTGGTTTATGCGACTTTACATATGGGATTTGGTTACACACAATTTACCAAGTATTTCTATAAATTAGGACAGCGCCACACCCACACACTAACCCTTCACTTACCTTCTGTTTTTTCCACCTAGGTGGAAATCACATCTGTGGAGGCAGCAGTCCTTTATGTGATTTCTTCCATTATTTCCATTTTTTTCCATTTTCTCCACTTTTTTAATTTTCTGTTCCGTTGCGCGGATACACCACTCATATTTCATTGCACCATGTAATGCAGACGCTGGCGATGGTTGCTTGGACCGATCAGACCTTGGCACTGAGGACTGAAAATTTGTCTAAAGGCATTGGTCAGCCGGCCACCTTCTCCACGGCTCTTCCTCTGACTGAACGAAGCTGTCATGGTTAAGCAGTAATCTTTGTCTGTCAGCTTACCTCTCCTCCATGTGTTCACCTTTAGAGGCCAGCCACTCTCACCTGGCTACTTAAATAATCTCTCCTCAAAGCATGGCTCCACCCCAGCCCCTATCAGGGAACTCTATATTAACCTGTGCACTGCAAGCCTGCCTTGCTGATCAACCTTTGTGTGTTTAGCTTCCGTGTGCATCTTGTTGTGTCTTCTACGTCTGATTCCAGTTACCGATCTTGGCTTGTTCCCGACTATACCCGTCTGCTTGTGACTCTGACCTTTGGCATGTTCTATGTTTATCCTTGTCTGCTAGTCGCCCCAACCTGTGGCTCATTCCCTTACTATCTCTGTCCTCCTGTAGCCTACTGTGGGCGTGAGCTGGGAGACCCTGGGGGTCGCGACCTGGAGCCAGTTGCAGCCCAGTCCATCCTCACCACTAGAGGCTCTGGTGAACACTTGCTGGCTCTTAGACTCCGAAACTTGGGGAATCTTACGCTCTAGCCCCAGTGGGATCCGTGTTGGTGTTCCAACGGACCTACCTTCCTTAACCACCTAGACTCCCATCCGCAGCAGTCAGCCGTAGGGTCCACTACCTTTGCGGTGCACTCCTGACCCCAACAGTGTGCATCTGCATGGCTTCCCTGATTCTGCAAAGCCTGCAAAAGTTTGCAGAGGCATTCGATTCTGAGTCCTCTGGGTCACTAAGGATCACATGATCAGTAACAACCTCCTCCCAGCCACGTACAACTCCTTTAGTTTCTGGGGACTGAAAACCATCCCTTGAAGACTACTGCTGAGTGTTATCCTCCACGTCCATGCTGACACAATCCTCCTCCTATTCTTCCTGTGTGTTTTGCAGGGTGGTAGGAATAATATCTGGATAAAGGGGGCCTTGAGAGGTAAGGAAGTCCTCCTCTTCCTCACACTGTTCTGCCTCAAGTGCCCTATCCATTATTCCATGAAGCATGTGCTCCAGCAGGAAAACAAGAGGAACGGTATCACTGATGCATGCATTGTCGCTGCTCACCATCCTTGTGGCCTCATCAAATGGTGACAGGACAGTGCATGCATCCTTGATCAATAGCCACTGGCGTGGCGAAAAGAAGCCAAGCTCCCCTGACCCTGTCCTGATGCCATACTCACACAGGTACTCATTGATGGCCCCCTGCTGCTTGTACAGCCGCTGCAGCATTGCCAACATTGACTTCCACCTGGTGGACATGTCACAAATGAGGCAGTTGGTTGGGCAGGTTGCATTCCCTTTGAATGTCAGCCAGCCGAGCACTGGCATTGTATGACCATTGGAAATGACCACAGACTTTTCTGGCCTGCCTCAGGAGATCTTGTAAGCCTGGGTACCTGCTCAAGAACTGCTGCACCAACAAATTCAGGATGTGTGCCAAACATGGAACATGGGTCAAGTGTCCCTGTCGGAGGGCGGAGAGAAGGTTGATGCCATTGTCACACACAACCATTCCTGGCTGAAGCTGGCGTGGCGTCAACCACCTCTGAGCCTGCCCATGCATAGCTGACAGAATCTCTGCCCCAGTGTGGCTCCTGTCCCCTAAGCAGTGGTTTAACCTTAAACTATGTAGAGAGTTCTTTACTGTAAGAGCGGCAAGGTTGTGGAATTCCCTTCCACAGGCGGTGGTCTCAGTGGGCGGGCATCGATAGTTTCAAGAAACTATTAGATGAGCACCTGAACGACCGCAACATATATACAATGTAATACTGACATATAAACACACACATAGGTTGAACTTGATGGACTTGTGTCTTTTTTCAACTTCACCTACTATGTAACTATGTAACTCATGCACCGCATGGCATCTTTTTGCCTGAGTGCTTGCGTAGCCCCTTGAACGCTTACGGAGCACCACTGGTTCAGAGAACAAATCTGCAGAAGAGGCCATAGAGGAAGAGGAAGAGGAGGGGGTGGAGGAGAGAGCTGTGGGAGAATCACCGCTAGCATTTTGGAGGCGTGGTGGTGGAACAAACTCCTACTGAACCCTGTCCTGCATCCTTCCCAGCTGCCAGCAGAGTTACCCAGTGCGCCACGAAGGAAAGGTAACATCCCTGCCTATGCCTGCTAGACCATGAGTCTGCGGTAATATACACCTTACTGCTGACCGCCCCGTCCAATACAGCTGAAAAGGCAGTAGTATCAGTGCTAGCAATTTGGCCAAGCTGGCATTCAAGCTAGCATTCAGACTGTGAGCATGTGGATGGCTGGGACCGAATTTCTTTTTATGGTTTAGCAACTGGGGTAGGGAAATTTGCCTGTTAAAATCAGATGGTGGTGTACTGCTAGCAGATTGGCTGCAAGTACTTGGGACACCTATTGCTATACCTTCATTCCTCTCAGTGCAGGTTTTCGAGAGGACTGGAGCAGGGTTGAAGATCCCAGATAAGGAGCAAGGAGAAGTCTTTTTCTTTGATGTGGGTCTACGGACTTGTTGCCTTATGAGTTTATGTGAAATCTACATTAATAGCTGTAAAATATTGGAAATATGAATATATTTAATTTATATTTAATTATTTATATTTATATATTTTATATTTAATTTATATTTAATTTATTTATATTTAATTAATATATTTAATTTAGCTTTGATCTATGTAGGGCGGAACATATTATCTCTACAGAAATCTCTGGTAGACCAGACAAGTCGGCCTAGGCTTGTGTATACAAACAATGGGATCCAAACCTCATTGTTTTACACATACTCACTTCAAAGGATCCCATGCTAGGATATGCAATGAAGGGAGGACAACCCGTAATCAATACTTAACTTTCCGGGAAAATTCAAGTTAAGCTCCTGCTCAGAATAGTCACAAGAATTTGCATTAAAGGGGGCTGACTTATGCAAAGTATAGGGGTTGGAGATGTAGCCAGTCCTTAACCAGGAATAGGGAACCTCACCAATCAGAGCCACGCTATGCCAACCAATGAGGCATCAGCATGTAATGATATACACAGACTAGATGGGAGGGAAACACACACTTTTATGGGAGAGCAACCTCTAGAATGGTTCCTTGGTGCAAAGGGTAATTATAGGAACGGTCTGCATTTTACTTGTAACTAAATATGTTTGCAGATAAATGTTTACAGGAATATACTTTGTATTCCTTCATGTAATTCTCTTATTTTAACCTAATATTTTCTTCCTTGGTGTAGACTATAGATAGATGGTTGTGTATTAGATAGACTTTCAACTACTCACCAATAAATGTTGTTATTGTGTTAAAGCTTTCACTCATGGTCCAAGGACTCTCATTTAACCCAAATAATATCTGAGAGATATTAAATCTCAAATATAGTATATAGGAAAAAAGACTGCATGGGAGGTTGTCATATATATGGTCAAGCATGTGGTGCCCAAGTGGCTACTGTTGTGGTCACGCTTGATCTGCTTCAGACATAGCTTACAAACAACAAAGGTTCGATCTGCTGCACACATGTCCAAAAAGGCCCACACCAAGGAACTTTTCAAAATCAGCGGGGAGTCAGCAGCGCCCTGCACCTGCGGAGCTTTGCAGTGTGATGCAGTTGGGTGGCTGCCCTTAAGCTGCCCCCTAGAGGACATCCTGCCTCGTTGGAGTTGTGCCTCCTCCTCTATGCTATCAGGCACCCAAGTAGAGTCAGTGACCTCATCATCCCCTTCCTCCTCGTCACTGGAGCAAACTTGGCACTATACTGCAGCTGGGGGAACATGACTGCCAGTTTCTTGTCCTTCTTGGGCGCCCCTCTCTCTAGGCTGACGTTACTCCCTTCCTCAACCTGGTAACCAACATCGGAGCCTTCAAATCGCTGCGCATCCTCCAGCATCATGTACCCGACACTGTGGTCGAATAGTTCGTGGGACTACTTCGTGCATGATGGTGGGGCTATGGAAGGAGTGACTGTGGACAAGGAGCAGGTGGAATAGGCCGCTTTGGCAGCTGCATAGGAAGGAAAACTACTCTGAGCCTGAGAAGAGGATGAGGAGGATGAGTACAGCTTTGTTATCCACTCAACCAACTCTTCTGCATGTTCTGGCTCAATAACACGGCCAGCAGCAGAAAAAAAGGACAAGTGTGCCCCACGGCCACCGGCAGAGGATGCACCATGTCCACGACCAGCACTGTTGACTGTAGACACAGAGCCTGCTTGCTCTCTTTTAGTGGCCTGTGAGCATCTGCCTCTCCTTGGTGGCCTTCTGGACATGATGTATATTTTGTTTTGCAACACCGCACTACACTGTATTGTGTACTGTGTACACCACCAGAAAAGTAGTAGCAACTGCACTACGGCTGCACTGTATTATAATTACAATTTTTGATCTAATATTTCACAGCAGGGCCTGTTCCTGCGCTCAACAAGAGTATCTGTGAGGCTTTACAGTGTTGTGCCACCACCAATGCCTAAGGCCCAATTTTTCTGCCCCTGTTTAACAGGGGCATGTAATTACAATTCTTGATATAATATTTCACAGCAGGGCCCGTTCCAGCACCCACCAAGAGTAACTGTGAGGGCTTACAGTGTTCTGGTACCACCAACACCTAAGGCCCAATTTTCCACAGAGTGTATAGGGCAGGCCGGCGTATAGTATATACAGGCAGTTCCCTATTTTCAAACATCAGACTTACAAACAACTCCTACTTACAAACAGAAGGAGACAACAGGAAGTGGGAGGAAATCTACCCCTAGGAAGGGAAATTAATATGTTAAGTTAATATGAGAAAAAGGTGTTTACCACTGCTTTATCACCAATCCTTGTTTCCCTAATAACCCAAAATTTTCAAAATTGTCATTGTCATTGGGAAAGAAAGTGAGGTGAAATCTTCTGAACAGGGGCACAGACAGCAAAAAAATGTTACAGGGATGATAACCCTGCCCTATATTATCCAAAAAGCTTAAAACTAGATTTTTTGGCTGGAGCTACACTTAAAAAATGTACCTGTTCCAAATTACAAACAGATTCAACTTAACAACAAACCTACAGTCCCTATCTTGTTTGTAACCCGGGGACTGCCTGTATACTGCTGTTCAGAGTATATAGGTCCTGGGGGCCCCACGCCTTTTTTATTTATTTGGGTGCGGGGTTCCCCTTAATATCCATACCAGACCCAAAGGGCCCGGTAATGGGCTGGGGGGGGGGGCAACATTACATTACAGCCGCAAGCAGTTTTAAATGACTTTTTTCCTTTAGAAATGTCATTTTGTGCAGGGACTGTTCTAAACATGGGAAAAATGCGTCACTTTACAGGCATACTATAGACACTCCCCAGGCACGATATTTAAAGGAATATTACACTTTTATTGTTTCACTTTAAGCATTATTAAAATCACTGTTCCCGAAATAACGCAGTTTTTAAAACTTTCTTTTGCATTGATACATGTCCCCTGGGGTAGGACCCGGGTCCCCAAACACTTTTTATGACAATACCTTGCATATTAGCCTTTAAAATTAGCACTTGTATTTTTCACGTTCGAGTCCCATAGACTTTAACGGGGTTCGCGTGTTCTCACAAATTTTTGATCTGTTCGCATGTTCTGCCGCGAACTGAACCGGGGGTGTTCGGCTCATCCCTAATAACGATAAGAACATACAGCTAACATGGAAAATTGATGAAAAATCTATTGACTTTCTGGACCTCAATATCAGTCTGGAAGAAAATAAAGTGGTCACCAAAACCCATTTAAAAAATGTGGATATAAACAGCTATCTATTTATGGATAGTTTATGGATAGTTGCCACTTTAAACCGTGGTTGTACAACATTCCTAAAGATAAACTTATCAGGATCAAGAGAAACTGTACAAAAGAAGAAGACTACGTGACACAGGAAAACCTTATTGGAACCAGATTTAAGAACAAGGGGTATGATCAATCATCTATACAGAAACAAATAGATCACGTTAATGGAATGGATAGAACATCAATGTTACAAACTCATAGTAAAAGACCTTACCATCCAGAAGCATCATGTCTGATATTGGACTATAACATTTAACATAAAACGTGGAAAGACTAATGAAACAACACTGGCACATCCTGAGAAATGATAAACATCTGAAAAGTATTCTACCGGATAGGGATGAGCTTCGTGTTCGAGTCGAACCCATGTTCGACTCGAACATCGGCTGTTCGGTCGTTCACCGAATTGCGAACGATATGGGCCGTTCGCGCCAAATTCGTGTGGCGCGTCACGGCCCATAATTCACTGCGGCATCGCAGTGCATTGCTGGCTGATGATTGGCTAGGCATGCACTATGACCCGCATGCTTGGCCAATCACAGCGCCGCCTGAACAGAGAGCCGTAATTGGCCAAAGCCAAGGAGGCTTTGGCCAATTATGGCTCAGGGGATTTAGTACACGCTCCACACTATATAAGGCCGCCTGCACGGCGGCCCTGTGCAGTGTGTTCCAGTGTGCTGAGAGATAGAGAGAGAGAGAGACAGTGTCATTTCATTTGAGTTAGCTAGATTAGGCAGGACAGTCAGTCAGTTAGCTGCACTTACAGTGTATTGTGTATATATATGCATCCCAGGTGTTGCATATATATATATACACTGTATTCAGTTTAGCTAGATCCATTCCTGTTATCTTCCTACTGACAGGCAGGCTTGTCTTGTAACAGTATTTACAGCTACCTGAAGATAATTACTGGTGTTCTTTTGATCCTATTAGTACCACAGTCAGGCAGCTAGACTATTTAAAGTTAGTGCAGTGCGTCCTGCTCACAGTGTTCAGCTAGATCCGTTCCTGTTATCTTCCTACTGACAGGCAGGCTTGTCTTGTAACAGTATTTACAGCTACCTGAAGATAATTACTGGTGTTCTTTTGATCCTATTAGTACCACAGTCAGGCAGCTAGACTATTTAAAGTTAGTGCAGTGCGTCCTGCTCACAGTGTTCAGCTAGATCCGTTCCTGTTATCTTCCTACTGACAGGCAGGCTTGTCTTGTAACAGTATTTACAGCTACCTGAAGAAAATGACTGGTGTTCTTTTGATCCTATTAGTACCACAGTCAGGCAGCTATCCGGTAGAATACTTTTCAGATGTTTATCATTTATTCTATTAGTACCTGACTGTGGTACTAATAGGATCAAAAGAACACCAGTAATTTTCTTCAGGTAGCTGTAAATACTGTTACAAGACAAGCCTGCCTGTCAGTAGGAAGATAACAGGAACGGATCTAGCTGAACACTGTGAGCAGGACGCACTGCACTAACTTTAAATAGTCTAGCTGCCTGACTGTGGTACTAATAGGATCAAAAGAACACCAGTAATTTTCTTCAGGTAGCTGTAAATACTGTTACAAGACAAGCCTGCCTGTCAGTAGGAAGATAACAGGCAGGCTTGTCTTGTAACAGTATTTACAGCTACCTGAAGAAAATTACTGGTGTTCTTTTGATCCTATTAGTACCACAGTCAGGCAGCTAGACTATTTAAAGTTAGTGCAGTGCGCCCTGCTCACAGAGTTCAGCTAGATCCGTTCCTGTTATCTTCCTACTGACAGGCAGGCTTGTCTTGTAACAGTATTTACAGCTACCTGAAGAAAATTACTGGTGTTCTTTTGATCCTATTAGTACCACAGTCAGGCAGCTAGACTATTTAAAGTTAGTGCAGTGCGTCCTGCTCACAGTGTTCAGCTAGATCCGTTCCTGTTATCTTCCTACTGACAGGCAGGCTTGTCTTGTAACAGTATTTACAGCTACCTGAAGAAAATTACTGGTGTTCTTTTGATCCTATTAGTACCACAGTCAGGCAGCTAGACTATTTAAAGTTAGTGCAGTGCGTCCTGCTCACAGTGTTCAGCTAGATCCGTTCCTGTTATCTTCCTACTGACAGGCAGGCTTGTCTTGTAACAGTATTTACAGCTACCTGAAGAAAATTACTGGTGTTCTTTTGATCCTATTAGTACCACAGTCAGGCAGCTAGACTATTTAAAGTTAGTGCAGTGCGTCCTGCTCACAGTGTTCAGCTAGATCTGTTCCTGTTATCTTCTTACTGACAGGCAGGCTTGTCTTGTTACAGTATATACAGCTACCTGAAGAAAATTACTGGTGTTCTTTTGATCCTATTAGTACCACAGTCAGGCAGCTAGACTATTTAGAGTTAGTGCAGTGCGTCCTGCTCACAGTGTTCTGCTAAACCTACAAGTTAGTGGGGTGCGTCCTGCTCACAGTGTTCAGCTAAAGCTACCTTTAGAAGGTTGGTTGTGTTCTCATACTACAGGCAGGCAATTGATTTTGCTAGCTGCAGTATCAGTACATATATATATATATATATATATATATATATATATATATATATATCCCAGCTTAGTGCAGCTACAGGCCATTAGTATGTCTGGAAGGCCAAGAAGGAGAGGCAGACAGTCATAAGCCAATAAGAGAGGGCAAGCAGGCTCTGTGTCTAGTGCTGGTCGTGGAGACGGTGCATCCTCATCAGCACGTGGCCGTAGGACAAGCTTGGCCTTTTTTTCTGCAGCTGGCCGTGTTGAGCCGCAACATGCGGAAGACTTGGTCGAGTGGATGACCAAGCCGTCCTCATCCTCCTCGTCCTCTCTCACCCATGCCCAGGGTAGTTTGTCTGGCAAAGCAGCGGCCTCTTCCCTCGGCTCAATGTCATCAGTGACTCCTTCCCTAGCCCCACCATGTCCTCCTGAGGAGTCCCTCGAACTGTTTGACCACAGTGTTGGGTACATGCTCCAGGAGGATGCCCAGCGTTTGGAAGGCTCTGATGATGATACTGAGCTCGATGAAGGCAGTAACATGAGCACAGACAGAGGGGGTGCCCAAGAAGGACAGCAATCTGGCAGTCATGCTCCCCCTGCTGCAGCATACTGCCAGGTTTGCTCCAGTGATGAGGAGGGAGGGGACGATGAGGTCACTGACTCAACGTGGGTGCCTGATAGGAGAGAGGAGGAGGAGCAGGAGGAGGAGGCGGCACATCACCACCGAGGCAGGATGCCCTCCAGGGGCCAGCCTAAGGGCAGCACATTGACTGCATCACACCCCAAAGCTCCACATGTGCAGGGCGCTGCTGTCTCTGCGCGTTAATCAAAAAGTTCTTTGGTGTGGGCCTTTTTTGAGACGAGTGCATCAGATTGCACCGCTGCTATTTGCAACATATGTCTCAAGCGTATCTCGCGTGGCCAAAACATCTCCCGCTTGTGTACCACATGCTTGACCAGACATATGTTGACCTGCCATGCAGTTCGTTGGCAAGCATATCTAAAAGACCCACACCAAAGAACAAAGAGGACCTCTCCTTGCTCCTCATCAGCTGAGATTTCCAACCCCACTAGACCTTCAGTCCTCTCTGAGACCTGCACTGAGAGGAATGAAGGTGTAGAATTAGGTGTGTCACAGCCAAGTACTTGTGGGCAATCTGCTTTTGGTACACCGACATCAGATTGTACCAGGCAAATTTCCCTGCCCCAGCTGCTGCACCGCCGAAAGAAGTTTGCTCCCAGCCATCCACATGCCCAGCGGTTGAATGCTAGCTTGGCAAAATTGCTAGCACTTCAACTGCTGCCTTTTCAGTTGGTAGACTCTGCCCCCTTCCATGAGTTTGTGGAATGTGCGGTTCCTCAGTGGCAGGTACCCAAACGCCACTTTTTCTCACGGAAGGCGATTCCGGCTCTCTACCGGCATGTGGAAGGCAATGTCCAAGGTGTATATTACCGCTGACTCATGGTCCAGCAGGCATGGACAGGGACGTTACCTAAGTTTCACGGCGCATTGGGTGACTCTGCTGGCAGCTGGGAAGGATGCAGGACAAGGTGCAGTAGTGTTGGAGGTTGTCCTGCCACCACGCCACCAAAATGCTAATGATTGTGACACACCTCTCTCCTCCACCCCCTCCTCTTCTTCTTCCTCCATGGCCTCTTCCTGTGCTTTGTCCTCGGAACCAGCGGTGCTCCGTAGCCGTTCAAGGGGCTACGCAAGTACGCAGGCCAAAAGATGCCATGCGGTGCTTGAGCTGGTGTGCTTGGGGGACAGGAGCCACACTGGGGCAGAGGTTCTGTCAGCTCTGCAGGGGCAGGTTCAGAGGTGGTTGACGCCACGCCAACTTAAGGCAGGAATGGTGGTTTGCGACAATGGCACCAACCTCCTCTCTGCCCTCCGACAGGGACAAATGACCCATGTGCCCTGTTTGGCTCACGTCCTTAACTTGGTGGTGCAGCGGTTCTTGGGCAGGTACCCGGGCTTACAGGATGTCCTGAGGCAGGCCAGGAAAGTCTGTGTGCATTTCCGCCGGTCATATAATGCCAGTGCTCGGCTGACGGACCTCCAAAAGGAGTTTAACCTGCCCAAGAACCGCCTAATCTGTGACATGCCCACCAGGTGGAACTCAACGTTGGCCATGCTGCAGCGGCTGCACAAGCAGCAGAGGGCCATCAATGAGTACCTGTGCGACTATGGCACCAGGACAGGGTCAGGGGAGCTTGGTTTTTTTCCCCACGCCAGTGGGCCATGATCAGGGATGCATGCACTGTCCTGTCACCATTTGAGGAGGCCACGAGGATGGTGAGCAGTGACAGTGCATGCATCAGTGACACTGTCCCCCTTGTCCACCTGTTGGAGCACACGCTGCGTGGAATAATGGACAGGGCACTTGAGGCAGAACAGAGGCAGGAAGAGGAGGACTTCCTTAGCTCTCAAGGCCCCCTTTATCCAGACAGTGTTCCTGCGTGCCCGCCGATCACACAGGAAAAGGACGAGGAGGAGGAGGAGGAGGAAGATTGTGTCAGTATGGAGGTGGAGCCTGGCACTCAGCATCAGCAGCAGTCTTTAAGGGATCAGTCCCAAGAAACACATGAACTTGTACGTGGCTGGGAGGAGGTGGCTGCGGACCATGTCGTCCTTAGTGACCCAGAGGACTCTGGACCGAATGCCTCAGCAAACCTACGCTGCATGGCCTCCCTGATCCTGCAAAGCCTGCGTAAGGATCCTCGTATTCGTGGGATCAAGGAGAAGGACCAATACTGGCTGGCAACCCTCCTTGATCCACGTTACAAGGGTAAGGTTGCGGACCTTATCTTGCCATCGCAGAGGGAGCAGAGGATGAAACATCTTCGGGAGGCCTTGCAGAAAGGTCTGTGCAACGTGTTCCCAGAGACTGGGAGGTTGCAAACTCCTGTTTCTGGACAACGTGTTGCTGAGGCTTCGGTCAGTCAAAGAAGGAGCGGTGGAGAAGGTGGCCGTCTGACCGATGCGTTCAGACAATTTTTTAGTCCGCAGCCCCAAGGTATGATCGGTTCCAGCAACCATCGCCAGCGTCTGTTTTACATGGTGCAGGAATACCTAGGGGCAAGATCAGATTTGGACACCTTTCCCACCGAAAATCCTCTGGGTTACTGGGTCTTGAGGATGGATCACTGGCCAGAGCTTGCACAGTATGCAATTGAGCTACTGGCCTGTCCTGCATCCAGCGTTCTTTCGGAACGCACATTCAGTGCTGCTGGAGGCGTGGTAACCGATCACAGGGTGCGTCTGTCCACCGACTCGGTCGATCGACTGACCTTTATAAAAATGAATCAGTCTTGGATCACCACCAGCTACCAAGCCCCCGATGCTGATGTAACCGAATATTTTTTTTTTCTCAGATCCCCTCAAAGACTGCCTATGCTGATGCTGAGTGACTATCCCTGAGTAATTATCCTCTTCCTCCTCAATGATCACGCTGATAGCTTGTAAGAACATTTTTGGTTCTGGGCGCCACCACCAGTGCCTAAGGCACAATTTTTCTGCCCCTGTTTAACAGGGGCGTGTAATTACAATTTTTGATGCAATACTTTGCAGCAGGGCTCGTTCCTGCATTCCAACTAGAGTGTCTGTGAGGGGTTGCAGTGTTGTGGCACCAGCACCAGTGCCTAAGGCCCAATTTTTCTGCCCCTGTTTAACAGGGGCGTGTAATTACAATTTTTGATGCAATACTTTGCAGCAGGGCTCGTTCCTGCGTTCCAACTAGAGTGTCTGTGAGGGGTTGCAGTGTTGTGGCACCAGCACCAGTGCCTAAGGCCCAATTTTTCTGCCCCTGTTTAACAGGGGCGTGTAATTACAATTTTTGATGCAATGCTTTGCAGCAGGGCTCGTTCCTGCGTTCCAACTAGAGTGTCTGTGAGGGGTTGCAGTGTTGTGGCACCAGCACCAGTGCCTAAGGCCCAATTTTTCTGCCCCTGTTTAACAGGGGCGTGTAATTACAATTTTTGATGCAATACTTTGCAGCAGGGCTCGTTCCTGCGTTCCAACTAGAGTGTCTGTGAGGGGTTGCAGTGTTGTGGCACCAGCACCAGTGCCTAAGGCCTAATTTTTCAGCTCCTGTTCAACAGGGGCATGTAATTACAATTCTTGATCTAATATTTCACAGCAGGGCCCATTTCTGCACCCACCAAGAGCGAGTGAGGACTTACAGTGTTGTGGCACCAGCACCACCACCACCACCACCAAATGCCCAATTTTTCTGCCCTTGTTCAACAAAGGCATGTAATTACAATTCTTGATCTAATATTTCACAGCAGGGCCCATTTCTGCACCCACCAAGATCGAGTGAGGACTTACAATGTTGTGGCACCAGCACCACTACCACCACCACCACCACCAAAGGCCCAGTATTTCTGCCCCTGTTTCAACAGGGGCATGTAATTACAATTCTTGATCTAATATTTCACAGCAGGGCCCTGTGAGGGCTTACAGTGTTGTGGCCACAACAACACCTAAGGCCCAAATTTCTGCTGAGTATATAGGGCAGGCCCCTACTTTCAAACATCTAACTTACAAACGACTCCTACTTGCAAACGGAAGGAGACAACAGGAAGTTTCCTTCAACGCCACAGGAATGGCAGACTGCGGCATCCCATTTTGCCACACGTTGGGTCTTTCCCAACTGTGGAGGGGCTATAGATGGGAAACACGTCCACATCGTACCACCACCCCATTCGGGGTCATACTATTTTAATTATAAGGGGTTCCATAGTATTGTCTTAATGGCGGTGGTGTCGGCACAATATGACTTTCTGTATGTGGACGTGGGGAAGAATGGCCGGATGTCGGATGGAGGAGTATTTGCCCAGACGGAGTTATACCAGCATCTCCAGAGTGGTGGCCTGGGATTGCCACCTGATGCGGATAACGTGGATGGACTCCCCTTTGTCTTCATAGCAGATAAAGCCTTCGCTCTGAGCAAGCACCTCATGAGGCCATTCCCCCAAAGGACCCTCACCCTGGAGAGGAGGGTTTTTAATTTCTGGCTGGCCAGAGCGAGAAGAGTTGTTGAGAATGCTTTTGGGATTCTGGCCAGCCGGTTCTGCCTGTTTCAGACATCTATAAACCTTGCGGAATGCAAACCTAATTACATAATTTTAGCGTGCTTCATCCTGCACAACTTTTTGAACAAACATTCCCCAAATTATATTTTACCAGTTGGGCCTGAGGCCAGACTTATTATTAGTGACAATCTGACGGGCCTGGATACTGTCCGTACTGGCTTAGCCCCCCCAAAGTGCCCGTTAAGTTCGTGATCAATATGTAGATTATTTTATGGGTAGGGGGGCCATTGCAATGCCCCAGAATATTTAATTTGTTAAAATAAAAAATCTTGATCAAATCTTGAATTATATTTATTGCTTGCCTTTCTTTTTGGCTTTCTCCTAGGTTATCGTAGAGCACTTATAGTGCCAAGTGTATTTTCCTTTAGTAAATAAGCACCATTGCCACTGTAAACAACTATTAACTTTAAACAAACTGATATTGAGCATTGAAAGAAGAAACCACACATTTTGTTAATTACTAAACAGATTTTTTAATATTCGGTGTACATTCACTTGTGCGTTGGTAAAAAATGTTGATAGTCAAAAATATATCTATATTTAGCAATTTTCAACAATATAATTAGGTCATTTTTTTTTACATTATTTTTGTTTTAACAAACAGGCCTCTATTTTTTTTTTTTTTGGAAAACAGGCCTCTATTTTTATTTTTTTTTAAAACAGGCCTCTATTAGTTTATTTTTTTTTGGAAAACAGGCCTCTATTTTTTTTTTGTTCTTTGGAAAACAGGCCTCTATTTTTTTTTTTTTTTTTTGGAAAACAGGCCTCTATTTTTTTTTTTTTTTAAACAGGCCTCTATTTTTTTATTTTTTTTATTTATTTTTAACAAAGGCCTCTTTTTTTTTAAAAAACAGGTCTCTATTTTTTTATTTTTTTTTTTAAAACAGGCCTCTATTTTTTTTGTTTTTTTATTTTAATAAAAATAGGCCTCTATTTTTTTTGGGGGGGAATAAAAACAACAGGCGTCCTTTTTTTGGATTCTAAATTTTTGGAAACAGGCATATAATTTTAAGTTTAAGAATATAAAAGAGAAGGCCAAGAATGGGGTCAGCAAACAAGGAAATGAAGAACATGATCAATGTTTTTTTGGTTGAAAAAGGGCATTTAGATTCTCCCCAAAACATCGATCATGTTCTTCATTGCCTGCTGCATACGATCCAGCCGATTCCGCATTAAATCAATCTCCCCATTCCAGGCCATTATCTGACCAATTAGGCGTTGTGCACTGTCTGTGCTAAAATGTTCACCCAGACCTAAAATTGAATGAAAAAAAGATGTGTTTAGAAATATGCAGCCATACATAGATTACCTTACCATAAGCTGGTGTCTCAGACACTGACCTGGTGAGGTGCCCATGTCGCATACTTCAGAAACATCCTCGGGGGTGGCGCTGTTGCTTGATTCAAGCACAACCAGATCACCTAAAATAGAGTAGAAAATGTTAATTACAAAAATATGCAGCCATACATAGATTACCGTAAGCTGGTGTGTCAGACACTCACCTGGTGGGGTGCCCATGTCGCCCACTTCTCCTTCCTCCACATCCTCAGTGGGGCTTAGGCTGATTTCCCAATTATGGTGTTGCGGTTGGGGGGGACTGGGTTCATCTTGTCTTTTCTCCCCTATGTGACTGAAACAAAATATATACTTAGCACACAGATATTTTTGTACATGAATAGTAATCTTTAAACATTGTAGTGAAGTGGTGCACAAATTGTCTGTTTGTGTAGAGTTCCTAGTTGAATACATTTTTAAATTTTCTTAAGACATATATCTATCTATCTATCTATCTATCTATCTATCTATCTATCTATCTATCTATCTATCTATCTATCTATCTATCTATCTATCTATCTATCTATCTATCTATCTATCTATCTATCTATCTATCTATCTATCTATCTATCTATCTATCTATCTATCTATCTATCGATATATCTATATATCTATATATGTATATATATCGATATATCTATATATAGATATATATCTATATATATCTATCTATATATATATAGATATAGATATCTATATATATATATATATATCTATATATATATAGATATAGATATCTATATATATATCTATATATCTATATATATATAGATATAGATATCTATATATATATCTATCTATCTATATATATATATATATTGATACATTAAAAGATATAGGTCTGTATATATGTAACGAGGTTTATTAAGATCGTTTCAAACAATATAAACTCGTACATTAACCACTTCAGCCCCGGAAGGATTTAGCCCTTCCTGACCAGAGCACTTTTTACAATTCGGCACTGCGTCGCTTTAACTGCTAATTGCGCGGTCATGCAATGCTCTACCCAAACGAAATTTGCGTCCTTTTCTTCCCACAAATAGAGCTTTCTTTTGATGGTATTTGATCACCTCTGCCGTTTTTATTTTTTGCGCTATAAACGGAAAAAGACTGAAAATTTTGAAAAAAAATGATATTTTCTACTTTTTGTTATAAAAAAAATCCAATAAACTAAATTTTAGTCATACATTTAGGCCAAAATGTATTCGGCCACATGTCTTTGGTAAAAAAAATGTCAATAAGCGTATATTTATTGGTTTGCGCAAAAGTTATAGCGTCTACAAACTAGGGTACATTTTCTGGAATTTACACAGCTTTTAGTTTATGACTGCCTATGTCATTTCTTGAGGTGCTAAAATGGCAGGGCAGTACAAAACCCCCCCAAATGACCCCATTTTGGAAAGTAGACACCCCAAGGAAATTGCTGAGAGGCATGTTGAACCCATTGAATATTTTTGTTTTTTGTCCCAAGTGATTGAATAATGACAAAAAAAAAAAAAAAAATTTACAAAAAGTTGTCACTAAATGATATATTGCTCACACAGGCCATGGGCATATGTGGAATTGCACCCCAAAATACATTCAGCTGCTTCTCCTGAGTACGGGGATACCACATGTGTGGCACTTTTTGGGAGCCTAGCCGCGTACGGGGCCCCGAAAACCCAGCACCACCTTCAGGATTTCTAAGGGCATACATTTTTGATTTTACTCCTCACTACCTATCACAGTTTTGAAGGCCATAAAATGCCAAGATGGCACAAACCCCCCCCAAATGACCCCATTTTGGAAAGTAGACACCCCAAGCTATTTGCTGAGAGGCATGGTGAGTATTTTGCAGCTCTCATTTGTTTTTGAAAATGAAGAAAGACCAGAAAAAAAAATTTTTTTTTTCTTTTTTCAATTTTCAAAACTTTGTGACAAAAAGTGAGGTCTGCAAAATACTCACTATACCTCTCAGCAAATAGCTTGGGGTGTCTACTTTCCAAAATGGGGTAATTTGGGGGGGTTTGTGCCACCTGGGCATTCCATGGCCTCCGAAACTGTGATAGGCAGTGAAGAGTGAAATCAAAAATTTACGGCCTTAGAAAGCCTGAAGGCGGTGCTTGGTTTTCGGGGTCCCGTGCGCGGCTAGGCTCCCAAAAAGTCCCACACATGTGGTATCCCCGTACTCAGGAGAAGCAACAGAATTTATTTTGGGGTGTAATTTCACATATTCCCATGGCACGTTTGAGCAATATAACATTTAGTGACAACTTTGTGCAAAAAAAAAAAAAAAAAAAAAAAATTTGTCTCTTTCCCGCTACTTGTGTCACAATATAAAATATTCCATGGACTCGACATGCCTCTCAGCAAATAGCTTGGGGTGTCTACTTTCCAAAATGGGGTCATTTGGGGGGGGTTTGAACTGTCCTGGCATTTTATGCACAACATTTAGAAGCTTATGTCACACATCACCCACTCTTCTAACCACTTGAAGACAAAGCCCTTTCTGACACTTTTTGATTACATGAAAAAATTATTTTTTTTTGCAAGAAAATTACTTTGAACCCCCAAACATTATATATTATTTTAAAGCAAATGCCCTACAGATTAAAATGGTGGGTGTTTCATTTTTTTTTTTTCACACAGTATTTGCGCAGCGATTTTCAAACGCATTTTTTGGGGAAAAAACACACTTTTTTAAATTTTAATGCACTAAAACACACTATATTGCCCAAATGTTTGATGAAATAAAAAAGATGATCTTAGGCCGAGTACATGGATACCAAACATGACATGCTTTAAAATTGCGCACAAACGTGCAGTGGCAACAAAATTAATACATTTTTAAAAGCCTTTAAAAGCCTTTACAGGTTACCACTTTAGATTTACAGAGGAGGTCTACTGCTAAAATTACTGCCCTCGATCTGACCTTCGCGGTGATACCTCACATGCATGGTGCAATTGCTGTTTACATTTGACGCCAGACCGCCGCTTGCGTTCGCCTTAGCGCGAGAGCAGGGGGGACAGGGGTGCTTTTTATTTATTTATTTTTTTTCTTTATTATTTTTTTGCTTTTTTATCTTATTTTTAAACTGTTCCTTTCATTTTTTTTTTTAAAATCATTTTTATTGTTATCTCAGGGAATGTAAATATCCCCTATGATAGCAATAGGTAGTGACAGGTACTCTTTTTTGAAAAAATTGGGGTCTATTAGACCCTAGATCTCTCCTCTGCCCTCAAAGCATCTGACCACACCAAGATCGGTGTGATAAAATGCTCCCCCAATTTCCCAATGGCGCTATTTACATCCGCGAAATCTAAGTCATAAAATGCTCGTAGCTTCCGGTTTCTTAGGCCATAGAGATGTTTGGAGCCACTCTGGTCTCTGATCAGCTCTATGGTCAGCTGGCTGAATCACCGGCTGCATTCTCAGGTTCCCTGTTGAGACAGGAGAGCCAGAGAAAAACACGGATGACGGTGGGGGGGGGCATTCCCTCCCACTGCTTGTAAAAGCAGTCTAGAGGCTAATTAGCCGCTAGGATTGCTTTTACATGAAAGCCGACCGCTGGCTAAAAAGAATGATACCAAGATGATACCTAAACCTGCAGGCATCATTCTGGTATAACCACTCAAAGTCGTGAATGGCGTACCTGAAGACAAAAAAATGGTTAACAATAAAGCACAGTAAACGGTAAAGTATAAAAAATTGCATACCTGAAAAGCAAACATGATAAAACATAATAACAATAAAACATTGCAGAATAGAATACAGTAAAAAAGAGCAGAACAATAGAGAGAGAGAATAGAGAGAGAGAACAATAAAACGACAACTATTTTTTTTTATTTTTGTTTGTGTTTTTTTTTTTTTTTTTACACTTTTTTTTTGTAACTGTAACTTTTATAACTGTAACCGCTTCCAGGTTCGGGTCTCTCAAAATGCGATGGCATCTTGGGAGACCCTGTGAAAGTGTGCCTAGTCTGTGCAATGCTGTACCCTACGCTAATACTCAACTAGTGAATGGTAGCGTTCAAAACATTCACCAATGCAAAGACCAGGATTGTCAGGACAGGAGGGACAATAATAGTGAGTGTCACGCCTATATCCGCGCTTGCTGCAGACACAACATCTTTTTTGGGGGGGTTCGTTGGGTAGGGGTACTCGGGAGGATATATAAATGCCTCTCATGCAGCCGACTGCATTTGGTTGGGGATGTGAATGGGGGAAGTACGGGCGCTGCAGAAGCGGTGGGTTCCCAATTAGGATTGGCGAATGCAGCAGGAAGGGCACTATGGGCACGACGGGCCTGTGTTTGTCTTTTTGGTGGCAGCGGGACACTACTTGTGCTTGCCACCTCACCAGCTTGAACTGCACTTATGGGACTCGCCACGTCACCAAGTGTTACTGCAGTGCTGGTTTGACTACGACCGGGGTGTACTAGGCCGCTGGTGCTTGCCAGTTCACCAAAACGTTACAAAAAAAAGTGACAGTGATCGATCGATACTGCACTTGGGTGGGCTGGGCTGGGCCGGGCGGAGGGGCAAAACGCAGGTGCTAGCAGGTATCTGGGCTGATCCCGCTAACACTGCGTTTTTGGGAACCCTAAACTGCTGGGGACGCCAGTATAGATCTGATCGGATCAGATATTGATGCGTTCAGATACTATACCACTAAGGGAGGTGTACGGTGCGTGTACGGTGCGTGCATGGGTGTTCGCGGTACTGGTGCTAATCTGACGCTGCCTAGGGCGACGCATATCACCGCCGGGCGATCAGGGGGCTTAACCTTTTTTCGGTAATAAACGGCGGGTGCCCTGACACTATAAAAAATAAACAAACTAACCAGCGTCACCCGTAACGGTTATACGGTGATCAGTGGTAAAAGGGTTAACTAGGGGGCCATCAAGGGGTTAAAACATTTATTAGATAGTATATGGGGGTCCCTGTCGCTATAAAACACTGACGGCGAACCTAAATATTTACGTCCCTAACTAGCGTCACCAGCGACACTAATACAGCGATCAGAAAAATGATCGCTTAGCGACACTGGCGACAGGGGGTAATCAAGGGGTTAAAACTTTATTAGGGGGGGTAAGGGGGGTACCCTAGACCTACAGGGGGCTAAACTTTTATTTGGTAATAAACGGCGGGTGCCCTGACACTATAAAAAATAAACAAACTAACCAGCGTCACCCGTAACGGTTATACGGTGATCAGTGGTGAAAGGGTTAACTAGGAGGCAATCAAGGGGTTAAAACATTTATTAGGTAGTATAAGGGGGTCCCTGTCGCTATAAAACGCTGACGGCGAACCTAAATATTTACGTCCCTAACTAGCGTCACCAGCGACACTAATACAGCGATCAGAAAAATGATCGCTTAGCGACACTGGTGACGGGGGGTGATCAAGGGGTTAAAACTTTATTAGGGGGGTAAGGGGGGTACCCTAGACCTACAGGGGGGTAACAGTCACTACCCTAACACTGCTAACTGTCACAAACTGACACTATGCAGTAATCAGGAAAAAAAAAAAAAAAAAACCTGCTTGGTGTCAGTTTGTGACAGGGGGGGGGGTGATTGGGGGGGGATCGGGGGGCGATCGGGGGGGGATCGGGGGTGTAAGGTATGCCTGGCATGTTCTACTGTGTGTGTGTGAGTGTTGGTGCACTTACATGTCATCTCCCCTCGGCGCTGGAACGGAAACTCCCGAGCCGAGGAGAGATGACATCACATCCTCTGCCTCTGTGTACTATACAGAGGCAGGGGATGTTTGTCATTGGCTGGGAGCGATCGCGAGGGGGGGGCCACGATCGGATGGCCTCCCCCTCGTCTCCCATCGCTTCCAACCAAATGCCGACCGCAGCTGGCACCGGGGGGGGTCCGATCGGACCCCCCACCCGCGGGAAGGCAATCACGTTTCAGGTACGTGATTTTGCCTGCCCGTGCCGCTCTGCTCACGTATATAGGCGTGAGGCGGTCGGCAAGTGGTTAAAGAAAAGCACATGGAGCAGTATACAAGGTAATAAACAGAATATGAACACACGACAAGTACTTTACTTTTTTTCAGCACTTTACGGATCCATCTGTTCTGATCCGGCTCCCAGAGTTTGAGGTCGGACCATCTTTTCCGAATCTGATCTTTTGAGCGTTGTACCCCAAAAGAAAGATGTAATGTCTTCACCACCTTCGCCATTATTTTTACTTTTCTAAAATTAGGCCGGGCGTATGGTCCATACTTCCCATCATAGTCATTTTTTCTCAGAATTGCCACCATTTCCACCATCTCTTTAAAGGACTTATTGGAGGCCTTAAATCTATGCTTCCCAGATCGGGACGTTCCGGCCTCCGGGCTTTCGTCGCTACCTGAGGTAGTACACACCTGCTGTGTCTCCGCTATTGTTCATCCCACTACGCACCGTAGAAAAAATGGGCGGAGAATATTTGTTAAAATAGAACGTCAGGGGCGGGCGACGCAGGCGGAGTTTCACACATGCGCAGTGTAAAAAGAGAGGTATTATGCATGTGTCGTACGTATGTTCTGTGCGTAGAGACAAGCGGCGGAGAATATGAGTTAAAATACAACGTCAGGGGCGGGCGGCGCAGGCAGAGTTTCACACATGCGCAGTGTATAAAACTTTATTACGTATTGTGTCGTACGTACGTTCTGTGCGTATATTATAGTGGACCGGGACGCTATAAAACGAAGGTAATTTTTAATTTTGAAATTTGGTAAAAACATTGTAGCAAGCAGCCTATATGGCTTGACAGATTGATGAGGCCTATGTTGGGATAAAATGATGAGGGTTTAGCAGAAACATAAGTGTTTTTTGTCTTGTGTCTTTATCTTTTACAGAAATTATGAATGCTAGATTTAGGAGCCTGAATTTCTGTCGGCTTTTATTGATCAGTAAAGAGAGATGAGGAATCTTTGGGAGGTCAAACACCCTCAATATTATCTTAAGCATGTAAGGAAGTCAACGCTGGAGAGACTTCTGACATTTGTCCAGGCGTACATCCCAGAAGCAACGATGGAGATGTTGTTATTGAAAATTGGGATCTTGAGGAACATGTATAAGAGGGAGCATAACAAGATCCAGAATTCCATGAGATCAGGAGCATCAGCAGATGATGTATATGTACCCAGGCTGTGGTACTACAATAAACTACGTTTTCTTGATGACCAGACTGAAGCCAGGGCATCACTTTCAACCCTTCCCTCCACCCTTCTCTCCACCCTTCCATGCACTCTTCCATGCAACCTTCCCTCCACCCCAGCAGAGGCTGATGAGGACCAAGCTGGGTCTTCCATCCTGGAAGAACCGGATGTGACCATCTGGAGTCAGGTAAATTAATTAAAAAAATATTTACTGTCCTAATATTAATGATGTTAACCAGATGTTATAATTGATTAAAATAATTTTATCCAAAAAATGATGTATACATATCAATTGACAGTAGTGGCCAAATATGTTTGTCACCTGCTTTAAAAAATTATGGTGTCTGATTTTTAGACTCTTTTAACCACTTGCTTACTGGGCACTTAAACCCCCCTCCTGCCCAGACCAATTTTGAGCTTTCAGCACTGTCGCACTTTGAATGACAATTGCGCGGTCATACAACACTGTACCCAAATGAAATTTTTATCATTTTTTTCCCACAAATAGAGCTTTCTTTTGGTGGTATTTAATCACAGCTGGGGTTTTTATTTTTTGCTAAACAAACAAAAAAAGATGGAAAATTTTGAAAAAAAAAAAATCATGTTTAATAGTTTGTTATAAAATTTTGCAAACAGGTCATTTTTCTCCTTCATTGATATGCACTGATGAGGCGGCACTGGTGGGCACTGATAGGCTGCACTGATGGGCACGGATAGGCACAGATAAGGCGGCACTGATAGGCACAGTTAAGGCGGCACTGATAGGCACAGTTAAGGCGGCACTGATAGGCACAGTTAAGGCGGCACTGATGGGGACAGATAAGGCGGTACTGATGGGCACAGATAAGGCGGCACTGATGGCCACGGATGGGCGGCACGGATAGGTGGCACAGATAGGTGGCACAGATAGGTGGCACTGATAGGTGGCACTGATGGGGGGCACTGATGGGGGGCACTGATGGGCGGCACTGATGGGCGGCACTGATGGGGGGCACTGATGGGGGGCACTGATGGGCACTGGTAGGTGACACTGATGGGCACTGATAGGTTGCACTGATGTGGGTGCTGATGAGTGGCACTGATGTGGGTGCTGATGGGTGGCACTGATGGGTGGCACTGTGGGCACTGATGGGTGGCACTGTGGGCACTGATGGGTGGCACTGTGGGCACTGATGGGTGGCGCTGTGGGCACTGATGGGTGGCGCTGATTGATGGCACTGTGGGCACTGATGGGTTAATCTGGTGGGCACTGGTAGGCAGCACTGCTGTGTTACAAGATCGCCGTGATCGGGACTGATGTCCCGATCACGGCCGCCGGTGATCAGGTTTTTTTTTTCCTCCTCACGCTGTCAGCGCGAGGAGGAAAATAGCCGATTACCGGCTCTGTTTACATCACATGATCAGCTGTCATTGGCTGACAGCTGATCATGTGGTAAGGGGTTGGGACCAACCCCTTACTCTGATCTGTGATCAGGCGAGTCTCATAGACTCGCTGATCACCGAGCGCGCCGCGTGCGCCCTGCAGGGGGCGCGCAGGCCGCTCGTGCACGGGACGACGTCAATGGACGTAGTCCCGGCAATTTAGATCCGCGCTGTTGCTGTCATTTGGCAATGGCCCGGATCTGAAGCAGTTAATAATAGATGTATTAACATTGAATTTGCAAGTCATGAGAAGCAAATTGTGTGTCATGGATGAACCAAAAACAAACAACTAAAACGATGTCCCTTTTTTATACACAGGATGAGGTCAGCCAGGATTAAAGTGGGGAAAGTGGCAGGCAGGAGGAGGCCGGGCCCAGGGACAGCCAGGAGGAGGCAGGACCCTGTGTCATCCAGGAGGAGGCAGGACCCTGTGTCATCCAGGAAGAGGCAGGACCCTGTGTCATCCAGGAGGAGGCCGGACCCTGTGTCAGGCAGGAGGTGACTGGGCCCAGTAGGAGCCTGACCCAATCCCAAGTGGCTCCCCTCCACCTTCCTCCAAAAAGGGCCAGGAAGGGGATGGTGACACAGGAGGCATCCCTGCGCCTCATGAGAGAGGCCACCAATTTTTTGAAGAGCCCCCCTGAAGCTGAAGAGGCCTATGGGTGCTATTTAGCCAGCAGGCTGCTTCAAATGGAGTGGAGCCAATGCCTCATTTGTGAAAAACTGTTTGCTGAAACGATACACAAGGGGCTGAAGGGCGAGCTAACTGCCAACACACAAATAAATGAGGCAGCCCCCCCTCCTCCTCCTTCCCCTCCTGCCACAACTCAACCACCAGAGCCAAAGCCTCCAAGGAAGGCTGCAGGGAAGGGTACAGGGAAGGGTTCAGGGCAGCGTGGAGGGAAGGCTGCAGGGAAGAGAAGAAAGTGATGACCTGGGTTCGGTCTGATCTGACAGAAGACACAGGCTGTTGTAGTACCACAGTCTGGGGACATCTATGTCATCTGCTGCTGCTGTTGATCTTTGGGATTCCTGGACCAGATTGTGCTCCCTCTTATATGGACTCCTCAAGATCCCAATTTTCTTGTCCACAGACTTTTGCCAGCGTTGACTTCCTCTTTATTTTCTTTTTACCATAAATAAATGGATATTTTAGTTTATGAAAAGACTTTTTATGTGTTTTAATTAACATCATTGATTTAGAGACAATGTCAAATTAACAAGGGACAACAACCTCCTTGAGGTTGCAAAAACACACACAAAAAAAAAAATGTTCTAGTGGTAACTTTAAAAAAAAAAAAAAAAAAAAACATAACCAAACAAGGTTCTTTGTGTTAACTTTATATACAAAGAAAAAATCCAAATAAAAAAAAAATGCTTCTTGTGGTAACTTAACCAAACAAAATAAAAAAAAAACAAATAAATAAAAATAAATGTATTTGTGTTCAATTTAAGAACTACAAAAATCACAAAAAAATGGTTCTTTGTGTTAACTTTACAAACCCAAAAAATAAAATAATGTAGATAAACATAAAAAAATCTTGATGAAATCTAAAATAAAAGATGACTCACAAAAAAAAAGTGTAAACATTAGTATGGAGATATGGATTTAAAAAAAAATACTATATCATTCATGAGATTAAAGAGAAAGAATCCAGAAATCAGTTTGGGAGAACTCTGTGTGAATAGGAACAGAAAAACACCTTCTTATAGCATTATTAAAGAAGACATTAATGCGCTGCATTCAACGATCACAGAATTTGCAGCGTGAGGAATGTGCTACCTATAGACCGAGTGCTTCCATTTAGTTTTTGCTTCTGAGCATGTGTCGTTTTTTTGTCCGCCAAACTAGCATACAGACGAGCGGATTTTTGGGTCCGTCGTAGTTACGACGTAAAAGATCTGAAGCATGTTCCAAATCTAATGTCCGTCAGATTTGCGGCTGGAAAAGTCCACTGAAAGTCCGGGGAAGCCCACACACGATCAGATTGTCCGCCGGATTTGGTCCGTCGGACTTTTGTAGCCGAAAAGTCCGACCGTGTGTACGCAGCATAACACTACCTGAGGGTGCTTGATTTTCACTTCTGTTTTTGTCACTTGTGCCTTATACAACATTGTTACTTCAATAAACATATTGAAAATAAAATACTGCAACGCATAACTGTAAATCTGGCCTAATGGTTTTGTGTCAATTTCTTTAAAAAATTCTAAGTTTATAGGTTTTCAAACCAATTTAAATAAATGCTTAGAAGTATAATGTGTATATAATTGGTTGCATTATTTTTTTTAAATGGACAAATATTAACCGTAATAATTCATGAGTGAAATGCATGCAAATGATAATTATGGGAGCCGCTCTTGATTTCAGAGGTTTATTGTAAACTCTATTCACTTAACTACAATGTAGATTTTGAAACCATTTTTCCTAAAGTGTAAGTCTAGGGGCAAAACCATTTTTTTTTTATTGTTGTCTGTTTTCTTTTTGAGGAGATTCGCCCCCCTCTATTTGTACTAGTCACCAAGAAAGAATGTGAAAGGAAATACAAAATTGTCCTTGATGTTGTTTCTAAAACAAAAGGTGAGGTAAAATCTTCTAATGGGGGACACTTATTCCGAGGACAACAGTCTGATTTTCTCTAATTTGCCGATGCATCTTGGGAACAGGGCAAAGAAGAGAAATTTCCCTAATGGCCCCCAGACAGCAAAACAAAAAAACAAACAAAATAACCCGGCAGGGGTTCTAACCCCTCCCTATTCTATTCAAAACTAAAGAACTTGATTTGATTGTAGCCGTATTAGTGCAATTGTGACAGAGAAAATTGAGTACTGTCCGTGATACTTTTTTTATTTGCACTAACATACAATTTTTCAGGACAAGCTTTCGGGGTATGTCCCCTTCTTCAAGGTCCAAGGTCCAAACTTAAGAAAAAATGTTGGCTTTACACGAACTTTAATTTGATATCATTTCTATGTGTTGCCAAGTGATTACAGCAGCACTTGAGCCTGCAAAAGTGGATATCATGGATATTAGGTTCCCAAGGGTGCCTCCACATTTTTTCAAACCTTGGGGTACCAACCAGATAAACTGTTCTATAATTTGAGAGAGCCAAGCACTGTTATCATCAGTGGCGGCTGTTGTTTTTTTTTCTTTGGGGGGGCGGCAAACATCCACCCCACCCCGGTCGGCCGGCAGCACCCCCCGCAGTAGGTAGGTCGGTCGGGCCACCTGAATCCCCAACCCCCCAGTCGGTCATCAAGCCTGACACTTACCCCATCTAGGTTTGCGGGCGGGAAGCGGACAGGGGCGGGTTGCGGGCTCCTACAAGGCGGCGGCAACGACTCCTGTGTCCTCTCCTCCTCTTCTGCATCATAGCCGCTTCCGCAGATTGACTCCTCTCTCCTCCTCCTAGGCATCCAATAGGTTCGCCTGTCCTTTCAGCCATTCGGGTGTTGTGTCTCAAGACCTGCTTCCTGATTGGCCGGGAGGAGGATCAGTGTGGCAACAGCGAATATTCATTCACTATTGTCACACGACTGGGTGGGCTCTAATCACGTGCTTAAAAAAAACAACACCCTATTGGAATCCTGCATGTAGATCAAGGGGCCGGAAGCATGTATAGGGGGGCAGCGCTCCTAATGGACGGGCCGCCACTGGTTATCATTTTTGAATGTGTGGATAAAACTGCATCAAGTATGCAAGGCTATTCATGCATATCTTTGTGCACATGTGTAGATTGTTAAGCACTAGCCGGCACTCTGTATTGCTGTGGTTTACAAAAAAAAAAAGGAAGTCTGCTTTCTCACAGCTTAATTTTGTAAGGCATGAATTTTTTTTTTTCTATAATTTAATATAACTCAACGCTGGTTCTACAAATTTCCACTAGAGGGCATGGCATAACTAAAAATGTACAGTCATCTTTGCAGCTGTTTAAAGTGTTTCTCAACGTTTTAACAGCCGCGGCGCCCTTGAACAGTATTTTCAGTCTCGAGGCACTCCAATCTAAGGCTTGGTTCAGCGTGCTTCGTGTCGCAGAGCGCACACAAAAAAGCACTTGTTCCTGACACGCAGACAAATGTGCTGCTCTTTAGGGGGTGCTTTTTAAAAAAGAGTTGAGGACTTCTTTCCCTGCATTTTTGTCGGTAGGGAAGCCCATTGAAATTAATTGGCTGCTATACACGCAGCTTGCAGCTGCACACATGTGAACCAAGGGCTTGTTCACATGTGAGGTTTGGGGGGGCACGCTAAAATCACAAAGTTTAGCGTTTTTTACCACCCCCATCTGCTCCCCTTTTAGCTGCAGAGGCAGCAGCTAAGGGTGTATGCATGCTGTGGCCGCAGCTGGGAGTTTACCCCCACGTGAATGGGGCTGCACTGCAACTACCCCACATCTGTGTACATTGCACATGCTTGTGATGTGGTGATGCTGCATGTAGGGGGGTTAAAATAGGTGGTGAGGGGGCAACATATTGCCTCTCCAGCTGCTTGTCAAATGCCTCTGAAAAGCGATCTGAGCATGGATTGATTTTCAGAGGAACGACAGTTCTTGCTGCTATTACAGACAAGAACAGGTGCACCTGAGCTACTATCTTCTGCGCAATGCTTGGTGAGCCTCAAGAACACAGCAATCAGCCTATGAAGTCTCTGTAAACCTCCGTATAGTCCATGCAAAAAAGAATAAAGGCTGGTGCTATGAAAGTCAGCTAAAACATCATTTTATTGCATGTGAACAGCATTCAAAAAGAAAGCCAGCACGTTTCGGCCGTCAGGCCTTAATCATGGCTAACAAATAAGTGACACAAAACATGTTAACTAGTGTAGACTAAATCACATGGTCAACCCCAAGGGTCACATGACCCAAAAAGAGGTGGCAGCAAATATTAAAACATACAAAAGAAGAGCACTATAAGCATACAATTGTACATGAATGTATTTAAAAACATGTATCACGTTGCTTCCGCACATGTAAACTCTTCAATGCTTTCCTTCAGCAAACCCCCATTCCAATTGACATGCAGAGATCCTTTCTCACCCTGATCCCAAAACCAGACAAAGACCCTTCCTTGTGTGCCAGTTATAGGCCCATAGCCCTTTTGCACTCTGAAATATTTACCAAACTTCTCTTGATCCATCTGAACGCGGTTTTATCCACCCCGATTCATAAAAATCAGGTGAGTTTTTTTACTCTCCGCTAGGTGGGAGACAACACCAGAAGGGTCATAGACTTGATTGATGTGGCAAACAGAGACAGCCCTGAGTCTCTAATATTAAGCCTAGACGCAGAAAAGGCTTTTGACCGCCTCACTTGGCCTTTTCTGTCTGCCACATGGGTTTTAAGGGGCCCTTCCTGCGTGCCATCCAACACCTTTACACTAACCCTACATTCTAAGTGAAAACCCCTTTTGCCCTCTCATCCTCTGTTCCAGTCACTAATTATACCCACCAAGGATGCCTGCTTTCACCTTTATTATTTGCAATATGTGTTGAACCTTTAGCAGCGTCTATTCGTAGGAACTCGGACATTTGGGGCATATCGGCTAGAGGGAGGGAATTTAAAATGTTGTTGTTTGCAGATGATGTTATACTCACCTTGACCCAGCCTAGGATCTCCCTACCGAATTTACATGCTGAGCTTGACAACTATGGGGCCCTTTCGGGATACAAAATATCCCTTACAATTAATATGCCTGAGGATGACGTTCACCATTTAAAGACCTGTTTTCCCTATAACTGGAAACTTACTGCCCTGAAATAAGTAGGGATTTATATCACCCCGATTTTTGCCACCTTGTACCAAGCAAACTTCATCCCTTTATTTAGATCAATTAGGGAACTGGTACAAAAATGGAAAACCTGTCATATTTCTCTTCTGGGGCATATTGCCTACGTCAAGATGGCCATCCTCCCTAAGCTTTTGTACCTATTCCAAACACTACCTATTCCTGTCCCTTACGAACACCTGCGAAAACTACAAGCTGACTTAATACACTATGTTTGGAACTATAGGAGACATAGGATACCCCGCTCAGTATTAATGGCATCGCGCTCCGATGGGGGTCTAGCGTTCCCCAACTTCATAAAAGTACACACGATAGCCTCCTGGTTTCCCCAACACTCTTTTTTTTTTTTTTGTTTTTCAGTTTAAATAAAGCTTTATTAAAGAGCAGTGCAGTACATTGAAGAAAATAAAATACAAAGGTATAATGAAAAATCCCTTGCAAATATGGGATTGTTATTATGAAAGTACAAAGATAATAAACAGAGGTTCAAATCCATTTACATTTGCCAATGAAACAGTAGGTAAGGCTGTTACTGATGTTCCCTGTGTGGGTTGACAATCCCAACACCCCTAACGGGATCACACTGTGTTAGGAGTCCCCCCATCCAAGGTTTCCCCAACAGTCTTATAATAAATGGACGTAAATTGAAAAAATATGGCTGGTGCCTGTACATCCGAATAGCTTACTCTGGAATGCGAATGTGGAGGTAGACTCTAGTAGATTGTTGGGGTCTATGTCCCAACTTCTGCTTCTTTGGCACAAGTTTTCACAGGAACATGATCTCAAATCCGAAAAATCACTGCTGACCTTCTTCCTCTGCAACCCCAAGGTTCTGCTAGCCTCACTCATCAGATGTCATCGCTCTAGGCATCACGGAATTTATTCCACTTTGGACACTTGGTAGACCCTAGATCCCGCAAATTGCTGCCATTTCCTGGACTTCAGGATAAACATGATCTACCTCGCCAGATGTTTTATGGATATCTGCAGATTTGCCATTATGCCCAAACTATAACTCCAAATTTGCAATTTTCCACACCATCCCCTTTTGGATGGATTATATTGAGGGCTCCATGAGTAGGGGTCTGATCTCCCTACCAGGCCAGGGTAAACATGCTTACATGCTTCGCTGGGAAAGGGTACTTGGTGAAGAAATTCCCAAAGAGACGTGGCAGGCGATCTAGACTCAGGCGGCCAAGAGTTCTTTTTGTACTCTTTATAAGGAAAATGCTTAAAAAATTCTCTACTTCTGGTATCTGACTCCGGATGTGCTCCATGTCATCTACCCCTCTAGTTCTGATCGATGCTGGTGCTGCCATGGGGATAAAGGCACCCTTTTCCACATTTATTGGAGCTGTCCTTTAATAACTCCATTCTGGCATTCAACGCAGAAATTACTGACTCGCCTCTTTGAGTTGCTAGTCCCTATGACACCGAAATTCTTCTTGCTGGGCCTCTACCCATTGAAAATAGCCAAACCCCAGCACAAATTATTAAATACCATGCCACTAAAGAAATCCCTCTTTGGGTAACTATAGAATCGGTGGAATGTGATCCACTTTCTATATCAAATCTGTTATGGCTTTCACCACCCCAACGACGTTCAATAACAAATCTAGTCACAAAACATAGCCTCTCAATATGGGATAGACTTAAATTCCGTTTTGGTCTCCAATCTCCACTAAACCCTCTCCTCTCCTTTCTAAACAACCCCTCCTTCTACCCAGCTTGGACTTTACCTTCCTCCTTTAAAGCTTGGATAAATGTGGGTCTTACACGAGTTCATCACTTCTACGACTCTGATAAACTTATTTCATTTCCTACAATAAGCAAGACACACAACATACCCAGTAATGAAACATTTAGATTCTTACAAATTAAAAACTTTTTATCCCAAAACATCCCCACAAACTTGACAACTCCAGAATATACTTCATTTGAACGATCATGTATGTCAGATCCACACAGACGAGGACTTATCTCTGACATATATGCTCAACTACTTTCACAAACAAATTCCTCTCCCCCGTCTTATACTACCAAATGGGAAGCTGATTTAAACCTTCCTCCAGACTCACTGGATTGGTCACAAATCTGGCAATCTACAAAATCAGCCACACCCAACATAGTTGCCCTAGAAACAAATTATAAAGTTCTTACCAGGTGGTATTTAGTGCCAGCACGTATATCAAAATACCTTCCCCAATACCCCCCTCACTGTTTTCGCGGATGCAGCGACATTGGTACACATCTGCATATTTGGTGGACTTGTCCAATAGTCCAAACATATTGGTCAAAAATATTTCAAATTCTCTCTACAATGTTTGAAACCACATTACAACCGGATCCATTGGTAGCCCTCCTAAATAATAAGCCACGAAACATAACTCAACGTCAATTTAAACTTTTACTATATGTCACAACAGCTGCAAAACAATCGATAGCAAAAGCCTGGAAAACCAATAAGCTTTGTGACATATCTGTAAAACAACGTGTAACTCAAGCTATGATCCATGCTAAAATGGAGGCAATCATACTTGATAAACTGGACAAATTTGAATCTCTTTGGCTTCCATGGATAACACACATACTACCACTGGATTTGAACTATTCACTTCTTTTACCCTGATGAGATCTACCACCTTCACGGTCTATATTATTACATGTTCCCATAAATATTTAACACTCGCTTCTCTCTGGAGACCCCAAATTCCCTCCATAACCATTTCAGATCCCACCACATATTCCCACTTATTAAATTGTATTTTTAGTGATGTATAATAATAAAATATGTCTTTATCTATTTCTATTAAATTATTATTTGGTTAGGCAAACTATGTCTTTTTCGGATGGAAACTATCTATACCTTTGATGGGGATGCTTTGGAGGGACACCCATACACCCGGGATATGCCGGGCCAAATAGCCGGACCTTGGCCCTGGTTGTTTGGGTGTCTCTCTAGGTCATCTCATTAATACCCAATTTATCTAATTTAGTTGCATTTTATGTCTCACTATTGTGACATATTGTATTTTTTTTTTTATATATATTTATCTACTTACTTATTTATTTATTTTTCCAATTACAAAAGCTCTATTAATTATTATAACCATATAATTCAGATATGGACACTGGATAATAGATGTTCTTACTGATTTCTACAAGATAACTTAAGTATTATTATTCTAAGTTATTATTGAGAAGTTCCTTTTCCTCATATTTTGTAACCTTACATAAATTTAAAACCAGTACTGTAAAATTGTATTCATATGGAAAAATGCAGCGCATGTACAAATGAACATAGGTCTTTAAAATGGTGAAACAGTAAAGAAATCACTAATTGACCACAGGTGCCTTGAAACACAAACGTCCATAGATGGATGTGAATGTCCAACCGCACAGGAGGTGTAAGTACTCCAAGGGGTGGTGATGGTCTGATGGTTGTCAGAAAACACCTGGCATCATACAGCGACTTCCCAACCGAGAAACTGGGTCCCAATGGGTCATTCAGAGAAAGTGCAAAAAAGCCTCTTACCAGATCCTGTGGATTCCCATGTCAGCGACAGGGAATCGCATGCGCAGTTTGTCACAAATGACGTGGAATGGGAGCTCAGGAATCGCCAATCTCTTGGATTGTGGTCTGTATGGATCTCGGCCGGCAACCGGATGGGTCTTCACAACGAACCGTCCTCACACCGAACCGTCCCAGCGTGCATCAGAAGTTTCACAAACGGTCCCCCCAAAGGAGCAGTTGGAAGGACTGGATCTCATGCGGTAAATGTGGAAACAAAAAGAATGTGCCTCCACATGGTGCAGGTAAAAAAGGGTGTTTTTATTGACAAAAACGACCATACACAAATAAAAGCGTGATCACGGTGGATAAAAACAAATGGGCAACAAAGAGAGTGGTGTATGTGTTTTCTATTTACCTCTGATATTGTTGTATTCTCAATAAATTATTTGAAAAGGAAAATAGCCAAACCCTATAAGAAGCTACTTAGACACATCCTTACGGCCGCACGCTGCCTTGTTGCAACTGGAAGTGGCGCTCTCCACCTTCCCCAGATGCCCTGTATGCTAGGGTCAAAGATGTGGAGCTAATGGAGAAAATGCCTGCTAGAATATGGGATAGACTGGAAGCCCACAATAAGGTCTGGGAGCTGTGGCATCTCTGAGAAGACCCGCCTTGAACCTGTGGCGGAGCTAATGTGATGACCCTCTACTTTTCCTTTTTCTTTCCTTCCCTATCTTCTTCTTCTTTCCTCTTCATATAATCCTCTTTACTCTCCATGCCTTATTTTATGTCATATCAGATTTCAGATGTAGCACCCTGGTGTTTAGGCAGGGTTGCTCAGAAATTTACCTGCCAGACCTTAGCCTATTGTTAGGGATCAATTGATTTTACTCTGTAAAGTCTGTAATTGCTGCGCTTCTCTCTTTTGCCGCTAGGGGTCCGGCTGCCTGGTGGCATTAGATACGAGAAGGGCAATGCAAGGTCAGATTATGGCTATATGGGGTATCTCAGCCAATGGGCAGGGGTTTTCTTAAATCCATTGGCCTGCTGGGAGAACCTATATATTTGGGTGGAGTCAGGTGATCTGTGTTCTGTGCCACCTGGACAGCTGTCTGGGTGGACGTGTGTTGTATGGCCAGGGATGCTAGGCCAGAGATTGGGCCTATCCCGGGCACATCTGGCTGCTAGGCTGCCTTGTGTGTCAAGCCAGGGACCGAGCAGGCCAGTGGGTTAAAGCTTGAGAGGTATCTTGAGTGCCAAGCTAGGGAACCAGCAGAGAGGCGGGGGTGGCTCTTGAGGAAGATACTACAGTGAAGATTGGAGGAGCTCAAGGGATTCAGTGGCAATGAATCATCTAGTCTAGTGAGAGACTGGGAGCTCAGTGGGCTGAAGAACTACAAGGAGTGATTGTAGTGGAAGTGAAAGGATTGTTACGTTTTGTGTTAGGAACTGTTAAAGACTGTTGCCATAGGAGACAGCATTCCTGCACATACATATGTGGCGTCTTGTCGGGTGCCTTTCCCTGCATGGCTGTCCCCCTGTTGATGTCTCGGAGTCTGCCAATTGAACTTGCAAGTATGTAAGGGTGTCCTGGCCCTAACCCTCTCTCCCCCAAAAAGTTTGTTAAGAGAAATATACTTTCTTTTGCATTCAAGAAGTGTCTGGCGCCCAATAACTGTAACTACTCTGCACCCACCATGCCTCACAACCCACCACATACAGAATGATGTCAGCTGTCTTTGGTCCTGGAGGTTCTCATTAGACTGAAGGAGGCCTGGGACCTTGCTACACATATATCGCTTAATATCGTTCTAATGTCCCAGCAGTGAAATTGTATAATTCTAAACCATGTCATTTGCAGTTGTTATTTCCATGTTTCTCTCACGATGTCATTACTGATGATGAAACGTATATTGTGAACATCGCTAATGTCCCTTCCTTTCTCATTGCTATTTAGAACATTCACATTTAGTTTTTTTGTACTTTTTCTCTTCTGTGATAACTAATAAAACTGTTATTTGAAAAAAAAAACATGTATCATAAAAATAAAAAAGGAACAGCATTAAATATAATGAAAAAGTATGATGAAAAAGTATACTGAAAAAGTATATACCTCCAGATGTCTGTTTCTTTTTAAATTTCTCATTTGCATGTGTTAGATGGTCAGCCTGGCTTCTACATTTTAAAATGCTATTATGGACAAGCTCAAAAAAAGCAGTTCTGATAGTACAGGAATAGGGGTCAGGAATAAAAGTAATGTACATACACACATACATATATAAACACACGTGTACACACATGAGTGGACACACAAGTACACACACACATGCACATACAAAGACATGTACACACACACACGCGCACAAACACATGTACACGCACATGTACACACACACACAAACACATGTACACACACATGTATACAAACACATGTACACACACACACACACACACACACACGTACACACCCACATGTACACACACACACGCACACATACAAACAAGACGATGCAGAACTGTACCTTCACTCAGAACCAGGTGCTGCACTGTGGGGGGTGGGCAGAGAGCACAGCACACACTCCCCCTCCCTTTGCTTTCACTTTGCTGAGTGCACTTTGCCATTGTAAAGTTCGGCTGGAGATCAGGAGGTCGTTTTTTTTTCTACCAGGATGCCGCAGCAGCCCTAAGGACGTCAGGTGGCAACTGGTTGAGTAAGGCTGGTTTAAACCACGACAATGGTCCTTTTAAGCATAATATAATAACTATTTGGAACATTTAGCATTAGTGTTATGCCGCGTACACACGGTCGGACTTTTCAGCTACAAAAGTCCGACAGCCTGTCCGACAGACTTTCAACGGACTTTTGGCGGACTTTCGACGGACTTGCGGCGGACTTTCTAACGAACAGACTTGCCTACACACGATCACACAAAAGTCCGTCGAATTCTTACGTGATGACGTACACCGGACTAAAATAAGGAAGTTCATAGCCAGTAGCCAATAGCTGCCCTAGCGTGGGTTTTTGTCCGTCGGACTAGCATACAGACGAGCGGATTTTTCGACCGGACTCGAGTCCGTCGGAAAGATTTGAAGCATGTTTCAAATCTAAAGTACGTCGGATTTGAGGCTAAAAAAGTCAGTTGAAAGTCCGGAGAAGCCCACACACGATCGGATTACCAGCCAGCTTTAGTCCGTCAGCGTCCGTTGGACTTTTGTAGACGAAAAGTCCGACCGTGTGTACGCGGCATTAGGCTAAGTTCTAAGTTCAGCTGTCTCTGAAAAATGATCTACAGTGGATCACTTTTCAGAGATGGGCTAAGCAGCTACTTGTAGGTGTTTAGGAAGTGATCCTGTTTTTTGAAAAGTATTTTCTTTCCTTTGCAGAACAGCAATATTTTAATGGAACTAACGTGGTGCAACGATGAGCCAAGTGCATGTGATCACCCCTTTGTTATCACATGCCTGATAAAGAGGTCCTGCGAGTCTCCGAAACCTTGCTCTTGTGATGTAATTTTTTGTGCAATAAATGGATGACATTTGAGGATCCTTGGTGTACTGGCGAATATGTGCATTTATCTTTGATGTTTCCAGTAAACAGCTGCAGCACCCACTAAAGATGAGCCTTGTTCCCTGGAACATGTGCGAGGAGAAAATAGGCAAGACTAATAAGTGAAAATGACTCCCCAAAGTGACATAGCAATTTTTTAAATAAAATAATAAAGTCCTATGAACATCCTCAAAAAAGCTACTGTCAGTGCACTCTAAAATTCTTACACACGTCAACGAAAAATGCGCCTTTTACGAACAAAAGTAATTTGTACTGTATATACAGTAGTTGGAAGCTCACCGAACACTGTTGACTCCTTACAAATAAGAGAGTCTAGCAGCCATTTCCCCACAGGTTTTCACCAAGCAGATGTGCTTATAAACTTCACAATGACAAGAATCCCACTTGGATGACATCATTGTTTTTTTTTCCTTGAATGGCTTTAGATCACTCCAAAGATACTTTATACACCTATGTCCTTGGTTAGGTTGCGAATTTCCCTTCATCCACATCAACTCGGGACCAGACTAATATGTCTTTTTGTCTTCAAAGTGACCCCTAAGAATTGCTTTTAACCATGTGCTAACTGTAAGCAGGCGTTCCAGTGATATCCACACTTTTTTTTTTTAAATCAGAAAAAGGTTTATTGAGAAATAAACAGGAAATACAGCATTATACAAATAAAGTGTCTAAGTCAGCTCCTCCTATCCACACTTTTACCTGTGAGGAATAGGTTAAGTCTCCAGTTCATGCCAGTTCCTCAGCCATATATCCAGCAGCTCAGCACAAATAAACAAAAAGTGCCTCCATACTGTAGATCAAATAAAAACAATAGCGCTTTATTAAAATATTTACTCATATACTGTATATATTAAAAAAAAAAAAATCCCCATTAAAACCAGTAAACAGAAAGAGAAAACTGGAAGTTCTGTGATAACGCCATTTCTGGTACAGGGATTTCGTCATCTACTCCTGTGTATCTGATGTCAGCTCTTCTCGAAGAAATGCACTGACCGGAAGTGACGTCATGCCGCAGGCACACCCAGAAGTGCCTGTTTTCTCGATCTGTTTACTCTGTTTTTAAATGCGAAACGTTCTATTTTAATATCTGTGAGTAAATATTTTAATAAAGTGCTATTGTTTTTAATTGATCTATACTATGGAGGCACTTGTTTATTTGAGCTAAGCTGGTGGATATACTGCTTAGAAAATGGTGTGAACTTGAGGATTAACCCATTCCTGATGGGAAAAAGTGTGGATATCACTGCCTACGTGTATATGACAATCTAATGCCGCGTACACACGAGCGGACATTACGGCGGACTTTGCCCGGCGGACTTTTCGACGTACTTTCCGACGGACTTTCTGAATGAACGGACTTGCCTACACACAATCCACCAAAGTCCGTCGAATTCGTACGTGATGACGTACGAGCGGACTAAAACAAGGAAGTTCATAGCCAGTAGCCAATAGCTGCCCTAGCGTGGCTTTTTGTCCGCCGAACTAGCATACAGACGGCGGACTTTTCGACCGGACTCGATTTCAACGGATAAATTTTAAACAAGTTTCAAATCTAATTCCGTCCAACTTTTGAGAAAACAAAGTCCGCTGGAGCCCACACACATCGAATTGTCCGACGAAATCCAGTCCGCCGGGCAAAGTCCGCCGTAATGTCCGCTCGTGTGTACGCGGCATAATTCTTACTAAAGTGCTAAGTGCAATATTTAAATATCTGACCCTGTGTATATATCAAAATTATAACAAACCATATATCGCAGCTGCTGTACACTCTAAGTGGATTCACTTTGTCGTGGAAAATCCCACCATACTCTTTTGCGCTAATAAGCGCCCATTTCGTCTAATGGTATAATGCATCTCACCTATCACTCTATTTCCTGCATATACCCAAGTAAACAGACATGACCACAGCCTAAGTGCTCATCTCAGCACGGCTCCTACCACCGAGCACCGCACTGGGTCTTTTATTCAAAGATAACAAAAGCAATGAAAAACAGGAAGTGATCGCCCCAACAGCTAATCGCTTCCTCCATGGGAAATGACCTCACAGGATATGACCTCACAGGATATGAATGTCAACACAGGAAATCCTTCCATCAGGATGAGTTCATACAACAACCAATGAATCAGCTACAGACAGGAAGTTTAAGATCATGAACGCTGCTCCCGACCACAACGATTCAAAGACTCCCGTTTTTACCATTTTTCGTGAATCCTTATTCTGCTTTGTTCAGAGAACAAAGCAAACCCGGATTATACTACCGTCCAGTGTGGATGAGAGATTATCTGCAGGTGCACAAATGTGTTGATCAGGCACACAGGGGTGACACGAGCGTACATCCGCTAAACCGATAATGTCTTTGCAGAGCGAACACATCCCCCCAGACGATCGTTCTGTGCATCGCACAGGGGCGATTCACTGGCGGACATATCCCCACTCTGCAAACACTTTTCTACATCCCCAAGGAGCTTTTTACTACCAAACGGATCTCAACCAGCGTCAGTCTGCCCCAATCAGCTTTTTAGAGCAGGCTGAGGGAGAACTAACACTGGGAGACACTGTGACAATAAATATTAAATACATCTTCATAAAATTCATCCTCTTGTCATATGCTCCCATGTGTTCCTCGATGAATCTTGATCTTCTTCTTAATCAGTCCTTAAGTCCATAAAAAGGAAAACACGGCTTGACTTGTAGATTCTGTTCTTCAGGAGGGATGACTTAGAGGAGGACATGAAGGCCGGTCGGTCTGGGATCCTCTGTGTCTTGTACATGGGTTGGGCTTCGGGGCCTCTAATCTCAGAGGAAGATGTGGTCATTTGCTCAGGCTCTGTTCACTCGTCCAATCAGGCAACAGTAGCACCTCATCACAGCATATAGAAGGAATAGAAACAAAAACAACATGAGTATATATATACCCCTACTTCCTTCAACCATGATCTGCTGAAAAATAGAAAAATCCCAAAGATTCCCAGACCCTTAAAAGGACTTCAACCTTCACTAGCTATAGCTCTGGCTTTGCCTTGCAGGGATCTAAACCTTATCCATATGGGCCTGAACTTTGTCACTAGGATCCCTGATCCAGGTACAACAATCTTTACCTATGAATTCACAGAAACCCCCCTTGGATGCCAACAGATAATCATGGGCCATCTTTTAATGAAAAGGTTTTGATTTGCCGTTATTCCTGTGGGAACTTCCTTGTAGCTTCGAAGAAAAAAGGTATATAACCATATACCAGGAATGTGGGACTTTGTGTGAAGCATATGACAGCCCAAAGAGTAATAGGGTGAATTTGAAGGAATTTTATTACACATTGCATTATACATACATAATCAAAGTAGCAAAGGTAATTTAACATACATAGATAATAAGACTGTTGAGCACAGTTCAAAGTATATATGCTGGTAGCAGTGAAAGTATGCATGAATCACATTAAATTGGTAAAAAAATGATCACATCATATGGTAAAAATATTTTGTAGAAATATTTAAAATTCCTAGGTTCACCACAGAATAAAGGTGTATACTATTGATTGGAAAGAATATAACCTGCAGGACCTATGGCCTCATTGACCTGAGAGAGTACAGAACACATCATGACTTGAAGTTCTTATAACACTAGTGGAGACACGGCACATCAAGAGCTCTACGCGTTTCGTGGCTGAAGCCACTCGTCAGGAGCAGGCACGTGTGATATCTATGGAATCGAAAAAGTTGAAAAAATGAAAACCAAAAAAAAAAAAAATTGCAGGAACAAGGTTAGGGGTAAGGTATGAAACCACCGTAACCAAAGCTTACTTACTCAGGTTGGGCATGCTAAAGGTGCAATGGCAAGGCCCCACAGCCAGTCCGGGAAACAACTCCACACCGGGAGCTGAGGTGGGCAGCCCCTCGGGTCTGGGGAGGGCGACACCCACGGCAGGCACGGCGACCAAGGACATTTTGGGAGTGAAGGGACAATGGTGAGCAAGGAGATGTGACGGACACAGGGGAGGAGAGGAAAAAGGAAAGAGAAGGGGGTGTGGAGTTGTTTCCCAGACTGGCTGTGGGGCCTTGCCATTGCACCTTTAGCATGCCCAACCTGAGTAAGTAAGCTTTGGTTACGGTGGTTTCATACCTTACCCCTAACCTTGTTCCTGCAATTTTTTTTTTTTTGGTTTTTCATTTTTTCAACTTTTTCAATTCCATAGATATCACACGTGCCTGCTCCTGACGAGTGGCTTCAGCCACGAAACGCGTAGAGCTCTTGATGTGCCGTGTCTCCACTAGTGTTATAAGAACTTCAAGTCATGATGTGTTCTGTACTCTCTCAGGTCAATGAGGCCATAGGTCCTGCAGGTTATATTCTTTCCAATCAATAGTATACACCTTTATTCTGTGGTGAACCTAGGAATTTTAAATATTTCTACAAAATATTTTTACCATATGATGTGATCATTTTTTTACCAATTTAATGTGATTCATGCATACTTTCACTGCTACCAGCATATATACTTTGAACTGTGCTCAACAGTCTTATTATCTATGTATGTTAAATTACCTTTGCTACTTTGATTATGTATGTATAATGCAATGTGTAATATAATTCCTTCAAATTCACCCTATTACTCTTTGGGCTGTCATATGCTTCACACAAAGTCCCACATTCCTGGTATATGGTTATATACCTTTTTTCTTCAAATATAAATGGGATGGATGTCTATGTCCTCACCAGGTCATGACATCATATAAAGTTCCTAGGGATGGAAATACTTGATCTCACCAGATCATGGCTTCCTAAAAGTCCCTAAATTCCCCCCTCTCTCCCCAATTTCCTTGTAGCTTCAACGGTTACATTAAACATCCCATCCACAAAGGATGAGAAATTGTTCAATCGTTTCATAAGCTCAAGCACCCACTGTGTACAAGCAGGAAACCATGCCCAGACCTGGTCGGGGTTGGTGAACAATTCCCTTCTAGCTGTACCTGCCATTCTTACCTACTCTCGCGCCATCAGATTCTCACGATCGGCCGCAAGATATGATGCTGGGACGAGTTTCACCAGCACACATGAACCTCTCGCATTAGGGGAATTACCTTATAAGCTGTAGATCCGCATTAATACCAAACTAAAGTTGAAGCACACTTGTGGGATACCTAGTTGTCCCGTTTCCAAAGCTGGCAAGAACCAGAGCTATTGTTAAAACTATAACTAATTTTACCTTCTAGAAATGTATTGTTAAATTCCATTGACAAGCGTCTGGATTTTACTAGTTTGTCAAAACTCCTCATACCAATATGAACATCATATATAGCATGTACCGCTGTCATCGCTGGGGTACTAAAGCTCGGTGGAGATTCAGAGTAGACACAGCAATTTGTCCTGTTCGCTTTGTTAGCTAGTTGGAGAATACACTTTAAACAATAAATTGGGATGCTCTTCATCGTTACCCTTGCCGAAATATACTAAACTAAAAAATATAAATAAACAAAGATACTCCTCATCCTTTGGTGTAGTTGAACAGCTTCTTGCAGTGGCTAGCGTGGATCCAGTTGTCTCGTCCCTCAAGCTTCTTTACAATGACCTAGTCACCTGGTTGGAAAAAATGTAAGCCGGTTATTGTGTCAGGGTCCAGGAGGGACTCATGAACCCTGTGGTGGACCTTTTGTAGTTCATGTTACAGTGACTGCACCTACCCCATCAGCTGAGAACATCGACAGCTGCTGAGGAAAGTACAACCCCGTTTTTGGTTGACTTCCAAACAAACCTAACTCAATGACTGTGGTCACCGCGTGGCTTACCATCTGGGGTGTAATACCTGGAACCATTGACAAAAAGGTTCTTTGCATCTGGGATGAGAGCCTCCTTCACCGGACTGCTGCTTGCTGATTCAAATTCCATCAAAGAAAGACAGTCATGGAACATGTCATCCTAATAGGTCACAAACTTGGGTAGAATTAGAGCGGTTAGTATAAATGGTTTGAAAATTGTCATTTACCATTATTCCCCCATTTTCTTCCTCATTACAAACTGGAGGAAGACACGCAGGGTTTAGAATGGTGCAGAAAAAAACAATGAAACAGTGAAATAGCCTATGATACTTTTACCCTCTTAGGCGTGTGTATTTATGCATGTGTACAGCTATCTAGATACACCTGCTATCTATGTACATACACTTTCAGCATTCGTGTACATTGGTAAATTGTCACTGACATTCCTCAAAACCGACAACAACTAAACCCTCTGTAACCCTTACTTTCATGTTCCTACTAAAATACAACACCAGCGACACGTAAGAGGGCTGTTACGGTAGGTTCAAACATATTCTTGTTACTACATACAAACAATGAGAAGACTAAAACATGAGACAAACATTTAGATACCAATGTCGGGGAGATATTTCATAGTTCCCAAAACGAAAATGAAAAAACAAAACTACCAGATGGAATACTGCCTGCACTCTTTTAACGATAATAAAAAAAAATACAATGGAAGAAACATGAAAGCAACTCGAAACCTTGCATGGGCCAGCCACACAAAGTTCAAAAACAGGCATGAGAATTTTACCCACACAAAGGTGTACTACACATCCATCAACTCAGTCATCATTACAGATTTCTGAAGCCACAGCTGAACTACTTCCAAGGAATTTTTATTCTGGGGTCTCGTACCTCCAGACATCAAAAGTACCTTCCAATGGAATACACCTTACTGTACCCTCTGACCATATCTTCCAATCTTTAAGGGGTTTCATGTCCAGAGCCCCAAACCCAATCCTCATGTACTATGCAGCTGTCTGACTGGTGTGGAGCCTCATTTTTTTTCTCCAACGCATGGACGGTCAACATTACCCATGACGATTAGAATCGCTTATGACGTGTCCCTACGTCCATGACACCCTCACACTAACTTTTGGAGCAGTACTGCCTAGTGACTATTTTAACAGTACTGGCACCCGGCGCTTCCGATTATCTTAGACGGCTTCCCGGTATGCTAGAATCTACTCCTCACATTTATATGCTCTCCAACCGATTATCAGCAGCACTATAAATATGTTTGTTAGACAAACTACAAAGCACCATGAAGTCCTCCACTATTCAAAACAATATTATGGCTTCTCTCTGTACCTAGATATTACAACAATAACGTGGATGCCTTATGTTTGCTCTCTACCCTAAACTGTATTACAGTATAAAACTTCACAAAACAACTGGAATTAAATTTAAAACTCAAAATGGTTTCCATCATACTTCCAAACACGAGTCAAAAGAACCCAAGCTCCTCCCACCAACTTGGAAGTGGACGAAGTGATCTTGATACCCGCACACCAGACAGATAACAAGTGCCTTTATTAATAAATCTGGATCATGGAATACACAAGAACTGTGACAGGGACGTACAGGAATCAGCTGACGCGTTTCACACTTATGACAAGTGCTTACTCATAACTGATGAACATGGGAATGAAAATCACATATAAACCCTATGTTTTAAACCACGTGACAGCTGAGAATCAACTGTGTGAGGTCTTCTTCACACCTGTTACCAAGTGAGCGGGTTTTGGGATGGAAACTCCCATGATGACATGGTGTATAAGCAACAGCAAAAAAGGAAAACAGAGCCAAACCAAAATGTAAATAATGAATGAAGTAATGTGCATATGTGTATGTGAAAATATATTCATGATGAATAAATGAGAGTTAATGATAAAATTATGTGAATAAATGATAATGATAAGAAGCCTTGTCTTTATTAAATGTAAGTTGTAAAGGTGACAAGACTAAATAAATTGAACAATAAAGAAAAATAATAAAAAGTAAATGTATAAATACTACGCTACATGAACTTAAATATTAAAAGGTAAATGCACATCAAACTCATGAGTCCATTAAGAGAAAATGATGTCAATAATTGTCCAACAGCAGATCACCATGGGATACAAATCTTCATCCCCAACAATAGTGACATCACACTTAGTTCACCATGGAAAGTAGTGTTAGAGATAGGACAGTCCTCCACCTTCAGAACAACTGCCTCTTACCAGCTCCCTTGATCTCTGGTCAGGAGATCAAATGCGCCTTTTGGCTTATAACCCAGCCACAGTCTCAGATAGGGATGGGTGAAGGTCAGATCAGCTCCTCCTATTGTCCTAAAAGCCCATACACAACTTGTCCAGTGGCCAGTCATAAAAGGAGAAAAGAAGCTCCCATAGTGTAAAAACGTTTATGAAGTTTATTAATAAAAAACAGTATTGCACTCACATGTATGCGAAATAATTCAGGCAAAATACGGATAAACGAGCCGGCCGGCTCTCTCTGCAACCGCCCGTAGCTTCCGGGACTGCGTGTGTGTGTTGTGGTGGCGTCAGCACGCCGCTCTCCCTACGTCGTTTCGTCAAACCTGACGTCGTCCAGGGGCACGACGAAACGACGTAGGGAGAGCGGCGTGCTGACGCCACCACAACACACACACGCAGTCCCGGGAGCTACGGGCGGTTGCAGAGAGAGCAGGCCGGCTCGTTTATCCGTATTTTGCCTGAATTATTTCGCATACATGTGAGTGCAATACTGTTTTTTTATTAATAAACTTCATAAACGTTTTTACACTATGGGAGCTTCTTTTCTCCTTTTATGACTGGCCACTGGACAAGTTGTGTATGGGCTTTTAGGACAATAGGAGGAGCTGATCTGACCTTCACCCATCCCTATCTGAGACTGTGGCTGGGTTATAAGCCAAAAGGCGCATTTGATCTCCTGACCAGAGATCAAGGAAGCTGGTAAGAGGCAGTTGTTCTGAAGGTGGAGGACTGTCCTATCTCTACCACTACTTTCCATGGTGAACTAAGTGTGATGCCACTATTGTTGGGGATGAAGATTTGTATCCCATGGTGATCTGCTGTTGGACAATTATTGACATCATTTTCTCTTAATGGACTCATGAGTTTGATGTGCATTTACCTTTTAATATTTAAGTTCATGTAGCGCGGTTTCTTTTATTCTTTAACATTTACATTGTGGGTATCTCGCATTTTTGTGACCGCAGCTTATTATTCAACCTAAAGTTTATACATCAGATCAACTTATGTATGTCATACCATATTTTTTCTGACAGCGCTGTATTCCTTTATTATTTTGTAAATGTATAAATACACCTAAAAAAATGTATATATGTAAAAATGTGAAAATAAATTAAATTAAAAAAATAGAAGTATGAATGTGTGTATGCTCCTGTGTAAACAGACAAGTCACTTGTATACTAAGTGAAATAGTAAAGACCGATTCAAGAAATATGTATGTAATGTGAAAGATGCGTGTACTATCGTATAAATAGCAATAATGAAAGTGGAAAAAGGAAATTGAAACACAAGTAGTGTTTCAATGAAATAGAATAAAATAAGAAGAAATAAAAGTGACTTATAATGTAACAATATTGTTGAAAATGTGCCAAGAAATATTGTGTGATGTGAACCGGAATGTATATGCCTGCATGGACAAGAACGATATAAGCTCAAAAATGGGTGTGGAATAACGGCATAATATAAACCAGTGTTACCAAAGAGCCGTAGAGATGTATTTACATGTATATGCCGCAATGTAAAAAAGTTATTGGGTATGTTAACTATTGTTATTTATTGACTTATTTTAAGAACGAACCAACCAGCAGGTGTTGAAACCTCAACAGTTGGGATAGCAACTACAAACTTTAACATGTATACAGCATGAAGTTAGTATAATACTAAATTCTGGTGACTTATAGCAGCATAGTCCGTGATGTAAGAATGAAGATAGAACAATCAATCCATCAATATGAATCAGGCATAATAAGACAAGATGTTATTGGTCCGGTCTAAAAGAAATGTGATAATAATAATAACGTAAAAAAAAAAATATTATTAGACATATATAGTAAAAGATAATGAGCACATAGATACAACAACATTTAAAAACATTATGCACAGAGCTATAAAACCGTGCTTATTAGGACAGTAAAAAGTTTCTAGAACCTATATACTAATACGACAGTGTATTGTTAGAGATTAGTAAAAATTTAAAATATATCGGGAATAACTGTCCTCACCTAAGAAAAAAAAAGATGGATGTCCGAAGAATATATACAGCCCATCACGGCTATGTGGACTCCATAATGTGAACTCCCATGAGATTGCTTATTATATATGAAAAGGCATGATTGCAATTTTTTATAATTATTTATATAAGTATAAATTGGGAACCGTCCGAAACAACATGAAATGACAAGGCTATGGGAATGACCTATGTATGTAAAGATATGTGTAAATATGGACGGTGCCAACTAATAAAGCAATCTGAAAGGGTGGTTACATCCGACATAAAGTGTAATTTAGAAAAACAAAAAATGGAAGAGATAGAAAAGGGGGGGGGGGGACCTCGCAGTATGTCAATAGACGCCACGATATGTAAATCAGCAAAATGCTAAAGTCTGCATAAATTCTAGTGGCCAATGAACATTCAAACGAATGAGTCGCCCCAAACTGGATTCAATAGTAAAGATGATAACTACGTTCAATAGTCAATAAGAATGTGTCAAAACCTAATTGAATATAAAAAAAGAGACAGGTGTAGGCTAGTCATGGGAAACATCCCATTCAAAATTTAAACATAATGGGATTCTAGTGTTTAAAGAAAATATCCAGTAAACTTCACGTTTACATAGTAACTGAAATCTGTCACCCGCTCTGATAGGTGTCACCACTCTCTCTATACCTTGAATATAAAGACTCGATACGTCTTTATGATGCACAAAAATCCAATGTTTAGCGACATTAGTCAGCCTGTCCTTCTCTATATCGTGTAGGTGATCATATAACCGGTCTCTAAGACGGCGTCTCGTGCGTCCTACATACTGGATCTGGCAAATATCGCAAGTGATGACATACACTATAAACTGGGTGTTGCAGTTAATGAACGAAGTGATGTTGAAGATTTTGCCATTAGTACAAGATTGTATGTGTTTACCCTTCTTAATGTGGCTGCAATAATTGCAACCTCTTTTACCACATCTAAAATTACCTACAAAGTTTAACCAGTTTGACTTTGATCGTCCAGTTCATATTAGACTGGGTGAAAGAGAGCTCCCTAGAGTAAGTGCTCTCAGAGAGACCACCTTAATACCCCCAGAAAGAATGTTACTGTATACAGGGTCATTAAATAGAATCGGGAGATATCTAGTGACTATATTCCTTATTTTGTTGAACTCTGCACTGAACGATGTTGAAAAAACTGGGATGTTTTTGTGGGAAATGTTTGATTGGCGTTTATTCCTAGCATACGGTTTATCTCGTAAAAGTGACTGTCTAGAGACAGTACTGGCAGTAGTTAATGCTCTGTTGACTGAGGCGTCTGAATACCCCTGGTCTTTAAAACGTTGGGCCATGTTACATAGTTACATAGCAGGTGAGGTTGAAAAAAGACACAAGTCCATCAAGTTCAACCCATGTGTGTGATTATGTGTCAGTATTACATTGTATATCCCTGTATGTTGCGGTCATTCAGGTGATTATCTAATAGTTTCTTGAAGCTATCAATGCTCCCCGCTGAGACCACCGCCTGTAGAAGGGAATTCCACATCCTTGCCACTCTTACAGTAAAGAACCCTCTACGTAGTTTAAGGTTAAACCTCTTTTCTTCTAATTGTAATGAGTGGCCACGAGTCTTATTAAACTCTCTTCTGCGAAAAAGTTTTATCCCTATTGTGGGGTCACCAGTACAGTATTTGTAAATTGAAATCATATCCCCTCTCAAGCGTCTCTTCTCCAGAGAGAATAAGTTCAGTGCTTGCAACCTTTCCTCATAACTAAGATCCTTGAGACCCTTTATTAGCTTTGTTGCCCTTCTTTGTACTCGCTCCATTTCCAGTACATCCTTCCTGAGGACTGGTGCCCAGAACTGGACAGCATACTCCAGGTGCAGCCGGACCAGAGCCTTGTAGAGTTGGAGAATTATCATTTTATCTTTTGCGTTGATCCCCCTTTTAATGCATGCCAATATTCTGTTTGCTTTATTAGCAGCAGCTTGGCATTGCATGCCATTGCTGAGCCTATCATCTACTAGGACCCCCAGGTCCTTTTCCATCCTAGATTCCCCCAGAGGTTCTCCCCCCAGTGTATAGATTGCATTCATATTTTTGCCACCCAAGTGCATTATTTTACATTTTTCTACATTGAACCTCATTTGCCATGTAGTCGCCCACCCCATTAATTTGTTCAGGTCTTTTTACAAGGTTTCCACATCCTGCGGAGAAGTTTTTGCCCTGCCTAGCTTAGTATCGTCTGCAAATACAGAGATTGAACTGTTTATCCCATCCTCCAGGTCGTTTATAAACAAATTAAATAGGATTGGTCCCAGCACAGAACCCTGGGGAACCCCACTACCCACCCCTGACCATTCTGAGTACTCCCCATTTATCACCACCCTCTGAACTCGCCCTTGTAGCCAGTTTTCAATCCATGTACTCACCCTATGGTCCATGCCAACGGACCTTATTTTGTAAAGTAAACATTTATGTCTTTGGCTTCTATTTGGAAGCTCTCTGGTGTACTGCATAGGCGCTTTAACCTCAAAAATTGTCCATAAGGTACACCCCAAATGGTATGTTTAGGATGTGCGGAATCTGTTCTGAGAAGGGTATTGCCTGCAATAGGCTTTCTGTAGAGAGTGGTATGAACTGATCCCCCTGCTCCTGTGAGTCTCACATCTAAGAATTCTATGCTGCTAGGTTGTATAGTGCCTGTAAAGCTCAGGTTAAGATTATTGTCATTAAAATATGAGAGCCAGGTGTTAAGGTCGGCATTTTCATCAGATGTGATGAATAGGAGATCATCAATGAAACGACAGTAAAAAACTGTGTCTAAACGACGGGGGGCTATCATGTTCAAAAACGCAAGACCTCTCCCACCAACCCATAAATAGGTTGGCAAATGAGGGCGAAAACTTCTCCCCCATAGAGGCCCCACATATCTGAAGATAATAGCCCCCATCAAACATGAAAAAATTGTGCGTGAGTAAATACTCAAGAGCTTGTAAAATAAAGTCCTGCAGTACTAATGAAAACCTACCCGATCTCTTTAGAAACCAAGCAACTGCCTGGAGTCCCAAGTTGTGCGGGATGCTGGAATATAAACTGGTGACATCACAACTAATCCACCTGTAGTTATCTTTCCATTGGAAATCTTGAAGCTTACTGAGTAGCTGTTTTGTGTCTCTTAGGTAACCAGATAGGTTAGTTGCTAAGGGTTGTAACTGGGAATCAATCCACTCACCCAATCGTTCATTAAGTGAACCTATACCGGCAACGATAGGTTGGCCTGTGAGAGGGTAAAGTCCTTTATGGACTTTGGGTTAGTGGTGGAATATCGGCATAACCGGATGTTCTGGAATAAACAAGTTTATTTTTAAAAGGTAAAGTGAGATTGGATGGAAGTGGTTGATATGTGTGTGTGTCAGATAACTGGCGCAAGGCCTCTTGTTTGTACGTTTCAGTGTCTAACACAACAACAATTCCACCCTTGTCTGCATTCCTAATAACGATATTATCATCTGATGTTAACACTTTAAGGGCTGATCTTTCATTTTGTGTTAAATTATCAGTGACAAGTCTCTTGTGGCAACTGCGAGCCAGGCGAGTCAAATCTCCCTCCACCATTTTTTTAAACAAATCTAGATCCTTTCCCCTAGATGCCACTGGGTAAAAGTCAGATCTAAATTTGAACGATAATATATCTTGCACATCAGTGGGATCAATGGGGGATGGATCTGATTCTTCAGCTAATTCAATTAGATCGTTTAATGCACAAACATCTGTAAATGTTGTAGGTGAAGGGGGAGACTCACCCGCGTCGCCGGCACCCAAAGAGACTTCCTCGTTCTCCAAAGAAGAGTCAAAAAAATGTTTCCTAAGGGTTAAAATGCAGGAAAATCTGTTAACATCCAGAATGGTACTAAACAAATCGAAATGTCTATTAGGACAAAAGTTTAAGCCCTTAGCCAAAAGGCTAGTTTCTTCTTCTTCCAGGTGTCTTTTGGAAATGTTAAGAACGCTGTAATTTATTTCTTTGTTCTGCCTTGTAGGGTGTAATGTGCATTGCTTGGAGTTCTTGTGTTTCCTGCCACCTCTTCTTGTTTTCTTATAGATGATTTCTTTTTCTTTGTGTGGCCTGACCTGCGAGGGTTTCCAGTGTTACGATGGTTATTTCTAGCCGGTACCATAGATCCTGTGGAACGATCCAAAGAGGAATCTGACATTGTATGGGCGAGAGTATCGTCTGCTGGCTCATTTTCTAGATCAGAAAAGCTGACTTGTTTGCCTTGATTCCTACGTGATCGGTTCGGGGCAAATTGTGGTCTTTTCCATACATAAACTTTATTGCTTTCATAATCATTGTTATCCCGGGCCATCTAACCCTTTTTGCTGGAGATGACTGATTTTTCCATCTTATCCAATTTGTTATTTAAACGACCATCAAGGTCTGTGAATCCTTCATGGGTTTGTAAAGAGGAAAGTTCTTTCTGGATTTGGGACATACCCGACTGTAATACTTCCACTTCTTTCTTCTTAGAAGAGATGAGGATATTCATTAGTTTGAAGGAACATGTGTCCAAAGTGTCAGTCCATTCTTTTTTGAGTTGGTCATCAAACAGCTCAGAAGTTGGAAATGTTTTTTGATCCTTAATCCTCGTGGAATATGTGCCAATGACAGATAGTCGGATAGAAAGCTGATATCCCAGAATGCTCTGGTCTCTTTAGCCATTAATTGTTCAAGTTTTCTGAAGTGGCGTATCAACCGGATTCCATCGCCATCAGATAATTGTGATGTGTGTGTCTGTGACGATTGTCTCAATGGATTGTCGGATGGTGCCATGAGAGTTCTACTGTATGTTGCTCCAGCTATAGGTGTCGAGGTAGCTGCATGATCCATGTAGGTGAACAAGGCAGACACTTATGGTGTATTAGAGATGAAACACATGCAGGGGGATAAGTGAGATAGTAAAGTGTAATATCTAGGACAGACCTCCGGGCTGGTGGATGAAAAGCATATATCCAGAAATTCAAATGAAACAAAAGATACTCCACTGCTCAGGTAGGTCCAGGTCGACAGACCGATGTAATGCCCCGTACACACGGTCGGACTTTCTATACTACTTCGTCCGGCACACTTTCTGACGGACTTTGTCCGCCAGGTGCGCCGGACTTTAAAACGGACGGACTTGCCCACACACGACCGGACTTTGCGTCGGGGTAAGTCCGCCCGTCTTTCCGATGGACTTTCGCCGGAGTTACGGCGGACTTTCAGAATGAACGGACTTGCCCACACACGGACAAGTCCGTTCATTTTGAACGTGACTCAGGTGCGACGGGACTAGAAAAAGAAGTCAATCTTGCCGCTTTTATCGGCAAGATTGACACCTTGCGAGCCCCGTCGCGGGACATACCAGGCCCTTTGGTCTGGTATGGATTATAAAGGGAACCCCCTACGCCGAAAAAACGGCGTGGGGTCCCCCTAAAGTCCATACCAGACCCCGATCCGAGCACGCAGCCTGGCCGGTCAGGAAAGGGAGTGGGGATGAGCGAGCGCCCCCCCCCTCCCCCAAAGCACCTTGTCCCCATTTTGATGAGGACAAGGGCCTCTTCCCGACAACCCTGGCCGTTGGTTGTCGGGGTCTGCGGGCGGGGGGCTTATCGGAATCCGGGAGCCCCCTATAATAAGAGGGCCCCCAGATCCCGGCCCCCCCACCCTATGTGAATGAGTATGGGGTACATGGTACCCCTACCCATTCACCCAGGGAAAAGTGTAAATAAAACACTACACAGGTTTTAAAATATTTTATTAAATAGCTCCAGGGGGGGGGGAATCTTTCTCCGGCTTCGGGGGTCTTTTTCCGGCTTCGGGGGTTACTCCGGTTCATCTGCTCCCGGCGTCCGGTTGGTTCTTCTCCGCTCTCTTCTCCCGGTGTTCCAGTTCTTCGACCTGCTCCTCCGCTGTCTTCAGGTAGCTGTCTTGCCAGCAGAGGTCCGGACTTCTGGGCTTCTTGGCTTCTTATCTTCTGGGCTTCTGGTCTTCTGGTCTTCTGGTCTCCAGATGTTGACACGACGCTCTCTCCGGCTGGACTGCTCTCTGAGGGCTGCGTTGTGACTTATATAGGCGGAGACCCCGCCCCCTTTTGATGTCACAGTCCCTGGGCATGCTGGGACTGTGACGTTTTAGGGGGCGTGGTCAACATCACCCAGTGACATCAAAAGGGGGCGGGGTCTCCGCCTATATAAGTCACAACGCAGCCCTCAGAGAGCAGTCCAGCCGGAGAGAGCGTCGTGTCAACATCTGGAGACCAGAAGACCAGAAGACCAGAAGCCCAGAAGACAAGAAGCCCAGAAGTCCGGACCTCTGCTGGCAAGAGAGCTACCTGAAGACAGCGGAGGAGCCGGCCGAAGAACTGGAACACCGGGAGAAGAGTGCGGAGAAGAACCAACCGGACGCCGGGAGAAGATGAACCGGAGGGACCCCCGAAGCTGGAGGAAGATCCCCTCCCTGGAGCTGTTTAATAAAATATTTTAAAAACCTGTGTAGTGTTTTATTTACACTTTTTCCCTGGGTGAATGGGTAGGGGTACCATGTACCCCATAGTCATTCACATAGGGTGGGGGGGCCGGGATCTGGGGGCCCTCTTAATATAGGGGGCTCCCGGATTCCGATAAGCCCCCCGCCCGCAGACCCCGACAACCAACGGCCAGGGTTGTCGGGAAGAGGCCCTTGTCCTCATCAACATGGGGACAAGGTGCTTCGGGGTGGGGGGGGCCCCGCAGGGTGCCCCCCTCCCCCAAAGCATCCACCCCCCCATGTTGAGGGCATGCGGCCTGGTACGGTTCAGGAGGGGGGGGGCGCTCGCTTGTCCCCACCCCCTTTCCTGACCGGCCAGGCTGCGTGCTCGGATCGGGGTCTGGCATGGATTATAGGGGGGACCCCACGCCGTTTTTTCAGCGTAGGGGGGTTCCCTTTATAATCCATACCAGACCTAAGGACCTGGTATGCTCCGCGCTTGCCGCAATAGGAAAATTTGTTTTTCCTATTGCAGCGAGCGCGAAATGCAATACCCTGCCCTCGCGTTGTATCTGGTCCGCCGGACCAGCATACACACGAGCGGGCTTTCCGTCGGACCAGCACACAGACGAGCGGACTTTCCGCCCGAAACTGAGTCCGACGGAAAGATTTAAAAATTGTTTCAAATCTAGGTCCGGCGAGCTTTTGGGAAAAAGTCCGCCGGAAAAGTCCGCCGGAGCCCACACACGGGCGGATTGTCTGGCAGACTCTGGTCCGCCGGACCAAGTATGCCGAAAAGTCCGACCGTGTGTACGGGGCATAAGAATTCAAATCCTCCGAGTGGAAAGAGCCCCAGGTGCTGGCTAATGCTGGAATGGATGGAAGTGGACGAAGTGATCTAGATAGCCGCACACCGGACAGATAACAAGTGCCTTTAATAATAAATCTGGATCATGGAATACACAAGAACTGTGACAGGGACATACAGGAATCATCTGACGCGTTCCACACTTATGACAAGTGCTTACTCATAGCTGATGAACATGGGAATGAAAATCACATATAAACCCTATGTTTTAAACCACGTGACCATATAATTATGTGAAAATCTAGAACAGCTGAGAATCAACTGTGTGAGGTCTCCACACCTGTTACCAAATGAGTGAGTTTTGGGATGAAAACTCCCATGATGACATGGTGTATAAGCAACAGCAAAAAAAGGAAAACAGAGCCAAACCAAAATGCAAATAATGAATGAAGTAATGTGCATATGTGTATGTGAAAATATGTTCATGATGAATAAATGAGAGTTAATGATAAAATTATGTGAATAAATGATAATGATAAGAAGCCTTGTCTTTATTAAACATAAGTTGTAAAGGTGACAAGACTAAATGAATTGAACAATAAAGAAAAAATGAAAAGAATAAAAAGTAAATGTATAAATACACCTAAAAAAATGTATATATGTAAAAATGTGAAAATAAATTAAATTAAAAAAATAGAAGTATGAATGTGTGTATGCTCCTGTGTAAACAGACAAGTCACTTGTATACTAAGTGAAATAGTAAAGACCGATCCAAGAAATATGTATGTAATGTGAAAAGATGCGTGTACTATCGTATAAATAGCAATAATGAAAGTGGAAAAAGGAAATCGAAACAAAAGTAGTGTTTCAATGAAATAGAATAAAATAAGAAAAAATAAAAGTGACATATAATGTAACAATATTGTTGAAAATGTGCCAAGAAATATCGTGTGAAGTTCTTGAAGTATCGTGAAGTTCTTTGCAGGTATGCAACTTCCTGTTGCATACCTGCAAAGAACTTCCTGTCTGCTCAGCTCTAAAAAAAAACCCATCTAACTGGTTTATTTAACCACATCAATACTGGGCACTTTCGCCCCCTTCCTTACCAGACCAATATTCAGCTTTCAGCGCTCTCGCACTTTCAATGACAATTGCGCCGTCATGCTACGCTGTACCCAAATGAAATTTTTATCATTTTTTAGCACAAATAGAGCTTTCTTTTGGTGGTATTTATTCACGACTCCGTTTTTTATTTTTTGCGATATAAGCGAAAAAAGAGCGGAAGTTTGGAAAAAAAAAACAATATTTTCCTTTTCTATTTTAAAAGAAATCCAATAAAATTGAATTTTGTCATAAATTTAAGCCAAAATGTATTCTGCTACATGTTTTTGGTAAAAATTTTCATTAAGTGTATAATAATTGGTTCGTGTGATCACGGACAGATGTATGCAAATGATCATGTACAGATGTGCGCAGGTGATCACGGACATATGTGTGAAGATAATCATTGGGACATGTGATTTTAGTGGGACATATGTGGGGGACAGGTGTTTTTATTATTTGGGGACATGTGTTTTGGGGATATGTGTTTTGGGGACGTGTTTTGGGGACATTGTGTGGTGACACTAGGTTGGTAATCAGTTAGTAAAAAGCAGGAAAAACCAGCTCATACTCACTGATCCCCAGCCGGCTGCAGCGATCCCCTCTCCTCACCGACTTCTGTGTGAGGAGAGCCGATTGCCTAGCAACTGGCTCTGTGTTTACATCACATGACGGCTGTGATTGGACACGGCCGTCATGTGTTCAGGAGGGCCAATCACAGAGCCAGAGATTCGTGAACGATATCTTTAGAGACTACCTTGATCTGTTCATCATAGTTTATCTGGATGACATCCTGATCTTCTCCTCTTCCCTGTCTATCCACCGGGAACATGCCAGAAAAGTTCTAACTCGGCTCTGCCAACACGGCCTGTACGCAAAACCTGAGAAGTGCGAGTTCGAACGCCAAAGCATTCCGTTTCTGGGTCTGATCATTTCCATAGACGGAGTCAAAATGGATCCACAGGAGGTTTCTGCCATCTTGGATTGGCCGGCCCCTACGGATAAGAAAGGAGTACATCGCTTTGTGGGCTTTGCAAATTTCTATCGCAAGTTCATCAGAGGATTTTCTTCCATCATCACTCCCATCACAAGACTGACTTGGCAAGGCACCCGGTCCCAATGGTCCCCTGAGGCTCAAGCTGCTTTTACCTCCTTGAAAGACCAGTTTGTGTCAGCCTCCGTCCTGAAGCATCCCGACCCAGCTTTACCCTACATACTGGAGGTAGATGCTTCTGAGATAGCAGTGGGGGCGGTACTTTCGCAGACACAAGGCTCCAAGGCTTTATTGCATCCAGTGGCGTTCTTCTCCCGCAGGTTAACCGAAGCCGAAAGGAATTATTATGTTGGGGACAGGGAGCTACTGGCAATCAAAGCCGCACTTGAGGAATGGCGCTACCACCTGAAGGAAGCGGCCCACCCTATTCTGGTGTACACCGACCACAAGAACTTAGAGTACCTGAAGGTTGCCAAAAGATTGAAACCATGTCAGGCCAGATGGGCACTCTTCTTCACCAGGTTCACTTTTCACATTACTTACAGGCCGGGATCAAAGAATACCAAACCAGATGCGCTGTCTCGGATGTTCAGTGAACCTGAAGCTCCTTCTCCCCCAGACACCATTCTCGCTCCTGGGAACTTTCTTATGCTTCAAGGAGACCTGCTGTCTCAAATCAGACAGGCATCTTCAGCAATTCCCCTTCCAGCGGATGTCACTCTACAGTCCAGAGATGAATTATCATGGTACAAGGACAAAATTTTTGTGCCACAACAAACAGGGGTTGCCATTCTCAAATCCTGTCATGATCACAAATTAGCTGGCCACTTTGGAATACACAAGACCTCCGAACTTCTCCAACGCACGTTCTGGTGGCCTCAGCTATGGGAGGATTGCAAACACTATGTGGAATCATGCATTACCTGCATTCAAAACAAGGGCAGCAAGACCAAGGCTTGGGGGTTGTTAAGACCTATCCCTGTTCCGGAAAGACCATGGAGGATGATCTTCATGGATTTCATTGTTGAATTACCACCATCCGAGGGCTACACCACTATTTTCGTAGTAGTTGACAGACTTTCCAAAATGGCTCACTTCTTGCCCATGAAGGGTACCCCCTCTGCCTCTGAGACCGCGGGGATCTTTATTAAAGAAATTGTAAGGCTCCACGGTATACCTGCAAACATCGTATCTGATCGGGGGGGTACAATTTACATCCAAATTCTGGAGAGCCCTATGTGGATCCCTGAAGATTGACCTCTCCTTCTCTTCTGCTTACCACCCCCAGACTAATAGTCAGACCGAACGAGCAAACCAGACCTTGGAGCAAAACTTACGATGCTATTCTTGTTTTTCTCAAGATGACTGGGTTCCCCTATTACCTCTTGCCGAGTTCGCTTACAATAATTCCGTTCGCTCTGCAACTAATCAGTCTCCATTTTTTGCGAACTATGGTTTTCACCCCTTGTTTTTGTCCAATAACGTTCCGAAGTGTTCGGTAACGGCTGCCCAAGAAACCTGGAGTTTTTTCAGCACAAACAACAGGCTACTCCAGGAAACCATGTCAAAGACTCAGGAATGGAACAAACAGACATTTGACAAGAAGAGGAGAGGGGAGCATGACCTGAAGACAGGAGATCAAGTCTGGCTGTCTACCCTGAATCTGAAGTTGGCATGTCCTTCCAGGAAATTGGGCCCTAAGTTTGTGGGTCCCTTCCCAGTGGTAAGAAAAATCAATGATGTGGCTTATGAATTAAAACTACCAGAGTCATTTCGTATTCACCCAGTTTTTCATGTGGCTCTCCTTAAGCCTTCAGTCCCGGATCCCTTCCTTAACCAAAACACTGGTCCTCCTGAACCTGTGCTTATCAACGGTGAAGAGGAATTTGAGGTGGAATCAATCATAGACTGCCGGAAGAGACACAACCAGGTTCAGTATCTTAAATGGAAGGGATACAGTCCCGAGGATAACTCTTGGGAACCAGAGACTAATTCTAGCCTTTAAGAGATCCCATCCCAGTAAAGTGGCCAAGTTGGGCACCCGGAGGCTGCCCATTGGAGGGGGGCAATGTCAGGAAAAGCCTTCTTGCAAACAGTCTAGCAATAGAAGGATTAAAAGGATGCCTGTGCACAGAAGCGCCGTCCGGCGCACGCGCATGCGTTCCTGAAAACCTCTGCCGCCTTGTTACCTGTGATCTGTACCTTGAAACCTGTTACCTGTTTGGACTGTTCTTGACTACCCTGTTTGCTGTCTGCCCTGATCTCGGCTTTGGACTTTGACTACTCTTCCGGATTTCCCTTCTGTACCTGATCTGCCCGCCTGTGTCCTGACCCGGTCTGCCTGTACCCTGCTGTCTGTATCCTGCTGCTGGACTACAAGACACCTCCCTGCTGTCTGCATCCTGCTGCTGGACTACAAGACATCTCCCTGCTGTCTGCATCCTACTGATGGACTACAAGGCACCTCCCTGCTGTCTGCATCTTGCTGCTGGACTACAAGACACCTCCCTGCTGTCTGCATCCTGCTGCTGGACTACAAGACACCTCCCTGATGTCTGCATCCTGCTGCTGGACTACAAGACACCTCCCTGCTGTCTGTATCCTGCTGCCAGTCTACAAGACTCCTCCCTGCTGTCTGCATCCAGCTGCCAAGTTACAGAGCACCTTCCTGCTGTCTGCATCCTGCTGCCTGACTACACCTCCCAGCTGACTACAGGACCCAGCCCTCTGCTCCAGCTTTCCAGTCAGGCACTTGTGCCTCTTTGTACTCTCGAGCCCCTGTCATCACTACCAGGGGTTCCCGAGTCGGAGGTATACGAGAGGCCGTTCCCTGCATTCCGGGCTCTACCTACCAGGCACGTGACAGTTCAGCTAAAGCAGTGGTTCTCAACCTCCCTAGTGCCGTGACCCCTTGATAAAATTTCCCAAGTTGTGGAGACCCCCAACTGTAAAATTATTTTCATAACATGGGTTGTCAGCACCCAAGGCAAGACAAGTTATTTGCGCCCCTAACCCACAGACATTTAGTGCTCCCTGAGTCCCTTCCACTCGTACAGTATTAAAATCCCTTATGGTACATTTTAGGATGTACCACTCTTTCTCTTTGTTCTCCTTTCTTTCCCTTTTATCTCTCTCTATCCTAATTTCTTGTTTTTTTCTCCCATCCCTCTTTCTAGCCATCTTTCTTGTTCTTTCTCTTATCCTTTCTCTCCCTTTTTCTTTGTTCCTCTCCCTCTTTTCCTCTCCCTTCCATATATTCTATATTTTTATTCCTTCTCTTACTCCTTGGTGGGGGGTGGGATGAGTGGCAATGTTGGCGGGGAGTTCTGATCAGCCAACTTAGGTGCTCATGCTCTTAATCAAGGTCATCTGCTGATCTGAGAACTGTAGTGGGGACTTTTAATGGCAACTATAATCACAGGTAGTTTTACTCACTGTGTCTTCGACTTTCTGGTGTCTCATAGCAGTGACACCTATGCGGAAATCAGGAGATAGGGTCTCCTCTAGCCCCTCTCACTTCACATCCCTCACTAGTCAGCTGACCTCTAGTCTCTGCCCCCCAGTAATGCCGTGAACTGAATGGGCAGCTGTGAAGAGGCTGAGTGGGCGGCTGCAGGCTCCAGGGACAGCCCTGCTGGGCGACCACAAAAAGGGTGGGAAAGCAGTGCGGGCTTCAGAAACAGACAAGGATTTGGTGACCCCTGGCAAATCATCATTTGACCCCCGAGGGGGTCCCGACCCCCAGGTTGAGAACCACTGAGCTAAAGCTACCTGTAGAAGGTTGGTGGTGTTTTCCTGATCCTATCACTACCGCAGACAGCTACATTATTCTAACGTTAGTGTAGTGCGTCCTCTGCACAGTGTTCAGCTAAAGCTATCTGTAGAAGGTTGGTGGTGTTTTCCTGATCCTATCACTACCGCAGGCAGCTACATTATTTTAACGTTAGTGTAGTGCGTCCTCTTCACAGTGTTCAGCTAAAGCTACCTGTAGAAGGTTGGTGGTGTTTTCCTGATCCTATCACTACCACAGGCATCTACATTATTTTAACGTTAGTGCAGTGCGACCTCTGCACAGTGTTCAGCTAAAGCTACAAGTTAGTGTAGTGCGTCCTCTGAATAGTGTTCAGCTAAAGCTAAAAGTTAGTGTAGTGCACAGTGTTCAGCTAAAGCTACAAGTTAGTGTAGTGCGACCTCTGCACAGTGTTCAGCTAAAGCTACAAGTTAGTGTAGTGCGTCCTCCTCACAGTGTTCAGCTAAAGCCACTAGTGTAGTGCGTCCTCCTCACAGTGTTCAGCTAAAGCTACAAGTTAGTGTAGTGAGACCTCTGCACATTGTTCAGCTAAAGCTACAAGTTAGTGTAGTGCGTCCTCTGAACAGTGTTCAGATAAAGCTACAAGTTAGTGTAGTGCACAGTGTTCAGCTAAAGCTACAAGTTAGTGTAGTGTGTCCTCCTCCCAGTGTTCAGCTAAAGCTACAAGTTAGTGTAGTGCGTCCTCCTCACAGTGTTCAGCTAAAGCTACAAGTTAGTGTAGTGCGACCTCTGCACAGTGTTCAGCTAAAGCTACAAGTTAGTGTAGTGCGTCCTCCTCACAGTGTTCAGCTAAAGCTACAAGTTAGTGTAGTGCGTCCTCCTCACAGTGTTCAGCTAAAGTTACAAGTTAGTGTAGTGCGACCTCTGCACAGTGTTCAGCTAAAGCTACAAGTTAGTGTAGTGCGTACTCTGAACAGTGTTCAGCTAAAGCTACAAGTTAGTGTAGTGCACAGTGTTCAGCTAAAGCTACAAGTTAGTGTAGTGCGTCCTCCTCACAGTGCTCAGCTAAAGCTACAAGTTAGTGTAGTGCGACCTCTGCACAGTGTTCAGCTAAAGCTACAAGTTAGTGTAGTGTGACCTCTGAACAGTGTTTAGCTAAAGCTACAAGTTAGTGTAGTGCGACCTCTGCACAGTGTTCAGCTAAAGCTACCTGTAGAAGGTTGGTGGTGTTTTCCTGATTCTATCACTATCGCAGGCAGCTACATTATTTTAACGTTAGTGTAGTGCATCCTCTGCACAGTGTTCAGCTAAAGCTATCTGTAGAAGGTTGGTGGTGTTTTCCTGATCCTATCACTACCGCAGGCAGCTACATTATTTTAACGTTAGTGTAGTGCGTCCTCTTCACAGTGTTCAGCTAAAGCTACCTGTAGAAGGTTGGTGGTGTTTTCCTGATCCTATCACTACCGCAGGCAGCTACATTATTTTAACGTTAGTGTAGTGCGTCCTCTGCACAGTGTTCAGCTAAAGCTATCTGTAGAAGGTTGGTGGTGTTTTCCTTATCCTATCCCTACCGCAGGCAGCTACATTATTTTAACGTTAGTGTAGTGCGTCCTCTTCACAGTGTTCAGCTAAAGCTACCTGTAGAAGGTTGGTGGTGTTTTCCTGATCCTATCACTACCGCAGGCAGCTACATTATTTTAACGTTAGTGTAGTGCGTCCTCTGCACAGTGGTCAGCTAAAGCTACAAGTTAGTGTAGTGCGACCTCTTCACCGTGTTCATCTAAAGCTACAAGTTAGTGTAGTGCATCCTCCTCACAGTGTTCAGCTAAAGTTACAAGTTAGTGTAGTGCGACCTCTGCACAGTGTTCAGCTAAAGCTACAAGTTAGTGTAGTGCGTCCTCTGAACAGTGTTCAGCTAAAGCTACAAGTTAGTGTAGTGCACAGTGTTCAGCTAAAGCTACACGTTAGTGCAGTGCGACCTCTGCACAGTGTTCAGCTAAAGCTACAAGTTAGTGTAGTGCGTCCTCTGAATAGTGTTCAGCTAAAGCTAAAAGTTAGTGTAGTGCACAGTGTTCAGCTAAAGCTACAAGTTAGTGTAGTGCGACCTCTGCACAGTGTTCAGCTAAAGCTACAAGTTAGTGTAGTGCGTCCTTCTCACAGTGTTCAGCTAAAGCCACTAGTGTAGTGCGTCCTCCTCACAGTGTTCAGCTAAAGCTACAAGTTAGTGTAGTGAGACCTCTGCACAGTGTTCAGCTAAAGCTACAAGTTAGTGTAGTGCGTCCTCTGAACAGTGTTCAGCTAAAGCTACAAGTTAGTGTAGTGCACAGTGTTCAGCTAAAGCTACACGTTAGTGCAGTGCGACCTCTGCACAGTGTTCAGCTAAAGCTACAAGTTAGTGTAGTGCGTCCTCTGAATAGTGTTCAGCTAAAGCTAAAAGTTAGTGTAGTGCACAGTGTTCAGCTAAAGCTACAAGTTAGTGTAGTGCGACCTCTGCACAGTGTTCAGCTAAAGCTACAAGTTAGTGTAGTGCGTGCTTCTCACAGTGTTCAGCTAAAGCCACTAGTGTAGTGCGTCCTCCTCACAGTGTTCAGCTAAAGCTACAAGTTAGTGTAGTGAGACCTCTGCACAGTGTTCAGCTAAAGCTACAAGTTAGTGTAGTGCGACCTCTGAACAGTGTTTAGCTAAAGCTACAAGTTAGTGTAGTGCGACCTCTGCACAGTGTTCAGCTAAAGCTACCTGTAGGAGGTTGGTGGTGTTTTCCTGATTCTATCACTATTGCAGGCAGCTACATTATTTTAAGGTTAGTGTAGTGCGTCCTCTGCACAGTGTCCAGCTAAAGCTATCTGTAGAAGGTTGGTGGTGTTTTCCTGATCCTACCACTACCGCAGGCAGCTACATTATTTTAACGTTAGTGTAGTGCGTCCTCTTCACAGTGTTCAGCTAAAGCTACCTGTAGAAGGTTGGTGGTGTTTTCCTGATCCTATCACTACCGCAGGCAGCTACATTATTTTAACGTTAGTGTAGTGCGTCCTCTGCACAGTGATCAGCTAAAGCTATCTGTAGAAGGTTGGTGGTGTTTTCCTGATCCTATCCCTATTGCAGGCAGCTACATTATTTTAACGTTAGTGTAGTGCGTCTTCTTCACAGTGTTCAGCTAAAGCTACCTGTAGAAGGTTGGTGGTGTTTTCCTGATCCTATCACTACCGCAGGCAGCTACATTATTTTAACGTTAGTGTAGTGCGTCCTCTGCACAGTGTTCAGCTAAGCTATCTGTAGAAGGTTGGTGGTGTTTTCCTGATCCTATCACTACCGCAGGCAGCTACATTATTTTAACGTTAGTGTAGTACGTCCTCTTAACAGTGTTCAGCTAAAGCTACCTGTAGAAGGTTGGTGGTGTTTTCCTGATCCTATCACTACCGCAGGCAGCTACATTATTTTAACGTTAGTGTAGTGCGTCCTTTGCACAGTGGTCAGCTAAAGCTACAAGTTAGTGTAGTGCGACCTCTGCACAGTGTTCATCTAAAGCTACCTGTAGAAGATTGGTGGTGTTCTCATACTACAGGCAGGCAGTTGATTTTGCTAGCTGCAGTATCAGTATATATATATATATATATATATATATATATATATATATATATATATATATATATCCCAGCTTAGTGCAGCTACATCTCACTGCAGGCCATTAGTATGTCTGGAAGGCCAACAAGGAGAGGCAGACAGTCACAAGCCAATAAAAGACGGCAAGCAGGCTCTGTGTCTAGAGGCAACAGTGCTGGTCGTGGAGACGGTGCAACCTCATCAGCACGTGGCCGTGGGACACGCTTGGCCTTTTTTTGGGCAGCTGGCCGTGTTGAGCCGCAACATGCGGAAGACTTAGTCGAGTGGATGACCAAGCCGTCCTCATCCTCCTCATCCTCTCTCACCAATGCTCAGGGTACTTTGTCTGGCAAAGCAGCTGCCAACGCGGCCTCTTCCCTCGGCTCAATGGCATCAGTGACTCCTTCCATAGCCCCACCATGTCCTCCTGAGGAGTCCCTCGAACTGTTGGATCACAGTGTTGGGTACATGCTCCAGGAGTATGCGCAGCATTTAGAAGGCTCTGATGATGATACTTAGCTAGATAAAGGCAGTAACGTGAGCACGGACAGAGGGAGTGCCCAAGAAGGACAGCAATCTGGCAGTCATGCTCCCCCAGCTGCAACATACTGCCAGGTTTGCTCCAGTGATGTGGAGGGAGGGGATGATGAGGTTACTGACTCAACGTGGGTGCCTGATAGGAGAGAGGAGGAGGAGGATGCACATCACCAATGAGGCAGGATGCCCTCCAGGGGCCAGCCTAAGGGCAGCACACTGACTGCATCACACCGCAAAGCTCCGCATGTGCAGGGCGCTGCTGTCTCTGCACGTTATTCCAAAAGTTCTTTGGTGTGGGCCTTTTTTGAGACAAGTGCATCAGATCGCACCACTGCTATTTGCAACATATGTCTCATAGTATCTCTCGTGGCCAAAACATCTCCCACTTGGGCACCACATGCTTGACCAGACATATGTTGACCTGCCATGCAGTTCGTTGGCAAGCGTATCTAAAAGACCCACACCAAAGAACAAAGAGGACCTCTCCTTGCTCCTCATCAGCTGAGATCTCCAACCCGACTATACCTTCAGTCCTCTCTGAGCCCTGCACTGAGAGGAATGAAGGTGTAGAATTAGGTGTGTCACAGCCAAGTACTTGTGGGCAATCTGCTTTCGGTACACCGACGTCAGATTGTACCAGGCAAATTTCCCTGCCCCAGCTGCTGCACCGCCGAAAGAAGTTACATAGTTACATAGTAGGTGAGGTTGAAAAAAAGACACAAGTCCATCAAGTCCAACCTATGTGCGTGATTATGTGTCAGTATTACATTACATATCCCTGTATATTGCGGTCATTCAGGTGATTATCTAATAGTTTCTTGAAGCTATCAATGTTCCCCGCTGAGACCACCGCCTGTGGAAGGGAATTCCACATCCTTGCCGCTCTTACAGTAAAGAACCCTCTACGTAGTTTAAGGTTAAACCTCTTTTCTTCTAATTGTAATGAGTGGCCACGAGTCTTATTAAACTCTCTTCTGCGAAAAAGTTTTATCCCTATTGTGGGGTCACCAGTACAGTATTTGTAAATTGAAATCATATCCCCTCTCAAGCGTCTCTTCTCCAGAGAGAATAAGTTCAGTGCTCGCAACCTTTCCTCATAACTAAGATCCTCCAGACCGTTTATTAGCTTTGTTGCCCTTCTTTATACTCGCTCCATTTCCAGTACGTCCCTCCTGAGGACTGGTGCCCAGAACTGGACAGCATACTCCAGGTGCGGGCGGACCAGAGTCTTGTAGAGCGGGAGAATTATCGTTTTATCTCTGCAGTTGATCCCCCTTTTAATGCATGCCAATATTCTGTTTGCTTTATTAGCAGCAGCTTGGCATTGCATGCCATTGCTGAGCCTATCATCCACTAGGACCCCCAAGTCCTTTTCCATCCTAGATTCCCCCAGAGGTTCTCCCCCCAGTCTATAGATTGCATTCAGATTTTTGACACCCAAACGCATTATTTTACATTTTTCTACATTGAACCTCATTTGCCATGTAGTCGCCCACCCCATTAATTTGTTCAGGTCTTTTTGCAAGATTTCCACATCCTGCGGAGAAGTTATTGCCCTGCTTAGCTTAGTAACGTCTGCAAATACAGAGATGGAACTGTTTATCCCATCCTCCAGGTCGTTTATGAACAAATTAAATAGGATTGGTCCCAGCACAGAACCCTGGGGGACCCCACTACCCACCCCTGACCATTCTGAGTACTCCCCATTTATCACCACCCTCTGAACACGCCCTTGTAGCCAGTTTTCAATCCATGTACTCACCCTATGGTCCATGCCAACGCACCTTATTTTGTACAGTAAACGTTTATGGGGAACTGTGTCAAATGCTTTTGCAAAATCCAGATACACCACGTCTACGGGCCTTCCTTTATCTAGATGGCAACTCACCTCCTCATAGAAGGTTAATAGATTGGTTTGGCAAGAACGATTCTTCATGAATCCATGCTGATTACTGCTAATGATATCATTCTTATTACTAAAATCTTGTATATAGTCCCTTATCATCCCCTCCAAGAGTTTACATACTATTGATGTTAGGCTAACTGGTCTGTAATTCCCAGGGATGTTTTTTGGGCCCTTTTTAAATATTGGTGCTACATTGGCTTTTCTCCAATCAGCTGGTACCATTCCAGTCAATAGACTGTCTGTAAAAATTAGGAACAACGGTCTGGCAATCACCTGACTGAGTTCCCTAAGTACCCTCGGATGCAAGCCATCTGGTCCCGGTGATTTATTAATGTTAAGTTTCTCAAGTCTAATTTTAATTCCGTCCTCTGTTAACCATGTAGGTGCTTCCTGTGTTGTGTCATGAGGATAAACACTGCAGTTTTGGTTACTGAAGCCCCCCGATTCACTCGTGAAGACTGAGGAGAAGAATAAATTCAATACCTCTGCCATCTCCCCATCCTCTGTAACCAGATGTCCTTCCTCATTCTTTATGGGGCCAATATGGTCTGTCCTCCCTTTTTTTTTTTTTTTTTTTCGCTCCCAGCCATCCACATGCCCAGCGGTTAAATGCTAGCTTGGCAAAATTGCTAGCACTTCAACTGCTACCTTTTCAGTTGGTAGACTCTGCCCCATTCCGTGAGTTTGTGGAATGTGTGGTTCCTCAGTGGCAGGTACCCAACCGCCACTTTTTCTCATGGAAGGTGATTCCGGCTCTCTACCGGCATGTGGAAGGCAATGTCCATGCTTCGCTGGACAGGGCGGTCAGCGGTAAGGTGCATATTACCGCTGACTCATGGTCCAGCAGGCATGGACAGGGACGTTACCTAAGTTTCACGGCGCATTGGGTGACTCTGCTGGCAGCTGGGAAGGATGCAGGACAAGGTGTAGTAGTGGTGGAGGTTGTTCCGCCACCACGCCTCCAAAATGCCACTATTAATGATTCTGACACACCTCTCTCCTCCACCCCCTCCTCTTCTTCTTCCTCTATGGCCTCTTCCTGTGCTTTGTCCTCGGAACCATCGGTGCTCCGTAGGCATTCAAGGGGCTACTCAAGTATGCAGGCCAAAAGATGCCATGCTGTGCTTGAGCTGGTGTGCTTGGGGGACAGGAGCCACACTGGGGCAGAGGTTCTGTCAGCTCTGCAGGGGCAGGTTCAGAGGTGGTTGATGCCATGCCTACTTAAGGCAGGAATGGTGGTTTGCGACAATGGCACCAACCTTAACTTGGTGGTGCAGCGGTTCTTGGGCAGGTACCCGGGCTTACAGGATGTCCTGAGGCAGGCCAGGAAAGTCTGTGTGCATTTCCGCCGGTCATATAATCCCAGTGCTCGGCTGGCAGACCTCCAAAAGGAATTTAACCTGCCCAAGAACCACCTAATCTGTGACATTCCCACCAGGTGGAACTCAACATTGGCCATGCTGTAGCATCTGCACACGCAGCAGAGGGCCATCAATGAGTACCTGTGTGACTATGGCACCAGGACAGGGTCAGGGAAGCTTGGTTTTTTTTTCCCCACGCCAGTGGGCCATGATCAGGGATGCATACACTGTTCTGTCACCATTTGAGGAGGCCACGAGGATGGTGAGCAGTGACAGTGCATGCATCAGTGACACTGTCCCCCTTGTCCACCTGTTGGAGCACACGCTGCATGGAATAATGGACAGGGCACTTGAGGCAGAACAGAGGCAGGAAGAGGAGGACTTCCTTAGCTCTCAAGGCCCCCTTTATCCAGACAGTGTTCCTGCGTGCCCGCCGATCACACAGGAAGAGGACTGGCTTGCAACCCCCCTTGATCCACGTTACAAGGGTAAGGTTTCGGACCTTATCTTGCCGCCGCAGAGCGAGCAGAGGACGAAACGTCTTCGGGAGGCCTTGCAGAAAGGTCTGTGCAAGAGACTGGGAGGTTACAAACTCCTGTTTCTGGACAACATGTTGCTGAGGCTTCGGTCAGTCAAAGAAGGAGCGGTGGAGAAGGTGGCCATCTGACCAATGTGTTCAGACAATTTTTTAGTCCGCAGCCCCCAGGTATGATCGGTTCCAGCAACCATCGCCAGCGTCTGTTTTACATGGTGCAGGAATACCTAGGGGCAAGATCTGACTTGGACACCTTTCCCACCGAAAATCCTCTGGGTTACTGGGTCTTGAGGATGGATCACTGGCCAGAGCTTGCACAGTATGCAATTGAGCTACTGGCCTGTCCTGCATCCAGCGTTCTTTCGGAACACGCATTCAGTGCTGCTGGAGGCTTTGTAACCGATCACAGGGTGCGTCTGTCCACCGACTCGGTCGATTGACTGACCTTCATAAAAATGAATCAGTCTTGGATCACCACCAGCTACCAAGCACCTGATGCTGATGTAACCGAATACATTTTTTGGAAATGTCAGATCCCTTCAAAGACTGCCTATGCTGATGCTGAGTGACTATACTGTTATACTGAGTAATTATCCTCTTCCTCCTCAATGATCATGATGATAGCTTGTAAGAACATTTTTGGTTCTGGGCGCCGCCAGTCCAGCCACCAGTGCCTAAGGCCCAATTTTTCAGCCCCTGTTTAACAGGGGCATTTAATTACAATTTTTCATGCAATTCTTTGCAGCAGGGCTAGTTCCTGCGCTCCAACTAGAGTATCTGTGAGGGGTTCCAGTGTTGCGGCACCAGCACCAGTGCCTAAGGCCCAATTTTTCAGCCCCTGTTCAACAGTAATTAGAATTCTTGAACTAATATTTCACAGCAGGGCCCGTTTCTGCGCCCACCAAGAGTATCTGTGAGGACTTACAGTGTTGTGGCACCAGCACCACCACCACCAAAGGCCCAATTTTTCTGCCCCTGTTCAACAGGGGCATGTTATTACAATTATTGATCTAATATTTCACAGCAGGGTCCTGTGAGGGCTTACGGTGTTGTGGCCACAACAAAACCTAAGGCCCAAATTTCTGCTGAGTATATAGGGCAGGCCCCTACTTTCAAACATCCAACTTACAAACGACTCCTACTTGCAAACTGAAGGAGACAACAGGAAGTGAGATGAAATCTACCCCTAGGAAGGGAAATTATCTCCTGTAAGAGTTAATATGGGAAAAACTTTTCTCCTTTCCACTGATGCTTTATCACCAATTCTTGTTTCACAAAAAAAAAACAAATTTTCAAAAAAACATTTGTCATTGGGACAAAAAGTGAGGTGAAATCTTCTGAAGAGGAGCACAGACAGCAAAACAAATGTCACAGGGGTGATAACCCTTCCCTAGGTTTTCCAAAAAGCTTAAAATAGATTTTTTGGCTGGAGCTAAACACGTTAAAAATGTACCAGTTCAGAATTACAAACAGATTCTACTTAACAACAAACCTACAGTCCCTGTCTTGTTTGCACAGCCTGTATACTGCTGTTCAGAGTATATAGGGCCTGGGGGCCCCACACCTTTTCTTTTTTCATTTGGGTGCGGGGTTCCCCTTAATATCCATATAAGACCCAAAGGGCCTGGTAATGGACTTGGGGGTACCCATGCCGTTTGTCTCACTGATTTTCATCCATATTGCCAGGACCCGACATTACATTAAAGCCGCAAGCAGTTTTAAATGACTTTTTTTCCTTTAAAAATGACATTTTGTGCAGGGACTGTTCTAAGCACGGGAAACACGCGCCACTTTACAGGCATACTATAGGCACCCCCAGGTACGATATTTAAAGGAATATTTCACTTTTTATTTTTACTTTAAGCATCATTAAAATCACTGCTCCCGAGAAAACGGCCTTTTTTAAACGTTTTTTTTTGCATTGATACATGTTCCCTGGGGCAGGACCCGGGTCCCCAAACCCTTTTTAGGACAATACCATGCAAATTAGCCTTTAAAATGAGCACTTTTGATTTAGAACGTTCGAGTCCCATAGACGTCAATGGGGTTCTAACGTTCGTGCAAATTTTCGGTCTGTTCGCAGGTTCTGGTGCGAACCGAACCAGGGGGTATTCGGCTCATCCCTACTAGGGACCTTGGCCGACCAAACAACACAGGCTCTCCAATCAAACAACAACCTTACATAAAACACAAAATGACACGGCTCAAACATACACTCTTGTTCCCAAATAAAGTTCATATCAAAACCAAAAGAGCTCTCCCCCATGCTCTCCTCCACAGGGCATAGCCCTTTCAACAAACAGTCCCCATTGTAAGTGATGGAATAGCCATACCTGGCCTCCCTTCCCCCGCTCAGCCACATAGTTTCAAAACAAATTCAATCATCAGTTACTAAAACAAACTGCTCAGTCACACACACATTCCAGGCTGCATTACATGGGTCCCATAGCGTGGGCAAATATCCCAATCAATACTGGCAAATCATACACAACAAACAAATGATCAAAATCCCGAGTACCATTATACCAAAAGATGAAAAATTTGTTCTTTTGCAAAGCAGAACCTCCCTAACACATCGGACAAAGATTTATCCGATGTGAAGGAGGTTCTGTTTACTCCTACAATGGCCCACCAATGAACTGTTGTGGAAAATCCCACCATACTCTTTTGTGCTAATAAGCACCCATTTCGTCTAATGTTATAATGCATCTTACCTATCACTCTATTTCCCGCATATCCCCAACAGACATGACCACAGCTTACTTCCTCATCTCAGCACGACTCCCCCCCATCGAGCACCGCACTGGGTCTTTTATTCAAAGACAACAAAAGCAATGACAAACAGGAAGTGATTGCCCCAACAAGCAATCGCTTCCTCCATGGGAAATTACCTCACAGGATATGACCTCACAGGATATGAATGTCAACACAGGAAATCCTTCCATGAGGATGAGTTTATACAACAACCAATGAATAATGACTAGGGGAGTCTTATGGGCGTGTCTAGGCGGGGGCAGCCTGTACGATCTCCCGCCCCCTGTCTCTGTAAGCTATCTTCAGCTACAGACAGGAAGCTTGAGATCATGAACGCTGCTTCCGACCACAATGATTCAAAGACCGTTTTTACCGTTTTTGGTGAATACTTATTCTGCTTTGTTCAGAGAACAAAGCATACCCGGACTATACTACCGTCCAGTGTGGATGGGAGATTATCTGGTGAACACCATGGCACCCCAAATGTGTTCATCAGGCACACAGGGGTGACACGAGCGTACATCTGCTAAACCGATAATTTCTTTGAAGAACGAATACATCCCACCCAGACCATCATTCTGTGCATCGCACAGGGGCCCTTCACTGGCGGACATATCCCCACTCTGCAAACACTTCTCTACATCCCCAAGGAGCTTTTCACTACCAAACGGATCTCAACCAGCATCAGTCTGCCCCAGTCCACTGGCGGAACTACCGCCATAGCGACGCACGCATGCAATATAGGGCCCGCAGCCGTGTAGGTCCCAGAGGCGGCTCTCTAATTCGGCAATTAGGCTAATTGAAGAGCTGCCTTTGCTGAAAAATGTTGCCACGGGCACGGCGTTAGGCTCCGGCCAGCAGCGGGTTGCCTGTGAGCTCCAAGCAGATCCAAGCACGGCCAAGCAGTGGAGAGAGGGGTTGGAGCGTGGCTGTCTTAGAGAGGAGGCGGGGCCAGTGCTGTGTTCTCTTAACCACTTCAGCTCCGGAAGGATTTACCCCCTTCCTGACCAGAGCACTTTTTACAATTTGGCACTGCTTCGCTTTAACTGCTAATTGGGCGGTCATGCAATGCTGTATCCAAACGAAATTTGCGTCCTTTTCTTCCCACAAATAGAGCTTTCTTTTGATGGTATTTGATCACCTCTGCCGTTTTTATTTTTTGCGCTATAAACGGAAAAAGACCGAAAATTTTGAAAATAAAATGAAATTTTCTACTTTTTGTTATAAAAAAAATCCAATAAACTCAATTTTAGTCATACATTTAGGCCAAAATGTATTCGACCACATGTCTTTGGTAAAAAAAAATGTCAATAAGCACATATTTATTGGTTTGCGCAAAAGTTATGGCGTCTACAAACTAGGGTACATTTTCTGGAATTTACCCAGCTTTTAGTTTATGACTGCCTATGTCATTTCTTGAGGTGCTAAAATGGCAGGGGAGTACAAAACTCCCCCAAATGACCCCATTTTGGAAAGTAGACACCCCAAGGAAATTGCTGAGAGGCATGTTGAGCCCATTGAATATTTATTTTTTTTGTCCCAAGTGATTGAATAACGACAAAAAAAAAAAATTTACAAAAAGTTGTCACTAAATGATATATTGCTCACACAGGCCATGGGCATATGTGGAATTGCACCCCAAAATACATTCAGCTGCTTCTCCTGAGTACGGGGATACCACATGTGCCCCGAAATCCAATCACCGCCTTCAGGATTTCTAAGGGCGTAAATTTTTGATTTTACTCCTCACTACCCATCACAGTTTCGAAGGCCATAAAATGCCAAGATAGCACAAAACCCCCCAAATGACCCCATTTTGGAAAGTAGACACCCCAAGCTATTTGCTGAGAGGCATGTTGAGTCCATGGAATATTTTATTTTTTGACACAAGTTGCGGGAAAGTGACAAAATTTTTTTTTGCACAAAGTTGTCACTAAATGATATATTGCTCACACAGGCCATGGGCATATGTAGAATTGCACCCCAAAATACATTTAGCTGCTTCTCCTGAGTATGGGGATACCACATGTGTGGGACTTTTTGGGAGCCTAGCCGCGTACGGGGCCCTGAAAACCAAGCACCGCCTTCAGGATTTCTAAGGGCATAAATTTTTGATTTCACTCCTCACTACCTATCACAGTTTTGAAGGCCATAAAATGCCAAGATGGCACAAAACCCCCCCAAATGACCCCATTTTGGAACGTAGACACCCCAAGCTATTTGCTGAGAGGCATGTTGAGTCCATGGAATATTTTATTTTTTGACACAAGTTTCGGGAATGTGACACATTTTTTTTTTGCACAAAGTTGTCACTAAATGATATATTGCTCACACAGGCCATGAGCATATGTGGAATTGCACCCCAAAATACATTGTGCTGATTCTTCTGAGTACGGGGATACCACATGTGTGGGACTTTTTGGGAGCCTAGCCGCGTACGGGGCCCCGAAAACCAAGCACCACCGTCAGGATTTCTAAGGGCGTAAAGTTGTGATTTCACTCCTCACTACCTATCACATTTTTGAATACCATAAAATGCCCAGATGGCACAAAACCCCCCCAAATGACCCCATTTTGGAAAGTAGACACCCCAAGCTATTTGCTAAGAGGCATGTTGAGTCCATGGAATATTTTATATTTTGACACAAGTTGCGGGAAAGTGACAATTTTTTTTTTTGCACAAAGTTGTCACTAAATGATATATTGCTCAAACATGCCATGGGCATATGTGGAATTACACCCCAAAATACATTCTGCTGCTTTTCCTGAGTACGGGGATACCACATGAGTGGCACTTTTTTGGGAGCCTAGCTTCATACGGGGCCCCGAAATCCAGCTCTCATTTGTTTTTGAAAATGAAGAAAGACAAGAAAAATGTATTTTTTTTCTTTTTTCAATTTTCAAAAGTTTGTGACAAAAAGTGAGGTCTGCAAAATACTCACTATACCTCTCAGCAAATAGCTTTGGGTGTCTATTTTCCAAAATGGGGTCATTGGGGGGGTTGTGCCATCTGGGCATTCCATGGCCTCCAAAACTGTGATAGGCAGTGAAGAGTGAAATAAAAAATTTACACCCTTAGAAAGCCTGAAGGAGGTGCTTGGTTTTCGGCGTCCCATACGCGACTAGGCTCCCAAAAAGTCTCACACATGTGGTATCCCCGTACTCAGGAGAAGCAAGAGAATGTATTTTGGGGTGTCATTTCACATATTCCCATGGCATGTTTGAGCAATATATCATTTAGTGGCAACTTTGTGCAAAAAAAATAAATAAATAAAAATTTGTCTTTTTCCCGCAACTTGTGTCACAATATAAAATATTCCATGGACTCGACATGCCTCTCAGCAAATAGCTTGGGGTGTCTACTTTCCAAAATGGGTTCATTTGGGGGGTTTTGAACTGTCCTGGCATTTTATGCACAACATTTAGAAGCCTATGTCACACATCACCCACTCTTCTAACCACTTGAAGACAAAGCCCTTTCTGACACTTTTTGTTTACATGAAAAAATTATTTTTTTTTGCAAGAAAATTACTTTGAACCCCCAAACATTATATATTTTTTAAAGCAAATGCCTTACAGATTAAAATGGTGGGTGTTTCATTTTTTTTTCACACAGTATTTGCGCAGCGATTTTTCAAACGCATTTTTTGGGGAAAAAACACACTTTTTAAAATTTTAATGCACTAAAACACACTATATTGCCCAAATGTTTGATGAAATAAAAAAGATGATCTTAGGCTGAGTACATGGATACCAAACATGACATGCTTTAAAATTGCGCACAAACGTGCAGTGGCGACAAACTAAATACATTTTTAAAAGCCTTTAAAAGCCTTTACAGGTTACCACTTTAGATTTACAGAGGAGGTCTACTGCTAAAATTACTGCCCTCGATCTGACCTTCGCGTGATACCTCACATGCATGGTGCAATTGCTGTTTACATTCGCCTTTGTGCGAGAGCAGGGGGGACAGGGGTGCTTTTTTTTTTTTCTTTATTATTTTTTTGCTTTTTTATCTTATTTTTAAACTGTTCCTTTAATTTTTTTTTTTTTTTAATCATTTTTATTGTTATCTCAGGGAATGTAAATATCCCCTATGATAGCAATAGGTAGTGACAGGTACTTTTTTTTTGAAAAAATTGGGGTCTATTAGACCCTAGATCTCTCCTCTGCCCTCAAAGCATCTGACCACACCAAGATCGGTGTGATAAAATGCTTTCCCAATTTCCTAATGGGGCTGTTTACACCCGGCGAAATCTAAGTCATGAAATGCTCGTAGCTTCCGGTTTCTTAGGCCATAGAGATGTTTGGAGCCATTCTGGTCTCTGATTAGCTCTATGGTCAGCTGGCTGAATCACCGGCTGCATTCTCAGGTTCCCTGTTGGGACAGGAGAGCCAGAGAAAAACATGGAAGACGGTGGGGGGGGCATTCCCTCCCACTGCTTGTAAAAGCAGTCTAGAGGCTAATTAGCCGCTAGGATTGCTTTTACATGAAAGCCGACCACTGGCTGAAAAGAATGATACCAAGATAATAGCTAAACCTGCAGGCATCATTCTGGTATAACCACTCAAAGTCCAGCAACATACCAGTACGTTGCTGGTCCTTGTTGGGCATATATTGTAAACTTTTTTTTCATGCAGCCTGTGGGCTGAACGAAAAAAAGATATTGATCGGTGGGTATGCCCACCATTAGAATACCTCCCTTCATCCACCCACTTCTAATGATGGGCATACATGCACCGTATATATATGCCAAAGCATATATATATGCTCCCGCAAAAGTTAGGAGCAAATCGCTCCTCCGTCCTCTGCTGCCCCCACGCTTCGGCATATATGCTGAAGTATGTAACTGTGGTGGTGAAATCACCTCCGACAGCGCTGGAGTCACGGCTTTATGTATCGTGGGAGCAAACGCTGTTGCTGTCAAGATAAATAAATCCGCGCTGCAACTAAATGGCGTACCTGCTAAGCAAATGATGGTTAACAAAAAAACAAAGTAACATTACAGTATAACAGTAATACTTACCATACCTGCAAAGCAAGATACAAAAAAAAACATAGTAAAAAATAAAACATTTAACGCAACCTGTGCCTACCTAATATATATAAATGCTGAAGCATGGGGGCATCCTCCCGCAAAAGGCAGGAGCAAATCGCTCTTCTACCCACTGCTGCCCCCACGCTTCGGCATATATGCTGAAATATGTAACTGTGGTGGTGAAATCACCTCCGACAGCGCTGGAGTCCCAGCTTTATATATCGTGGGAGCAAACGCTGTTGCTGTCAAGATAAATAAATCCGCTCTGCAGCTGAATGGCGTACCTGAAAACAAAAAAGTGGTTAACAATAAAAAAACAAAGTATAAAAAAATTGCATACCTATAAAGCAAACATGATAAAAACATAACAATAAAACATTGCAGTATAGAATACAATAAAAAAGAGCAGAACAATAGAGAGAGAATAGAGAGAGAACAATAAAACAACAACTATTTTTGTTTTTTTTATTTTAGATATTTTTTTGTGTTTTTTTCTTTTTTTTTACTTTTTTTTGTTTTTTTCTTTTTTTTACACTTTTTTTTGTAACTTTAACTTTTTTAACTGGTACCAGGTTTGGGTCTCTCAAAATGCGACAGCATCTTGGGAGAACCTGTGAAAGTGTGTCCTAGTCTGTGCAGTGCTGTACCCTATGCTAATACTCCACTAGTGTATGGTAGTGTTCAAAACATTCACCAATGCAAAGACCAGGATTGCCAGGACAGAGGGGACAATAATACCGGGTGTCACGCCTAAATCCGCGCTTGCTGCAGACACCACATCTTTTTTGGGGGGCTCGTTGGGTAGGGGTACTTGGGAGGACATATTGAAAATGCCTCTCATGCAGCCGGCTTACTGCATTTGGTTGGGGATGGTGAGGTGGAGCACCGTCTGGATACAGAAGGGCTCTGACGATCTCTTCCTGGAATTTAAGGAAGGATCCAGTCTGTCCTGAAGCTCTGTATAGCACATGAGCGTTCAGCAAAGCCAATTGAAATAAATAAACAGACACTTTTTTGTACCAGCGTCTGGCCTTACGGCAACTAGGTACGGCGCCAACAACTGGTCATTGAAGTCCACCGCTCCCATATTTTGGTTATATTCGTGGACACAGAGGGGTTTCTCCACAACACCAGTCGCCGTAGTAATTTGGACCGTCGTGTCTGATAAGGTCAGGGATTTAATTTAGAGTTCTCACTTAATATGATGCCTACATGTAAATCTGTTTTTAACTTTTTGGCTGTTGAACTCAATTGAAGCTGCTTTTGTTTTCTTGTAACTATATTGCCATGGTGTTGAAGCTTGTGTTCGTAGCCCAGGTGACTCCTGTTGTTGTTTACCCTTGCCCTGTGTGGGGGGGCTGTGCTGATGCTATTGTTTGTATAATTGCCTATAAAAAGGCCTTTGAAAGAAGTTAAGAGCAGCAGTCCATTATGCTGAGAACTTTGATACAGACATACCTGACTCTGTGTCTTAATTCCTATAAGAAGCAATAATTTGACAAAGCAATATAAACTATAAGCAACTTATTTAAAAGTTGAATCTAACATTTGGCGCCCGAACAACAGGGACTCACCGATGATACTACAAGAGGTGGTTGAGCTACGCTGACGGAACCAAAGGACAGGCATTCCGGGAACCACAGATCAAAAAACCTGGCCAGGTAAGAAAAAGCTTTATTTTTCTTATATTCTGTGCTCCCCTGATTTGTGCCTATCCGTTCTCCTGGTTTTAAAACACCAGCCTCTGTAGTGGTGAGTCTAGAATTACTGCATATTTTCGTTTATATTGCTGGAATTATTTGTTTGTTTTGTTATCTGTGTTTGTCTTGTCTGTCTTGTTGAGAAAGTGAATGAGCCTTGTCAAGGATGGTATGAGTTAGAAGGGGATTGCCGAACTAAGCAACGGAATGCGCCTTACCTCACACGATTGGGAACCTGAGGGCTTGTGAGCTTGGGGGTCTGACGCTTATGCTTAACCTCACATCTAACTCATAAACCATAGACGGGTTGAGAGTATAAGCCCTGTCTGCTCCATAAAGCAGGGATAAGAGTGCATGAGAGGGATCCCAGATACGAGGGGGGGAATAAGATCTCCAAAAGTCCGGAGATCTAGTTGGATACCTGGCCACTTAAAGGAATGCTTGTATATGTTGTAGCCGCATTTTTGTATATGTTGTAACCGCATTCTGGTTTGTTATTGGGCTAGCATATAAAGTAATTATTTGTTATTGGGCTAGCATATAAAGTAATTCGATTTCAGAAATCTCATTCCGGAAGAGGTTTCTAGTATTCTAGCACCCTAGGAGGAAGGCAACGAGGAACTAGTGTAACTTAGCTGGTTTGTTATTGGGCTAGCATATAAAGTAATTATTCATTCTTGTATATGTTGTAGCCGCATTATATTGTACACTAAGTGTCCCACACGCTACCTAGGCAGGACTGTTAGAATGGGCCAGAGGAACACAAAACCCCGTCAGGGAATTGTGGCGCACTATACGGTGCCACAGATAATTAAGAACATTTATGGGAAAACCCAAGCACAGGACTTAAAGGATGTCCTTCGTAAATTTAAGGTGAAAGGAGCAGCGGGTTTAGACCCGGATGTATGGAGTGAAATAAAAAGGGACAGACAAGGAGAGGTGTTAGAGAAGCAATGGATGCGTCAGGTTCAATGCTTAATTAAGGTCTCAAATAGAGCGAAAGAAGAGGGGTGGAAGTATAATCCAGATTGTGATGGTTGGGATATGAAAGACAGAAGAACAAAAAATGTTGAAATTTTAAATAATCTTAGTTCAACCATCCCACCCCCATATACTGACATAGAACGTAAACCACACAAGATATATCCTGTACTTAAGGGTAGAGAATGTTTTTTTTTTTCAGGTTTGTGGAGTATAAGAATTTCATTCAGAAACTGTAGCTCCTGTACGCACTGATACATGCATTATAGTAAAGCCAGCTGTTTTCTGTAGATTTGTGACACAGTTAATGAATACACATGAAGCAACCTGGCAGGATGAGGAGGATTTATGCAGACATAAAATGACTCTGACCCTGTTTAACCAGTTTATGACCGACCTGCAGACTGAGCTGAGGGGGATGGCAATTTAGAGACAGGACACACGTCAGACACATAGACTCAAGGGCCCCTTTTATTGCTAGATTAGAAGCTTTCTGTCAGGCAAAACAACAAGAGGGGGGGTCAATATCACCCATGAAACAAATGCCAGGACAGACTGTATCAGACTTTTACTTATCTATAGAAAGTATGATGGCAGATGAGGGAATGGATTTAGAGCTGCCAGTCACGATCTGAGCCTTCAATAGACAGTTTATGGAGGGATTAATTCCACAGATAAGTGAGAGACTGAAAGCTTGCACACCACCCTTAATTTGTTGCGATTTTTGGCAGAAAAGGGTTGCAAGGTTAATAAGAAAAAGTTACAAGTGTGTCAGGAAAAAGTTATCTTTTTGGGACATTGTATATCACAGGGTACGAGACATCTCACCGAGGAGAGGGTTCAAGTGATAAAGGGAATGTTACCCCCACGGAATTTCAAACAATTGCGTATGTTTTTAGGTATCGTGTCATATTGTAGACAGTGGATACCACACGCTAGCGCTTTGATGCAGCCATTATACGATTGTTTGAAAATTGTACCGTATATGCTTACAGAAGTAGCTTATGAGTCGTTTACCACTTTGAAAAAGTTGTTGATTTCTGCCCCGGCTATTGGTATACCAGATTACACCAAGATATTTAATCTGTACATTGCTGAGATCACTGGACATGCCACAGGTGTTCTGACACAGGCACATGTAAAACAAAGACCAGTCGCTTACTTTTCAGCAGCATTAGATCCAGTATCTAGAGGTTCACCGTCTTGTGTACGGGCGGTAGCAGCAGTGTCAATTATCATAGATAAGTCATCAGAGATTGTTCTAGACAATCCAGTCGTAGTGCATACCACACATGACATACATGCAATCTTGTCTCAGGTACAGCCCAAACACATTTCAATGGCCAGACAACTGAAGTTACAGTGTACTTTACTCTTACCTCCAAATGTTACTTTTCAGCGCTGTACAACCTTAAATTTGGCTACCTTTTTGCCTCTTCAGTCACCAGATTTGGCAAGGGGGAATGATAGTGCTAATAGTACTAGTGAGAAAGGAAATGAGGTACCTGACACTCTTTTGTTTAAACAAGTAGATGAACACGATTGTTTTCAGCTCATGGAACAGGAGACAATGGGATTTCCACATGTTACAGATACACCAATTTTAAATGCTGAGCACACTTTGTACATAGATGGCAGTAGGTTTGCTGATGACAAGGGTAAATATCACACAGGGTATGCTGTAGTGACTGATACGCAGGTAATTGAAGCACAGGCCTTACCAGCCCACATGTCAGCACAGGAAGCAGAATTAAAAGCTTTAGAACAAGCCCTAGAATACTTAAAGGAACGAGAAGGGAATATTTACACTGACTCTGCCTACGCTTATGGTGTAGCGCATGATTATGGCCATATATGGAAGGCTAGAGGTTATCTGACAGCAGCAGGTACACCTGTAAAACATGGTGAAGGGATTAAGAGAGTCCTGAACAATCTTCAAAAGGTTAAACGAGTGGCCATCATGAAGATAGCGGCACACACGAGCGCAAAAACAATTGAGGCAAAAGGAAATGCATTTGCAGATTTGACTGCAAAACAGGCAGCTCTAGGGGAAGGAAGCCCTGAGACCTTAGCAGCAGTAGAGGTGAGTATCCCAGAACCAACATGGCAGCAGCTGAGTAAATTACAGGAGCAAGCAGGGGAGAGCGGGAAAGATAAGTGGGTCAGAATGGGAGCAGCACCAGACCTTGACAATGTATGGAGAAAAGGGGGCAAAATATGCCTACCTGCCTCTCTGTACCTAGCAATGGCAGCGGCAGTTCACCTACCCACACATGTCAGTTCCAATTCCATGTATAGGATTGTGAACCAAGGATGGCTCGCCCCTGGATTCAGTAGCACTGCAAGAAACTACTGTGCAGCCTGCCAAATCTGTCTCCTGAATAACCCAGGACAGAGAGTAAAAACCCCACGAAAACACCAGGTCTGGGCCCAATACCCCTTCCAGAGACTGCAAATTGATTACATACAAATGCCTAAGAGCGGCCCCTTTGAATTTGTCCTTGTGTGTATCGATTTATTCTCAGGTTGGCCCGAAAGTTATCCAGTAAAATCGGCTACAGCTAAAGCCACAGCTAAGAAACTGATCACTGAGTTAATACCTAGGTTTGGTCTTCCTGAAACCATAAAATCAGATAGGGGGACACACTTTACAGGAGAAATCATGCAGAATGTGATGACCATGTTAGGGGTTCAACAAAGTTTCCACACCCCTTATCACCCACAGAGTTCAGGATCAGTAGAGAGAGTAAATGGGACAATAAAGCTAAAAATACAAAAAGCCATGCAAGAGTTAAACAAGCCTTGGCCAGAATGCCTGCCTCTGGCTTTATTCTCTATAAGGTACACTCCAACAGGAAAAACAGGATTATCCCCATACGAAATACTTTTTGGGAATGCACCTAGATTAGGTCTATACTTTCCACAGAGTATGCAAATGAAATGTGATAGTTTGACTGCATATGTAATACAATTACAACAACGTCTAACTAAGATCCACAAAAGTGTGTATTCTTCTCTTCCAGACCCTAATTCAATAGCAGGTACACATACTCTGCTACCAGGGGATTATGTATATGTAAAGAAACACACCAGAAAGACATTGGAGCCAAGGTTTGAAGGTCCTTATCAAGTGCTTTTGACCACAGCCACCTCAGTAAAGCTGGAAGGAAAACCTACCTGGATACACGCATCACATTGCAAGAAACAACCCGAGAAAACAACATGATGAAATATCTACTTACATATTTTTTGTTGAAGATGGTTGTTTTACAAATATATGCATGGACTCCTGGTATTAATGTACTTGAGGTAGAAGAAACAATGACTTTTGAATGGAGTATAGATGATCCTAAAGTAGCAAATGTATCAGGATATGAGATAAATAAGGATTACACTGTGGGTAATTATACTGTTGAAGGACATAGGCGACCGTTTCATGTAGATGTAGGTATAGCATGGATACAGGCAGACCCCCTGTCAGAAGTAACTGTAACTCTCCAGTGGAACGATAATATGGGTTTCCCCTTTAACAATAGTAAGAACCATAGGTGTCATAAAATATCCCTTTCACAGACATGGAAACAAGCCCGGGAACGGGTAGTGGGACAAATGTACCAAATATTAGTCCATAAAGCAGGGGGAGAAAATATATCAGAAGGGATGTTCAATCTGACAGATATTACCGTTAATCAATCAAGTACTTTCCTCTGTGCCACTTGGTGGAGGGAAGAGAGAAATGATGGGTGGTATTGGAATGCAGAGGCCTATGGATTTCACATACAAATGGAGGAAGAAGTAACGCCAACAATTGAATCTTCGTACCAAACACTTGCATAAATGTATCAACATCACAACAGAAAACAAAAATAAAATTCAATATCACCTTTCCCCTGATACCGGAGTGTAGGTATAAACGAGAATGGTACGACACACTATTGGGACTGACAGGTACAGGGATGGGAATTTTAAACTCGGTCGAGATAGAAGAAATGAACAACAGATGGAAGCATGCAGGGGGACACATAGCTGACAGCTTGACTATCACAAGCAAATGGTTACCCACCACTTTTGAAACCCAACTGCAAGAAATACCCCTATTACAATTTTTGGGAGGGTTAATAAATCACACGATAGGAGCAGAGCTCCAGCTGTGGAATCAAACTCAACAGTTTGTAAATTTCCCACAGTGCTCTTTTAACCTCTTATCCTATCATATACAAATAAATAGGGCCAGGACTGAACTACAGTTGGGAAATTATCATACCTGGATGAAATATTTTAAGGGTTTAACTGACGATGGTGTATGGTTCCAAGCAAAAGGGGATAAGATAGAATGTGAAGAGAAATGGTGTGTAGGAAGGTTCGAAGCATACCAGGTAGCAGATGTAATGGAAATGTGTAAAATAGTGGTCATGCCACTAGTAATTAAAGACGAGTTTTGGTATACAGAAATATATGGGAAATATGTAGATAAAGGAAACAGAACCCATGATTTAACTCTATGTGAAGGAACCAATAAGGGAATGGTATGTGGCAGAAGTTCCCCAGTATATGAACCTTGCTTGTTAAAATACCAAACTAGCATATGCAAAATGCAAAGAACACCGACAAATGTGAACAATAGATTCATAGAAATAGGACCCCAGCATATTTGTATCATTACTAATGATAACCGCACCATGTCAGCATTAAATAGATCGGCGCCGTTTGCGGGATGTATAAAAAAGATTAAAATATTACAATGGGGTAACGATACCTACCTTTTTGAACCAGACGCCGATAAGGTATTCTCTTCAGTCTATGAGGTACATAATCTCACTGACACTACACCCTTTATAATTTCTTTAGACCCACTAAAACAGGTTTTGGAACAATCAGAGTTGTTAAGACAACACATAGAAACACTAGAACATACCCTACAGAATAACCTTGTATCCGCAATTATTGACAAAGGTAGACTAGTGCATCTTTCCTCACAGATACAACAGGATACTGCACCACATTGGTGGGATATATTTAGTGGAATGTCTTCTACAGCAACCAATACCTTTCACTGGTTGTTAAGTCCAATGGTAATTATTATTCTAATATTAATATCACTTACAATCACGAATATATGTGTATACAGGAAAATAAATAGGAAAATTAGGAGAATAGACAGGGCATACCGATAAATGTGTATTGACATCACCCTACTCCTATAAAACTCCTCTTCTTGAATTTTAAGATGTTGGTAATACCTAGGGGGATGGGTTCTACCCCTCTGACAACTCGCGGTCAGGGAAAGGACTCTGGGGAAAAACTGACTAGAACTTATTCATGAGGACCCAGGGGGAAGGAGAGGATGATGTCAAAGGGGGAAATTGATAAGGTCAGGGATTTAATTTAGAGTTCTCACTTAATATGATGCCTACATGTAAATCTGTTTTTAACTTTTTGGCTGTTGAACTCAATTGAAGCTGCTTTTGTTTTCTTGTAACTATATTGCCATGGTGTTGAAGCTTGTGTTCGTAGCCCAGGTGACTCCTGTTGTTGTTTACCCTTGCCCTGTGTGGGGGGGGGGGGGGGGGCTGTGCTGATGCTATTGTTTGTATAATTGCCTATAAAAAGGCCTTTGAAAGAAGTAAAGAGCAGCAGTCCATTATGCTGAGAACTTTGATACAGACATACCTGACTCTGTGTCTTAATTCCTATAAGAAGCAATAATTTGACAAAGCAATATAAACTATAAGCAACTTATTTAAAAGTTGAATCTAACATGTCTACATGAAGGGAGGTAAGAACGAAAACATTCTTATTGTCCCTCCACTTCATAGCGAGCAAGTTATTACACTGCAAGCAGGCTCTCTCCCCCAACCTAAGACGGGAATCTACAAGCCGCTGGGGAAAGCCCTGGCGATTAGGTCGCACGGTGCCACATGCTCCAATCTGATGATCAAAAAGGTGGCTAAAAAGTGGCACGCTTGTGTAATAATTGTCCACGTACAAGTGGTACCCCTTTCCGAATAAGGGTGACACCAAGTCCCACACTATCTTGCCAGCGCTTCCTATGTAGTCAGGGCAGTTCCCGGCTCTACGTAACTATCTTTTCCCTCGTAAACCATAAAACTACATATATAGCCTGTGGCCCTGTCACAGAGCTTATACATCTTGACCCCGTATCTGGCACACTTGCTGGGAAGGTACTGTTTGAATGACAAGCGGCCAGAAAATGTAATCAGGGACTCATCAACGCAGACAACTTGATGGGGAGTAAACAAGTCTGCAAAACGTTGGTTGAAGTGGTTTACGAGGGGCCGAATTTTGTAGAGCCGATCGTATTCAGGGTCTCCACGAGGACGACAGAGTTCATTGTCGTTGAAGTGCATGAACCGCAAAATCTGCTCGTATCGTGCCCTGGCCATGGAGGCAGAGAACAAGGGCGTATGGTAAATTGGGTCAGTGGACCAATATGACCGCAACTCACACTTTTTATTTATGCCCATGAGGAGGGAAAGGCCCAGAAAGATCTTAAATTCGGAAACCGTAATTGGTTTCCAATCTCTGGCAAGGGAGGACTGGGGAATAGTGGCGATGTGTTGACCAGCGTACAAATTGCTTTGGTCCACAATAGATCTATAGAGATCTTCGGTGAAAAACAGCGAATAAAAATCCAGTGGCGTAAAGTCAACTGTTTCCACCTGAATTCCGGGTTGGCCAGTGAATGGGGGAAGTACGGGTGCTGCAGAAGTGGTGGGTTCCCAATTCGGATTGGTGAATGCAGCAGGAAGGGCACTATGGGCATGACGGGCCTGTGTTCGTCTTCTTGGTGGCAGCGGGACACTACTTGTGCTTGCCACCTCGCCAGCTTGAACTGCACTTATGGGACTCGTCACGTCACCACGTGATACTGCAGTGCTGAATATACGAGCAGGGTGTACTAGGCCGCTGGTGCTTGCCAGTTCACCAGAAGGAATAGCGGCGCTAGTACTTCTCTGCTCCATACGAGAGCCCTGCGGTTCTTGCACTTCAAGGACAGAAGAAGAAGTTTGGGGTCTGGTACGCCTGACCTTGGCAGGGACCACAACTCCGTCGTCAGAGCTATCTGTCATGGAGCCGCTGTCCTCTACAGGATCGTATTCTGAGCCTGAATCTGACATATGAGTGACTTCCTCTTCACTATCTGTCATGCTCAGAAACATGTAGGCCTCTTCACTAGTGTACCTTCGATTTGCCATTTTGGGCTCTAAATTTAGGGGTACAGTATTGGGACTCACAGGCAAAAAAGCTCCTGACTGTTAGCGACTGTATCAAAACGCTACTAAAAAACTGTTAGCGATCGCAGGGATCAGGCCTGACTCTGCGAACGCTGCAGTTATGTGTGCTTAGTGTTTTGTAAGTGACAGTTATCGATCGATACTGTACTTGGGTGGGCGGGGCTGGGCAGAGGGGCAAAAGGCAGGTGCTAGCAGGTATCTGGGCTGATCCCGCTAACACTGCGCTTTTGGGAACCCTAAACTGCCGGGGACGCTAGTATAGATCTGATCATATATCTATCCGTTCAGATACTATAGCACTAAGGGAGATGTATGCTGCGTGCGTGGGTGTTAGCGGTACTGGCGCTAACCTGACACTGCCTGGGGCGACGCAGACCTTATCTGATCCTAAAAACGTAACTTATATCACCGCCGGGCAATTAGGGGGTTAAACCTTTATAAGGTAATAAACGGTGGGTGCCCTAAAACTATGATAAACTATAAAAAACAAACTAACTAACCAGCGTCACCCGTAACACTTTTACGGTGATCGCTGGTGAAAGGGTTAACTAGGGGGCAATCAGTGGGTTAAAACCTTTATTAGGTAGTATATGGGGGTCCCTGTCGCTATAAAACACTGACAGCGAACCTATATACTTACCTCCCTAACTAGCGTCACCTGTGTCACTAATACAGCGATCAGAAAAACGATCGCTTAGCGACACTGGCGACGGGAGGGGGGGGGTGATCAAGGGGTTAACCTTTATTAGGGTGGGTTAGGGGGGTACCCTGGACCTAAAGGGGGTACCCTAGACCTAAAGGGGGCTAACCCTAACTGCCCTAACACTTATAACTGTCACAAACTGACACCAATGCAAAAAAAAAAAAACTGCTATTGGTGTCACTGTGACAGGGGGTACAGGGGGGTGATCGGGGGGTGATCGGGGGGTGACTGGGGGGTGAAAAGTGTGCCTGCGTGTTCTACTGAATGTGTAGTGTTGGTGCACTTACTTGATGTCTTCTCTCCTCGGTGCCGGATCGAAAAGACCAGCTCGAGGAGGGATGACATCACTTCCTCTCCCTCTGTTTACATTACAGAGGGAGATGAAGCATTTTCATTCGCCGGGAGCGATCGGGAGGGGGTGGCCACAAATGGATGGCCTCCCCCTCACCTCTCATCGCCCGGGAACAAATGCCGGCCACCTCCGGAGCCGATCCAACCAAAGGGAAGGTAGGAGAGAAGAGGTTTCTGGGCTGCCCCTCTCTGGGGCTGTCAATCAGTGTGGGGGGGAATCAGGGTCTCCAGCTGCAGGGAGAGGCAAAGCTACCACCATGTTACAACTAGGGTTGCCACCTTTTCATCAAGCCAAACCCAAACATTTTAGCAGGGCACGGCAATTTTTTTTTTTTGTAGCACATTAAATTCATTACCTCTGTACAATGCAATGAACGGCAATTTTTTATGTAGTATACACTATATATATAGTTTTGTGATTAAATAACATTTCTGGAGGGTATGACGGGGGCAGTATGTACAGGAGAGGAGTGTGGAGGGTATTATGGGGGCGGTATGTACAGGAGAGGAGTGTGGAGGGTATGATGGGGGCGGTATGTACAGGAGAGGAGTGTGGAGGGTGTGTTTGGGGCAGTATGTACAGGAGAGGAGTGCGGAGGGTGTGATGGGGCAGTATTACAGGAGAGGAGTGCGGAGGGTATGATGGGGGCAGTATGTATAGGAGAGGAGTGTGGAGGATGTGATGGGGGCAGTATGTACAGGAGAGGAGTGTGGAGGGTGTGATGGGGCAGTATGTACAGGAGAGGAGTGTGGAGGGTGTGATGGGGCAGTATGTACAGGAGAGGAGTGCGGAGGGTGTGACGGGAGCAGTATGTACAGGAGAGGAGTGTGGAGGGTATGATGGGGGCAGTATGTACAGGAGAGGAGTGTGGAGGGTGTGATGGGGCAGTATGTACAGGAGAGGAGTGTGGAGGGTGTGACGGGAGCAGTATGTACAGGAGAGGAGTGTGGAGGGTGTGACAGGGGCAGTATTCACAGGAGAGGAGTGTGGAGGGTGTGACGGGGGCAGTATGTACAGGAGAGGAGTGTGGAGGGTGTGATGGGGCAGTATGTACAGGAGAGGAGTGTGGAGGGTGTGACGGGGGAAGTATGTACAGGAGAGGAGTGTGGAGGGTGTGACGGGGCAGTATTCACAGGAGAGGAGTGCGGAGGGTGTGACGGGGGCAGTATATACAAGAGAAGAGTGTGGAGGGTGTGACGGGGGCAGTATGTACAGAAGAAGAGTGTGGAGGGTGTGACGGGGGCAGTATGTACAGGATAGGAGTGTGGAGAGTGTGACGGGGCAGTATGTACAGGAGAGGAGTGTGGAGGGTGTGACGGGGGTAGTATGTACAGGAGAGGAGTGTGGAGGGTGTGACGGGGCAGTATGTACAGGAGAAGAGTGTGGAGGGTGTGACAGGGCAGTATGTACAGGGGAGGAGTGCGGAGGGTATGATGGGGGCAGTATGTAAAGGAGAGGAGTGCGGAGGGTGTGACGGGGGCAGTATGTAAAGGAGAGGAGTGCGGAGGGTGTTATGGGGGCAGTGTGTAAAGGAGAGGAGTGCGGAGGGTGTGATGGGGGCAGTATGTAAAGGAGAGGAGTGCGGAGGGTGTGATGGGGGCAGTATGTAAAGGTGAGGAGTGCGGAGGGTGTGATGGGGTAGAATGGGGAGGGATTTCTTGCAGTGTCTGTGGGGTGACCATGGAATGATGTCCCTCAGCTGGGGGGTAGGAAGCAGCTCTGAGTGATGTCTGTATGAAGTGGTCTGATGTAAGCTGGGGGGAGTTGGGGGCTGAGAAGTGGTCAGATAGTAATGTCTATAATAAAAAAAAGCTATTGTGGTCATCTACTAAAATATACAACAATAATACTCAATGAAAACAATCTGTTATAAGATGCCAGCCCCCAGAACTCTGTATGTCCAGAATATGTGAAGGTAATTGATGACCATTGATATAACCCTGTGTTATCCAGGCTCTGAGTCTGGGCAATCAGAGGTGTAGACTCACCACATACACACAGGGTTAGGTGAATGGTCATAAATTACATCACATAATCTGGACAGAGGATGGGGGATGTTTGTATCTATAGATAAGTGTGCTGCTTGGGAGGTACTGTAAGTCAGCTGTGATCGGGCTGCAGACTCTTCCCCCACCTCCCCACACACACTCACTTGCTGTCTCTTCTGATTCTCCTTATCCTAACCCTTCAATGCAATGCAAAAGAAATCCTCCTGGAACTTTGCACCCTAGGAAACTTTCCTTAGAAAAATAAATAAATCAGCTCACCTCCTAGTGAGAAGCGGCCAGCCCGACAGCAGCTCCAGTGATCTCCTCAGCTCCGCCCCCCTCTTCTCTCAGAACAAGGCACTAGTGATTGGAGAGGGGGGATCTGAGATAACAGAGACTGCAGGAGCCTGGAGGGGGGAGAAAGAAGGGAGCTTCAGATTCCCAACACACACACCAGCACAGTGTGTGTATTTAGAGATAAGAAATGACACTGCTGCTGTGACTGACTCCACAGTAACAAGTATGTTAATGAAGCTCCCCCTCTGCCAGAATGGTCTGTCTGGGTTTCAGGCAGTCTGAAAACCGGGCAGATGATTCAGAACCCGGACTGTCCGGGTGAATCCCGTACAGGTGGCAACCCTTGTTACAACCTTTTCTGCAGCCAGCGACCAACAATATTTTTTTTTCTATGAGAGAGAGCCACCCCCCCCATCCATGTTCCTGCAGCATCCCTCAGCCACAGCCAGAGACTGGTCTTTATATCCACCCCTGCCCCATCCCCCCCACTCCATTCTTCCTGATCATGTGTCACTAACAGTAAGGACAGCTCAGTCCTGTGCCAGTGTCCTAGTGTGTCTACCTGTTATTCACAGCCCCTGACGCTTCCCTCCACCGTGCCCTTACCCCTGCCTATGCAGGGCTCCACTGGGGCGGGGGGGTTGGGAGGTCCCAGCCCAGTGCTGATCCTCTGCAATGGTGCGCCGGGTGCTCCGCCAGCTGATTGGCTTCTCCGCTGCTACCTCCCTCACTGACACCAGCACTGAGATAGAGAGCACTGACACCAGCACAGAGATAGAGAGCACTGACACCAGCACCGAGATAGAGAACACTGACACCAGCACTGAGATAAGGGAACACTGACACCAGCACCGAGATAGAGAGCGCTGACACCAGCACCGAGATAGAGAGCACTGACACCAGCACTGAGATGAGGGAACACTGACACCAGCACCGAGATAGAGAGCACTGACACCAGCACCAAGATAGAGAGCACTGACACCAGCACTGAGATAAGAGAGCACTGACACCAGCACTGAGATAAGAGAGCACTGACACCAGCACTGAGAAAGAGAATACTGACACCAGCACCGAGATAGAGAGCACTGACACCAGCACCGAGATAGAGAGCACTGACACCAGCACTGAGATAAGAGAGCACTGACACCAGCACTGAGAAAGAGAATACTGACACCAGCACTGAGATAGAGAGCACTGACACCAGCACCAGGATAGAGAGCACTGGCACCAGCACCAGGATAGAGAGCCCTGACACCAGCACCAGGATAGAGAGCACTGACACCAGCACCAGGATAGAGAGCACTGACACCAGCACCAGGATAGAAAGCACTGACACCAGCACCAGGATAGAGAGCACTGACACCAGCACTTAGATAGGAGAGCACTGACACCAGCACTGAAATAAGAGAGCACTGACACCAGCACTGAGAAAGAGAGTACTGACACCAGCACTAAGATAGAGAGCACTGACACCAGCACTGAGATAAGAGAGCACTGACACCAGCACTGAGATAAGGGAGCACTGACACCAGCACTGAGAAAGAGAATACTGACACCAGCACCGAGATAGAGAGCACTGACACCAGCACCGAGATAGAGAGCACTGACACCAGCACTGAGATAAGAGAGCACTGACACCAGCACTGAGAAAGAGAATACTGACACCAGCACTGAGATAGAGAGCACTGACACCAGCACCAGGATAGAGAGCACTGGCACCAGCACCAGGATAGAGAGCCCTGACACCAGCACCAGGATAGAGAGCACTGACACCAGCACCAGGATAGAGAGCACTGACACCAGCACCAGGATAGAAATCACTGACACCAGCACCAGGATAGAGAGCACTGACACCAGCACTTAGATAGGAGAGCACTGACACCAGCACTGAAATAAGAGAGCACTGACACCAGCACTGAGAAAGAGAGTACTGACACCAGCACTGAGATAGAGAGCACTGACACCAGCACTGAGATAAGGGAACACTGACAACAGCACTGAGATAAGGGATCACTGACACCAGCACTTTAAAGCTCTTAATATATGTTAGTGTGGTAATCTGTTGTTCAAAACTGCTAAAAATCGCACTTTTTGCCCAAAATCGTCCAAAATTGGGCAAAAAGTGATTTTGGGCGAAATTGTCCAAAATTGCACTTTTTTGCCTAATATCACCCAAAATTGCACTTTTTGCCGAAATTCGCCTAAAATCAAATTTTTTGCCCAAAATCGCACAAAATCACACTTTTTGCCCAAAAATCACACTTTTTGCCCAAAAATCGTCCAAACTTGCGCTTTTTTACCAAAATCACACTTCATGACCAAAATTGCTCAAAATCACACTTTTCGCCTAAAATCACCCAAAATCGCTAAAAATCTAATTTTTTGCCTAAAATCATCCAAAATTGGGCAAAAAGCGATTTTGGGTTAAATTGGCCAAAATCTCACTTCTTGCCTAAAATCACCCAAAATTGGACAAAAACGCATTTTGCCCAAAATCGCACTTTTTGCCCAATGACAGTTGGAAAAAATGACAAATGACAGTTGAAAAAATGTACAAAATTTGACAGTTGGAAAAAAATGATAAAATATGACAGTTGGGAAAAATGATAAAATATGACAGTTGAAAAAAATTATAAATTATGACAGTTGGAAAAAATTAAAATATGACAGTTGGAAGAAATGACAAAATATGACAGTTGGAAGAAATGAAAAAATATGACAGTTGGAAAAAATGATAAAATATGACAGTTGGAAAAAAAATACAAAATATGTCAGTTGGAAAAAATGACAGTTGGAAATAATGACAAAATATGACAGTTGGAAAAAATGATAAAATATGATAGTTGTAAAAAATGTTAAAATTTGACCAATTGTCCACAAACTTGCGCTTTTTAACCAAAATCACGCTTTTTACCCAAAATTGCACTTTATGATCAACATTGCCCTTAATTGCCCAAAATCACAATTTTCGCCTAAAATCACCCAAAATTGCTAAAAATTGCACTTTTTGCCCAAAATCACCTAAAATCACACTTTTTTCCTAAAATCGCCCAAAATTGCATTTTTTGCCCAAAATTGCCTAAAATCGCACTTTTTGCCCAAAATCGCATTTTTTGCCCAAAATCGTCCAAACCTGCATTTTTTGACCAAAATCATGCTTTTTGCTGGAAATTGCACTTTATAATCAAAATTGCCCCTAATTGCTCAAAATCACACTTTTCGCCCAAATTCACCTAAAGTCACACTTTTTGCCCAAAATCTCACAAAATCAAACTTTTTGCCCAAAATCGTCCAAACTTGCTCTTTTTGACTAAAATCACACCTTTTGCCCAAAATTGCACTTTATGACCAAAATTGCTCAAAACAACACTTTTCGCCTAAAATCGCCCAAAATCGATTTTGGGCTAAATTGGCCAAAATCTCAATTCTTGCCTAAAATCACCTAAAATTGGCCAAAACCGCATTTTGCCCAAAATCACACTTTTTGCCCAATGACAGTTGGAAAAAATGACAAATGATGACAGTTGAAAAAATTGAAAAAATTTGACAGTTGGAAAAAAATGATAAAATATGACAGTTGGGAAATAATGATATGACAGTTGGAAAAAATTATAAATGATGACAGTTGGAAAAAAAAAATCAAAATATGACAGTTGGAAGAAATGACAAAATATGACAGTTGGAAGAAATGAAAAAATATGACAGTTGGAAAAAATGATAAAATTTGACCAATCGTCCACAAACTTGCGCTTTTTGACCAAAATCACGCTTTTTACCCAAAATTGCACTTTATTAATCAAAATTGCCCATAATTGCTCAAAATCACAATTTTCGCCTAAAATCACCCAAAACTGCTAAAAATTGCACTTTTTGCCCAAAGTCACCTAAAATCACACTTTTTGCCTAAAATCGCCCAAAATTGCATTTTTTGCCCAAAATTGCCTAAAATCACACTTGTTGACCAAAATCACACTTTTTGCCCAAAATTGCACTTTATGACCAAAATTGCTCAAAATCACACTTTTCACCTAAAATCGCCCAAAATCACAAAAAAATCATTTTTTTGCCCAAAATCATCCAAAATTGGGCAAAAAGCAATTTTGGGCTAAATTGGCCAAAATCTAACTTCTTGCCTTAAATTGCCCAAAATTGCCCTAAACCACAGTTTGCCCAAAATCACACTTTTTGCCCAATGACAGTTGGAAAAAATGACAAATGATGACAGTAGAAAAAATGACAAAATTCGACAGTTGGAAAAAAATGATAAAATATGACAGTTGGGAAAAAATGATAAAATATGACAGTTGAAAAAAATTATAAATTATGACAGTTGGAAAAAATGAAAATATGACAGTTGGAAGAAATGACAAAATATGACAGTTGGAAGAAATGAAAAAATATGACAGTTGGAAAAAATGATAAAATATGACAGTTGGAAAAAAATACAAAATATGTCAGTTGGAAAAAATGACTGTTGGAAATAATGACAAAATATGACAGTTGGAAAAAATGATAAAATATGATAGTTGTAAAAAAATGTAAAATTTGACCAATCGCCCACAAACTTGTGCTTTTTGACCAAAATCACGCTTTTTACCCAAAATTGCACTTTATTAATCAAAATTGCCCATAATTGCTCAAAATCACAATTTTCGCCTAAAATCACCCAAAACTGCTAAAAATTGCACTTTTTGCCCAAAGCCACCTAAAATCACACTTTTTGCCTAAAATCGCCCAAAATTGCCTAAAATCACACTTTTTGACCAAAATCACACTTTTTGCCCAAAATTGCACTTTATGACCAAAATTGCTCAAAATCACACTTTTCACCTAAAATCGCCCAAAATCACTAAAAATCTTTTTTTTGCCCAAAATCATCCAAAATTGTGCAAAAAGCAATTTTGGGCAAAATTGGCCAAAATCTCACTTCTTGCCTTAACCTCCCTGGCGGTATGATTATTTCGGATTTTAGGTGCTGAAAGCGGTACAATTATTTTGCATGGAAATTTGGCGTTTTATATTGTAGGTCTGAAATTCTTAACAATAACACACTTAAATCTGTCCAAACAAGAGTCTAGTAGATATCCCGGGTATGATAAAGTTTGAAACACAAAAACATAAATTATAATATAATAAATAAAAATAAATAATTAAAAAAAATAAAAATAAATAGTAATAAAATAAATTTCCCCACGATTCACTATCGCTCAATTCTGCAAGTGTTCTAATTTACTATCGCTGTTTTCTAGCTGGTCTCAAGCCACTTTTGACGTAAAGGGACACTTTTTGGTTGCTATGGACAATCTCCAGTTTCCAGGCAGAAAGAACAGTATATATCACATAAAACTGCATGCAGGGCATAAGCCAAAGCACTGGGGACAAAAGGGATGTGAAATGATTTCATACAGTACTGTAATCTGTAAGATTACAGTACTGTATGTGTTATGATTTTTACTTTTTTTAAATTTGCTGCCAGGCTCCGCCCCTGTGCGTCACGACACTCGCAGGGAACGGAGCCTTCCGGAGAGAGGCTTCGGGGTAGGACAGAGCCCACGGACAGTGCAGGGGACATCGCAGGATCCCGGGGACAAGGTAAGTAAAGCCACACCAGGATCCTGCGATGTAATCCCGAGTGTGGCTCGGGGTTACCGCTAATGGTCCTGAATTTTAACCCCGAGCCACACTCGGGAAAACCGCCAGGGAGGCTACATTGCCCAAAATTGCCCTAAACCGCATTTTGCCCAAAATCACACTTTTTGCCCAATGACAGTTGGAAAAAATGACAAATGATGACAGTAGAAAAAATTGACAAAATTCGACAGTTGGAAAAAAATGATAAAATATGACAGTTGGGAAATAATGATATGACAGCTGGAAAAAAATGATAAATGATGACAGTTGGAAGAAATGACAAAATATGACAGTTGGAAGAAATGAAAAAATATGACAGTTGGAAAAAATGATAAAATATGACAGTTGAAAAAAATTATAAATTATGACAGTTAGAAAAAATGAAAATATGACAGTTGGAAGAAATGACAAAATATGACAGTTGGAAGAAATGAAAAAATATGACAGTTGGAAAAAATGATAAAATATGACAGTTGAAAAAAATTATAAATTATGACAGTTGGAAAAAATGAAAATATGAGAGTTGGAAAAAATGACAAAATATGACAGTTGGAAGAAATGAAAAAATATGACAGTTGGAAAAAATACAAAATATGTCAGTTGGAAAAAATGACAGTTGGAAATAATGACAAAATATGACAGTTGGAAAAAATGATAAAATATGATAGTTGTAAAAAATGTTAAAATTTGACCAATCGTCCACAAACTTGCGCTTTTTGACCAAAATCACGCTTTTTACCCAAAATTGCACTTTATTAATCAAAATTGCCCATAATTGCTCAAAATCACAAATTTCGCCTAAAATCACCCAAAACTGCTAAAAATTGCACTTTTTGCCCAAAATTGCCTAAAATCACACTTTTTGCCCAAAATCACACTTTTTGCCCAAAATCTTCCAAACTTGCGCTTTTTGACCTAAATCACGCTTTTTGCTGGAAATTGCAACTTTATAATCAAAATTGCCCATAATTGCTTAAAATCACACTTTTCACCTAAAATCGCCCAAAACTGCTAAAAATCGCATTTTTGCCCAAAATCGTCCAAAATTGGGCAAAAAGCAATTTTGGGCGAAATTGTCCAAAATTGCACTTTTTGCCTATCACCCAAAATTGCACTTTTTGCCGAAATTCGCCTAAAATCACATTTTTTTGCCCAAAATCGCACAAAACCACACTTTTTGCCCAAAAATCGTCCAAACTTGCGCTTTTTCACCAAAATCACACTTCATGACCAAAATTGCTCAAAAATCGCCTAAAATCACCCATAATCGCTAAAAATCAAATTTTTTGCCCAAAATCATCCAAAATTGGGCAAAAAGCGATTTTGGGTTAAATTGACCAAAATATCACTTCTTGCCTAAAATCACCCAAAATTGGACAAAAACGCATTTTGCCCAAAATCGCACTTTTTGCCCAATTACAGTTCGAAAAAATGACAAATGACAGTTGAAAAAATGGACAAAATTTGACAGTTGGAAAAAAATGATAAAATATGACAGTTGGGAAAAAAATGATAAAATATGACAGTTGAAAAAAATTATAAATTATGACAGTTGGAAAAAATGAAAATATGACAGTTGGAAGAAATGTCAAAATATGACAGTTGGAAGAAATGAAAAAATATGACAGTTGGAAAAAATGATAAAATATGACAGTTGGAAAAAAATACAAAATATGTCAGTTGGAAAAAATGACAGTTGGAAATAATGACAAAATATGATAGTTGGAAAAAATGATAAAATATGATAGTTGTAAAAAATGTTAAAATTTGACCAATCGTCCACAAACTTTCGCTTTTTGACCAAAATCACGCTTTTTACCCAAAATTGCACTTTATGGTCAAAATTGCCCATAATTGTTCAAAATCACAATTTTCGCCTAAAATCACCCAAAACTGCTAAAAATTGCACTTTTTGCCCAAAATCACCTAAAATCACACTTTTTGCCTAAAATCGCAAAAAATTGCTTTTTTTCCAAAATTGCCTAAAATCACACTTTCTGCCCAAAATCACACTTTTTGCCCAAAATGGCATTTTTTGCCCAAAATCGGCCAAACCTGCATTTTTTGACCAAAATCATGCTTTTTGCTGGAAATTGCACTTTATAATCAAAATTGCCCATAATTGCTCAAATTCACACTTTTCGCCCAAAATCGCCCAAAACTGCTAAAAATCACACTTTTTGCAGAAAAACGTCCAAAATTGGGCAAAAAGCGATTTTGGCCGAAATTGTCAAATTGCACTTTTTGCCTAAAATCGCCCAAAATTACCCAAAATCGCACTTTTTTTCCAAATTCGCCTAAAGTCACACTTTTTGCCCAAAATCTCACAAAATCAAACTTTTTGCCCAAAATCGTCCAGACTTGCTCTTTTTGACTAAAATCACACCTTTTGCCCAAAAGTGCACTTTATAACCAAAATTGCTCAAAACCACACTTTTCGCCTAAAATCGCCCAAAATTGATTTTGGGCTAAATTGTCCAAAATCTCACTTCTTGCCTAAAATCATCCAAAATTGGCCAAAACCGCATTTTGCCCAAAATCGCACTTTTTGCCCAATTACAGTTCGAAAAAATGACAAATGACAGTTGAAAAAATGGACAAAATTTGACAGTTGGAAAAAAATGATAAAATATGACAGTTGGGAAAAAATACAAAATATGTCAGTTGGAAAAAATGACAGTTGGAAATAATGACAAAATATGACAGTTGGAAAAAATGATAAAATATGATAGTTGTAAAAAATGTTAAAATTTGACCAATCGTCCACAAACTTTCGCTTTTTGACCAAAATCACGCTTTTTACCCAAAATTGCACTTTATGGTCAAAATTGCCCATAATTGTTCAAAATCACAATTTTCGCCTAAAATCACCCAAAACTGCTAAAAATTGCACTTTTTGCCCAAAATCACCTAAAATCACACTTTTTGCCTAAAATCGCAAAAAATTGCTTTTATTCCCAAAATTGCCTAAAATCACACTTTCTGCCCAAAATCGCACTTTTTGCCCAAAATGGCATTTTTTGCCCAAAATCGGCCAAACCTGCATTTTTTTGACCAAAATCATGCTTTTTGCTGGAAATTGCACTTTATAATCAAAATTGCCCATAATTGCTCAAATTCACACTTTTCGCCCAAAATCGCCCAAAACTGCTAAAAATCACACTTTTTGCAGAAAAACGTCCAAAATTGGGCAAAAAGCGATTTTGGCCGAAATTGTCAAATTGCACTTTTTGCCTAAAATCGCCCAAAATTACCCAAAATCGCACTTTTTTTCCAAATTCGCCTAAAGTCACACTTTTTGCCCAAAATCTCACAAAATCAAACTTTTGCCCAAAATCGTCCAGACTTGCTCTTTTTGACTAAAATCACACCTTTTGCCCAAAAGTGCACTTTATAACCAAAATTGCTCAAAACCACACTTTTCGCCTAAAATCGCCCAAAATTGATTTTGGGCTAAATTGTCCAAAATCTCACTTCTTGCCTAAAATTATCCAAAATTGGCCAAAACCGCATTTTGCCCAAAATCGCACTTTTTGCCCAATTACAGTTCGAAAAAATGACAAATGACAGTTGAAAAAATGGACAAAATTTGACAGTTGGAAAAAAATGATAAAATATGACAGTTGGGAAAAAATGATAAAATATGACAGTTGAAAAAAATTATAAATTATGACAGTTGGAAAAAATGAAAATATGACAGTTGGAAAAAATGATAAAATATGACAGTTGGAAAAAAATACAAAATATGTCAGTTGGAAAAAATGACAGTTGGAAATAATGTCAAAATATGACAGTTGGAAAAAATGATAAAATATGATAGTTGTAAGAAATGTTAAAATTTGACCAATTGTCCACAAACTTGCGCTTTTTGACCAAAATCACGCTTTTTACCCAAAATTGCACTTTATGATCAAAATTGCCCATAATTGTTTAAAATCACAATTTTCGCCTAAAATTACCCAAAACTGCTAAAAATTGCACTTTTTGCCCAAAATCACCTAAAATCACACTTTTTGCCTAAAATCACCCAAAATTGCATTTTTTGCCCCAAATTGCCTAAAATCACACTTTTTGCCCAAAATCGCACTTTTTGCCCAAAATGGCATTTTTTGCCCAAAATCGGCCAAACCTGCATTTTTTTGACCAAAATCATGCTTTTCGCTGGAAATTGCACTTTATAATCAAAATTGCCCATAATTGCTCAAATTCACACTTTTCGCCCAAAATCGCCCAAAACTGCTAAAAATCACACCTTTTGCAGAAAAACGTCCAAAATTGGGCAAAAGCGATTTTGGCCGAAATTGTCAAATTGCACTTTTTGCCTAAAATCGCCCAAAATTGCCCAAAATCACACTTTTTGTCCAAATTCGCCTAAAGTCACACTTTTTGCCCAAAATCTCACAAAATCAAATTTTTTGTCCAAAATCGTCCAGACTTGCTCTTTTTGACTAAAATCACACCATTTGCCCAAAATTGCACTTTATGACCAAAATTGCTCAAAACCACACTTTTCGCCTAAAATCGTCCAGAATCGATTTTGTGCTAAATTGTCCCAAATCTCACTTCTTGCCTAAAATCACCCAAAATTGTCCAAAACCGCATTTTGCCCAAAATCACACTTTTTGCCCAATGACAGTTGGAAAAAATGACAAATAATGGCAGTTGAAAAAATTGACAAAATTTGACAGTTGGAAAAAAATGATAAAATATGACAGTTGGGAAAAATTGATAAAATATGACAGTTGGAAAAAATGATAAATGATGACAGTTGGAAAATATGAAAATATGACAGTTGGAAGAAATGACAAAATATGACAGTTGGAAGAAATAAAAAAATATGACAGTTGGGAAAAATGATAAAATATGACAGTTGGAAAAAAATAACAAAATATGTCAGTTGGAAAAAATGACAGTTGGAAAAAAAAATGACAAAATATGACAGTTGTAAAAAATGATAAAATATGACAGTTGTAAAAAATGTTAAATTTGACCAATCGTCTACAAACTTCAAAATCACGCTTTTTGCTCAAAATTGCACTTTATGATCAAAATTGCCCATAATTGCTCAAAATCACAATTTTCGCTAAAATCGCCCAAAACTGCTATGAATTGCATTTTCTGCACAAAATCACCTAAAAGCACACCTTTTGCCTAAAATCGCCCAAAATTGCAATTTTTGCTGAAAATCGCCTAAAATCTGATTTTTTTGCCCAAAATCGCACTTTTTGCCCAAAATCGTCTAAACTTGCGCTTTTTGAACAAAATCTCGCTTTTTGCTGGAAATTGCACTTTGTAATCAAAATTGCCCATAATTGCTCAAAATCACACTTTTTTTGAAAAATCGTCCAAAATTGGGCAAAAAACGATTTTGTGTAAAATTGTCCAAAATTGCACTTTTTTGCCTAAAATCGCCCACAATTGCCCAAAATCGCACTTTTTGCCCAAATTTGCCTAAAATCACACTTTTTGCCAAAAATCGCACAAAATCACACTTTTTGCCCAACATCATCCAACTTGCGCTTTTTGACCAAAATCACACTTTTTGCCCAAAATTGCACTTTATGACCAAAATTGCTCAAAATCACACTTTTCACCTAAAATCGCCCAAAATCACTAAAAATCATTTTTTTTTGCCCAAAATCATCCAAAATTGGGCAAAAAGCAATTTTGGGCTAAATTGGCCAAAATCTCACAGCTTGCCTAAAATTGCCCAAAATTGCCCTAAACCGCATTTTGCCCAAAATCACACTTTTTGCCCAATGACAGTTGGAAAAAATGACAAATGATGACAGTAGAAAAAATTGACAAAATTTGACAGTTGGAAAAAAAATGATAAAATATGACAGTTGGGAAATAATGATATGACAGTTGGAAAAAATGATAAATGATGACAGTTGGAAAAAATTAAAATATGACAGTTGGAAGAAATGACAAAATATGACAGTTGGAAGAAATGAAAAAATATGACAGTTGAAAGAAATGAAAAAATATGACAGTTGGAAAAAATGAAAAAATATGACAGTTGGAAAAAATAATAAAATATGTCACTTGGGAAAAAATGTTAAAATTTGACCAATCATCCACAAACTTGCGCTTTTTAAAGAAAATCACGCTTTTTGCCCAAAATTGCACTTTATGATCAAAATTGCCCATAATTGCTCAAAATCACAATTTTCACCTAAAATCGCCCAAAATTACACTTTTTGCCCAAAATTGCCTAAAATCACACTTTTTGCCCAAAATCTTCCAAACTTGCGCTTTTTGACCAAAATCACGCTTTTTGATGGAAATGGCAACTTTATAATCAAAATTGCCCATAATTGCTTAAAATCACACTTTTCACCTAAAATCGCCCAAAACTGCTAAAAATCGCACTTTTTGCCCAAAATCGTCCAAAATTGGGCAAAAAGCGATTTTGGGCGAAATTGTCCATATCACCCAAAATTGCACTTTTTGCCGAAATTCGCCTAAAATCACATTTTTTGCCCAAAATCGCACAAAATCACACTTTTTGCCCAAAAATCGTCCAAACGTGCGCTTTTTTACCAAAATCACACTTCATGACCAAAATTGCTCAAAATCACACTTTTCGCCTAAAATCACCCAAAATCGCTAAAAATCTAATTTTTTGCCCAAAATCATCCAAAATTGGGCAAAAAGCGACTTTGGGTTAAATTGGCCAAAATCTCACTTGCCTAAAATCACCCAAAATTGGACAAAAACGCATTTTGCCCAAAATCACACTTTTTGCCCAATGACAGTTGGAAAAAATGACAAATGACAGTTGAAAAAAATGTACAAAATTTGACAGTTGAAAAAAATGATAAAATATGACAGTTGGGAAAAAATGATAAAATATGACAGTTGAAAAAAATTATAAATTATGACAGTTGGAAAAAATGAAAATATGACAGTTGGAAGAAATGACAAAATATGACAGTTGGAAGAAATGAGAAAATATGACAGTTGGAAAAAATGAAAATATGACAGTTGGAAGAAATGACAAAAAATGACAGTTGGAAATAATTACAAAATATGACAGTTGGAAAAAATGATAAAATATGATAGTTGTAAAAAATGTTAAAATTTGACCAATCGTCCACAAACTTGCGCTTTTTGACCAAAATCACGCTTTTTACCCAAAATTGCACTTTATGATCAAAATTGCCCATAATTGCTCAAAATCACAATTTTCGCCTAAAATCACCCAAAACTACTAAAAATTGCACTTTTTGCCCAAAATCACCTAAAATCACACTTTTTGCCTAAAATCGCCTAAATTCACACTTTTTGCCCAAAATCGCACTTTTTGCCCAAAATCGCATTTTTTGCCCAAAATCGTCCAAACCTGCATTTTTTGACCAAAATCATGCTTTTTGCTGGAAATTGCACTTTATAATCAAAATTGCCCATAATTGCTCAAAATCACACTTTTCGCCCAAAATCGCCCAAAACTGCTAAAAATCACACTTTTTGCAAAAAAACGTCCAAAATTGGGCAAAAAGCGATTTTGGCCAAAATTGTCAAATTGCACTTTTTGCCTAAAATGCCCCAAAATTGCCCAAAATCACACTTTTTGTCCAAATTCGCCTAAAGTCACACTTTTTGCCCAAAATCTCCCAAAATCAAACTTTTTGCCCAAAATCGTCCAAACTTGCTTTTTTTGACTAAAATCACACTTTTGGCCAAAATTGCACTTTATGACCAAAATTGCTTAAAACCACACTTTTCACCTAAAATCGCCCAAAATCGATTTTGGGCTAAATTGTCCAAAATCTCACTTCTTGCCTAAAATCACCCAAAATTGTCCAAAACCGCATTTTGCCCAAAAGCGCACTTTTTGCCCAATGACAGTTGGAAAAAATGACAAATGATGACAGTTGAAAAAATTGACAAAATTTGACAGTTGGAAAAAAATGATAAAATATGACAGTTGAGAAAAATTGATAAAATATGACAGCTGGAAAAAATGATAAATGATGACAGTTGGAAAATATGAAAATATGACAGTTGGAAGAAATGACAAAATATGACAGTTGGAAAAAATGAAAAAATATGACAGCTGGGAAAAATGATAAAATATGACAGTTGGAAAAAAAATAAAAAATATGTCAGTTGGAAAAAATGACAGTTGAAAAAAATGTCAAAATATGACAGTTGTAAAAAATGATAAAATATGACAGTTGTAAAAAATGTTAAAATTGGACCAATCGTCTACAAACTTGTGCTTTTTGACCAAAATCACGCTTTTTGCTCAAAATTGCACTTTATGATCAAAATTGCCCATAATTGCTCAAAATCACAATTTTCGCCTAAAATCGCCCAAAACTGCTATAAATTGCATTTTCTGCCCAAAATCACCTAAAAGCACACCTTTTGCCCAAAATCACCCAAAATTGCAATTTTTGACCAAAATCGCCTAAAATCAGACTTTTTTCCCAAAATTTCACTTTTTGCCCAAAATCGTCCAAACTTGCGCTTTTTGAACAAAATCACGCTTTTTGCTGGAAAGTGCACTTTGTAATCAAAATAGCCCATAATTGCTCAAAATCACACTTTTTACGAAAAATCGTCCAAAATTGGGCAAAAAATGATTTTGTGTGAAATTGTCCAAAATTGCACTTTTTTGCCTAAAATCGCCCAAAATTGCCCAAAATCACACATTTTCCCCAAATTTGACTAAAATCACACTTTTTGCCCAAAATCGCACAAAATCACACTTTTTGCCCAAAATCCTCCAAACTTGCGCTTTTTGACCAAAATCACACTTTTTGCCCAAAATTGCACTTTATGACCAAAATTGCTCAAAATCACACTTTTCACCTAAAATCGCCCAAAAATCACTAAAAATCATTTTTTTGCCCAAAATCATCCAAAATTGGGCAAAAAGCAATTTTGGGCTAAATTGCCCAAAATCTCACTTCTTGCCTAAAATTGCCCAAAATTGCCCTAAACCGCATTTTGCCCAAAATCACACTTTTTGCCCAATGACAGTTGAAAAAAAGACAAATGATGACAGTAGAAAAAATTGACAAAATTCGACAGTTGGAAAAAAAATAAAATATGACAGTTGGGAAATGATATGACAGTTGGAAAAAATGATGAATGATGACAGTTGGAAAAAATCAAAATATGACAGTTGGAAGAAATGACAAAATATAACAGTTGGAAGAAATGAAAAAAATTACAGTTGGGAAAAAATGTTAAAATTTGACCAATCATCCACAAACTTGCGCTTTTTGACCAAAATCACGCTTTTTGCCCAAAATTGCACTTTATGATCGAAATTGCCCATAATTGCTCAAAATCACAATTTCACCTAAAATCGCCCAAAATTGCCTAAAATCACACTTTTTGCCCAAAATCGCACTTTTTGCTGGAAATTGCAACTTTATAATCAAAATTGCCCATAATTGCTTAAAATCACACTTTTCACCTAAAATCGCCCAAAACTGCTAAAAATCGCACTTTTTGTCCAAAATCGTCCAAAATTGGGCAAAAAGCGATTTTGGGCGAAATTGTCCAAAATTGCACTTTTTGCCTAATATCACCCAAAATTGCACTTTTTGCCGAAATTCGCCTAAAATCAAATTTTTTGCCCAAAATCGCACAAAATCACACTTTTTGCCCAAAAATCGTCCAAACTTGCACTTTTTTACCAAAATCACACTTCATTACCAAAATTGCTCAAAATCACACTTTTCGCCTAAAATCACCCAAAATCGCTAAAAATCAAATTTTGGCCCAAAATCATCCAAAATTGGGCAAAAAGCGATTTTGGGTTAAATTGGCCAAAATCTCACTTCTTGCCTAAAATCACCCAAAATTGGACAAAACCGCATTTTTCCCAAATCACACTTTTTGCCCAATGACAGTTGGAAAAAATAACAAATGACAGTTGAAAAAATGTACAAAATTGCACTGGGTTGCTTTAACTGACAATTGCGCGGCCGTGCGATGTTGTACCCAAACAAAATTGACGTCCTATTTTTCCCACAAATAGAGCTTTCTTTTGGTGGTAATTTGATCGCCTCTGCGGTTTTTATTTTTTGCGCTATAAACAAAAAAAAGTGACAATTTTGAAAATAACACAATATTTTGTACTTTTTGCTATAATAAATATCCCCATTTTTTCTTAAAAAGCTAATTTTTTCTCAGTTTAGGCTAGATATGTATTCTTCTACATATTTTTGGTATTAAAAATCGCAATAAGCGTACATTGATTGGTTTGTGCAAAAGTTATAGCGTCTACAAAATAGGGGAAAGATTTATAGCATTTTTATTATTATTTTCATTTACTCGTAATGGCGGCGATCTGCGATTTTTATTATGACTGCAACATTATGGCAGACACATCGGACAATTTTGACACATTTTTGGGACCATTGGCATTAATACAGTGATCAGTGCTATAAAAATGCATTGATTACTCTAAAAATGTCACTGGCAGTGAAGGGGTTAACACTAGGGGGCGATCAGGGGGTTAACTGTGTTCCCTCAAGTGTGTTCTAACTGAAGGGGGGATGGGACTGACTAGGAGAGATGACAGATCGCTGTTCATACTTCGTATGAACAAACAATCTGTCACTTCTCCTCTCAGAGAACCGGGATCTCTGTGTTTACACACAGAGATCCCGGTTCTCGCCATGTCACGAGCGATCGCGGGAGCCTGGCGGTCATCGAGACCGCCAGGCACTCGCACCGGCTCCGGGGGCGAGCAGCAGGCGCGCGCCCCTAGTGGCCACCTAAGGAAGCGACGTAATATAACTTCAATTCGCCTGCCCATGCCATTCTGCTGCAGTACAACTGCGGCGGCTGGTGGAGAACAAGTTAAAGATTAATATTTTATATATATATATATATATATATATATATATATATATATATATATATATATATAGTGCAGTGCTACTGTAGTGATAACTCTAATACCACACCATGTGCAAATAGTACGTAATTATGATAGTACAATAATCACAAGATCACACAACAAAAAAGTCAACATAAAAAGAACAAAAAACACAACATAAAAGAACAAAAATTCTTGATTTCTGTGATTTTCTGTGATATTCTTTCACCGTGCTTTTCTTTAAACACTTATATTGTTTATTATATATATATAATATATTATATATGTATATTATATAATATTGTGCGCACCTCCACCAGCTATTTTACCTGCTCACCTCAAGAATGAGTCAGGTAGACTCAAGCATAGCTCTTTATTTCTCACTCCTCAATGATCTCTCCCTTCCACTGTAGATCAGCTGTACACCATCCGCCCTTTTGCAGTTTCAGCTACTCCCAATATGATTCACATGGATAGAGGGTTGATCTCTCATATAAAAAGCCTCTCTCCTTAGACTCTCCTCCACTCCTAGGTTCTCGTTTCCAGTGTCATGTAATCAAAAATACAGGAAACATAGTGCTCTAGTTTCAAATTTATTAAAAAACCCTCGCTTAAAAAAGGACACTTACAAGATAAAAAACAAACACTCTCATGTATATAATCCGCTCGCTCACCACCGTGGCTGAGTGATGTCACAGGCTCAGTTCCTCCCCTCTGCACGCGTATCGACCTCTGATTGGTCTTCCTCAGCAGATAGGTGGGATGCCTCACCCAGGCCCTTAATTTATCTATTGTTGTTATGGCAACCTCCCAGGCTTTTCCCCGGCAGTTTTGAGTGACTCGGTATATGCCTACTTCCTGCGGGCCCCGGAACACACGTTTCCTTAACAAAACAGATGCAATACTCCACTCGTAGCATCCGGGGAGATCGCCCGGTGTGCAGAATAGACATTCTCAACAGTAATACTTCTGCACCACTCTTTATTTCTGGCAATATACATATTTCTTTATTATTTAACCCTATTGAAACCATTACTATATGTAGCGGAACCCCCGTGAGGGCTGCTGAATGACTCTATACCCCACTGGCTACCCCGACTCTGCAGATCCTCTCTTACCTCTGACACCTCGGGTTCCATGCTGTAATAGGATGTTATCAATGAGAAACTCACACAATATCACTGAACCACTGTGGATTTAATAATCAACCTAGAAAGTATATGTAAACAGGTGTACAATGGGACAAGTGTACAATATCCTCCAATACGTATATTCACCTTCCCACTGTTGCAATATAATATTACTTACATTCAATAATACAATGCAATACTTAACCTCTACTCAAGGGCTCCCCCTAGGTTGTAATTCAAAGTTCAAGCTACAAATAGAACTGTAATGCTTTGCAGAAGATGAGAAAAGTTCCTTGACTCCAGATATCTTCAGCTAGCCTCAGAGCCATCTTTACCGCAGGGAAAATGGGGCAGCTACCCAGGGCCCTGTCACTGTTTGGGGCCCAAAGCAGAGCTGCCTGTTAAGCCTGTGTGCTGCCCGCAAATCAGCACTGAAAATCCTCACACACAGCCAGGCAGAAAGTCTGTCACTGTCACCAGCGACTGCAGCGTGCACAGTGCAGCAGTCAGTGCCAGTGCTGTATTTTTTCGATCGAGAAGCGGGCCGCTGGTGGGCGGGGCCTTGAGCACCACTGATGCTCTGGCCCCACCCCTTGCTATGCGTACACTGTGCACAGTGTACCTGATCGGAGGAGCGGAGGAGGAGTGAGACCACGGCGCAGAGTGGAGTGCTGCCTGCTTGGTGCCTGGTCAAGTGAAACTCGGCTAGCAGTGTGTGTGGAGAATTTCCAGGACAAGGTAGGTCTTCTTTCTCCTCCCCTGGCTCCCGCTCCCCATGCCATGTGCCCTAAGCCTGGCTTTCAACAAGAACCAATGAAATTTCCACCTCAAACCTACTTTGGTGAATTACCAATAAAATGCATCCTAATTCCTGTTTTCCTTGATTTATTAGTGATTTTGAATATTTCTATGCACAATGTTAAGTAAAGGGCATACGCAGTGGCGGTGTGTCCATAAGGGGCCCATTGGCGCCACCCCCTCTCTCCCGGCACCGCTCTATCACCATAGAATCTATCTATGGTCGCCGCTGACACCCCCTATAGAGGTGTCCAGCCCCTTTTGGGGCGCCGGGTACCTAAATTACAGCAGTGGGGGCCGTAGGCTCTAATAGGCGCCCAAAAAGGTGAAGAGCGGGCCCCATTCTGGGTGCTTGCTGTTCACTCAGCGTTGTGTTAGCAAAGCAAAGGAATTTGCTTTGCTAACACTGAACCGCCTCTCAGCCAATCAGGTGCTCGGGTCTGTTACCTGTCACCAAATTGGCTAAAACGTCAGGCGCTGTGATTGGACGCCTGATAGAGAGGATGGGAGAAGACATTGAGGAGCGCACAGGACACCGCTGCTGACCCACTGCGAGACAGGTAAGTGCTGAGCAATGCACACTGGCAGCATTTGATGGGGTACTGTAGCGGCAAATGATGGGCACACTGGCAGTAGTTGATGGGTACAGTAGCTGCGCTTGATGGGCACAGTGGCTGCGCTTGATGGGCACAGTGGCTGCGTTTGATAGGTACAGTGGCTGCGTTTGATGGGCACAGTAGCTGCGTTTGATGGCACAGTGGCTGCGTTTGATGGCACAGTGGCTGCACTTGATGGGCACAGTGGCATCGTTTGATGGGCACAGTGGCTGCGTTTAATGGGCACAGTGGCTGCGCTTGATGGGCACAGTAGCTGCGTATGATGGGCACAGTGGCTGCGTTTCTATGTGTGTGTTTGTTGTTTGAGATGTTGGGGTCAAGAGCAAAATTGCATGGGGTTGGGGGGGATGCAAAAAAAATGTTTGCCCAGGGTCCAAACCATATTAAAGACGACCTGGCTAGCCTGTAGTTTAAACTGCAGTATTTGTAATCCAAAATGGCAAAAGAAAGAAGCAAACTGTAGAATAAATGGTACATTGATAACTGCTTAACTGAAATAATATTGCACTTGTAACTTCCTCCTTATGTGTGAGTGTAATACACTACTGACCTTACAGCACAGGGAATAACAAACCCCAGAGTTCAGCTGTATATTGCCTGTGAATAAGTAGAATCACTTCTCTGGAACTACAATTTTTACCAGCAGTCTGTAAAAATACTCACTCAGCAAACAGTGCACTTTACTGAAATGGGCAGGTGCCCTCTCACCACAGTAGACTCAGAGGCTGTGAGGCTCCGTCCAGACTCCCCTCCTGATGCCTCAGTCCGATGAAAAGATGGCGCCACCACGCTGTACCGCTCCTCTGGATGGCTGAGATACAGGAAAACTTCCAGATGTCCTGGCACTGCAAACTGATCCGCTTGCTAAGCAGGCAGGGCTGTACTCTGAAGTACTGCAGAGGCTGGCGATCCTGCTCCGCGCTGGATAGGCTGCAGTCTCCTGGTCACACACACAGACCTCCTGCTGGCGGGTATTGAATGGCGTCCAGAGAGGCCGAAATATGGCAGCGCTGATCCTTTTGTTACTGCTTCCAGCATGCAGTGCTCTTTGCATTGTCTGTATTGTAGTTTAGGGCTGATCCAGCTAACAGAGTCACTTTCTGCTCCAAACTACATCTCTCACAATGCTTTGCAACGCTGCTTCTCAGGAATTAAAAGAAAATCCTAACAGCATTAAAGGGACACTAGAGGGAGCCAAACTCATTTGCAACCATAGCAACTGTAGTGCCTTATATTAGCAAACCCTTGGCTACATATACATAATGTACTATTATTATTCACTATAAAACATATTAAAAACCTTGTTGAACACTTAATGGACCACATATGAAGTATACCACCGTACTCCTAATTTTTATTGTATTATTATTTAATATCGGGAATATATTTGTCCTAATTATAATCTTTATTATTAAAAAGTAATGATTTTTCCTTTTATATACCTGAAACATCTATTTCTACCGATGACAGGGAATATTTGCATTCATTCCTATTATTATTAATTAATTCCACTGCCATCAGGGGGCATTATTACTCTGCTACCATCAATTATTTTTGATGAAGCAGTTTAGGTCAAAGTCAATGTTGAGACCCCTGGGTGCCAAGACCTTAGTCTCCCCAGAAAGACTCACGTTGACTGAGGGCTCTGATGTAATTTCTCCCTCTTCAATGTTGTTACCACGGACCTCTTTGAAATGTTTGGGAACACTATGGTCTTTCTTTCCTTTTTTAATATTGTTTATGTGTTCTCGTACCCTAACCAGCAGTGGTCTGGAAGTGCATCCCACATACTGGAGCTTGCACGGGCACTCCAACACATAGACGACCCCTTCTGATGAACATGTGATGAATTATTTTATCTTATGAGTTCTTCCTGTGGCCATGAAATCCTTATGCCGGATTCTCTTGGATGTGGAGGTCCATGGGTTTGGTCAAAGAGCCATGCACTTCCAGAGTTACCTGATATTTGATCCCTTTATTTGCTCATTTTATGCCAGGCAGATTGCATATTTACTCCAGACAAAGCAAATCCATCTACTCATTTGAATTTTTGTGAAACCATTACTAATAAATAGGTTGAATAAAAAAATGACAAACTGATGTGAGGTCTAAATGCCCCTAAACACAGGGTAGCCTTGTTGGTCTGAAACTCACAAGCAAGCACTGGTAGTTTGTTCGAAAAAAGAAACAGATCAGGCTTACATCAACATCTAGTTAGCCCCTCCCAAAACATATAACCCCAGAAATGAATCCCAACCAAGATGCTACCTGCCTGGAGTGCAGAGCTGGCTCAAGACATTGTGCTGCCCAGGTCAAAGAATGAAATGCTGCCCCCCCCCCCCAAAAAAAACTTACGCTCCCACCAAAAGGCCCCCACACCCATTATTTTATATCATGATAAATAAAACTAAAATTACATTTATCAGGAAGTAAGATTTACATGCAACAGCACCTTGTCTATATAATGGGGCACTGTGATTGCACTGATGGCACTGTGATTGCACTGATGGGGCACTGTGATTGCACTGTTGGGGCACTGATGGCACACAGGATCGTGCCAGCTCACGCTGCTATGGTGTTTCTCTCTCCTCTCCTCACAACGCAAGCAGCGCAAGCTGCATGAACCGGCAATGATGCTGGTTTGATGACAAGTGATTGCTCCATCATTGGACTATCACGGACACTTCCGAGAAGCGCGAGACTGGGAGGCCAATCGGCTATAGCGCGCTCCTTAAGTGGGAGGGACTTGCCCTGAGCTGAGTAAACATACATAGAGCAACCAATTAAGCCAGCCCGCCATTCACATTACACATCACACTAGATTTACTATGAACATAGAACTAGAACTCACCAGCTGGGAAAGTGAGCCTCTTATTCCGTCTTGCAGCACTGGTGGTGTTGGTGATGAGCGGGTACTTGTGCTGTGCTATGCTGTCATGTGATGTGCTCCAGGCCTTCCAGCCAGGAAACCTGCTCCGCTCTGCTCCCTAACCCATGAGCCCCTCTGGCTCCATCCCACAAGCCATGCTCACCCATGATGCTCTAAACCAATGCCGCTCGTTCCACTCCCCAGAAGCAATGTACACAGGAGCAGGAGGAGAGGAGGTGACGCAGACACTGTATGCTGGTCTGGAGACTGGAGACAGAGACTGTACTGTTCTGGCGGTGTATTTTAATGCTGGCTGCCTGTTGTTACCGCCCAGCTGGCGGCTGCAACACTGAGTCTGAGAACTAATGCCATTACCAGGCGGCAGTTAGCGATACTTCTCTTCTTCTTACACACACACAGTGGCGTCACTAGGGTTCGTGTCACTCGGTGTGGTAAACTATAGTCACCCCTCAGTACAGACCCCCCTGGACTAAGTATAGACCCCCCTCCATCAGTATAGAGCCCCCTCAGGACAAACCACCCCCCTCCATCAGTACAGACCCCCTCAGGATAAACCACCCCCCTATACATACCCCCCTCAGGATAAACCCCCCCCCCTCCATCAATATAGACCCCCCTCAGGATAATCCCCCTCCATCAGTACAGAACCCCTCAGGATAACACCCCCCCTCCATCAGTTCAGACCCCCCTCAAGATAACCCCCATCAGTACAGACCTCCCTCAGGATAAACCACTCCCCTCACCCTCCCTTAGTGCAGACCCCCCTCAGGATAAACCCCCCCTCCATCAGTACAGACCCCCCTCAGGATAACCCCCCTCCATCAGTACAGACCCCCCTCAGGATAAACCACCCCCCCTATCAGTACAAACCCCCCTCAGGATAAACCCCCCCTCCATCAGTACAGACCCCTCTCAGGATAAACCCCCCTCCATCAGTACAGATCCTCCTCAGGATAAACACTCCCTCTATCAGTACAGACCTCCGTCAGGATAAACCCCCCTCCTTCAGTGCAGAACCCCCTCAGGATAAACCATCCCCTTGCATAGGTACAGACCCCCGTCAGGATAAACCACCCCCCTCCATCAGTGCAGACCCACCTCAGGATAAACCACCCCCCATAGGTACAGACCCCCCTCAGGATAAACCACCCCCCCTCCATCAGTACAGACCCCTTCAGGATAAACCCCCCTCCATCAGTATAGACCCCCCTCAGGGTAAACCACCCCCCTCCATCAGTGCAGATCCCCCTCAGGATAAACCCCCCTCCATCAGTGCAGAACCCCTCAGGATAAACCCCCCTCCATCTGTAAAGACCCCCTTCAGGATAGACCATCCCCTCCATCAGTACAGACCCCCCTTATGCACCTGGGCAGCGGCAGAGGAGGATTCAGTATGCAGCCGCCTGGAGAGTTGTTTGCTCCGTCAATCACTCTCCAGGCGGCGCACTTGTGTATAGTGAAAGGAGGCAGCCGCAGCTGGAGTGAGAGTGAGAAATCTCACTCAGGGCTAGCGGCGCGACGACATGTTTCGGCTAAAGAGCCCTGCCTCCAGGACCCTCTGCCGCGCCCCCAGCGACGCCACTGCATGTTCAGGGGCCAGTAGCTGCAGGATATATAGAGGTAACAACGGGCCACTGTGCCACAGCCGCCCCTGCTCAAACTTCCGCCTGGGTCTCATGGACCCACCGGGACCCATGGTAGGACTGGCCCTGCTGGAGTGTGCATGTTCTCCCTGTGCCTGCTTGGGTTTCCTCCGGGTACTCCAGTCTCCTCCCACACTCCAAAAACATGATGGTAGGTTAATTGGGTCCTATCTAAATTGGCCCTAATATGTACCGCATGAATGTGAGTTAAGCCGGGTACACACTATTCATTTTTATTATTCAACCCCACGGGTTGAATGGAAAAAACTGTCAGCTTCAGTCAGAGCCACTGTACTAGCCATGCAAGGTTAATTCAGCGATACCCCCCCCCCCCCCCCCCCCCGCTGAGCTGTTGTGTTCTGACAGGGAAATGCCCCCCGCCAGTACACTCATTGCCATTGGCTGACAGCGCTCAGCCGGAGTCGGTCAGATGCTGGTTTTGCAGCATGCTCATCCGAGAGAAGCCAGCTTTTGTGGGACAGACCGACATACACACGGGCTAAATGTCAGCCATTTTTTTTTTAACCGCCCGTCTCCCAGGATTCAGCCCGTGTGTACCCGGTTTAAGGGACCTTAGGTTGTAATCTCCTTGAGGACAGGGACTGATTTGAATGTACAATATGTACACGTAAAGTGCTGCATAAATTGATGGCTCTATATAAGTAAACAAGGGCTGGCTGTATTAACCTCTAACATGTCATTCTGTAGCTGACAGTCAAATAAAGAATGTCTAAAGTGACATTGTTTAATTTTATTAGAGATTTTTTAAATTCTGAAAGTACCTCCCCCCCTTTCAAGTTAAAATGTATGGCCTAAACTTTTAGATAACCTTATATGCTATAAAAGGGCATAAAAACAAAGTTATTTTTTGTTTTGAAATTTTTACAAGTACTGCAAAGAGAACAGACGCACTTGCAAGCTTGTGGGTTAGCTGTTAGAAGATGGAAATCTGGATATCCTGCCCACACACAAAATGAATGTTTTGATAACAATATGGAATTCCCCATGAATGGGCTGTGTGCTTTTCACTTGCCTAGTGCCAACTGGAGTAGACACAAGGTTTTACCTGGTGCGCACAAAAATTTAAAGGGCAACCCTGTTTAAAATGAATAGTTTTGACTGGAGAAATAAAAGTGTTTTTTAAAGCCTAAACTTTTCTTTAGCTTTTGGGAAGAGTTATCAAGTTTGTCAGGTCTATTTTGTTGTCTGTATAGTAGATGCATTAGAACATTGCAAGATAATGTAGCGCTGGTAGATTTGCGATCTACCATATGTTAGGTAAATTTAGTAATTTGTTTGTTAACAAGGTTAATTTTGCCTCTGTTCCAGCTTGGCTGATGTTGTGTGTGCTTCCATACTGGGCCGGTGGGTGTCACTGTTATCACTGGTCAGTGTTGGAAAGGCAACGTGTCGAAGCGTATGGATGCTCTTCTGTCCCGGAGACAACTTCGGTGGTGGTGGTCCCCCGAGTTGCATTCTGGGCGAGGGTATTTATGGGACAGACGCCATATTGAGGGGTTCGTTTTACAGCCACCTGCTGGCCCTCCTGGCCGACAGGTATGCGTTAGAGAGCAATCTCGTGGTCCTCCGTTCCGGAGGCCCACGTCGCTGCGGCACAGGGGTGGGCCCAGAAGCTTGTCTGGGGCCTACCACAGCAGCCGAGGAATGGTCCTGAGCTGTCTATCCAGAGTGAAGAAGCTGGACAGCCGAGGAGATCCCAGGGGAGGACCCGTCATGGAAGGATCACGCAGCGTGCTGGTCTGGAGAGGAGCCTGGTGACTCGGTTGGAGGACGTACCCTAAAAGTAACTATACAGCACAGTGTTGCCCGGTTGGCTTAAAGGTTCAAGCACTGTGACTGACATTCACCACAAAACCAATACATCCTGTGGCAGAGGATCGTACAGGTTTGTCCCAAACAAGTCTGTGGCAGAGACTTTTGTTCGTGCTACGTACTGGCTGCTAGGCAAGTGAGAGAGGCCTATCCAGGCGAGCAAGGAGTGTGTCCCACGAGGGGAGCGCATTCTATTGTAATATCTAAATTCTACCAGGACATTTGTCAAGAATCTTACAAGAAGATATTTGAGTTTCTTCTGCAGTTTCCCTTCCGCCTCTTTCCTGCTACTTCCTTAGTAAATCGTTTAATAAAGCATTGAAAACGTGCTCAAGTGTTGGTGTGTATATCGTCCAGAGGTAAACTCAACGGAAACCCTAGACCCGATGCCGGTGAAACAGAGGGAAAGAGACTGAAGGTAACAAGCCCGCTTAAACCAGCAGCTCCACCGAGAGTTAGTGCTACAATAACATTTGCTAGCATGTAGAGACTGGTAATGAGTATGGAATATAGAGGTGGGATGTGACTAGGTCACTGTATGTATAATGGGGAACCTGAGCTTCCCTGCTGTATGGATTCAAAGCAGCCCGTTGTGTGATCCCTCACTCACCCCTTCTCCCTCCTGGCATGCAGCAGAGGGACCAATAGGGAAAGGTGACCAGATCCTGCAGAAGAAGGAAGGGAAAGAGCTGCATTTCCCAGGCTGTAGAAGAGTAGAGGACACAGCTCCCTCTTGCTATAAGTTAGCACGGAGAGTGCACATCTCTGTCGAGTGTGCACCACCACTGCTACATAATGGCTGCCTGAGCAGGATCTGGAGTGCTGAGTCCAGAAGGGCCGACAGCCAGAGTCATCTGGGTGCAGAGCAGGGAGTGGACTAATTGCTGTGTGTGATCAGATAGTGAACTGCAATATCGTTGAGACTGGTGAGCTGATGTTGTGGGTATTACTATTTGCTACTAGAGAGACTGAGCCCTTTAGGAACTGACCACAGCCATCTAGTGGCTTTAATGCTACCTGCAGGCTTGACTGGGACTATTCTCATGTCCACCAACAGTAGAACTGGGCCCCATTGCTAGCTGGCTGAAGAGTTAGGACTAAAGACTACCCCTTTACAACTGCTACACAGAGACCTTTACCCATTGCTTATGCTTAGAGGTAACTCTCAGGGGACATTGCACTCTATCATTGCCATTCATCTTGAATACACTCTAGACTAGTTATAGTATTATTATTTACATTGCAGTAAATGCTTATATACACCGATTATTGCTGACTTTGCTGATTCATGAGATAATCCCAATCTAGTGGTACAGAACTCTATTCTAAGTTACTTTGGCATAGTAATTATACTGTCTAGCAGATTGTGTCTGAACCTACCTTCTGTGTGTTAATTTATGCTTAAACCACCATTTATTCTAAGCTGTACCAATACATTGAGTTCATTTACCACAAAACAGTCTTGTGTCTCTTTTCTGGTGGTAATTCGTAGCCGGAGTGGAGGCACAGAACAGAGGATTTTGTGGGGGCAGCAGCTCATGTGGGGGGTAGCACTTCATTTATTTTTGTGACAAAGGATAGGGCATTTCCCACACTCTGGAAAGATTTTCTTTTGACACATCTCTGGCACAAGAAGTGAAGGAAAGTTTCCCCAAAGGGGCACTTAACACAAAAAACATTGCAGGGTTTCTGCCTTTTCCCTACTCTAGTCACAACCAAAAAAAGTTTAGGCTTCAGATATATTTACATAATAAAAATAATGGGCCAATACTGTACATAAATCCTTCATTGCTATGTACACTTTATTTTCTGTTTCTGGCAATTTTATATGTCATTTTATCTGTGCAATAGTTATGAGTTTTGATAATCATTTTTTTTAAAGAATGCAGCTAGCTCATTGGTAAACTTAGACATATGTATACATTTTTGCACCCTTTATTCGGTACTTCTCGGGTGTTGTTTTTTAAATTATTTTCAGGCAGCTAGCTTGTAAAAAACAGTGAACAGAAAATACATGCACATATGGAAGGAGAGCCAGAAAAATATTTAAAGAGTCCAAATTAATTTATTGGTTTGCACTAAAAAAACAACCAAAACAGGGGCCAGGGTCTGACACACCGCATCTCCGATCGTGGTATGGAGCCTCTGACGGAGGCTTCTTACCACGTGATCAGCTGTGACCAATCACAGCTGATCATCGCGTGAACCAGGAAGGTAAAAGGTTTTCCTCGGTTCACGCTGACAGGGAGAGCCGATCAGTGGCTCTCACTGTCAGAGGGGGGGGTCTGCGCTGAGAATCAGCACAATGATTATCAGTGCAGCCCCCATCAAAGGTGCCCATCAGCTGCCAATCACTGCCCATCAGCTGCCAGCCTGTGCCCCATAAAGAACACCTGTCAGTGCCCATAAGTTTGCCAATCAGTGCCCATAAAAGTGCCAATCAGTGCCCCATCAGTAATGCCTGTCAGTGCCCTTCAGATGCCACTCAGTAATGCCTGTCAGTAGCTCCTCATCAGTGTTGCCTACCCTGTGCCATCTATAAGTGCCCATCAGTGCCACCTATCAGTGCCCATCAGTGCTGCCAATCAGTGCCCATCAGTTTTTGTTTTCAAAAATTTAGTTTTTTTTAGTTTGTTTAGCAAAAAACAAAAACCCCAGTGGTGATCAAATAGCACCAAAAGAAAGCTCTATTTGTGGGAAGAAAATTATACAAATTTAGTTTGGGCACAGTGTTGCATGACCGCGCAATTGTCATTCAAAGTGCGACAGCGCTCAAACTGAAAATTGTCCTGGGCAGGAAGGGGCGAAATTGCCTGGTATTGAAGTGGTAAAATGCACATTTTTATCTTTAAAAATGAGTTTCTCTATATATTGGTTCAATTTTCTTATTCACGTAACATAACTTGAATACATATTTAACAATTGCTGCTGACCTTTTTACATGCCATTTTCTGAAAACCCTAGTACTGACCCCTACTTTCTTCTCTCTCTTTCCATGTGATGCTTATGATGGGGCTTGGGAGTTGTGTATGCTAGAATTAGCTTGTTTGTACTGTGTCTAGCAGATTTTTTTTATCACTTATCACTAGATGTGCAGGACTGGCTGTCCTATCAAAGAGTTAAAGATCTGAGGTGATGGGGCTGCATCTTGAATACACTTTTAAAAATCCATCTCTGAGTTTGTGAAGGACTGTCTCTCCCAACAAAGGGTAAAAATCTGAGACTTGAGTGGTACATTGTATGCTAATGCACATTTGGAAAACAGTTTTTTGAGTTTTAGTCCTATCTCCACATTGCCATTTATTCAAGTAATAGAAGCTGCCTAAAGTGTCCTATGTATAAACCTGCTCCAAAGAATCAACTAAAAAGGTAAGACTTTTTTTTTTTAAATTATAATCCTGGACTCAGAACTCTCCTTTTAGCCCCACATCTAATCACTTTCCAAATCTTGCTGCCTCAACCTCCGCAACATCTCCAAAATACGCCCCTTTCTAACCAATGACACCACAAAGCTCCTAGTTCACTCCCTGGTCATCTCTCTCCTCGATTACTGAAACTCCTTCCTCAATGGCTTACCTTTATATAGGCTATCCCCCCTCCAGTCCATCATGAATACTGCTGCCAGGCTCATCCACCTTACCAACCGCTACCCCTATTTGTCAATCCCTTCATTGGCTTCCGCTCACGCAACAAATTAACCCTTTGACGCCGGCTGTAGGCAAATTTACGACCTCTCTACGCCTGGTCCTTAGCGCTGAGGGGCCGCATAATTGCGTGAATTGCTGCCAATACACCTGTGACGAGAGGACGCACGCTGCATGCTCCCAGTACAGTTACCGTCTGCTAAACAAAATGATCGGGAGTTTTCGAACCATGTGACCGCCGTGACAGCCAATAATGGCGTTAACGTGATCTTAAGCCGCGCCCTGCCCCCCGGCGTCATAAACCTCTTGAAGGGCCGGGAGGTGCCAGCGCTAAGAGGTTAAATTCAAAATACTAGCAACAACTTACAAAGCCATTCACAACTCGGCCCCCAGCTACATCACTAACCTAGTTTCCAAATACCAACCTTATCATTCTCTTTGTTCCTCCCAAGACCTCCTGCTCTCTAGTTCCCTTGTCACCACCTCCAATGCTTGCCTCCCGAGCCCCTCCCATCCTATAGAATGCCTTACCCCAATCTGTCCGACTATCTCCTACTCTGTCCACTTTTAGACGATCCCTGAAAGCCCTTCTCTTCAGAGAAGCCAATTCTGCCCCACCTAACAACTGTACTTTTATTTTCTCCATCAGATCGTCCCCCACAGCTATTACCTTTTTATATCACTTGACCCTCCCTTCTAGATTGTAAACTCTAACGAGCAAGGCCCTCTGATTCCTCCTGTATTGACTTGTATTGTAACTGTACTGTCTGCCCCCATGTTGTAAAGCGCTGCGCAAACTGTTGCTGCTATATAAATCCTGTATTATAATAATAATAAGTAGGGATGAGCCGAACACCCCCCCCCCCCCCGGTTCAGTTCGCCCCAGAACTTGCGAACAGACAAAAAATTTGTGCAAACATGCGAACACCGTTAAAGTCTATAAGACACGAACGTGAAAAATCAAAAGTTCTCATTTTAAAGGATTATATGCAAGTTATTGCCATAAAAAGTGTTTGGGGACCCGGGTCTTGCCCCAGGGGACATGTATCAATGCAAAAAAAAAGAATGCTTAAAGTGAAACAAGGTGAAACAAAAATATTAAATATTCCTTTAAATATCATGCCTAGGGGGTCCCCTTAGTATGCCTGTAAAGTGGCGCATTTTTTCCATGTTTAGAACAGTACCGCAGCAAAATCACATTTCTAAAGGACAACATTTTATTCAAAATTGCTCACGGCTGTAATGTATTGCCAAATCCCGGCAATATACATAAAAAATCATTGAAAAAAACAGCGTGGGTCCCCCCCTCTTCGGGTCTGGTATGGATATTAAGGGGAACTCCACGCCAATTTTTTATTTTGTTTTTATTTTTTAAATTGGGTCCCATCCAAAATCCATACCAGACCGAGAGGGTCTGGTATGGACGGGGGAACCCATGCCGTTTTTTTCTTAATTCTGTCATAGGGCTCCCCTTAACCACTTCAATACAATATATTATATATTGTGCACTGCACTATATACCCTGCACTGTATTATATATACTACACTGACTGCACTATATACTCTGAACTGCAGTATATATACTATACAGATTTCACTATATACTCTGCTGAAAAATTGGGCCTTAGGTGTTGGTAGTTGCAGAACACGGTAACCCCTCACAGTTACTCTTGTTGGGCACAGGAATGGGCCCTGCTGTTAAATATTATTTCAAAAATTGTAATTACATGCCCCTGTTAAACAGGGGCATGTGCCTGACGAAGGGGTCCTGCGTGACTCTGAAACGTTGCACTCTCCTTGTGATCATGCAATAAATTACACGTTTGGACGCTATCTGCATCGTTCCATGGTGTGCTGGCAAATATTTTCATTACAGAAAGCATGCTGGATGCAGGACAGGCCAGTAGCTCAATAGCAGATTGAGCAAGTTCTGGCCAGTGGTCCAACCTCAAGACCCAGTAACTCAGTGGATGCTCTATTGGAAAGGTCTCCAAGTCTGCTCTTGCCCCTATATATTCCTGCACCATATAATGCAGAATTGTTTAACCAGTTGCCGACCGCCTAACACAGATATACTGCGGCAGAATGGCACGGGCAGGCAAAATCACTTACCTGGTACGTGATCTGCCTCCCGCGGGCAGGGGGTCCGCTTGGACCCCCCCCCCGGTGCCCGAGGCAGTCGGCTTCTGTCTGGGAGCGATGAGAGGTGAGGGGGAGACCATCCATTCATGGCCCCCCCTCGCGATCGCTCCCAGCCAATGAGATTCTTCCTCTGCTGCTGTATGGTAAACAGCAGCAGAGGAAATTATGTCATCTCTCCTCGGCTCGGTATTTTCCGTTCCGGCGCCGAGGAGAGAAGACATCTGAGTGAGTGCACAACACACACACACACAGTAGTAGTGCCAGGCACACATTACACCCCCCCATCACCCCCCGATCACCCCCTGATCACCCCCCCAATCACCCCCCCCCCCCGTCACACTGACACCAAGCAGTTTTTTTTCTGATTACTGCATTGGTGTCAGTTTGTGACAGTTAGTGTGGTAAGGCAGTTAGTGTTAGCCCCCTTTAGGTCTAGGGTACCCCCCTAACCCCCCTAATAAAGTTTTAACCCCTTGATCACCCCCCCCGTCGCCAGTGTCACTAAGCGATCATTTTTCTGATCGCTGTATTAGTGTCACTGGTCAGCGTTTTATAGCATCAGGCACCCCCATATATTACCAAAAAAAGGTTTTAACCCCCTGATTGCCCCCTAGTTAACCCTTTCACCAGTGATCACCGTATAACTGTTACGAGTGACGCTGGTTAGTTAGTTTATTTTTTATAGCGTCAGGGCACCCGCCGTTTATTACCTAATAAAGGTTTAGCGCCCTGATTGCCCGGCGGTGATATAACTTAGGTTTTAGGGTCAGATAGGGTCTGCGTCGCCCCAGGCAGCGTCAGGTTAATGCCAGTAGTGCTAACACCCACGCGTGCACCGTACACCTCCCTTAGTGGTATAGTATCTGAACAGATCAATATCTGATCCGATCAGATCTATACTAGCGTCCCCAGCAGTTTAGGGTTCCCAAAAACGCAGTGTTAGCGGGATCAGCCCAGATACCTGCTAGCACCTGCGTTTTGCCCCTCCGCCCGGCCCAGCCCAGCCCAGCCCACCCAAATGCAGTATCGATCGATCACTGTCACTTACAAAACACTAAACACACATAACTGCAGCGTTCGCAGAGTCAGGCGTGATCCCTGCGATCCCTAACAGTTTTTTTGGTAGCGTTTTGGTGAACTGGCAAGCACCAGCCCCAGGCAGCGTCAGGTTAGTGCCAGTAGCGCCAACACCCACGCACGCACCGTACAGCTCCCTTAGTGGCATAGTATCTGAACGGATCAATATCTGATCCGATCAGATCTATACTAGCCCCCCTAGCAGTTTAGGGTTCCCAAAAACGCAGTGTTAGCAGGATTAGCCCAGATACCTGCTAGCACCTGCGTTTTGCCCCTCCGCCCGGCCCAGCCCAGCCCACCCAAGTGCAGTATCGATCGATCACTGTCACTTACAAAACACTAAACACACATAACTGCAGCGTTCACAGAGTCAGGCGTGATCCCTGCGATCGCTAACAGTTTTTTTGGTAGCGTTTTGGTGAACTGGCAAGCACCAGCCCCAGGCAGCGTCAGGTTAGTGCTAGTAGCGCTAACACCCACGCACGCACCATACACCTCCCTTAGTGGTATAGTATCTGAACGGATCAATATCTGATCCGATCAGATCTATACTAGTTTCCCCAGCAGTTTAGGGTTCCCAAAAACGCAGTGTTAGCGGGATCAGCCCAGATACCTGCTAGCACCTGCGTTTTGCCCCTCCGCCCAGTCCAGCCCACCCAAGTGCAGTATCGATCGATCACTGTCACTTACAAAACACTAAACACACATAACTGCAGCGTTCGCAGAGTCAGGCGTGATCCCTGCGATCGCTAACAGTTTTTTTGGTAGCATTTTGGTGAACTGGCAAGCACCAGCCCCAGTCAGCGTCAGGTTATTGCTAGTAGCGCTAACACCCACACACGCACCGTACACCTCCCTTAGTGGTATAGTATCTGAACGGATCAATATCTGATCTGTTTAGATCTATACTAGTTTCCCCAGCAGTTTAGGGTTCCCAAAAACGCAGTGTTAGCGAGATCAGCCCAGATACCTGCTAGCACCTGCGTTTTGCCCCTCCGCCCGGCCCAGCCCAGCCCACCCAAGTGCAGTATCGATCGATCACTGTCACTTACAAAACACTAAACGCATAACTGCAGCGTTCGCAGAGTCAGGCCTGATCCCTGCGATCGCTAACAGTTTTTTTGGTAGCGTTTTGGTGAACTGGCAAGCACCAGCGGCCTAGTACACCCCGGTCATAGTCAAACCAGCACTGCAGTAACACTTGGTGACGTGGCGAGTCCCATAAGTGCAGTTCAAGCTGGTGAGGTGGCAATCACAAGTAGTGTCCCGCTGCCACCAAAAAGACAAACACAGGCCTGTCGTGCCCATAATGCCCTTCCTGCTGCATTCGCCAATCCTAATTGGGAACCCACCACTTCTGCAGCACCCGTACTTCCCCCATTCACATCCCCAACCAAATGCAGTTGGCTGCATGAGAGGCATCTTTATGTCCTCCTGAGTACCCCTACCCTACCAATGTCGTGTCTGCAGCAAGCGCGGATATAGGCGTGACACCCACTATTATTTTCCCTCCTGTCCTGACAATCCTGGTCTTTGCATTGGTGAATGTTTTGAACGCTACCATACACTAGTTGAGTATTAGCGTACAGCATTGCACAGACTAGGCACACTTTCACAGGGTCTCCCAAGATGCTATCGCATTTTGAGGGACCCTAACCTGGAACCGGTTACAGTTATAAAAGTTACAGTTACAAAAAAAAAAAGAGTAAAAAAAAAAATATATATATAAAATAAAATAAAAAATAGTTGGCGTTTTATTGTTCTCTCTCTCTCTATTCTCTCTCTATTGTTCTGCTCTTTTTTACTGTATTCTATTCTGCAATGTTTTATTGTTATTATGTTTTATCATGTTTGCTTTTCAGGTATGCAATTTTTTATAATTTACTGTTTACTGTGTTTTATTGTTAAACATTTTTTACGCCATTCACGACTTTGAGTGGTTATAGCAGAATAATGCCTGCAGGTTTAGGTATCATCTTGGTATCATTCTTTTCATCCAGCGGTCAGCTTTCATGTAAAAGCAATCCTAGCGGCTAATTAGCCTCTAGACTGCTTTTACAAGCAGTTGGAGGGAATGCCCCCCCCACCATCTTCCGTGTTTTTCTCTGGCTCTCCTGTCTCAACAGGTAACATGAGAATGCAACCGGTGATTCATCCAGCTGACCAAAGAGCTGATCAGAGACCAGAAGGGCTCCAATCATCTCTATGGCCTAAGAAACCGGAAGCTACGAGCATTTCATGACTTTGATTTCGCCGGATGTAAACGGCGCCATTGGGAAATTGGGAAAGCATTTTATCACACCGATCTTGGTGTGGTCAGATGCTTTGAGGGCAGAGGAGAGAACTAGGGTCTAATAGACCTCAATTTTTTCAAAAAAAGAGTATCTGTCACTACCTATTGCTGTCATAGGGGATATTTACATTCCCTGAGATAACAATAAAAATGATTAAAAAAAATTGAAAGGAACAGTTTAAAAATAAGATAAAAAAGAAAAAAAATAATAAAGAAAAAAAAAAAAAAGCACCCCTGTCACCCCTGCTCTCGCGCAAAGGCGAACGCAAGCGTCGGTCTGGCGTCAAATGTAAAAAACAGCAATTGCACCATACATGTGAGGTATCACTGTGAAGGTTAGATCGAGGGCAGTAATTTTAACAGTAGACCTCCTCTGTAAATCTAAAGTGGTAACCTGTAAAGGCTTTTAAAGGCTTTTAAAAATGTATTTCGTTTGTCGTCACTGCACGTTTGTGTGCAATTTTAAAGCATGTCATGTTTGGTATCCATGTACTCGGCCTAAGATCATCTTTTTTATTCCATCAAACATTTGGGCAATATAGCGTGTTTTAGTGCATTAAAATTTAAAAAAGTGTGTTTTTTCCCCAAAAAATGGGTCTGAAAAATCGCTGCGCAAATACTGTGTGAAAAGAAAAATGAAACACCCACCATTTTAATCTGTAGGCCATTTGCTTTAAAAAAATATATATATACTGTTTGGGGGTTCAAAGTAATTTTCTTGCAAAAAAAAAAATTTTTTCATATAAACAAAAAGTGTAAGAAAGGGCTTTGTCTTCAAGTGGTTAGAAGAGTGGGTGATGTGTGACATAAGCTTCTAAATGTTGTGCATAAAATGCCAGGATAGTTCAAACCCCCCCCCCCCAAATGACCCCATTTTGGAAAGTAGACACCCCAAGCTATTTGCTGAGAGGCATGGCGAGTCCATGGAATATTTTATATTGTGACACAAGTTGCGGGAAAAAGACAAATTTTTTTTTTTTTGCACAAAGTTGTCACTAAATGATATATTGCTCAAACATGCCATGAGAATATGTGAAATTACACCCCAAAATACATTCTGTTGCTTCTCCTGAGTATGGAGATACCAAATGTGTGAGACTTTTTGGGAGCCTAGCCGCGTACGGGACCCCGAAAACCAAAGCACCGCCTTCAGGAGGCCATGGAATGCCCAGGTGGCACAACCCCCCCCCCAAATTACCCTATTTTGGAAAGTAGACACCCCAAGCTATTTGCTGAGAGGTATGGCGAGTATTTTGCAGACCTCACTTTTTGTCACAAAGTTTTGAAAATAGAAAAAAGAAAAAAAAATTTTCTCTTGTCTTTCTTCATTTTCAAAAACAAATGAGAGCTGCAAAATACTCACCATGCCTCTCAGCAAATAGCTTGGGGTGTCTACTTTCCAAAATGGGGTCATTTGGGGGGGGGGGGGTTGTGCCACCGGGGCATTCCATGGCCTCCGAAACTGTGATAGGCAGTGAAGAGTGAAATCAAAAATTTACGCCCTTAGAAATCCTGAAGGCGGTGATTGGTTTTCGGGGCCCCGTACACAGCTAGGCTCCCAAAAAGTCCCACACATGTGGTATCCCCATACTCAGGAGAAGCAGCTAAATGTATTTTGGGGTGCAATTCCACATTCGCCCATGGCCTGTGTGAGCAATATATCATTTAGTGACAACTTTGTGCAAAAAAAAAAAAGAAATTGTCACTTTCCCGCAACTTGTGTCAAAATATAAAATATTCCATGGACTCAACATGCCTCTCAGCAAATAGCTTGGGGTGTCTACTTTCCAAAATTGGGTCATTTGGGGGGGGGGGGTTGTGCCATCTGGGCATTTTATGGCCTTCAAAACTGTGATAGGTAGTGAGGAGTGAAATCAAAAATTTACGCCCTTAGAAATCCTGTTTGCGGTGATTGGTTTTCGGGGCCCCGTAGGCGGCTAGACTCCCAAAAAGTCCCACACATGTGGTATCCCCGTACTCAGGAGAAGCAGCTGAATGTATTTTGGGGTGCGATTCCACATATGCCCATGGCCTGTGTGAGCAATATATCATTTAGTGACAACTTTTTGTAATTTTATTTTTTTGTCATTATTCAATCACTTGGGACAAAAAAATTAATATTCAATGGGCTCAACATGCCTCTCAGCAATTTCCTTGGGGTGTCTACTTTCCAAAATGGGGTCATTTGGGGGCTTTTTGTACTGCCCTGCCATTTTAGCACCTCAGGAAATGACATAGGCAGTCATAAACTAAAAGCTGTGTAAATTCCAGAAAATGTACCCTAGTTTGTAGACCCTATAACTTTTGCGCAAACCAATAAATATACGCTTATTGACATTCTTTTTACTAAAATTGAGTTTATTGGATTGTTTTTATAACAAAAAGTAGAAAATATCATTTTTTCCCCAAATTTTCGGTCTTTTTCCATTTATAGCGCAAACAATAAAAACCGCAGAGGTGATCGAATACCATCAAAAGAAAGCTCTAATTGTGGGAAGAAAAGGATGCAAATTTCGTTTGGGTACAGCATTGCATGACCGCGCAATTAGCAGTTAAATCGACGCAGTGCTAAATTGTAAAAAGTGCTCTGGTCAGGAAGGGGGTAAATGCTTCCGGGCCTGAAGTGGTTAAAGGCATCAGTCAGCTGGCCACCTTCTCCACCGCTCTCCCTCTGACCGAACGAAGCCTCAGAAACACGTTGTCCAGCACCAGGAAATGGTAACCTCCCAGGATCTGGAAATGCGTTACACACACTTTTCTTCAAGGCCACCTGAAGAGGTTTCATCCTCTGCTCCCTCTGTGAAGGCAGGATGAGTTCTGCAACCTTAGCCTTGTAACGTGGATCAAGAAGGGTAGCCAGCCAGTAATGATCCCTCTCCTTAATACCACAATCCTAGGGTCCTTTCGCAAGCTTTGCAGAATCAGGGAGGCCATGCAGTGTAAGTGTGCAGAGGCATTCGATTCTGAGTCCTCTGGATCACATTATCTGTAACTATATACATTTTTATCTTCACTTTTTTGCTGTGTTATATATTTTATTGTTCACATTGTGTCTCCATCAGCACTTTAATAATTCACACATGAAAAAATTGTTTATCACTTTTGGGTGACTTTATAAGACCACGCGAGATCACTTTATCGTTCATTATCCGCAACTACCTCCTCCCAGCCACGTACAACTCCTTGGGTTTCTGGGGTCTGAAAACTCCCTTGAAGACTGCTGCGTGTTATCCTCGACATCCATGGTGACATAATCCTCCTCTCCCTCCTGTGTGTTTGGCAGACCCGCAGGAGTGCTATTTGGATAAAGGGGGGCCTTGAGAAGAAAGGAAGTCCTACTCTTCCTCCCGCTGTTCTGCCTCAAGTGCCCTGTCCATGATTCCACAAAGTGTGTGCTCCAGCAGGAAGACTAGAGGGACAGTGTCACTGATGCATGCATTGTCGCTGCTCCCCATCCTTGTGGCCTACTCAAATGGTAACAGGACAGTGCATGCATCCTTGATCAGTAGCCACTGGAGTGGTGAAAAGAAGCCAAGCTCCCCTGACCCTGTCCTGGGGCCATACTCGTACAGGTACTCATTGATAGTCCTCTGCTGTGTGTGCAGCCGGGGCAGCATTGCCAACGTTGAGTTCCATCTGGTGGGCATGTCATAAATGAGGCGGTTGATGGGCAGGTTGCCTTTAAATGTCAGCAAGCTGAGCACTGGCATTGTACGACTAGCGGAAATGACCATAGAGTTTTCTGGCCTGCCTCAGGAGATCTTGTAAGCCTGGGTACCTGGTCAAGAAACGCTGCACCACAAAATTCAGGACGTGTACCAAACATGGAACATGGGTCAAGTGTCCCTGTGGGAGGGCGGAGAGAAGGTTGGTGCCATTGTCACATACAACCATTCCTGGCTGAAGCTGGTATGGCGACAACCACCTCTGAGCCTGCCCCTCAGCTCCAGAGCTGACAGAATCTCTGCCCCAGTGTGGCTCCTGACCCCTAGGCAGACCAACTCAAGCACCGCATTACATCTTTTTGCCTTACTGCTTGCATAGCCCCTTGAGCATTTAGGGAGCACTGCTGGTTCAGAGGACAATTCTGCAGAAGAGGCCATAGAGGAAGAAGAAGAGGAGGGAGGGGAGCATACAGATGTTGTGGCAGAATCACCACTAGCTTTTTGGAGGCACGGTGGCGGAACAAGCTCCAACACTGAACCCAGTCCTGCACCCTTCCCAGCTGCCAGCAGAGTTACCCAGTGCATCATGAAGGAAAGGTAACGTCCCTCCCCATGCCTGTTGGACCATGAATCAGCGGTAATATGAACCTTACTGCTGACCGCCCTGTCCAACGAGGCCAAAACATTGCCTTCCACCCGGCAGTAGAGAGCCGGAATGGCCTTACGTGAAAAGAAATGGCGTTTTGGAACCTGCCACTGTGGTACAGCACATTCCACAAATTCACGAAAGGGGGCCGAGTCTACCAGCTAAAAAGGCAGCAGTTGCAGTGCTAGCAACTTGGCCAAGCTAGCATTTAGACACTGAGCATGTGGATGGCTGGGAACAAATTTCTTTTTATGGCTCAGCATCTGGGATATTGAAATTTGCCTGCTGAGATCAACTGGTGGTGTACTGCTAGCAGATTGGCTTGTACTTGTGACACCTATTGCTATACCTTCATTCTTCTCAGTGCATCCCCACAGATGCTCAATAGGGTTTAGGTCTGGAGACATGCTTGGCCAGTCCATCACCTTTACCCTCAGCTTCTTTAGCAAGGCAGTGGTCATCTTGGAGGTGTGTTTGTGGTCGTTATCATGTTGGAATACTGCCCTGCGGCCCAGTCCCTGAAGGGGGGGGGTCCTGCTCTGCTTCAGTATGTCACAGTACATGTCGGCATTCATGGTTCCCTCAATGAACTGTAGCTCCCCAGTGCTGCCAGCACTCATGCAGCCCCAGACCATGACACTCCCACCACCATGCTTGACTGTAGGCAAGACACACTTGTCTTTGTACTCCTCACCTGGTTGCAGCCACACACGCTTGACACCATCTGAACCAAATAGGTTTATCTTGGTCTCATCGGACCACAGGACATGGTTCCAGTAATCCATGTCCTTAGTCTGCTTGTCTTCAGCAAACTGTTTGCAGGCTTTCTTGTGCATCATCTTTAGAAGAGGCTTTCTTTTGGGACAACAGCCATGCAGACCAATTTGATGCAGTGTGCGGTGTATGGTCTGAGCACTGACAGGCTGACCCCCCCCCCCCACCCCTTCAACCTCTGCAGCAATGCTGGCACTGGCAGCACCAATATGTCTATTTCCCGAAGACAACCTCTGGATATGATGCTGAGCACATGCACTCAACTCCTTTGGTCGACCATGGCAAAGCCTGTTCTGAGTGGAACCTGTCCTGTTAAACCGCTGTATGGTCTTGGTGACCATGCTGCAGCTCAGTTTCAGAGTTTCAGGGTCTTGGCAATCTTCGTAAAAGCCTAGGCCATCTTTATGTACAGCAACAATTTGTTTTTTCAGATCCTCAGAGAGTTCTTTGTCATGAGGTGCCATGTTGAACTTCCAGTGACCAGTATGAGAGAATGAGAGCGATAACACCAAATTTAACACACCTGCTCCCCATTCACACATGAGATCTTGTAACACTAACGAGTCACATGACACCGGGGAGGGCAAATGGCTAATTGGGCCCAATCTGGACATTTTTCACTTAGGGGTGTACTCACTTTTGTTGCCAGCGGTTTAGACATTAATGGCTGTGTTAAATAAAAATATCATTATTTTTATTTCTGCTTTGGTGTGTATCTCACTCAGCTTTTCTTTCACTTACTTTAAATCATTTTTTTAGCGCGGTAATTTCCATATATACAGTATATCACAAAAGTGAGTACATCCCTCACATTTTTGTAAATATTTTATTATACCTTTTCATGTGACAACACGGAAGAAATTACACTTTGCTACAATGTAAAGTAGTGAGTGTACAGCTTGTATAACAGTGTAAATTTGCTGTCCCTTCAAAATAACTCAACACACAGCCATTAATGTCTAAACTGCTGGCAACAAAAGTGAGTACACCCCAAGTGAAAATGTCCAAATTGGACTCAATTAGCCATTTTCCCTCCCCGGTGTCATGTGACTCAATAGTGTTACAAGGTCTCAGGTGTGAATGGGAAGCAGGTGTGTTAAATTTGGTGTTATCACTCTCACTCTCTCATACTGGTCACTTAAGTTAAACATGGCACCTCATGGCAAAGAACTCTCTGAGTATCTGGAAAAAAAAGAATTGTGGCTCTACATAAAGATGGCCTAGGCTATAAGAAGATCGAAAAGACCCTGAAACCTAGCTGCAGCATGGTGGCCAAGACCATACAGCGGTTTAACAGGACAGGTTCAACTCGGAACAGGCCTCGCCATGGCCAACCAAAGAAGTTGAGTGCACGTGCTCAGCGTCACATCCAGAGATTGTATTTGGGAAATAGACGTATGAGTGCTGCCAGCATTGCTGCAGAGGTTGAAGGGGTGGAGGATCAGCCTGTCAGTGCTCAGACCATATGCCGCACACGCGTGTGTGGCGGAAACCAGGTGAGGAGTACAAAGACAAGTGTGTCTTGCCTACAGTCAAGCATGGTGGTGGGCGTGTCATGGTCTAGGGCTGCATGAGTGCTGCACTGGGGAGCTACAATTCATTGAGGGAACCATGAATGCCAACATGTACTGTGACATACTGAAACAGAGCATGATCCCCTCCCTTCGGAGACTGGGCAGTATTCCAACATGATAACGACACTTTTGTGAGATACTGTATATATAAAAGTGACCCAACACAGATGATCAGATCCACACACTGTTCCATTTATTGGTCCTGGTACAGCATATTCATAGTATACATTTAGGGGGGCGCCAGTATGTGTCACTGGCTGCCTCCTCCTAATTTCAAATTCCTGTGTCCCCTGCGCTCCGGCCACCATGTTAAGTGTCCGGCGCCCTGTGATTGGGCGTATGGGGGTCATGTGAGGCATAGGGCTGGCCTGTCCTCGATCGCTCCTGAAGTCCCGCCTCCGCACATGACCACCCATACGCCCAATCACAGAGCGCTGGACACTGAACATGGCAGCAGGCAGAGTGCAGGGGAGAGAAGAAACAACGTGAGCCGCCGCTGTCTTCTCCTACTCACCCGGATTGATGCAGGCCAGGATAAGAAGGTGAGTGAGACTCCCTCGTGAGAGTCTTGTTACTGGCCAGGGGGGGGCGAGAGAGAGAGAGACTGTAGGCAGGACAGTATAGTGTAGTATAGTGGTCAGTATAGTGGACAGTGTAGTGTAGTATAGTGGTCAGTATAGTGGACAGTGTAGTGTAGTATAGTGGTCAGTATAGTGGACAGTATAGCGGTCAGTGTAGTATAGTATAGTGGTTAGTATAGTGGTCATTATAGTGTAGTTTAGTATGGAGGTCAGTGTAGTGTAGTGGTCAGTATGGGGGGCAGTGTAGTGGACAGTATAGTGTAGTGGTCAGTGTAGTGTAGTATAGTGGACAGTGTAGTATGGTGGTCAGTATAGTGTAGTATAGTGGACAGTGTAGTATAGTGGTCAGTATAGTACAGTATAGTGGTTAGTGTAGTATAGTATAGTGGTTAGCATAGTGGTCAGTATAGTGTAGTTTAATATGGAGGTCAGTGTAGTGTAGTATAGTGGTCAGTATGGTGGTTAGTGTAGTGGACAGTATAGTGGTCAGTATAGTGTAGTGGACAGTGTAGTATAGTGTGGTGGTCAGTGTAGTGTAGTATGGTGGTCAGTGTAGTGTAGTATAGTGGTCAGTATAGTATAGTGGACAGTGTAGTGGTCAGTGTAGTGTAGTATGGTGGTCAGTATAGTGGACAGTGTAGTATAGTGGACAGTGTAGTGTAGTATGGTGGTCAGTATAGTGTCGTGTAGTATAGTGGACAGTGTAGTATAGTGGTCAGTGTAGTATGGTGGTCAGTATAGTGTAGTATAGTGGTCAGTATAGTGGTTAGTGTTGTATAGTATAGTGGTTAGTATAGTGGTCAGTATAGTGTAGTTTAGTATAGAGGTCAGTGTAATGTAGTGGACAGTATAGTATAGTGGACAGTGTAGTGTAGTATAGTGGACAGTGTAATGTAGTATAGTGGACAGTGTAGTGTAGTATAGTGGACAGTGTAGTGTAGTATAGTGGACAGTGTAGTATGGTGGTCAGTATAGTGTAGTATGGTGGTCAGTGTAATGTAGTATAGTGGACAGTGTAGTATAGTGGACAGTGTAGTATGGTGGTCAGTATAGTGTAGTATAGTGGTCAGTGTAGTATAGTGGTCAGTGTAGTATAGTGGACAGTTTAATGTAGTATAGTGGACAGTGTAGTATGGTGGTCAGTATAATGTAGTATGGTGGACAGTGTAGTATGGAGGACAGTGTAGTGTAGTGGTCAGTGTAGTGTAGTATAGTGGACAGTGTAGTGTAGTGTAGTGGACAGTGAAGTATAGTGGTCAGTGTAGTGTAGTATAGTGGTCAGTGTAGTATGGTGGTCAGTATAGTGTAGTATAGTGGACAGTGTAGTGTAGTATGGTGGACAGTGTGGTAGGGTGGTCAGTATAGTGTAGTATAGTGGTCAGTGTAGTGTAGTATAGTGGACAGCGTAGTGTAGTATAGTGGACAGTGTAGTATGGTGGTCAGTATAGTGTAGTATAGTGGTCAGTGTAGTGTAGTATAGTGGACAGTGTAGTGTAGTATAGTGGACAGTGTAGTATGGTGGTCAGTATAGTGTAGTGCAGTGGTCAGTGTAGTATAGTGGACAGTGTAGTGTAGTATAGTGGTCAGTGTAGTATGGTGGTCAGTATAGTGTAGTATAGTGGTCAGTGTAGTGTAGTATAGTGGACAGTGTAGTATAGTGGACAGTGTAGTGTAGTATAGTGGACAGTGTAGTATGGTGGTCAGTATAGTGTAGTACAGTGGTCAGTGTAGTATAGTGGACAGTGTAGTGTAGTATAGTGGTCAGTGTAGTATGGTGGTCAGTATAGTGTAGTATAGTGGTCAGTGTAGTGTAGTATAGTGGACAGTGTAGTATAGTGGACAATGTAGTGTAGTGTAGTGGTCAGTGTAGTATAGTGGTCAGTGTAGTATAGTGGACAGTGTAGTGTAGTGTAGTATAGTGGACAGTGTAGTGGTCAGTGTAGTGGACAGTATAGTGGTCAGTGTAGTATAGTGGACAGTATAGTATAGTGGTCAGTATAGTGGTCAGTGTAGTATAGTGAACAGTATAGTATAGTGGTCAGTGTAGTGGACAATGTAGTGTAGTGGACAGTGTAGTTCTCAGTGTAGTGGACAGTGTAGTGTGTAGTGGTCAGTATAGGAATCAGGTAGGTCAGTACTATTGTATTTGAAGGGACTCAGGGATAGCTAAAAGTCCGCAGGTTAGGGGGGCGCAAATTACTTGCCTTGCCCCGGGTGCTGACAACCCACGCTACGCCACTGCAAACACCTCCCCCATGTACCTACAGTTATTCATAGCATTTCTCGCCTGTCAATGTTCAGACAGTTTTTATAATAGCTTTTATAATAATACACAGGCTATCACATCACTTTTTTTCCAGGCGTTAGTTTTGTGGTTAGGACAAAACTAAACCAAGACTTCCATCTTCTCAGTAGAAACATCTCTCTTACTTCTAACTTCAGAGTAACAATATATTTAAAGGAGTAATAACCCAAAACAATAAATATATATTAGGGGGGCTCTCAACCACCTCTTTCAACTGTAACTGTACGTCATTACTTTGACGTTAAATGCCACCGCTTCCCTGTCATTTCTGTGTTTACCAGAGCCGTCGGTAAGCCAGTGCTGCCAATGGCTAGGCAAGAAGTTGAGTGAGGGCAAGATAGTCCCCAGATGCCCATGGAGGACCAAAGCAAACTCCGACGTCACTTCCGTTCCTTGGGCAGATAAACAGGATTTTTTTTTCTTAGAGTTAAATTTTTTTTTTTTTGCTTTTATGGGTAAATGAGAGATCTGGTGTCTTTTTGACCCCAGATCTCTCAATAAAGAGGACTTGTCATGCTTATTTCTATTACAAAGGATGTTTAATAGGAATAAAAGTGATAAAAAAAAAATAAAAGGCACAGTGTAAAAATAAAAAGTAAAAGAAAGAAAGAAAGAAAAAAAAAAAAATTTAGGCGGCCCATCCCTCCATGCTCGCGAGCAGAAGCGAACGCATACGTAAGTCGCATAGTGAGTCGTGAGGTATCTCCACAATCGTTAGTGTAAGAGCAATAATTCTAGTGCAGGACCTCCTCTGTAACTCTAAACTGGTAACCTCTAAACATTTTTAAAAATTTGCCTATGGGACACCTCCAACCTAGCTACCCAGGTCGAGACGGCAGTGCTGGGATCCCTAGAGGCGCTCAAATTTTTGCTTTTTCGAGGCCCTCGAGCCCCTTATCCACTGACACCCTCCATGCGCACCACACTGCGTGCATGGGGGCAGGTCTCAAATTAGAAAAATACCCTCAACAGGCAATCTCACCCAATGCTCCCCTTTGGATAAACCCAACCCTGGAGCACATCTGTAAACTACCTGAGCCTCATGCCTGGACCAAATTTAACATCAAAACGGTGGCACAGATTATCTCAGATCAATCCCTAGTCCCGCTCTGCAAACTAAACTCAGATTTTAATATACCACAGTCCTATTTTTTCCGATTCCTTCAACTCTCCCATGCCTTCGGTCGCCAATTCTCCAACTCCCCTCCTCCACTAGTCCAATCTTCACTGGAGGACCTTCTTAGATCAGATTGTGCGAAAAAACCCACTTCTCAATTATATTCACACCTGACTGTCACCTCCCTCCCGACTATGGAAAAGCTAAGATCTAAATGGTCCCATGACATCCCAAATTTTGACAACGATGACTGGGATGACATATGGGATTTCCCATTTAGCTCCCTGGTCTTTCTGAGAGATCGCCTGATCCAATTCAAGATAGTCCATCGGGCATATTTTACCCCTCACAGACTACATAAAATGAACCCCAACTCCCCTCCCGGATGTTGGAGATGTGGTGGGACTCCTGGGGACTTCACCCACATCTTCTGGACCTGTCCGGCAATTGTTGGATACTGGGGGGAGATATTGGACTTTATCACACAAATCACCTCTGTGCCACTACAACCATCAATGTCAATCTGCATACTAGGCCTGGTAGAACAACTAATTCCTACGATGGCGGGACGCACACTGGTGGGATTGCTCCTGTTCTATGCCCCTAAAGCTATAGCCCTTAGTTGGCGCAAACCAAACCCCCCTCTCTCTCCCTGTGGAAACAATTAATTAACAATAGCTTACCTCTGTATAAAGATACATATGACAACAGAGGCTGCCCCAACAAATATAGCAAAGTCTGGTCTAAGTGGCTGGCAGATCCCTCCACCGCCTCAGAGGCCTCTCAGTAGACCCCAATTACAAAGTAGCTCCCAAGCAGGTGCCAGGTGTACACAATAATCTACAATATGCTATCTTACCATGTACAACTGTACATAGCACCACCTCATGACCCAGTAAACTGTACCACTATGATTGATTTCACAATATATATTTCATGAATAAGATTCCTGCAAGGATCACATAGACATCATATAAGACCAATGTATGTTTAACTGTTTGTTCTTTTTTTCTGTTTTTGTTTCTCTTTTTAAAAATCAATAAAAAGACTTTGAAAAAAAAAATTTGCCTATGGAGATTTTTAAGTAACGTAGTTTGTTCGCCATTCCATAAGTGTGCGCAATTTTAAAGCATGACATGTTACATATCTATTTACTCAGCGTAACATCATCTTTCAGATTGTATTAATAAATGGCCTAAGTTTACTGTTCTATTTTTTTGTTTTTTTTATTCACTAAAGTGTATTTTTTCCAAAAAAAATGCGTTTGAAAGACCACTGCTAAAAAAATACATAATGTTTGGGGGTTCTAAGTAATTTTCTAGCAAAAAATACAGATTTGTACTTGTTAACAACAAATGTCAAAAAAAGGCCAGGTCAGCAAGTTGTAATGCTCTAGACAAAACGTTATATTTTTTTCAGTTTTTGGACAGAGGGGTGAGAGGTTAGAACTTCTGTTTTATAGCAGTCTGGGGAATTCTGGGGAATTCACCCTCACTATTTGTCATAATGACCATTGGCACCAGTACAGAAAAGAAATGTGGGAAATCCAAAATTTTCCAGCTGTCACCAGAACAGGAGCTGGTGTAAAAACTTTGAATGGGGGCAACTGTCCTGTTACAACTGTGTAAGGAAGGAATTTCCTCTCACTTTGTGGGAGAACACAACACACTTTCTTTTTTGTTGTTGTAACAGGAAGTGAGGAGAAATCTCCCTAAGTTGAGGGCCCCAGATCATTTTTACCAAGTTACAGCGGCCGACCACTGTCAATGGTAGCTTGATCCAACCAGCTTTTTTTTATTGAAACTTTTGAATCAGGGGGTTAACATTCAACTAAACATAATTATCTAATTTGGGATGTACAACTATGCCCAGATATGGAAAAGTCTCCACTACTCTAATTTGTTCTGCCACGTGAGACATGGGTGAACCCACCGGATCCAGAGGTAGAAGCGTGGACTTGTCCCAATTTATCTGGAAGCCAGAATAGGATCCAAATCTGTGTATCAAAGCCATGAAATGTGACAGAGAATTGGAGGTGTCTCCCACCACAAAAATTTTAATCGGACAGGGGTTCTAATCCTTTCCTACTCTACACAACGCTAAAAAAAAGGTTTGGTTAGAAGCAACAGAAATAAAATGTTCTTGCACAACTGAATATTTCAAAGTAGATATAATTTAACTTTACAGACCCTCGCTAACCTATTCACTATGTTATTTTAAAACACCCTGTGAAAGCCACTGTCAGCCTCCTCCATTGGTGTATTTTCCAAGTGACTGGTAATCCATCCCTGCAGATGTGCCATCTTGTCATGGCTGGGCTCAGCCCTTCCTTCTCTTAGCTGGCCGCTCAGCTGTCGGCTAATTGCCAGCTCCTTTCTCTCCACAGTGACTCAGCTGTTGATGATCTGCTCGTCAGTCCTGCCTACTTAGGGCTCTTTCACACGAACGATCCGTTCAGGTCCGCCTGTCAGTTTTTTAGGCGGACCTGAACGGACTCTCCATAGACCTCTATGGAGCTTTGGATGTCAGAGGTGACATGTCCGCTGACATCCGACCCGCTCTGATCCGAAAAAGTGTAATGGAGGAATAACCTACTTTTCCATCCATTTTCGGATCGGATCGGGTGACGACGGACACTACGGTCCGTCGTCATCTGATCCCCCATAGGGGAGAGCGGCGCTCTGACAGGTCCGTCACTGCACAGTGTGCAGCGACGGACCTGTCATCTGCCTGCTCAGTGGGGATCGCTCCGATCCCCGCTGAGCAAGCGGATGTTCACGGGGCAGATCATCACGGATCCGCCCCGTGTGAAAGGACCCTTAAAGCCGTCCATCTCACTTCATCTCTGCCTTCGCCTTTGGTCACATCTCTGAGACTTTCTCCTGCGTTCCTGTTGAAGACTTGCTCGACTGACGTCCCTTCTGGCTCCTGATCCTGCTTGCTGTACTACTACGTTGATCTCTGGCTCTCTGACATTGGCATTGGCTGACTACCCGATCTAATTACTGAACTCTGGCTATGTATTGACTACGCTTACTCTGTTTACCTTTTTATTATTATTAAACAAGTGTGATTAACTGTACTTCTGTCTCGGACTGATTCATGGTTTCTGACACATCTACAGCAAGTCCCCTCACAATGACATCATCGCTTTAGTTCAGTGGTCTCCAAACTGTGTTCCGAGGGCCGGATGTGGACTTTGCTAGCTTTTATTTCGCCCTTGGGGCATTATTCCTCCCACCGATACAAGGCCCTATTCCTTCCACTGACACCTACAAAAGGGGCATAATTCCTCTCACTGATACCAACAATGGGGCACTATTCCTACCAATGACCCCAACAAGAAGGCACTATTCCTCCCACTGACATCAATGATGGGGCATTGTTTACTCCCATTGACACAACGGCATTTCTACTCTCACTGGCCACAGTCTGGCCCCCTCAAAGTCAGGACAGTAAACTAGCCCTTTGTTTAGAAGGTTTGGACACCCCCCATTTAGTCCATTTTCTGTATTCTTTTGGATCCTGAGAAAACCCTGCTGCTAGGAGGGAAGACGTGTCTATGTCATGTAGGTGGTGATGTGAACACCAGAAGAAGGACCCACCTCTTGTGCACAAAAAAGGAGAGAAGACTCCAGGGGAATGAAGCCAAAACATGGCAATTAATGTTTTTTTTAGTGTAGAAATTAGCTAGAGGTGGGTGAGGTGTGTGCAGGGAGCCTGAATTCAGCATTAAAGGCCTATTTAAGGCCTTTTAAGGCCTATTTACTAAAAATTTCCTCAAAGCTTAGCACATTAAAGCAAGTATATTATTGTGGATGTTATCTTAATCATAAGTGACTCATAAATTATTCACAATGGGTCTGTGGTTTTTCATAGAACCAAAAAAAAGCTTGCATGCCTTTAAAAATACATGATAGATGCCAGAAATTATAGGCACAATAACATAATTTGAATCATAGAAACCATGTCTTGTCTTGTAATCTGGCAGAAAATAGGTGTCTCTTAAAGTTACAAATCATTTATTTAAAGGTATGCTCCTGTCAATCATTAATATTTAGCATTTAAATAACTGGACTTTCAGTATCATTATCCCTTCATGATGAACATAAAATTAAATGAGATCCTATAGTTTGAAGAGATTGGGTCATTTCACACATTGTGGCCTGTAGGATCCTAGTGTCTTTTTCCATCTTTGTTCTTTACTCGGGTATTTACTCCTAATTATCACTAAAGTGCCAGGGCACCGTCCACATGTTAAAGAGATTGTAAACCCTGGGATAAAACCAAACCCCCCCCCCCAAAAAAAAAAAAAATGAGCAGACTTGATTGAAAGGCAACAATGACTCAAATAACCACTCTTTACAACCAAGATATGCAGTTAACTATTTCTGAACACACAACACACCAAACCTTGAAGCAGATGGGCTACAACAGCAGAAGACCACACTGGGTGCCACTCCTGCCAGCTAAGAACCAGAAACTGAGGTTACAATTCACACAGGCTCACCAAAATTGGACAATAGTTGATTGTAAAAACATTGCCTTGTATCAACGGTTTAAGCTGGTGGTGGTGTAATGGTTAGACATGTGCAGAATGAAAAAACTTGTTTAGTTTAGTTTCGGATAGGTTCGTTATGTTACTAATTAAGTTTTAGTGATTCGTTTTGGAATTTGTTTAGTTTAGTTTAATTTTGTTTTGTTTATTCATTTTCTAACGAATTCCAAATTTTTGAACTATTCGAATTCAAATTTGTTGAAAAATGATTGACTGGTTCTAATTCTGTGTAAAGAATACCTGTTTTTTAAGGAGTGGGTCAGGAAGCCGGCCGCCGGGTCATTAACAACCAATGACTCATCAGCTGCCAGTAGGGAGGCCCGCTGACAGCTGATGCTGGCAATGATTTTAGAAAAAAAAACAGCGTGGGGTCCTTCCTGAATTCATACCAGACCCTTATCCGAGCATGCAGCATACATGGTACCCAGTGTATAAAGTAAGTAAAAACATGTTTTTTGACAAGTAATTAAAAAAAATGTCCCCATTGCCAGTTGTCAATCACGATGCTTGCCACACTCCCACCCCCCCCCCCCCCCCCAAAAAAAACGAAAAAACAAACAAATTAAGGGGCGGAGTCACCCGATGATGTCATTGGGTGACACCACTTCTTGTGTCACCATCGACCCACCATTTTTCGGTCGATGATGTCACAGGAAGGCAGGGCCACCCGGTCACGTCGCCGGGTGACACTGCCCCTTAGCTACTTCAGAATTGTCAGACGGCGGAGCAGACAGGCTGCGGAAGCCTTTGACGAGACCGGTGTTTTTTGTTCTTTTTTTTTTGGGTCCAGCGCTGGCAGGCTTTGTGATTGATAATGGATCTACATTGGGGGACATTTTTTTTTTAAAGGAATCGTCAAAAACTCATGCTGTATCTTTACTCACTTTTTTTGGTGAATGGGCAGGGGTACTATGTACCCCATACTCATTCACATGGCTGGGGATCTGGGGGCCCCCTTGCCCCAAAGCACTCCCCCTGTTTAGGGCACGTGACCTGGTATGGTTCAGGAGTGGGGCGCTCACTCGTCCTGCCCTTTTCTGGCCTGCCAGGCTGCATGCTCTGATAAGGGTCTGGTATGGTTTGGACCTTTGGGGGGACCCCACGCCGTTTTTTTTATTTTAGTGTGGGGTTCCCCCTAAAATCCATACCAGATCCGAAGGGCCTGGGATAAATAGGGGGAGGGGACACAGAATATTTAATTGTTGGCATTTTCTTGTTTACATTTCAGCTGTCAGTGGGGAAGCTGCTGACAGCTGATGAGTCATCGGTTGTTAAGGACGCGTAGGCCTGCTTCCCAGCCTGCTTCTTAACAACAAGCTACTCTTCACACAGAATTTGAATCGTTCGATCATTTTCAACCGTTCCGAATTCAAATCGTTCTGAAAATGAGAGATTTGTAAGAAAACGAATATATGAAACAATATTAAATGAATTTCAATGAAATTCTTTACTATTTCACTCTGAGATTCGGATACATTCGAATCTCTGAATAACCAACAATTAGTCCATATTTATATTCAGAACAGAACTAATTGCACATGTCTAGATATGGTGTGGGAGATATTTTCCTGGCACACTTTGGGCCACTTAGTACCAATTGAGCATAGTTTAAATGCGACTAAATGATTATTGTTGCTGACCATGTCCATCCCACTTATGACTACAGTGTACCCATCTTCTGATGGCTACTTCCAGCAGGATAATGCACCATGTTACAAAGGAACAGTATGGTTGAAAAAGGGGGGAAGAACAACCCTAATAGGACCTCTCCAATCCGGGCCAACCTTTTTCTAAAAATGTTATTTTTTTTAGGACTATTGCGGTAGCAAAGGGATATAAACCAATTTGTATAAAATCTTTGAATTTATTAAAGACGTTAAAATAATCCATACAGGGATATACATATAATTTAACACAAACAATACATGTTTACAGCAATGTTGACTCAAAACTTAATAATAGTGCCTATACAGGTGTTATTATTATTAAATTTTGAGTCAACATTGCTGTAAACATGTATTGTTTGTGTTAAATTATATGTATATCCCTGTATGGATTATTTTAACGTCTTTAATAAATTCAAAGATTTTATACAAATTGGTTTATATCCCTTTGGTACCGCAATAGTCCTAAAAAAAAAAAAAAAAGAAAAGAAAAAGGTTGGACCGTATTGGAGAGGTCCTATTAGGGTTGTTCTTCCCCCCCCTTTTTCAACCATACTGTTCCATATAGATTAAGGATGATGGTACCTAATAACTATTTAATATTCTGACAACTCCATGGGGTGGCACTCTTTTGATATTTGAACCATGTTACAAATGACAATGAGTTCACTGTACTCCAATGGCCTCCACGGTCACCAGATCTCAATCCATTAGAGCACCTTTGGGATGGGGTGGAACGGGAGATTCACATCATGGATGTGCAACTGACAAATGTGCAGCAACTGCGTGATGCGATCATGTCAATATGTACCAAAATCTCTGAGGAATGTTTCCAACACCTTGTTGAATCTATTCCATGAAGAATTAAGGCAGTTCTGAAGGCAAAAGGGGGTCCAACCCGATACTAGCAAGGTGTACCTAATAAAGTGTCCATTGAGTGTTTATACGTTTACAGAAAAATTTAGTTATTCTTGAAATTTACTTGGGTGTCACAGTCTACTTGATAAGTGGCTGTTTTTTTTTTATCTTTGTAGCAATATTGTGCAGAGCAGGTGATTGCTGATCAAATTGAAACTCCTCCAGCTAGTTACAGTATGTATATTGTTTACATTACTCTAAATGTCAGCATATGGAAATTAAAACATATGTAAAATATGCCAAATGTAAAAGTGTAATATATTGCAGCTTGAGCCAAATAATAAAAAGTAGGCGCCTACTTTATACACCAAATCCTGTGAACCTTTGGTATGTTCAAAGTGTTGGAAATGTGAATATAGTGTAGCTGGCCATTTAAGTGTAACCACACTTAAAGTGTTTGTTAAGCTTTTTTTTTTTTTTAAACTGCCAGCCGCTCTATTAGTGGCTGGCATACAACACTGTATAAATCCTTTCTAAAAATGAGCAGTGTAAATAGCTATTTAGAGCTGTCTTCAGGCCGGTCACGTGACTTGCGGCCGCTTTTCAGCTCCGATACACGGCTACCGCAGGAGGGACCGCGATCTCCCTCTGGCGTCAGCCGGGGAGATCACGTGGCCGCTCGGCTCCTCCTGCAGTAGCCATGTCTCGGAGCTGAAAAGCTGCCGCTGGTCACATGACCGGCCTGAAGACAGCTCTAAATAGCTATTTACACTTCTCGTTTTTAGAAAGGATTTATACAGTGTTGTATGTCAGCCTTTAATGGAGAGGCTGGCAGTGACAATTTTAGGTTTCAATAATAACGGCAGGGGGGGGGGCAGAGACAAAGACAGAGAGGGAGCTGACAGGGAGGAAGGAGGGGGTGAGGGGGAGAGAGGAGAGCAGAGCAGGGCAGCGTATGACGGAGGGGCGCATTTTGACCACGGTGATCAGGGCGGAGCAGCCCTGGTTATCGTGGTCAGTTTAGAGAGGGCATACAGGAAGTGGCAGATTCAGGGTTTTTATTTTACAGTTTAGAGGGGGGCAGATTACACAGCAGAAGCACTGTGCTGCTAAATCTGCTTTAAAGGACCAGGATCTGTATTTTTTTTTTTGGGGGGGGGGGGGTTAACAAACACTTTAAGCCCTAAAAATGTAGATAAGAAAAATGTTTGGTACTCACACTTCAAATAAAATAAAAAATTAAATCCAGTGTCTGACTACATAAAATAAAATAAATGAAAAAAAACCCCCACAGTATATAAAAAGTCCCACATAACCAATGTGGAAAAAGTACTGTGTGCTTTCTTCCCAACACACCTTAATAAGCCACTCCTGTGCTCCATCACACCTGTCTTCCTGAAAACGCTATTATAGCGCAACAATTAGAGGCGGTACTACCCACGCCAGCTTCCCAGTAAGTCATGGTGTCACATCCGAATTCTGGGTTTTGGAAGCACACCGGCTCTAGTGAGTGGAGCGCTGGCAGTACCAGTGTAAATAGGCTGTGTGTATTGGTGCCTCGGCACTGGGCATCAATAAATGTCAGTGCATAGATTTTAAACCTTTTGTGAATGTTTTTACTCAATAAATACTGCACTATGATAGTATTTCTGTTTTTGTGCTGAGTATCATTATCTGGGAAAGAACTAAGGAGAAAGATCCATTGGAAGGGAAATTTGGTTATCTACAAGATCAGATGAAGGCTCCCCCTGGTGTTTAATAAAGCGCTATACAACCACCTTAACCAAGGGGTCACATTTATTGTGGTGAGTGCATTGGTGTGTCACACATGGTGGATCACAGTAGTGGCTTATCAAGAAGTGGCAGGAAAATAGCACAGATCACTTTTTTCACATTGGTTATGTGGGGCTTTTTATATATTGTGTTTTTTTTTTTCATTTATTTTATTTTATGTAGTCTGACACTAGTTTTGATGTTTTTATTAGTTTGACGTGTGACTGCCAAATCTTTTTCTTCTTTACAATATATTGCAACTTACCAACCCTTAAATGTGGTGGCTACATTTGTTTTGTTTTTTAGGCTTTTTCCTTTATTTTCACCTAGAGATCAGGCCAGTAAGCTGTTTTTTTTTCAACTTCCTTTAACAGGCCAAGCTGTCCATCAAAAGTGGCAAAAGTTAGAGAGCTGAAACAAACCATTAAACACTGACAGGTGTGCTTACAAAGGCCAGCTTTTATTCATTTATGTAAAATCCTTATCCAAAGTGGAAAAAAAAACTGTTGCTGTAACTGCATTACAAATGTTAGCAGGAGCCCAGCTTTAATTTGTTATTTAAATTCATCTAAATCTGCTTACGCAACTAACATTTCCCCCTCCCCAGATTGAAAATGCTCTTCTTCAAGGGTGTCTCTTTATTGCTCCTCCAGTGGGGTGGAGCCACTCTATGCTGCGTACACACAGTCGGAATTTCCGACAACAAATGTTCGATGTGAGCTTGTTGTCGGTTTCCGACCGTGTGTAGGCTCCATCGGACATTTGCTGTCGGAATTTCCAACAACAAAAATTTGAGAGCTGGATCTCAAATTTACCGACAACAAAATCCGTTGTCAGAAACTATGATCGCATGTACACAATTCCGACGCACAAAGTTCCACTCGTGCTCGGAATCAAGCAGAAGAGCCGCACTGGCTATTGAACTTCATTTTTCTCTGCTCGTCGTACGTGTTGTATGTCACCGCGTTCTTGGCTTTCGGAATTTCCGACAACATTTGTGTGACCGTGTGTATGCAAGACAAGTTTGAGCCAACATCCGTCGGAAATAAATCCACGGTTTTGTTTTCGGACTGTCCAATCGTGTGTACACAGTATAATGCTCCGTACACACGATCGGATTTTCCGCCAACAAATGTTGGATGTGAGCTTGTTGGTGGAAAGTCCGACCGTGTGTATGCTCCATCAAACATTTGTTGGCGGACTTTCCGCCAACAAATGTTGGCTAGCAGGGCCTCAAATTTTCCGCCAACAAATGTTTGTTGTCGGACTTTCTGATCGCGTGTATACAAGCCCGTCGGACAAAAGTCCACGCATGCTCGGAATCAAGTACGAGCTGGAGATATAACTAGCATTCGCAATGGAGATATCACGTACGTCTTGTACGTCACTACGTTCGTAATTGTTGGCCAACATTTGTGTAACCGTGTGTATGCAAGACAAGTTGGAGCCAACATCCTCCAAACAAAAATCCATGGTTTTGTTGTCGGAAAGTCTGATCGCGTGTACAGGGCATAAGACTGGAAGCGTGTTAGTGGCCGAAATACCAGGTGAAAATAACATTTAAAAAAGCCTAAAAAAAGAATGCGTATGCATCTACCACATTTATGGATTGATATGCTGCCAAAACATTTGGATCTGGTTTAAAGCAAACCCCAGCATCTGTGAATCTCAGGAGAATGGTTGTACAACACAGAATCATTTGTTAAGAGCCTGCAACTCTTAAGGCCCATACACACGATCGGACTTTTTGACAACAAACATGCAAATGAGCTGTTTTGGAGCAACATCGGCTCCACCGGACAAACTTTTTCTGTTTCCATCGGACTTTTCTTGGCTGTGTGAACGCACAAACTTTCCAGCAGCAAAAGTCCGATGGAGCAAAGTCCGATCGTGTGTACACAAAAGCATCAGACTTTTGTACAAACTACAGTACGCGGCCGCGAGAATTTTTCCAGCGCGAATCTCGCTGGTTCTCGGCGACAGGGTACTGTACATCTTGCGCTGGCTGCAATAGGAAAAACACATTTTCCTATTGCGGCGAGCGCGAGAGGGAATTCCCCTCTGGGGGCATACCAGGCCCTTAGGTCTGGATTTTAAGGGGAACCCCCTATGCCGAAAAAAATGGCGTGGGGGTCCCCCCCAAATCCATACCAGACCCTTATCCGAGCACGCAGCCCGGCCGGTCAGGAAAGGGGGTGGGGACGAGCCCCCCCTCTTGAGCCGTACCAGGCCGCATGCCCTCAACATGGGGGGTGGGTGCTTTGGGGGAGGGGGGCCCAAAGCACCTTGTCCCCATGTTGATGAGGACAAGGGCCTCTTCCCGACAACCCTGGCTGTTGTAATAAGGGGGCCCCCAGATCCCGGCCCCCCACCCTATGTAACTGAGTATGGGGTACATCGTACCCCTACCCATTCACCTGGGGATAAAAAGTGTAAAAAAAAAAACACACTACACAGGTTTTAAAAGTATTTTTATTAGGCTGCTCCGGGGGGCTTCTTCCGACTTCGGGGGTCTCTCCGGCCTCTTCTCCCGATGTTCGGTTCTTCTCCCGGTGTTCGGCCTCTTCTCCCGCTCTCTAGTTCTTCTGCCGGGCTCCTCCGCTATCTTCTGCTCTTTTGCCGCTCTTTTGCTAGCGGAGGAGCCCGGTCTTCAGAGATGTCTTCTTTCCTCTTCTCTTCCAGAGATGTTGACACGACGCTCTCTCCAGCTGTAATGCTGTCTGTGCGCTCCGCTATGACTTATATAGGTGGTGACCCCGCCCCCTATGACATCACAGTCCCGAGGCCAGAGAGACCCCCGAAGTCGGAAGAAGACCCCCGGAGCTGCCTAATAAATTACTTTTAAAACCTGTGTAGTGTAATTTTTCTATTGACACTTTTTTTACCAGGTGAATGGGTAGGGGTACGATGTACCCCATACTCATTCACATAAGGTGGGGGGGGCCGGGATCTGGGGGCCCCCTTATTAAAGGGGGCTTCTGGATTCCGATAAGCCCTCCGCCCGCAGACCCCGACAACCAACAGCCAGGGTTGTCAGGAAGAGGCCCTTGTCCTCATCAACATGGGGACAAGGTGCTTTGGGGGAGGGGGGCCGCACGGCCCCCCCTCCCCCAAAGCACCCACCCCCCGTGTTGAGGGCATGCAGCCTGGTACAGCCCAGGAGGGGGGGCGCTCGCTCGTCCCCACCCCCTTTCCTGACCGGCCGGGCTGCGTGCTCGAAAAAGAGTCTGGTATGGATTTGGGAGTAACCCCTATGCCTTTTTTTTCAGCGCAGGGGTTCCCCTTAAAATCCATACTAGACCTAAGGGCCTGGTATGTTCTTGGAGGGGAACCCATGCCGGTTTTGTTAAAATTTGGCGTGGAGTTCCCCCTCAAGATTCATAGCAAACAGTGCCTGGCATTGGTGGGGATTCAGGTTGGATCCCCGAACCAGTGTGAACCCGGCTCGCAAGGTGTCAATCTGCCGATAAAAGCGGCGAGATTGACACAATATCAGACAGCAATACAGAAGTTGACCCAAGGGTGGTGATAAAGTGCTGAAAACCCACGTGATTTGGTGAAAGTTGGCTGGAAAAGTCCTGCTGTCTGTATGCAATACAAACTTATGGCCAACGCCCTTTGTACAAAAATCCACAGGAAAGTTTGTACAAAGTCCTATTGTGTATATGGGGCTTAACAAGTACAACTGTAAAATACTTGCAGTGAACTGGGTAGAATAATTTACAGTGTATAGTTTCCTGAATGGCAATGGAGTTTCACCATAAAGGGAATCCATACATCATCAAATCTAATCTTGTCAATCCAACTGCTAGGTGACTTGTGAGTGTATACAAACCCGAAAAATCTATTTTCAGTATATTCAGCATCGTTATTCACTTTTTACAATTTTCTTATATTTTTTGTGAAGTGGTGGCAAAGTTTCTTGCTTGACGATTCTGAAAGTAACAGTACTTCTGTTTTCAGGCTTAAAACGCTGCCTTGCGGTTAGCAGAAGCATTGTCTTTTGATGTGCAAATTTAGGGACATGGTTCCTCGGCCCCCCATCAAGATGAATATGTATTGTTGGCCTTCAGCTGGCCATTAGGCTGCCTATCAGGTCTGAACATGCCTTCTGCAAATGTGCACATGTGATAACAGTATGTCAAAGAATAGTGTGCATCTTTTGTCTCAACATTGCATGGACTCACACTCAGAATTTTTAGTCTGAGTGCCTAGCTTTCACCTGTGATCCCTTTTTGGGAATTAAGGCTGTACTGTGTGACATGCCAGCTTGGGACCCTAATGCCGCGTACACACGAGCGGACATTACGGCGGACTTTGCCAGGCGGACTTTTCGACGTACTTTCCGACGGACTTTGTGAATGAACGGACTTGCCTACACACAATCCACCAAAGTCCGTCGAATTCGTACGTGATGACGTACGACCGGACTAAAACAAGGAAGTTCATAGCCAGTAGCCAATAGCTGCCCTAGCGTGGCTTTCTGTCCGTCGAACTAGCATACAGACGGCGGACTTTTCGACCGGACTCGATTTCAACGGATAAATTTTAAACAAGTTTCAAATCTAATTCCGTCCAACTTTTGAGAAAACAAAGTCCGCTGGAGCCCACACACATCGAATTGTCCGACGAAATCCAGTCCGCCGGGCAAAGTCCGCCGTAATGTCCGCTCGTGTGTACGCGGCATTAGTGAGTTAACAGGAATACAGGTATATTTATGGTCTCCAGCAACAATTATAATTCATAGGATGGCAGCTTTAAAACAAGTCAATATGTTCAATCTCTGCCCTGTTAGATCTGCATCTGCATTCTGCTGAGTTGGTAAAGGAAGATCTTGCTTAGTCTGAGTTCAGCAACATTAGACCCCTGTGCAATAAAATAGAACAGCAACTGCAAGCCAGGCCTGATTGTCCAACTTTAACAGCTAAACATTTTAATTCTCAGTGATCGTTTTGTCATTAAGTTGCACAAAACCCTAACCTCAAACCTATTTGACACCTTTGGAATTAATGAATTGGAAGGCTGTGGCTGCATGGAAGCAAAACCTATAAACTTTCTATATTTATACTTTTGGGTTGATGGTGAAATGCTGTATCCGGTGCCCTGATACTTTTAGTTATATGGTATATACAGTGCCTTGCAAAAGTATTCGGCCCCCTTGAACTTTTCAACCTTTTGCCACATTTCAGGCTTCAAACATAAAGATATAAAATTTTAATTTTTTGTGAAGAATCACCAACAAGTGGGACACAATTGTGAAGTGGAACGAAATCTATTGGATATTTTAAACTTTTTTAGCAATTAAAAAACTGAAAAGTGGTGCGTGCAAAATTATTCGGCCCCTTTACTTTCAGTGCAGCAAACTCACTCCAGAAGTTCAGCGAGGATCTCTGAATGATCCAATGTTGTCCTAAATGACTGATGGTGATAAATAGAATCCACCTGTGTGTAATCAAGTCTCTGTATAAATGCACCTGCTCTGTGATAGTCTCAGGGTTCTGTTGAAAGCGCAGAGAGCATCATGAAGACCAAGGAACACACCAGGCAGGTCCGTAATACTGTTGTGGAGAAGTTTAAAGCCGGATTTGGATACAAAAAGATTTCCCAAGCTTTAAACATCCCAAGGAGCACTGTGCAAGTGATCATTTTGAAATGGAAGGAGTATCAGACCACTGCAAATCTACCAAGACCTGGCTGTCCCTCTAAACTTTCAGCTCAGACAAGGAGAAGACTGATCAGAGATGCAGCCAAGAGGCCCATGATCACTCTGGATGAACTGCAGAGAACTACAGCTGAGGTGGGAGAGTCTGTCCATAAGACAACAATCAGTCGTACACTGCACAAATCTGCCCTTTATGGAAGAGTGGCAAGAAGAAAGCCATTTCTCAAAGATATTCATAAAAAGTCTTGTCTAAAGTTTGCCACAAGCCACCTGGGAGACACACCAAAAATGTGGAAGAAGGTGCTCTGGTCCAATGAAACCAAAATCGGACTTTTTGGCCACAATGCAAAACGATATGTTTGGCGTAAAAGCAACACAGCTCATCACACTCAACACACCATCCCCACTGTCAAACATGGTGGTGGCAGCATCATGGTTTGGGCCTGCTTTTCTTCAGCAGGGACAGGGAAGATGGTTAAAATTGAGGGGAAGATGGATGCAGCCAAATACAGGACCATTCTGGATGAAAACCTGTTGGAGTCTGCAAAAGACCTGAAACTGGGACGGAGATTTATCTTCCAACAAGACAATGATCCCAAACATACAGCAAAATCTACAAAGGGATGGTTCACAAATAAACGTATCCAGGTGTTAGAATGGCCAAGTCAAAGTCCAGACCTGAATCCAATCGAGAATCTGTGGAAAGAGCTGAAAACTGCTGTTCACAAACGCTCTCCATCCAACCTCACTGAGCTCGAGCTGTTTTGCAAGGAAGAATGGGCAAGAATTTCAGTCTCTCGATGTGCAAAACTGATAGAGACATACCCCAAGCGACTTGCAGCTGTAATCGCAGCAAAAGGTGGCTCTACAAAGTATTAACACAAGGGGGCCGAATAATTTTGCACGCCCCACTTTTCATTTTTTTATTAGTTAAAAAAGTTTCAACAATCCAATAGATTTCGTTCCACTTCACAATTGTGTCCCACTTGTTGGTGATTCTTCACAAAAAATAAAAATTTTATATCTTTATGTTTGAAGCCTGAAATGTGGTAAAAGGTTGAAAAGTTCAAGGGGGCTGAATACTTTCGCAAGGCACTGTATATTACATGTAGCGCCCTGGCCCTGGGCTGGCTAAATTTAGTATATACTGTAGCTCTGCTGTATTAAGCTGTGCTATAATTTCATTTTTCAAGTCTTCTCAGGTTTTTCCTAAACTTGATGGCTGATTGCTTCTGCCTGCTGCTGGAAGAATATTCAGCAATGGAGTGGGAGGACCAAGGTTATGAATGTTTATTGGACTCTAATCAATCCCTGGGAGGCTAACCCAGACAGTTTGGCTGGGCAGAAGATAAATATTTGAGAGGATTTGATCAGTCTCTCTTCCCTGGGGTTTTCACCTACTGGGAGGGGGCAAATATGTGTGTGTTCCAAGAAAGCTACTACTACTAGGCCTGAGCAAGTGGTATGGGTTAAGGAGCTGAATGAAACTTGCCTTTGGAAGCTTGGCTGGAGAGGTGGGACCCTTCACCTGTAGCTCCACCTGTAGCTCCAGATATGGAAGTATTTCTTGAGGTTAGATGCCAGAAGTTGCTGCTTAAGGACTGTAACTGCTTGCATAGGGTTGCAGATATGCTGGCTGTCCCATTTTCTATTAGCATTATTTTTGAGGCTGCTACTATAGAGCCTGAGACTGCTGGGACAAGATAGTCGGGAAGCTGTCCTCCAAGATTTGTGAATGTATATATGTACTTACATTGTTTGACATACAATATGTCTGTATGTAAAATTAATGCTGACTTCACTTGACTTGACTTGATAAAGGAAACCAGGCCTCCGAAACGCATTGTCATGTCAACCCCAGTGTGTAGTCCATGGCTTGCTTTCATAGCTGTGTGGTGGTGGCTGGTCCGGATGCATGTGCAGTACAGCGGGATTGCCAGAGCTGTGTCCCAGCAGTGTTCATCACGGTCTTCAGGTGTCTATGGCATACAGATTCCTCCACATCTTACAGGGACAGCCCAGGAGAGGAGGATTTACACATATACATGCTGGTTCCTCATCTAAATGTGATTGCAATAGCTGCAAGTGCTTTTATTCCTGTTTGAATAAAGGGAATTACACTAGGGCGGATGTGCGCTCTCTCGTTTTGTCTTTTCTATCTGGTAGACAAACATAAGCTTTTGGGGTCAACCTGGGTCCTTACTGGCACATACCAAATAACAGACTGGCAACTCAAAACTAAACTGAAAAGTATCAAAACAGGAGAGGTTTTACGGCTAGTGGGCTGGTAATGTTCTTTTATTCTTAGAATCACATTAGGATCTGGTACAAAGCTCAGTTCTGACTCACTCGTCATAATACAACTGTTCTGTGGTTTTTCACAGAACCCATTAACTTATCATTCGTAAATAGTTTCTGCAGGTATGAAAATGTGTGGTAGATATTTCAAGTGATAGACAAAAAGGATAAATACATAGGTTTAATATCGTTCAGTTGTAAAGTCGAAATATAAATCAATAAGCTGGTTTTGGTGCAGAATTACTGGCAGTGCAATCAAAATGGGTCTGGATGGTAAATGAGTTCACTTACTTAAATTATTGTAAAATATGATGGGGAGACATATGTAATTACTTCGGTATTGCCATATACTTTTTTTGGTGCACTAGTGGTGACCAGTGGTTGATGCACTAGTGATGAAATGTCGATATCTACATTATTATATTGCAGCAGTACTTTCTGTAGATGGGAGGGAGCACAATGTCACAGGCTTATAAGTATAGCCCAAATAATGGTCATCAGAAGTGGATCTTAAAATCACCAGGGCCTAATACAAAATTTAAACTGTGACCCTTTCAGACCATATATTAAGAACCTTTAACTGTCTGCTCAGCCTCAAAGTGTTACTTAACCCACAACTGTAAAATCAGTCTGTATATGCAGTAAAGCATGCTTGTTATACTCAATGTTGAACCTAAGGGGTTAATTCTCTGCATTGTGTAAAAAGGCTATTTCATCCTGTCTACTCTGATCCTCCCCTTCATCCACAGTCCTCAATCTATCTCCTGGTAAGACAGAGCCTGCACATGCTCAGTTTTGGTGTGTATTGCTAGAGATATTTTTTTTTCTTGGGAGGGTGCATGTGATCAGCACAGGGCCAATCAGCACTGTCCAGACAGAGGGTCAGGGGTCCTGCAGCCTCATAGAACAGTAGACATCAGTAGAATGGAAACTCTTCCTACATGCTTTAACCAGACAGTGATAGAAGTCACAAGACTACTATATACTGCTGATGAGAAAAGGTATTTAGCAGTTTATATTTACTAAAATGTAGCACCCTCTAGTGTGCTAGATGTAGATTTGGTGTTAGTGTAGGTAAAATGTATTTTTAACTCAGGGCTAAGCCTAAGCTATGAATCTGGGTCAGAGTTCAGTGACCCAGGGCTGGGTGACTCATCCTAGCAGCTTCTTTGGTACCACCCCTGTTTTCTGGGACATTAGAGAATGTTCCAGACATAGTGGGTGGAGGTTAGGAGGAGCTGCTTGGAATATGTATGAGGGCCTCAGCCAATCCCCAGTAAAGGGCTGGCAGGGGGCAGGCCACCTCATAAATAGGCATAAGTCATGCCATGGAGTGACAGTCGGGTGGAAGATGCAGATGGAGTGCTGAGGAGGCTGTTGGTGGCCCTTGAGGGTACCCCCTAGTCTGGGGGGGGGGGGGGGCAGGGCTCAGGTGTGGGAAGGATCCTATGAAAACTCACAGTGGAAGCCCTTCCTGGAGGCACGGGACCAAGGAGAGAGGACAGTATGGGCACGTCAGTACGTCTGGTAGATCTTCTGAGAGTCAGCCGGGTGGGCTGGTGAGTGTCAATCTGCAGGACTGTGGGGAGAAGTTAGTCTGGAGGGCTAGTTAAAGGGGCAGCTGCAGCCAGGTGGGTTGGCAGTGCCTAAAAGGGGTGATGCTGGGATCAGTAGCCACAGGAGTGATGTAAGCTAGATGCAGAAATTCTGCTACACACCTAAGGGGCCTTGGGCTCCTGACTGCAATGGGCCATTGCTTTCATCTGACTGAGTGACTGTCAGGTATTCAAAGTGTTCCATCTGGGTTCTGCAAGCAAGTGCGTGCTGGAGGAAGAAGAGAAGCTGTATATAGAGACTGTATATAGGAAGAATTGTCCCTGAAAATGTTATTGAAGTCAAATGGGCATCCCATTTACCTCCCATCCCTATCCAAATTATTATTACCCTCAATAAAAAAACAAAAAAAATTCACAGACTGTTCTCTGACTCAAGAGTGCGTGTGAAAATTCAGTGTGCCTGGCTGTGCAGGGTGGGGGATTCCAGTTTACTTACGGCTCCTTAGGGGGTGCACTACAAAAATAATTGCATTTCCATATTCTGTGTACTGTGGGAGACCAGATATAATGAATGCAGGGTCCTGGGTTTAGTAACACTTTAAAAATGCCTATTTTTAATAAAATTAACCTAAGAAAGTATCAAGACACATCTAAAAACAAGATGACCAACAGTGCTCTGTGAATTCTTTGCCATGTACTAAATGTTTTATTGTAAAACAAATATTGTATAAACATGAAAAAATAAATACATAAAATAAAATTGACACAAATATTCAATACAGCTCATTAGAGAATAACTCAATATTTCCCAATAATGGCAACTTAAAGAGGAGTTCCACCCAGGGGGGCCATTAAAAAAATAAATAAATAAAAGTCAGCAGCTACAAATACTGCAGCTGCTGACTTTTAATTGGACACTCACCTGTCCCTGGGTCCAGCGGTGCGGGGGATCGAAGCCCCGCTCGCCCCCCCCCCTCCGCTCGTCGGCGCCGGCATTTCAACTGTGGGCGCCGGGCTGTGGCTTCACAGCCTGGCACCCACTGCGCATGCGCGAGCGGCGCCGAGCGCCGTGATTGGCCGCTCAATCACCTGGGACCTGCAATGGGTCCCAGATGATTGACAGGAGGGAGGGAGAAGAGCCGAGCCCTTCCTGTGCCAGGGGGAAGTGATGTCATCAGCCCAGGCAGACGAAGGGGCAGATTACGAGGGACCACCTAGCAACAGGCATTTAGAGGTAAGTAAAAAAAAAAAAATATCCAAATGTTTTTTTGTTTTTTTTTTTAGAATTTTTTAGATATGTTTGTTTTTTTGGGTGGAACCCCACTTTAAGAAAAACGTAAAGCAGAGTCCTGCCTTGGGGAAAAAAATGATAAGTCAGCAGCTACAAATACTGTAGCTGCTGACTTTTACTATGTGGACACTTATCTGTCCAGGAAGCCCACAATGTCGGCACCCCAGCCAATCTTCGCATCGACTGTCGGGTGTAGCCACTGCCATTCCAGGTAAGGGTAATGAAGCCTTTCATTCCCTACTGTGCATGTGCGAAGCGCGCTGGGCTTTCTGATTGGCCTGGCAGCGGAAGAAGGAGGTGGGGGCCGAACTTCCGGGAGATCGGGTCGCGGCCCAGTTTCCTGGAGCCGGAAAGGGGACCTGTTAAAAATAGATCCCCGTTCCCCCCTCCCCCCCTGAAAGGTACCAAATGTGACACCGGAGTATAAAAAAATAAGTAAAAAAATAAATTCAATAAACATGCCCTTCTACAAGTTTCATAAACGAGGGCTGTACATGTAATTAGTTATCATCTAAATCTGACTAGGCCACAATTATACTATAACCTTTATTCAAATTTGTTGCACATTACATTTACTTCTGCATTTTCAGCACTGCATACTCACTTCAAGGTTACCTATGTAAAGTAGTTTTTTTCCCTTTTAAAAGAAATTACACACATTGTAAAAAAAAAAAAAATGTTATACAAAATGATAAAATTTGCCCATATGTTGCATTTTGCTTAAACATAACTGACATTTTCTAATGTATCCAAACATTTTCTTCTGGATTGGTCAAAGTATCAACTAATGAAAGTCAATGGCTGCACCTGGTAAAACTGCAATCCTGGCATAGGAACTTTTGTTTAAATGTATTCCTTAATGGCCCAAAAAGGATATGTGTGCACCCAATATCTTTGCATACCCAGATATTATTTTGTAGAAGTAGCAATGACATCATCACCTTGCTGCACATAGCCTTTGCGCGAAGAGCAGAGACCTTTGTTTGGGTTCTGGCAGGTTCTTACGCTAGAGAATGCATATAGAAAACCACAAGAGGGGGCAGATACATGATCAGTCACCCAGCACAAGTAGAGAGTGCAACAGTGCCTGGTCTATATTCTAGGAAGCTCCTACACAAAGCCAAAGTGCAGGAGTTTTTTTATCTAGATTAATACATAGATCTGAAAAGATACAGATCAAGCTTTAAAGAGCAACTCCACTTTTGTTGAGAAAAAAATTCCCCTCTAAGTGATCTATGTACATCGCAAGGATTTTAACAAACTATGTTGCTGAATTCTGCCTTTTGTTATTCTGTCGAAATAGCTGTTTGTTTGTCTGTGCCCATATGCTGTATTGGAGTGGTTTTGTAATTATCAATCAGATGCTGCAGCTGCAGGGCTCTAATGAGGAAAATTGCAGGGCTTGCATCCCTTTAGCTGTGATTTCCTTTGGGAATATCTCACCAAAAATGCAATTTTTGATGCAGGGGATGCTCAAAATCGAATTTGTATCTTAGTGTAGAGTTCTGGGAAAATCAGTAAGCCAACCACTCAAACATTAAATTAAATATCCAGGGGGTGTTTTGTACACCATCTGTGTACAGAACGCCTCTGGGTAGCCATTTTACATTGCGTCTTACAGCGCTGCAGTTTGAAAAGGAAAGGTAATATTTAATAACATTCAATTACAATATGACTTGTTCACAATCGTATACGCTATATTATTATTATTTTTTTTGCTAATCTTTTTTCCCACGAAAGTGGAGTTACCCTTTAAGTAAGAATAAATATGTTTTTTGTGTTTGAACAATATTTGCTCAGCCTGGATTTCAGGTTTAGGATTAAAAAATTATTTAAATGAAGTAATCACTGCCATCATTCAGAGAACACCTAGTTTTTTCAGCAAATACAAGATATAAGATCTGGGTAATTGCTAACTCTCGCAATCTCTTTAACACTAAAGCAATATATCTGCGTAGCGAACAGCTATGAGACAGGATCATTTTTATTCTTCAAACAATTCTTGTTGACATCCATTACAAAATCTTAACCTCCAAACAAATGCTATATGATCTTTCGTTTACTTAATGATTGTTAATGCGTGCCTTGGGCTAGAACACGAGGTCTGATATTTTAGAAATTCTACGAAAATCCCAAATTTATTATTATTATACAGGATTTATGTAGCGCCAACAGTTTGCGCAGCACTTAACAAAATAAAGGCAGACATTACAGTTACATTACAATTTGGTGCAAGATTGGGGTAGGGAGTTCCAAAGGGTGAGAGAAGCCCTGGAGAAATCCTGGTGGCGAGCATAGGAGGAGGTGACAAGGGAGCAAGAGAGCAGGAGGACTTGGAAGGACCGAAGAGAGTGGCTTGGTTGGTATTTTGAGACTAGGTTAGTGATGTAGTTGGGAGGCAGAGTGTACTTTGAATTTTATTAGTTGAGTGAGTGGAAGCCAGTGGAGGGATTGGCAGAGAAGGGTGGAGGACACTGAATGGTTGGTAAGGTGGATAAGTCTTGCAGCAGCATTTATTAAGGACTGAAGGGGGGATAGTGTACTGTATGTAAGGGAATCCAATGAGGAGGGAGTTGCAGTAGTGGAGGTGAGAGATAACCAGGTAGTGAATTAGGAGTTTGGTGGTGTCATTGGTTAAAAAGGGGCATATTCTAGAGATGTTGCAGAGGCTAAGGCGGCATGATTTGGACAGGGATTGGGTGTGGGCCTGAAAGGACAGTTCAGAGTCTAGGGTTACCCCTAGCACCCTGGCATGTGGGGACAGACTGATAGTTGTGCCCCAACTACAAAGCCCCAGCATAGTGTATGAGCATCTTCTAATAAGAATTTGGATTCTCAGAATTCCCAGTATATTGCCAGGATTGTGACATCACCCTTTCCAAGGTGTCATGAGTGAAAACTGTCTGTAAGGTTAAGTATAGTGTCCCCCCCCCCCCCCCCCCAATTAAAAAAAATTGCTTTAGTGGCACAATTTAAGATGAGGAGGAGACACTATCTAATAAGTAGACCTTGCCTCTTTGTCAACGTCTGCTTTAATGCAACATTGTTTTTGTCCACTTGTGGGACACTCTTCCGATCCTTTGTCTTTTTATTTCTTCTTTTTTTTTTTTCAGAATACAGTGCTACACTATAATCACTAGGTACCATATTTAAAGCAGAGCTAAAACCTCCATTAAAAAAAAAACTGTGAGCAGACAGCTCTTTATTGCAGAAGAGACATGCAATAAAATAAATGTACCTACCTGCTCACAGCCTTCCTTAGAATGTACATTGAGCTGCACATTAAATTCCAGCACAGATCCCGTGCACTGGGACAGCATAGCACACCACAGCCTAGTACACTGAAGAAGCTAGGTAGAAGAATCAGAACCTTGGACATTTGAAGGAGAGGTAAGTATTGCAGACTTTAGTTCCACTTTAACTGAGTCTATTTGACTGTTTTGTATGGAAATTGATTTTTTACAATTACAGCCTGTTTGGTTATGGGTGGGTCTTTTATTGGGTCAACCCTTTTTGAGTTTAATGCTACCTTGTGCAACACACAGGGCCAGGACATTCTATGCCAAACAGTACATCCAAAATGTGGATTCAAATAAAGACCAATTCACTAAACATACAGTATATACGGTATTATGCAATCTTGTGTTTCGTCTGAAGTTCGCTGTTACTCGGCAACATCCATTTCCATGGTTTATTCGTTTCACGCAGCTTTTTAAAGGCTACTCAGGCAGATCTGATGACCATTTCTGAATAAAATCCACTATGAATACCACCATCTTGCCTTCACAGATTGTGTGTCTCAAAGCAACCTGTTCCATGTTAAACTAATCCACTGCCTCTACAGAATTAACAATGTAAGTGCCATTGTATGTAAAATAGACAGTAGGGCATTCCACCTCAGATACATTTTGCTCTTCCTCCTCATTAAATAGGGAAATATTTGGATAGCTAGGTGGATAAACCTCACTTAGAGATATGTCTTTGTTTTGAAGTAGACCAGACCAAGAGGTGACATCACATTCCTCATCCGTCACAGGAACTTCATTTGCTGGAGTAGGGGCTTCAACTTTAATAGGAGAAATGGTCTCCTTCTGAAAGCACAGGATGGTGGAAACGTGAAGGACCGAGTCCACAGATCTACAGTACCTTCCCTCTTGCTTCTTTTGACCGCATTTATTTGGATACTTAGTCCAGTCCTGAAACAACAAAAATGGTAGTGTGTATCTATGCATTTACTGTATTTGCTTTATTATTTATTTTTGACTCTGAGAATTCGCAAAGGTCAAATTATTTTCCTCAAAAAGTATTTAAGTATTTGAAAGAGTGTTATCTTTGCCCAAATGAAAGATTCATCATCGCTCCTCAGCTCTGATATGGTAAAATCTGATATGTTAAATTACAGCAAAAAAAAAATTGTTTATGATGTCTGTGCATAGCCAATCTGGATCAGGTAAAGGAGCCACAAGGGACAACAAAGGTACTACACCTCAGCTGGAAGGAGAAGTTAGTGATCAAGTATATATCAGCTCTCCATGAAACGTTGTTGATATTGGGTTCCCAATTCATTAACAGGGACTATATCTGACCAATTTCTGTAAACCACAATGAATGGTGTGGTATTCTCTTTAATATTAGAACGCTCACTCCACCCTGCACCATTCCTCAGTGATTGCTAGTCAAACATTTTCATGTCCATGTAAAAGTCCCCACAATCTATATACAAATCCTACTTTTCACTAAAAGGGTTATGTGTGTTTCCCCTCACTAGACTGGTCTGGCCATCCATGACTCCTCAAATTCCTCCTGCATCTGCCTGGGTCCCTCACAGAGGCATATGCACAGAGGGGATGCCCATGTGATGATACTTTTTCTATACTGTGACAAGAAATATTGTTAATCTCCAATTATCCTGAAGAAGTGGATTATATTGTTCATGCACTATATTGTTCATTGAGTATCTGATACAGTCCCACCACTGGATGACAGTAACAATGTGGAATTATTGGCTAAGATAAATTACTTATTTTCAACAATGAGGCTCTGGTTGGAGGTGTTCTAAAAACAATAATTGAAACCTGTTTCAACCTTTTATTTTAAGTATTATAGTTTAATGAATTTCAATAAAAATCATGACCATTGTCTACACCAGTGCTTCTCATCAGTAGGGGCCGCAGCCCAGTGTTGGGCTGCAGGGTTCCTTTTGACAATGATTACACACAAATTATGCCCTCCATTCCCCACAGCTCGATGGTGCCCTGGGTCTTTGCTTCACCACTTTGGTGTTTCCCCCTGATTATTGATTGCAGCCATCTGCTCCTCGAAAGTCTCTGCCCAGACTTGTCTCCCTGGTGAGGGCTTTGCTCCCACCCCCTTAAAACTACCCAATGTGTTTTCTCCCAGCAGGAACCAGCTAACTATGAAGTGACTTGCTTCCTCTGGTAAGTTCAAATAGAGCAGTGCTCTCCACCGGTCCGCTTCATCTTTACTATGTAGCACAGACCTCGGACTGGCCCCGCTGATTAACCCAGGTTCTGATCCCAAATTTGTGCAAAGCAGTCAGTTACATGGGATTTTCAGCCAGGTGCATGGTATTCCTTTACGTCTGTCACACAGTGAGTATACAGTGTTTTTTTTGTAGTTTTTACTGTTTGTAGAACTGGGATAGGGATTAGGGTAAAACTTGGGATACCCAGAAGAACAAATGCAAACTTGGTTGAGGACACTATCTTGCAAACAGGTAACTTCTGCAGAAAAGGCTTTCAATGTAGAAAATATGAACAATTAAGCACATGGGGATCCCACAGTGGAAAAAGCACTGGCTAGCAGAATATGGAACTGTCTCTCCAACAAAAAGAGCACAATAGCAACAGTCTCTCCCCAGGATTTTTCTCAGGCCTCTACTCACTGTGCTACTGCATACATGGATGCCTCCTTCCAGTATCAGCCAACACTGTGACGTGAGCCTCCCGGCCAAATCCTTCCTGGACTTTGCTTCAACTGTTCCTGCGGCTTGTAGATGGTTCTTTAGCTCTCCCTTCAGCTAGAACCCCTTGGAATTTTTCTGTAGCTTCTCAAAGGCCTTGGAAGGTTTAACAGCAGGCTGGGTCACTCTCCAGCAGGCAAAAGACTCTGCTGCTAAAGGCTCCAGACCTTATATTCACCTCTCAGCCCCCTGCTGGTCACTTTTCTGACCAGGCATTGGTTGAAGCTGTATACATGGCCAGCTCAGGCTATACCCTCTCCACCCACTATAATCTAGCACATTCTGGAAAGACAGGGGGAGACAGGCAAACTTGCAGCTGCAGAACCCCGAACAGACCAAATCAACTGAACCCAGCTCCACTTACTACAGCAAAGCCCAAAATAAACAAAATTTACCTGCATCCTACCTAGTCTAGTAGCACCTAACTAGGAGGGTGCTACAACTTAAGTTAAATAAACTGAACTCCTTCATCTGCTTTTGTGTATTGAGACAAATTAACTGCCACTGTAAGAGGACACACTGAGCACGAATGTAAGGGACACACGGAACACTGACCACCAATTAGGAGATGTGCTGAGCTTTGATCACCAGTGTAAGGGGGCACACTGAGGATTCGTGTAAGGGGGCATGCGGAGTAAAGGTAGCACACTGACCAACAGCATAAAGGGACAATAAATCCTAACCACTGCACTATGGAAGCTGTGCTGTTCAATGACATAGTCCTGACCCTTGCACTCTGACTGTTGCACTGTATGTGGTGTGTTGCAGGGACATGCGGTCAGGGGACGCATTTTCAAACATTAAAAAAAAGAAAAAATCGAGCTTCGTGGGTCGTAGCTCTGTCACCTGGGGTCATGGAGGGGGTATGTAGCCTAAGTGCTACCCCACCACTGGTAAATTTGGGGCTTCTACGACCTATGGTTCAAGAGATATGGGGCTCCTTGCGCAGCCTGTCAGAAACTAACATCAGAGCGGCCACTTTAAATACAAGCAGACACACTGAAATTGTATGTGTTTGTTTTTCTCTTTTTTTTCTCTCTCCTTTCCCTCAGAGATGTGTTTTTTTTTTGGTTTTAACATTCTGCTTAAAAATTTGTGAATCAGTACTGCTTGGACCTTGAAGAAGGGGACATACCCCGAAAGCTTGTCCTGGAAAATTGTATGTTAGTGCAAATAAAAAAAGTATCACGAACAGTATTCAATTTTCTCTGGAACAGAAATGCTGGTTTGTAAGATAGCTGTCTCCCCAGCTGGGAGGGAAACAGTTACCAGGTTACTTGCACTTTCTGCCTCTCTCCCTGATAAAAAAAAAAGGGGGGGGGGGCTCTTCCCAGACACATTGTGCTGCATGGGAAAGAAGACACAGACAAGCCACAGCATGTAATCTCCAACTGCTTACCATGAGGAGCAGTGGCGGCCCGTCCATTAGGGGCGTACGGGCGCCACAGCCTCCCCCCCCCCCAATTCCAATGGGGGATTTTTTTTTAAGCACATGATTAGAGCCAGAGGCTCTAATAGCCTTCAAAAAAAAGGGTGGGCTTGGGGAGCAGAGCACTGCGCCCTGAGCCCACCCAGTTGTGTGACAATAGCGAATTAATATTTGCTATTGTTGTGTGACAATAGCGAATTAATATTCGCTATTGTCACACTGATTCTCCTCCCAGCTAATCAGGAAGTGAGACCTGTTTCCCGATTGGCCGAAGGGAGAAGCAATCCTATTGGCCAAGGAGGAAGAGGCAGAAGGAGGAGGGAGGAGAAGCAGGGGAAGACCGACCCACCAGCAGCCACTGTGACACTGTTACCCGCAGCGGCTCAGCCATCCAGCATCCAGTACTCCCTGGCTTGGACAGGGGAGGGAGGAGGAGGGAAGATCAGAGACATCCCGGGCAGGACATCCGCCTCCTAAGGTAAGGTCCATTTGCTGGTGTTCCCGGTGCTCCCCGCATTCATCCGTCTCCCAAGGGGAGGTGGCGTTGGTTTGCCACCCCCCCCAAATTATTGAGCACCAGCTGCCACTGGAAAGGAGATAAGAGAGAACAGTTCCACCTCGGAGAACAAGCCTGTCTGCTGTCACATCCACTATGTAGGGGGATTGCCGGGACCTGCAGTCAGCCCTGAAGATACCAGCTCTGGATGCCGCCACCATGGACTCTTCCATAGATGGACTTTTGGCTGTTTAGGTATGCTGGGGCAGCCACAAGCCTGAGTTAGGGATTAGTGATGTTGGGAGAAGACTGCGCTGTGTTCTGTTATGATAAGAGTTTTCAGCAAAGTTTTTGAAACTTTGTCCTTGCCTGGTCTGAAGTTACTATAGGAGTGTATTTAAGTAATCAAACACATAGTCTACAGTGTGGGTCAGTAAAACACATTAGGGTATGAAGACAGCATTGCAGGAGTAACATGGTAAAGCAAGTGGTTACCAAGGGTAAAAGAGGTTTACAAAGCAGCCTGTCATGAAGCATGTGCCTCTGACAGGTGGGACAGCCTCTTGCAGTTAGGGAGTTGCTGTCAGCACTCTCTCTGTGAGCGGTCCATCTCCCATAGCAATTTAAGCAGATCTGAGCCGAAGAGGTTCTTGGCCTGTGCAAAAACCTGTGCAGAGTCCGCGCTAGGTGCTCAGTGGGGCCCTATTCCGTTACTGGTAGTGAGGTAATGCAGATATACGCTGGACAGGTGGAGGGGGCATAAGCTTAGCATGTCCTCTAGCATGTCCTCTACTGTATGCAACAGAGACGGCATGGTGTGCACTGAGACAGGAACAAGAGAATTAACTGGAGGACAGCTCAAGTTTACCCAGTGCATGGCACATTTAAAAGGTACCCCATGTGCAAGGCAGGTGACCCTGTTCAAGGTGCCCAGATGAACCCACCCTGGGGTAGGCCTCCTGTGTAACCCACACTTGGTGCCCAATGAGGAGGGGAACATGGAGGAAATGTGTATGCAGGTGTAGTTATCTGGTCTGCCAATGTAATGGGTGGAGTTAGTGCCCATGTATATCCCAGGTTGGGTGGAACCTAGTTAGGGCATAGGAGCCAGCCACCCCATACCATGATGTAGTTAGCACAGTTAAGGCCCTGCATAGGGCAGAAGGACTGGGTGAGAAAGACTTACACCCAGAAGAGCCAGCTGTAGTCTCCTGTCTCTTTCTGGTGCTGGAGGCTAAGAGCAGATCGCAAAAGACCTTTTAAGCCATGCCAATTGTTCTCTGCAGTGAGTGCTATCCCCCTGGAAGTCATGAGAGAAGCGTACATGCACTAGAGGAGTAGCTGCAGCCGTCTTGTCTCTGGAACAACATGTTCCTGTCTCTGGAACAACATGTTCCTGTCTCTGGAACAACATGCAGGGAGTTCTGAGCTGGATGCATAGAGCCTATAAAAAATCACACTCCTGAACCTTGCGTACAGAGTGCAAGGTTCAGGAGTGCATTTCGTATAGAGTGCAAGGTTCAAGAGTGCATTTTTGTACAGGGTGCAAGGTTCAGGAGTGCGTTTTTGATAGAGTGCAAGATTCAGAAATGCGTTAGGTACAGAGTGCAAGGTTCAGGGGTACATTTCATACAGAGTGCAAGGTTCAGGAATGTGTTATGTAATGTGTTATGGAATGTGTTATGTACAGAGTGCAAGGTTCAGGAGTGGGTTGTACAGAGTGCAAGGTTCAGAAGTTAGTTAAACTGCAAAGACACCAATTAATAAATAATTAACCAATTAATTAAGAGGTTGGTGAAGTCTAACCTCTGATGTTGGGGATGGGTGGGGCTCTGCCTCCTTTGTCAGACAATCCGTGCATAGACAAACAGCTGGCGTTTATACATTGCTGGCCGGGGAGGAAGGTGGCAGAACCAATTGTAACTACTGTATGTGCACCCACACAGGTTTATTATACACTGCTGTGGGTGCTCATACAGTAGTTACAATTGGTCCTGCCCCCTGCCAGCAATGTATAAACGCCGGCTGTTTGTCTATGTACGGGTTGTCTGACAAAGAGAACGGAGCCCCACATATCGGCCTCACCCATCCCCGACATCAGAGGTTGGATTTGACAGTTCTACTCGCTCTCACTGCGGCCATACCCCTGCCGGCTAGCCTACTCACCCCTGGCTGTGCTGGTTGAATGATTACACCGCTGCATGTCCTGCTAGGATGTCAGCCATAGAGAAATGCTGGACAAAGTCTCTGTACATCGGGACTGTGGGACAAAGCTTGAAATGCGAGTTAGTCCCGCCCAATCTGGGACTGTTGAGAGGTATGGATTTGTGGATGTGTAGGTTCAGGAACTGCAATGAAGATGACAGGAATACAGAGGATGCCAGGGGAAGAAGAGAGAAGGGGTCACAGGGAAGGAGCAAAAACTCTGAAAAGGTTAGCTGAAGAAGTGGGAATGGAACACTTGAGGGCGTAACATTGAATGTGTGCAAGAATCTATTACAAACAGGAAGTTACTTTCTATTTATACTATTGATTTTTACTGTACAGATGGTATTTACCTGAAAATTACCATTGTGCACAATGTACAGAGGCCTAAAGAAGTTGGCTGCTGTAGGGACCTCCTTTAAAAATGGTATCTTTAACCTTTAATATAAAGAAAGCAATTATCAGACCGTACCAAAAGCAGCAAGACAAAATAAAGGTAATCTATGAGGATAGAAATATGTGAACTACCACTACTGACTTATCTTTAAAGATACAGACTTTCAGACTGTCAACCTGATGCAGTAACCTGGAAAAAGCTTGAAACTTGTAAAATCTGAAGTCTGAGTTCTTAAATACTTGTTTCAGGTCACCGACTCACTAGTTACTGAAGTCATAGTCAAGATGAGAGCCCCAAAGACCACAGCTTTAAAAAGAAATAGTCTTAAGAAACAGTCATAAATCGGCATCTGTAAAAATCTGAACGTCCTTCCTTAATTTGTTTTAATAGTTTTAGCTTTAATTCCCAGGGATTGTTTGATTTTGGTAAAATTAACTTGTATGCTGTCCTTGTCAGGCTGAGTGTCAGTTTGCAAAAGAGAAGTAAAAATTGGTTCTGATGGATCTACCATAAAGCAAATCCATGACTGAACTCTAGTATGGGTGAACCCTGCTCTGGTCCTAGGCTGCTACCTCCCTGATAGTGACAGGTTCTTGAATGTGTATGGAGGAGCGCCTGGTAGAAAAGGTCATCTCGTTTTGAGGACTACAATATTTGTAGCTGCCGACTTTTCATTTATAAAAACTTGGTGAAGTTCGTCTTCATTCTATAACAGCAACTTTACAAAAAGGAAGCCCTCTGGAGATGTCAGGTACCACATATAAGTGGTTTCAGGTTAAGTCAACTTTCAGTTTTCTCTGTATGTGTACTGTGAAAAATTATGGCACACTTGCATTCTTTACTTACCTTCTGCCTAAGCTGGAACAGAAAACCAAGTACAGCAAGATACATGCCGTTGCTAGTGGGCATACTACGATTATTATATAAACGATGTTGACTTTGCCTTCATCTTTAGCTCCTTAGAATAAAAAGTATATAACACATAAGATTTCTATAATTGATTAAATCATCAGTGTCTGGATATACATAAATGTACAAGGCAGCTAGTCCATATGCTAAATCAACAGTCATTATAATGCAGCCAAGCAAATCACACAGTTTGCCGCACATTACTGCAACACATGCAAATTTATTCATATATGTGTGTTGTGCTATGGTTGCTAATGGCATCTAAATGCACATGCACCAAAACACACAGATATGAACTATCCGTACATTATGGTGCACTGCTTTGATATAATAGTGCAGGTATATTTTGTTATGTGTTGAGGTCATTTAAAAGGAATGTACTGCATTAAATAGAACTCCAACTAATATTTTTGGGGTGACTTCTACACCTCCCCCCATTAAAAAAAATATTCCAAATTTGTATATACCCCTTCCAGCATGCTCCAGTACTGTCCCTGACTTTCATCCTGGTTCAGCGCTGCCAATCCTATGTTATTCTTCCCATTTTCTGTTAGCCTAGTATGTCATTTACAGTACATGCCCCCCTAGGGGGCTACATCATCATGTAAGCGTGGGCTCACAGCGCTACAAGACTAAGTGACATTCACATGGCACTATGTAAGCACTGATCAGTCCTGGAAGAACACCCCCCTTTCCCACAAACCCCCCCAATGCCACTGGAAGAAGTAGAGAAAACTGCTCTGATGTCACAGGATCGGCTAGGAAAGGAAAAAGGTAAAGGTTTGATATAAAATTCCCACCAAAGTATGTGTGCTGTATAGTGTGAATGGACCCCTACAAGATTATGCAGATAGAAGAATATTTGGAGTACCCGAGATGTGAAAATATCACTCTTGTATGGGTGTCGGGATCTTCTACCTTGTGTGTCTAGCCTTGACATCAGCAGATACCATCATTCAGAAGCACCAAAGCCTCACCAAACACAAAAAAATAAAAAATAAAGAAGCCAAAAATAGTTGTGGTTTTATTTTTCTTCTCTCTATTGTTCTCTCTCTTAAGTTTGCTCTCTATTGTCTGCTCTATTGTTCTCTCTCTTTTGTTACTGTATTTTAGAACTGTAATGTTTTATTTTTACTATGTTTTATTGTATTTGATTTGCAGGTATGGTAAGTCTTACTGTTATACTGTTATTGTTAACCATCATTTGCTTAGCAGGCACACCATTCAGCTGCAGCATGGGTTTATTTATTCTGACAGCAACAGCGTTTGCTCCCACGATACATAAAGCCGCGACTCCAGCGCTGTATGAGATGATTTCACCACCACAGTTAAAAAAAAGAGCATATATGCCGAAGCATGGGGGCAGGGGTGGAGGAGTGATTTGCTCCTAACATTAGGGGCAGATTGCCCCCATGCTTCTCATATATTTTTTAGGCACAGTTTGCGTTAAAAAATGTTTTATTTTGACTATGTTTTATTGTATTTGCTTTGCAGGTATGGTAAGTCTTACTGTTATACTGTAATGTTACTTTGTTTTATTGTTAACCATCATTAGCAGGTACGCCATTCAGCTGCAGCACTGATTTATCTATCTTGACAGCAACAGCGTTTGCTCCCACGATACATAAATCAGTGACTCCAGCGCTCCAGGGGCTGGGTGGATGAAGGGCGGTATTCTAATGGTGGGCATACCCACCGATCAATCTCTTTTTTTCGTTCAGCCCACAGGCTGCATAAAAAAAGAACATTACAATAAATGCCCAACAAGGACCAGCAACGTACTGGTATGTTGCTGGACTTTGAGTGGTTATACTGGAATGATCATCTTGGTATCATTCATTTCAGCCAGCGATCGGCTTTCATGTAAAAGCAATCCTAGCAGCTAATTAGCCTCTAGACTGCTTTTACAAGTAGTGGGAGGGGGAACACCCCCCCACCGTCTTCCATGGTTTTCTTGGGCTCTCCTGTCCCAACAGGGAACCCTAGAATGCAGCTGGTGGTTCCGCCAGCTGACCATAGAGCTGATTGGAGACCAGAATGGCTCCAATCATCTCTATGGCCTAAGAAATCGGAAGCTACGAGCATTTCATGACTTAGGTTTCGCCGGATTTAAACAGCGCCATTGGGAAATTGGGAAAGCCTTTAATCACACCGATCTTGGTGTGGTCAGATGATTTGAGGGCAGAGGAGAGACCTAGGGTCTAATGGATTACAATTTTTTCAAAAAAAGAGTACCTGTCATTACCTATTGCTATCATAAGGGCTTTTTACATTCCCTGACGTAACAATAAAAATGCTAAAAAAAAAAAAAATGATAAAAAAATGAAAGGAACAGTTTAAAAATAAAACAAAAAAGCAAAAGAAATAATTAAAAAAAAAAGCACCCCTGTCCCCCCCGTGCTCATGCACAAAGGTGAACGCAAGTGTCGGTCTGGTGTCATACGTAAACAGAAATTGCACCATGCATGTGAGGTATCACTGTGAAGGTCAGATCGACGGCAGTAATTTTAGTAGTAAACCTCCTCTGTAAATCTAAAGTGGTAACCTGGAAAGGTTTTTAAAGGCTTTGTAGTTTGTTCCTGCTGCACGTTTGTGCACAATGTCGTGTTTGGTATCCATGTACTCGGCATAAGATCATCTATTTTATTGCATCAAACATTTGGGCAATATACTGTGTTTTAGTGCATTAAAATTTTAAAAAGTATTTAAAAAAAAAATGCATTCGAAAAATCGCTGTGCAAATACTGTGTGAAAAAAAGTTGCAACACCCACCATTTTAATCTGTAGGGCCTTTGCTTTAAAAAAATATATAATGTTTGGGGGTTCAATGGAAATTTCTAGCAAAAAAAAAAATTTCATGTAAACAAAAAGTGTCAGAAAGGGCTTTGTCTTCAAGTGGTTAGAAGAGTGGGTGAGTGATGTGTGACATAAGCTTCTAAATATTGTGCATAAAATGCCAGGACAGTTCAACCCCCCCCCCCCCCAAATGACCCCTTTTTGGAAAGTAGACACCCCAAGCTATTTGCTGATAGGCATGTTGAGCCAATGGAATATTTTATATTTTGCCACAAGTTTCGGGAATATGACAAACTTTTTTTTTCCTTTTTTTTTTCCACAAAGTTGTCACTAAATGATATATTGTTCAAACATGGCATGGGTATATGTAGAATTACACCCCAAAATACACTCTGCTGCTTCTCCTGAACATGGGGATACCACATGTGTGAGACTTTTTGGGAGCCTAGCTGCGTACAGGACCCCAAAAACCAAGCACCGCCTTCAGGCTTTAAAATTGTGATTTTACTCCTCACTACCTATCACAGTTACGAAGGCCCTGAAATGTCCGGATAGCACAAAACCCCCCAAATGACCCCATTTTGGAAAATAGACACCCAAAGGTATTTGCTAAGAGGCATGTTGAGTATTTTGCAGCTCTCATTTATTTTTGAAAATGAAGAAAGAAAATAATTTTTTTTTTCTTTTTTCAATTTTCAAAACTTTGTGCAAAGTACTCAACATGCCTCTCAGCAAATAGCTTGGGGTGTCTACTTTCCAAAATGGGGTCATTTGGGGAGGTTTTGTGCTGACTGGGCATTTCATGGCCTCCGAAACTGTGATAGGCAGTGAGGAGTGAAATAAAAAATGTACGCCCTTAGAAAGCCTGAAGGCGGTGATTGGTTTTCGGGGTCCTGTACACAGTTAGACTGCCAAAAAGTCTCACACATGTGGTATCCCTGTACTCAGGGGAAGCAGCAGAAGGAATTTTGGGGTGTAATTCTACATATAACCATGCCATGTTAGAACAATATATCATTTAGTGACAACTTTGTGTATTGTGTAAAAAAAAAAAAATTGTAATTTTCCCGCAACTTGTGGCAAAATATAAAATATTCCATGGACTCAACATGCCTATCATCAAATAGCTTGAAGTGTCTTCTTTCCAAAAGGGGGTCATTTAAGGGGGGGGGGGGGGGTTGTGCTATCTAGACATTTCATGGCCTCCAAAACTGTGATAGGTAGTGAGGAAGTGAAATCACCATTTTACGCCCTTAGAAAGCCTGAAGACGGTGATTGGTTTTCGGGGTCCTGTACACTGCTAGGCTCCCAAAAAGTCTCACACATGAGGTATCCCCATACTCAGGAGAAGCAACAGAATGTATTTTGGGGTTTAATTTCACATATGCCCATGGCATGTTTGAGCAATATATCATTAAGTAACAACTTTGTGCAAAAAAAATAAAATAATAATTTTCCTGCAACTTGTGGCAAAATATAAAATATTCCATGGACTTAACATGCCCATCATCAAATAGCTTGTGGTGTCTACTTTCCAAAATGGTGTCATGGGGGGGGGGGGGGGTTGTGCTATCTTGGCATTTTATGGCCTTCGAAACTGTGATAGGTAGTGAGGAGTGAAATCAAAAATGTACGCCCTTAGAAATACTGAAGGCAGTGATTGGTTTTCAGGGTCCTGTACACGGCTAGGCTCCCAAAAAGTCTCACACATGAGGTATCCCGGTACTCAGGAGAAGCAGCAGAATGTATTTTGGGGTGTAATTCCACATACAACCATGACACGTGTGAGCAATTTATATAATTTTGTGACAACTTTGTGTAATGTTTATTCTTCTTTGTAATTTTTCAATCACTTGTGACAAAAAAATAAAATATTCAATGGGCTCAACATGCCTCTCAGCAATTTCCTTGGGGTGTCTACTTTCCAAAACGGGGTCATTTGGGGGGGGGGGGGGAGAGGGGTTGTAATTTTTTTGTACACAAAACAAAATTGTCATTTTTCCCCACAAATAGAGCTTTCTTTTGGTGGTATGTAATCACCTCTGCGGTTTTTATTTTTTGTGCTATAAACAAAAAAATAGCAACAATTTAAAAAAAACAAAAAAAAACAATATTTTTTACTTTTTGCTATAATAAATATCCAAAATAAAAAAAATAAAAAATGTCTTCATCAGTTTGGGCCAATATGTATTCTTCTACATATTTTTGGTAAAAAAGATCGCAATAAGCGTATATTGATTGGTTTGCGCAAAAGTTATAGCGTCTACAAAATAGGGGATATATTTATGGCATTTTTTAAAATAATTTTTTATGGCGGTGATCGGCGATTTTTAGCGGGACTGCGACATTGCAGTGATTGATTGATAAGTGCTAAAAATAGCCACTGGTTACTGTCTAAATGACACTGGCAGGGAAGGGGTTAACACTAGGGGGCGATCAAGGGGTTAAGTGTTCCCTAGGGAGGTGTTTCTAACTGTGGGGGTAGTGTACTGACTGGAGGAGGAGAGAGAGCGCTGTTCCTGATCAATATGAACAGACATCTCTCTCTACCTGCTGCAGTATAATGAGGCGGCAGGTCGGCAAGCGGTCAAAGGGTAACTCCACTTTCGTGGTGAAAAAAAATAGCAAATAAAGAAAAAATAATATAGCGTATACAATTGCAACACAAATCATATTGTAATTGAATGTTATTAAAAATTAACTTTCCCGGTGATGTCCTCCTTGACTTGGAAATGTTCGACCTGGAAAACTTTGCCCCCTCACTTCTGTTGGCAGGATTAATTTAATTAAAATGTCTGTACTCCCCAAATTTATCTACCTGTTTCGGCAGACTCCGATTCCCATCCCACAGGTGTTCTTCCAGAAACTAAACAGCCTGCTTACCTCCTTCATATGGAATGGAGGTACCCCTAGGATAGCGCGGACCATTCTACAGCTCCCAATTTCCTTGGGAGGCCTAGAGATGCCATGCTTTGTTAAGCACTATTGGGCGGCGGTCCTCGTGACGGTCAGATTACATTGTACCCCTACTCATTCACCCAAAAAAGTAAAAATAAATAAAACCAGTACACATGTTTTTGACAAAGTCCTTTATTAAAGTAGCTCCGACGTGTCTTCTCCCTCCGGTCTTCCCCCTCTGGTTCTTCTCTCTCTGGTGATATCTTCTTCCTCCGGTTCTTCTCCCTTCGCTGATGTCTTCTTCCTCTGGCTCTTCTGCCTCCGGTTCTTCTCCCTCTGCTGTTTTCTTCCTCTGGTTTTTCTGCCTCTGGTTCTTCTCCCTCCTGATATCTTCTCCCAACGCTAGCTCCAGTTGTTGTGTTAGCTCCGGCGTGTGTCATTACTTATATAGCCATGGGCGTGGCCATCCTGTTATGTCATCTGGAGACCCTAGTACATATAAATTATTCCTGCGCTACCATGTAAAGATCGTAATGCTAGTACAGGAAAAGCAGCTTGCACCGAAAAGGGTCCAGCCTGACCCCAAATGCAGAAAGGTGTAATCAGTAAGAGTGGTGCTGCGCTAATCCTAATAAACCACCCCTTCATCCCCTGATGAAGCCACGTGACCCGTGACGCCACCCGTAGGGAAAGGCACACCTTCCACTGTCAGCAGTGTACGAGCTCGCCGCTCGTCCGGATACACTGCACTATCCGCTTTTATCTGTGTGAGTACCTTGTTTTATATTACTAATAAAGCTTTGTGGAAAATTACTACACTATATTGGCATCCTTGTTTCCCTTTGGTTATTGTATCCGTGGAGGATCTGAGGCTAACTAAGGAGACACCAGCGGTAACTGCTATATGCTGTAACCTCTGGTTAATGAGGATCTGAGGCTAATTGAGAGACAGCCCTGAGTGCAGGACCCATCCCCACAGGAGACACCAGCGGTGACTGTTACATGCTGTAACCTCAGGTTAATGAGGTAAGGGGCCATTACCTTAGAGTGTAGGACCACCTGCATGGAGAGCACCTATATACACTTCCCATCTCTACCTCAGTTAACTGTTATGTTAAAAAATCCAACTATCGTTTATATCTCCCCACCGTTTGGCACGTTATAGAAGCATTGGAGTTGATTGATATTGCACAGATGACCCTTTGGATTTTGTAATTCCTTGCCGCTGCACAAGTCACTTTCTTTCATGAACTTTTAAATTTTCTTTTTTGCACCTATTGTTAACATTGCAGGCTTCACCACAATTATTATGGATCCCTATGGACATTCATTGTAACACTGCACGTTCATTTTGAATTTGTTTTTTTGGCTATAATCATTGTGCATTTATTACTTTCCTTCACTTGTTGGCACATTTGAAATAATATTGGAGCTGTTCTATATTGCACAAGACACTTTCTTGTATCAATATGTTTTTTTGCTGCTGCACTAGTCACCTCTCGTTTAATTTGAATATTGTGATTTTTAAGCACCCACTGATGTTAAGAGTTAATTTATTGTAGTAATTGCAAATCTCCACGGACATTCAGTGTAACTTTGTATTTTTAATATACACCATTACTGTTTATGCTTTGGGAGCCTTTTCTGACTCCACTGATTTTTTTGACGTAATTTACATATTTATGGTCTTAGGTTTACTAGACACCACTGTTTTACACATCACCAGCTCTTACCTTTGCACGTTCACGTTTATGTTCGGACAGCACTACAGGCATTTTGGCCATTGAGTGACCAGTAGGCCCATTACTACATTGATATTAGGCTTTTTGCATAAGCCACTGATTGCCATTGCTTACTCCCACTTAGACAGTGTGGGGTTTATTAGGATTAGCGCAGCACCACTCTTACTGATTACATCTTGATTCACTGCACCTTGTGACATCACCGTCCCATCATGCCCCGGATGGTGATGTCACAAGAGGAGGGTCTCCGGATGATGTCACAGGGTGGCCACGCTCATGGCTATACTCATTCACATAGGGTGGGGAGTCCCCTTGTTAGAGGGGACCTCCAGATTCCGATAGGAACAAAAATGGTAACCCCCTCAGTTGGGACTTTAAACAGACCACCCACTCAGAAATAAATAAAAAGCAATGTTTAATGATATAGAAAAAAACATATAAAATCCACATGTGACAAAGATGCACAACGTATGTAACATGGAAAGTCAAACAAATTTTATACACATAGTTAGCATACAATGTAAATGCCCAAATGCCCGACGCGTTTCTGGTATGAGATGTTCAAATACCTTCCTCAGGGGCCGAGGGTTCAAACTGTTTTTTAGCATTCAAATAAATTCCAGTGTGATGATTCCATGTCTAAGCAGGCACTGAGGACCGAAGAGTCCATATTGATAGTACAAAATTCGCAAGCTGTAAGTATTATACGTATTGGGCACATTCTCAAGGTGCATAGTATCTGCAATATTCTTTCTGTAATGTATGCCCATATGATTCACATCCGGGTAGGTGGGACAAACAATTTACTGAAAGCAGTAGTATAGGCTGAATAGCCCAGGAATAGATGTCCAACTGTCCCACCACAGATGAGTCCTATGGATCTAGCTGTTTGTCATGTAGCGTGTGGTGGTTGGATCAATGCCTCCAGATTCCGATAAGTCCCCTGCCCACAGACCCCCACAACCACCGCCCACAGCTGTCGGGAAGTAGCCCTTGTCCCCATCACCATGGGGACTAGGTGTTTTTGGGTGGGGGCACAGAGCCCCCCGCCCCAAAGCACCCACGCCCCCTACGTTGAGGGCATATGGCCTGGTATTGTCCAGGAGGGGGGGGCGCTCGCTCGCCCCCCTTTCCTGACCTGTGCTCGGATAAGGGTTTGGTATGGATTTTTGGGGGCCCGTGACATTTTTTTTTAGCTTGCGGTTTTCCCTCAAATCCATAGCAGACTGAAGAGTCCTTGGGGGGGACCCCATGCCATTTTTTTTTCAATTTTGGCGACCCCCTGACACTAAAGGAGGGTTTGTATCCCCAAAACAACACCAGCTCACCGGATGGACACGGAGGCAAATGTGCAAGAGACACTCAACCTCTCACGGCACAGATGGTCAAAAGTACATGATATAATGCGGCAAGGATTGGTAATGTAGATCACCCGGGTCCCCGGGGGCAGAAACTTAAAAGAACTATCATACCTTACCAAATTCCCAACCCCAAGACTCGCACTGTGACCTGCAACATCAAACACCCTAATCCCCAGGAGCATCGCAGGTGGCTGCTCGAGAGGATGGTATAAAAACCCACAGGCTATAAGAGCGTCCAAAACCCAGAGCCCCGAGGGGGCATAGCACATAGGCCTGCAGACAGTCACATCCCCTGCCAGGAAGGGTCTTCATCTTTTATGGGGAAGGCAAAGGTATCCGGGGTCCCTGAGAGACCCCAGGTAGTGAGGGAGTAGAGCAAATTCCCCGATGTGAAAGTCTGCAGGACTTCAGTCCAGGTTTAACAACCAGGCAGAGTTTGTGGCCTGGGAGCACAGTAACAGATGGAATGCTTGGGTCCCCAGGGGTCCGCTGCAGGAAAGGGTTGTAACAGGATCACAGGAGGGTGCAACAGGGATGAAAAACTAACGCCCATCATGGTTGTAGAAGCAGCCCGATAAGCTCGGGATCGGCAATAGCACACAAAAAGTAGGTCGTCATTTTTGGATCGTCTCAACCCATGTGGCAGCCTCCCTGGGTGAAGTGAAGAACTGCACACGGTCGCCATCTTAGACCCGTAATTTGGCAGGGAAGAGCATGCTGTACTTGATCCCTTTCTGACTCAGAATGGCGCGCATGTTTTCAAATTACTTGCGTTGGCGCTGTGTCTCCGGGAAGATAGTCCGGGAAGATAAGCAGCTTAGTGTTCTCAAATTGTGATTCCCCTTGCATGCGTGCAGCGCGGAGTACCATGTCCCAATCCCGGTAGTGCAGAAGTTTAAAGATGAAAGTGCGTGACGAGGCCCCTTGGGGGCTTCTAGCTGCTGGCATATGGTGGGCATGCTCAATAGAGTAGTGCAGAGAGAATTTAGCTCTGGGTAACAGGGTTGGAAGCAACTGCTCCATGAAGGTCACGGGATCCGACCCCTCAGCGACCTCAGGGAGGCCCAGAACCCACAAGTTGTTGCGGCGGTTCCGATTCTCCGTGTCCTCCGCTCTGGTCTCTAGGTATTTGACCTTGAGTTTCAGGGCCTGCAAGCCCGCTTGGCAGTCTCTCTGTGCATCCTCCATTTCAGAGACCCGTCTCTGCACCTCCATCACCCGGTCCCGAAATTTGTCCAAGTCCCTACGGATAAAGGCCGTTTCAGTTTGTACGTGGTCTATTTTTACTGTTAGGGTGGAATGGCATGTCGTGATAGCCAGCATTAGGGCATCAAAGGCAGCCGAGCCGGCCTGGATGGTACCGTCAGGTGGGGAGTCAGTCTGGGTCTCCACGCTGTACGCCAAGCTGGTGGCACGGGCAAGGTACTCACAGTGTCAAAAAAGGGGGGGGGGGAGTGTGGGACTTTAAATGAGGCACAATATGTGCCTCCATCCCGGGTTCAAGTACATAAAAAGGGAGTGTGGGACTTTAAATGAGGCAATTGACTTGTGGAGGTAGAGTATATAGTAATCATTTTTTATTTGTAACAATAGTATAAAAGTATTTTCATATATATACACATGCACAATGGCATAAACATAATGGATACATATATATTAGCTTGGCAACACGTAAAAACATAAAAGATAGCAATTGTTAATAAATGTACAACAAGAGGTTTCATATTGGCAGGCACTGGTAAATCATATGCAAAAGAGCTGCTATAAGATAGGTACACATACACATTGATAATTACATAGTACTCAATGAATTTTGGATGTATAAAAAGTATATATGGGCCAGTAAGTAAGTAATAAGCCAGACTTGTCTAAGCACCCCATGGAAACTCGACGTGTTTCATGGCTACATGCCATTCATCAGGAGTTGGGTACAGAAGTAAACTGTAAATATAAATAAATATGTAATGTTAGCAAATATATTCTACCCCTTTAGAGGGAGAAAAGACCTCATGGGGAAAGATATCTATACTCACAGTACATTTATTAACAATTGCTATCTTTTATGTTTTTATGTGTTGCCAAGCTAATATATATGTATCCATTATGTTTATGCCCTTGTGCATGTATATATATGAAAATACTTTTATACTATTGTTACAAATAAAAAATGATTACTATATACTCTACCTCCACAAGTCAATTGCCTCATTTAAAGTCCCACACTCCCTTTTTATGTAGGTACTCACAGTGTTTGCTGCACTCTTCTTCTGACCGACACGTTTTCCCTTGGTCATCGCCCAGCAGAAGAGTGGGCCATAAATTGTCAATCTACACCAGGATAGAGGAAAGATCATAGGCCGGAGTCGGGAGCTTGTCTAGAACACGTCTGCTCCCGGCGCCATCTTGAACACGCCCCATCTGCTGCAGCCCTTTGTGACTCAAGCAGCCATCTTGGGTCAGGAAGAGCCCTGGCTCCTAGGTTTTGGTGCACTTTGGTGAATGGACAGAGTAGGGACAGGTTCCCCGTCTGTGAGGGAAAGTAATAATGCTAGGGAAAGGTTCCTGACAAGGAGGGTAAGCGTAGGGCCTCATCTCTTCTGGACATTCTCCCGATTGGGACCAGATGGACAGGCCACACTCAGTCCCCTCTCAACAGACGCTGTCATTCTGGCTGGAATCTACTCCTGTCTTGCTACTGAACTGTGAGTGTGCCTGGCTGGCTAGCTTTCCCACTGGGTTTGTTGTGAACTGTTGCTGCATCTCTTCAATAGAAGTTGATTGCACCTGCCTGCGTGAATTATTGTCTCCGCACCATGCTGTACCCCACCTAAATGGGGATTAGTTAACACCCTTGCTGGGTGGGGGTTGCTGCTATTCATGATCTGGGATTTCCTCTCACTATCTGATTTGCTGACAACATTTTACCAGATATAAACGTAAAGGGAGCTCTCCAACAGCAAAACAGACAGAAAAGATACACTTTTTTAATATAGTAAGGGAAGGCTAAAACCCCTGTCAGATCTATATATCTGTCCGAGTCACTGTAAAAAATGTTTCCTTCACATTCTGTCTGCTGAAACGGTCTCTCTAAGGGCTTGTTTACACATGCAGCAAAAGCGTTCCGCGGTCAGAAGGCTTTTCAGGGGCGTTTGACACCTCTGCCGGGTTAACCCCCCCCCCCCATATCAAAATTTTTGAAAAAATCTTATGCAGTTTGTTAGATCTTTGTTAGATCAGGTTAGATCAACCGTTGTTTGCGTTAGATCTCCCACAGAAGAAGCAATATTAACAGTTATTTGCTGGGGGGGCTAACCCATCATCAGCCCCCCCTTATCGAAAAATTGACAAAACAGTTAGCTATTTTGGAAGCTATTTGTTAGATCCAGTAAGATCAAGTGGTTTTAATGTTAGATCTCACATACTTAGAGACTTATTAAGTGATTAATGAGGGGGGGCTGGCCCCCCTTATCAGATTTTCCGGCCAAAAATCATTCAGGCTAATAGATATTCATTAGATCCGGTAAGATCAAGTGGTTTTAACGTTAGATCTCACATAATTAGAGACTTATTAAGTGATTAATGAGGGGGGGCTGGCCCCCCTTATCAGATTTTCCGGCCAAAAATCATTCAGGCTAATAGATATTCGTTAGATCCGGTAAGATCAAGTGGTTTTAACGTTAGATCTCACATAATTAGAGACTTATTAAGTGATTAATGAGGGGGGGGCTGGCCCCCCCTTTTAAATTTTCTGGCCAAAAATCATTCAGGCTAATAGACATTCGTTAGATCCAGTAAGATCACGTGGTTTTAACGTTAGATCTCACATCATTTCAGAGATATTCCACATCAAAATAGAGATATTAGGTGGTACATATAGACGGGTTAGCCCCCCCTTATCAAATTTTCTGGTCAAAAATCATTCAGACTAATACATATTCATTAGATCCGGTAAGATCAAGTGGTTTTAACGTTAGATCTCCCATAATTAGAGACTTATTAAGTGATTAATGAGGGGGGCTGGCCCCCCCTTATCAAATTTTCTGGCCAAAAATCATTCAGGCTAATAGATATTCGTTAGATCCGGTAAGATCAAGTGGTTTTAACGATAGATCTCACATATTTGGAGACTTATTAAGTGATTAATGAGGGGGGCTGGCCCCCCCTTGTCAAATTTTCTGGCCAAAAATCATTCAGGCTAATAGATATTCGTTAGATCCGGTAAAATCAAGTGGTTTTAATGTTAGATCTCACATCATTTCAGATATATTCCACATCAAAATAGAGATATTAGTTGGTACATATGGACGGGTTAGCCCCCCCTTATCAAATTTTCTGGCCAAAAATCATTCAGGCTAATAGATATTCGTTAGATCCGGTAAAATCAAGTGGTTTTAATGTTAGATCTTACATCATTTCAGATATATTCCACATCAAAATAGAGATATTAGGTGGTACATATGGACGGGTTAGCCCCCCCTTATCAAATTTTCTGGCCAAAAATCATTCAGGCTAATAGATATTCGTTAGATCCGGTAAGATCAAGTGGTTTTAAAGTTAGATCTCACATAATTAGAGACTTATTAAGTGATTAATGAGGGAGGCTGGCCCCCCCTTATCAAATTTTCTGGCCAAAAATCATTCAGGCTAATAGATATTCGTTAAATCTGGTAAGATCAAGTGGTTTTAACGTTAGATCCCACATCATTTCAGAGATATTCCACATCAAAATAGAGATATTAGGTGGTACATATGGACGGGTTAGCCCCCCCTTATCAAATTTTCTGGCCAAAAATCATTCAGGCTAATAGATATTCGTTAGATCTGGTAAGATCAAGTGGTTTTAACATTAGATCTCACATAATTAGAGACTTATTAAGTGATTAATGAGGGGGGCTGGCCCCCCCTTATCAAATTTTCTGGCCAAAAATCATTCAGGCTAATAGATATTCGTTAGATCCGGTAAGATCAAGTTGTTTTAATGTTAGATCTCACATCATTTCAGAGATAATTCACATCAAAATAGAGATATTAGGTGGTACATATGGACGGGTTAGCCCCTCCTTATCAAATTTTCTGGCCAAAAATCATTCAGGCTAATAGATATTCGTTAGATCCGGTAAGATCAAGTGGTTTTAATGTTAGAGATATTGGGGGTAGTGCATAAGGATGAGATTAGATGTTACATAATTAGAGACTTATTAAGTGATTAATGAGGGGGGCTGGCCCCCTCTTATCAAATTTTCTGGCCAAAAAATCATTCAGGCTAATAGATATTCGTTAGATCCGGTAAGATCAAGTGGTTTTAATGTTAGAGATATTGGGGGTAGTGCATAAGGATGAGATTAGATGTCACATAATTAGAGACTTATTAAGTGATTAATGAGGGGGGCTGGCCCCCTCTTATCAAATTTTCTGGCCAAAAAATCACCCCGACTAATTGATATTCATTAGATCCGGTAAGATCAAATGATTTTATTGTTTGATTATCCATAATAACAGGGATATTATGGATATTTGGTAGCGATGCACGTATATCCATACTAGTCTATATCGGAGGCGGTGATGAGCATTTTCACGTGTACCAGTGAGGAGTGCCATTGAGCATACCGAGGTATGCTGAAATTATGTGGGACATTAATTGACAGGTGTGTCCAAGCACAGTGAAGCCTGAAGCACAGTGCCAGAAGCCAGAGGGAAACTTCGGAGGGCTCTGGTGAAGGAGCCAACCGGGTGCCCATCTGCGGTGGCTGGCTCAAAACCAATGACACGAAGAGACAGCAGTGAAAGTCCAAACCCTTCTCCTGTTGTTCCCATCCAAGTAAAGGGAGTCTACACCAAGGCCCTTCTGGATACTGGAGCTTAACCACTTCAGCCCCGGAAGGTTTTACCCCCTTCCTGACCAGAGCACTTTTTACAATTCGGCACTGCGTCGCTTTAACTGCTAATTGCGCGGTCATGCAATGCTGTACCCAAACGAAATTTGCGTCCTTTTCTTCCCACAAATAGAGCTTTCTTTTGATGGTATTTGATCACCTCTGCCGTTTTTATTTTTTGCGCTATACACGGAAAAAGACCGAAAATTTTGAAAAAAAATGATATTTTCTACTTTTTGTTCTAAAAAAAATCCAATAAACTCAATTTTAGTCATACATTTAGGCCAAAATGTATTCGGCCACATGTCTTTGGTAAAAAAAATGTCAATAAGTGTATATTTATTGGTTTGCGCAAAAGTTATAGCGTCTACAAACTAGGGTACATTTTCTGGAATTTACACAGCCTTTAATTTATGACTGCCTATGTCGATTCTTGAGGTGCTAAAATGGCAGGGCAGTACAAAACCCCCACAAATGACCCCATTTTGGAAAGTAGACACCCCAAGGAATTTGCTGAGAGGCATGTTGAGCCCATTGAATATTCATTTTTTTTGTCCCAAGTGATTGAATAATGACAAAAAAAAAAAAAAAAAAAAAAAATTACAAAAAGTTGTCACTAAATGATATATTGCTCACACAGGCCATGGGCATATGTGGAATTGCACCCCAAAATACATTTAGCTGCTTCTCCTGAGTACGGGGATACCACATGTGTGGGACTTTTTGGGAGCCTAGCCGCGTACGGGGCCCCGAAAACCAATCACCGCCTTCAGGATTTCTAAGGGCGTACATTTTTGATTTTACTCCTCACTACCTATCACAGTTTTGAAGGCCATAAAATGCCCAGATGACATAAAACCCCCCCAAATGACCCCATTTTGGAAAGTAGACACCCCAAGCTATTTGCTTTGAGGCATGTTGAGTCCATGGAATGTTTTATATTTTGACACAAGTTGCGGGAAAGTGACAAATTTTTTTTTTTTTTTTTTTTTTTTGCACAAAGTTGTCACTAAATGATATATTGCTCACACAGGCCATGGGCATATGTGGAATTGCACCCCAAAATACATTTAGCTGCTTCTCCTGAGTACGGGGATACCACATGTGTGGGACTTTTTAGGAGCCTAGCCGCGTACGGGACCCCGAAAACCAAGCACCGCCTTCAGGATTTCTAAGGGCGTACATTTTTGATTTTACTCCTCACTGCCTATCACAGTTTCGGAGGCCATGGAATGCCCAGGTGGCACAAACCCCCCCCAAATGACCCCATTTTGGAAAGCAGACACCCCAAGCTATTTGCTGAGAGGCATGGTGAGTATTTTGCAGCTCTCATTTGTTTTTGAAAATAAAGAAAGACGAGAAAAAAAATTTTTTTTTTTCTTTTTTCAATTTTCAAAACTTTGTGACAAAAAGTGAGGTCTGCAAAATACTCACTATACCTCTCATCAAATAGCTTGGGGTGTCTACTTTCCAAAATGGGGTCATTTGGGGGGGGGTTTGTGCCACCTGGGCATTCCATGGCCTCCGAAACTGTGATAGGCAGTGAAGAGTGAAATCAAAAATTTACGGCCTTAGAAAGCCTGAAGGCGGTGCTTGGTTTTCGGGGTCCCGTACGCGGCTAGGCTCCCAAAAAGTCCCACACATGTGGTATCCCCGTACTCAGGAGAAGCAACAGAATGTATTTTGGGGTGTAATTTCACATATTCCCATGGCATGTTTGAGCAATATATCATTTAGTGACAACTTTGCGCAAAAAAAAATAAAAAAAATAAAAAATTGTCTCTTTCCCGCAACTTGTGTCACAATATAAATTATTCCATGGACTCAACATGACTCTCAGCAAATAGCTTGGGGTGTCTACTTTCCAAAATGGGGTCATTTGGGGGGGTTTTGAACTGTCCTGGCATTTTATGCACAACATCTAGAAGCTTATGTCACACATCACCCACTCTTCTAACCACTTGAAGACAAAGCCCTTTCTGACACTTATTGTTTACATAAAAAAATAATTTTTTTTTGCAAGAAAATTACTTTGAACCCCCAAACATTATATATTTTTTTTAAAGCAAATGCCCTACAGATTAAAATGGTGGGTGTTTCATTTTTTTTTTTCACACAGTATTTGCGCAGCGATTTTTCAAACGCATTTTTTGGGGAAAAAACACACTTTTTTACATTTTAATGCACTAAAACACACTATATTGCCCAAATGTTTGATGAAATAAAAAAGATGATCTTAGGCCGAGTACATGGATACCAAACATGACATGCTTTAAAATTGCGCACAAACGTGCAGTGGCGACAAACTAAATACATTTTTAAAAGCCTTTAAAAGCCTTTACAGGTTACCACTTTAGATTTACAGAGGAGGTCTACTGCTAAACTTACTGCCCTCGATCTGACCTTCGCGGCGATACCTCACATGCATGGTGCAATTGCTGTTTACATTTGACGCCAGACCAACGCTTGCGTTCACCTTAGCGCGAGAGCAGGGGGGACAGGGGTGCTTTTTTTTTTTTTTTTTTTTTTTCTTTATTATTATTATTTTTTTATCTTATTTTTAAACTGTTCCTTTCATTTTTTTTTTTTTTTAAATCATTTTTATTGTTATCTCAGGGAATGTAAATATCCCCTATGATAGCAATAGGTAGTGACAGGTACTCTTTTTTGCAAAAATTGGGGTCTATTAGACCCTAGATTTCTCCTCTGCCCTCAAAGCATCTGATCACACCAAGATCGGTGTGATAAAATGCTTTCCCAATTTCCCAATGGCGCTGTTTACATCCGGCGAAATCTACGTCATAAAATGCTCGTAGCTTCCGGTTTCTTAGGTCATAGAGATGTTTGGAGCCACTCTGGTCTCTGATCAGCTCTATGGTCAGCTGGCTGAATCACCGGCTGCATTCTCAGGTTCCCTGTTGAGACAGGAGAGCCAGAGAAAAACACGGAAGATGTTGGGGGGGGGGGGGGGGCATTCCCTCCCACTGCTTGTAAAAGCAGTCTAGAGGCTAATTAGCCACTAGGATTGCTTTTACATGAAAGCCGACCGCTGGCTGAAAAGAATGATACCAAGATGATACCTAAACCTGCAGGCATCATTCTGGTATAACCACTCAAAGTCGTGAATGGCATACCTGAAGACAAAAAAATGGTTAACAATAATACACAGTAAACAGTAAAGTATAAATAATTACATACCTGAAAAGCAAACGTGATAAAACATAACAACAATAAAACATTGCAGAATAGAATACAGTAAAAAAGAGCAGAACAATAGAGAGAGAATAGAGAGAGAGAGAACAATAAAACGACAACTATTTTTATTTTATATTTTTGTTTGTGTTTTTTTTTTTTTTTTTTTTACACTTTTTTTTGTAACTAACTTTTATAACTGTAACCGGTTCCAGGTTCGGGTCTCTCAAAATGCGATGGCATCTCGGGAGACCCTGTGAAAGTGTGCCTAGTCTGTGCAATGCTGTACCCTACGCTAATAGTCAACTAGTGCATGGTAGCGTTCAAAACATTCACCAATGCAAAGACCAGGATTGTCAGGACAGGAGGGACAATAATAGCGGGTGTCACGCCTATATCCGCGCTTTCTGCAGACACAACATCTTTTTTGGGGGGGTTCGTTGGGTAGGGGTACTCGGGAGGACATAAAAATGCCTCTCATGCAGCCGACTGCATTTGGTTGGGGATGTGAATGGGGGAAGTACGGGCGCTGCAGAAGCGGTGGGTTCCCAATTAGGATTGGCGAATGCAGCAGGAAGGGCATTATGGGCACGACGGGCCTGTGTTTGTCTTTTTGGTGGCAGCGGGACACTACTTGTGCTTGCCACCTCACCAGCTTGAACTGCACTTATGGGACTCGCCACGTCACCAAGTGTTACTGTAGTGCTGGTTTGACTACGACCGGGGTGTACTAGGCCGCTGGCGCTTGCCAGTTCACCAAAACGCTACAAAAAAAACTGTTAGCGATCGCAGGGATCAGGCCTGACTCTGCGAACGCTGCAGTTATGCGTTTAGTGTTTTGTAAGTGACAGTGATCGATCGATACTGCACTTGGGTGGGCTGGGCCGGGCCGGGCGGAGGGGCAAAACGCAGGTGCTAGCAGGTATCTGGGCTGATCCCGCTAACACTGCGTTTTTGGGAACCCTAAACTGCTGGGGACGCTAGTATAGATCAGATCGGATCAGATATTGATGCGATCAGATACTATACCACTAAGGGAGGTGTACGGTGCGTGCGTGGGTGTTAGCGGTACTGGCGCTAATCTGACGCTGCCTGGGGCTGGTGCTTGCCAGTTCACCAAAATACTACCAAAAAAACTGTTAGCGATCGCAGGGATCAGGCCTGACTCTGCGAACGCTGCAGTTATGCGTTTAGTGTTTTGTAAGTGACAGTGATCGATCGATACTGCACTTGGGTGGGCTGGGCCGGGCGGAGGGGCAAAACGCAGGTGCTAGCAGGTATCTGGGCTGATCCCGCTAACACTGCGTTTTTGGGAACCCTAAACTGCTGGGGACGCTAGTATAGATCTGATCGGATCAGATATTGATCCGTTCAGATACTATACCACTAAGGGAGGTGTACGGTGCGTGCGTGGGTGTTAGCGCTACTGGCGCTAATCTGACGCTGCCTGGGGCTGGTGCTTGCCAGTTCACCAAAACGCTACCAAAAAAACTGTTAGCGATCGCAGGGATCAGGCCTGACTCTGCGAACGCTGCAGTTATGCGTTTAGTGTTTTGTAAGTGACAGTGATCGATCGATACTGCACTTGGGTGGGCTGGGCTGGGCTGGGCGGAGGGGCAAAACGCAGGTGCTAGCGGGTATCTGGGCTGATCCCGCTAACACTGCGTTTTCGGGAACCCTAAACTGCTGGGGACGCTAGTATAGATCTGATCGGATCAGATATTGATCCGTTGAGATACTATACCACTAAGGGAAGCGCATGCTGCGTGCGTGGGTGTTCGCGGTACTGGCGCTAATCTGACGCTGCCTGGGGCGACGCATATCACCGCCGGGCGATCAGGGGGCTAAACCTTTATTCGGTAATAAACGGCGGGTGCCCTGACACTATAAAAAATAAACAAACTAACCAGCGTCACCCGTAACAGTTATACAGTGATCAGTGGTGAAAGGGTTAACTAGGGGGCAATCAAGGGGTTAAAACATTTATTAGATAGTATATGGGGGTCCCCTGTCGCTATAAAACACTGACGGCGAACCTAAATATTTACGTTCCTAACTAGCGTCACCAGCGACACTAATACAGCGATCAGAAAAATGATCGCTTAGCGACACTGGTGACAGGGGGTGATCAAGGGGTTAAAACTTTATTAGGGGGGGTTAGGGGGGTATCCTAGACCTAAAGGGGGCCTAACACTAACTGCCCTAACACTAACTGTCACAAACTGACACTATGCAGTAATCAGAAAAAAAAAAGAAAAAAAAAAAAAAAAATACTGCTAATGTCAGTTTGTGACAGGGGGGGGGGGTGATTGGGGGGGGATCGGGGGGCGATCGGGGGGGGGATCGGGGGTGTAAATATGCCTGGCATGTTCTACTGTGTGTGTGTGTGTGTTGTGCACTCACTTGTCATCTCTCCTCGGCGCTGGAACGGAAACTGCCAGACCGGGGAGAGATGACATCACATCCTCTGCCTGTGTGAAACGACACACAGGCAGAGGAGGATTCCTATTGGCTGGGAGCGATCGCGAGGGGGGGGCCACGATCGGATGGTCTCCCCCTCGCCTCCCGACGCTCCCAGTCAGATGCCGACCGCCGATGGCACCGGGGGGGGGTCCGATCGGACCCCCCGCCCGCGGGAGGCAGATCACGTATGGGTACGTGATTTTGCCTGCCCGTGCCATTCTGCCGCAGTATATATGCGGTAGGCGGTCGGCAAGTGGTTAAGTGACCCTTCTCTACACAATGGCGACCCTAGAAGGGGGCCAGAGGGGGCCCTGACCCCCCCAACATTATGCTGGGCCCCACCATGTGCCCCCCCAAAAAAAAAAATTTTTTTTTTTATTTATTTTTTTATTTTTTTATTTTTTTACAAAAAGTCAATTTCTTTTTGTTTGTAATGATATCGGATGTGCCGCATCTTACTCGGGCCACCGCTGGGGTAACACAGTCTCTATTGAGAGGGAGAACGTCCCCAGTCAGCTCCTGCGGGTGATTTCTCCCCCCTCCCTCTGCTTGCTGACACTGCATAATGCAAGCGCTCCCACAACCATGGCCGCTCGATCTGCTCCTTCCCCTGCATCCTTATTGGCAGGGAGAAGAGAGAGTTGCCGGAAGGACTCCACCAGGACTCTTAGTTACTGAAAAAACAGACTGATTTCTCCCGTCCTTAGCACAGAAGAACGAGCCTGTAAATTCCAAGAAATGCCAGACCAGCGTCAATAGCAGGGGCAGGACAGCAAGAGGAGGCTGGGGAACCCCACAGTGGCAGAACACCAGGGCCCGGTGGCAAGACAACCTTTGCAACCCTGATAGTTCTCCCACTGCTTTGGATCCTCATATTTTCTTGGTATGCTGGTGACATATATCTCTTGTTCTATGTCAACCTGGGGGGGGGGGGGGGCCCAATACAGTAGGAAGGGAGCTCACTGCAGAACATGTGAAAGGGCCGTTGTGGGATCGTAGTAAAGGGGTAAAGGGCCCCAGGATAGATAAAATATATATAGATAGATATATCTATATATCTATCTATATATATATATATTTGCATTTTATATTGCCCCCCTATTTTTATCCCTGTCCCCCCATGTGCCCCCCCTAAATATGAAAGCTGGAGACGCCACTGTCTCTACAGAGACTTCTATGACAGGCACCTCAAGCTCCTGCCTTTGCAGAAGTTGGAAGAGCTGCAGATATGGGGCATTGTGACTCAGAACTTCCCCTATGATGGCTATCTACCGGTCAAGCTGACCTTCGATCCCTCCATGGCTGGGAAAGCCGAGACTTTTGAAACTCAGGCAGTGGTCTGCCCTCGCCCACCAGGGGCCAGTAAGAGTTCTCTCATCATAGGGACCAATACTGATCTTGTCAGAAGGTTGTTGACACCTCTTGTTCTGGAGCCGGGCACTTCAACTAAAAGTGTGCACCCCATGCTGAGACAAGCCTACCAGCACCTGGTACAAACAGAAGGGAAAGATCTGGTGCTTGGACCAGTGTGAGCAGGTGTTACAGCCTGGTAAAGTGGCCTATTTACGAGAATCTGTCAAGCTAAATTGGAAGCAAGCAGGCCCTTTCATTGTCCTTCAATCAGACGGACAGAGAGAAGACATGGGAGTGGAGATAATTCCCGAGGTGGTTTCAACCAAAGGGTTGCAAAGAAGTCACAGGAAGTTCTTGGTTAGTGTCCGCAACATAACAGCCTCACCAGTGAAGATGCCGGCTCAGATGTTGCTGGGACAAGTAAATCTGGCCACCCCAGTCCCGCCGTCTGATTTGGTGGGGGAAGCAAAGGATGGGATCTCTGTGGAGGAGCTCTATGCGAAAAATACTCCCCTTTTGCCTGAATGGAAAGAAAGGGCCAAGACTCAGCCCCTGAGATGGCAGGCTGCATTCTCCAAGAGTGAATTTGATGTGGGGTGTGCAAAAAGTGCCCAATACTGGATCCATCTTTTCGAGTGCATAAGCCGTTCAGGGAAAGAGCTTGATGGATTCCTTTAGGGGACTTGGAGGATCTGCATGAACAACTGGCAGAGTTGAAGAGCGCAGGTATCATCCGAGAGTCCCAGAGTCTATACGCTTCCCCAAAAGTGGTGGTACGGAAGAAGAATTGGTCACTGAGGCTGGGTATTGACTACCGGACGCTGAACTGAAGGACCATTCCCGACCAATATACCACCCCAAGGATAAAAGATGCCTTGCAGAGCCTGTCAGGAATGAAGTGGTTCAGCATGCTGGATTTGAAGAGTGGTTATTACCAAATCCCCATGCACCCTGAGGATCGGGAGAAGACCATTTTTATTACCCCGCAGGGGATCTTTGGATTTGACCGTATGCATCAAGGCCTGTCTTCCAAAGGCCAATGGAGAAGACTGTGGGTGACATGAAACTGTGTGTACCAAGGTGTTGGTGTACTTAGACGACATCATCATTTTCAGCAAGACAATGGAAGAGCACAAAGAGTTTCTGCAGAAGGTCCTTAAGAGACTCCATGGTGAGGGGGTTGAAGCTGTCTCTGGAAAAGTGCCAGTTTTATCAACCCTCGGTCGACTACCTTGGTCACATTGTGTCTGCTGATGAAGTGGCCACTGACCTCCTGGCCGAGGCCTACCAACGTGACTGAGCTTAGGTCATTTCTGGGATTCTGCTCTTATTACAGAAGATTTGTCAAGGGATTCGCTAAGACGCTGACCCTGATCTGGCGAAGCCTGTCAGACCAGCTGGAGTGCCCAGAAAACCCAGAGAGTCCATTCAAGAACAATGGACTCTGAAGTGTGAAGAGGTTTTAGGCAGCTGAAGTGAAGCCTAAGCTACACTTTGACGCCAGTCGAGATGGGTTAGGTGGGGTGCTATATCAAGAGCATGACTGCCATCTACGGCCTGTTGCCTACGTGAGTCTTATCTTGGCCCCCGCGGAGAAGAACTATCCCATGCACAAACTTGAGTTCCTGGCTTTGAAGTGGGTCGATAAGCTGAGGGATTACCTGTATGGAGCGGAGTTCGTGATCAAGACCGACAACAATACTCTCACCTACATCCTCACTACCACCAAGTTGGACGCCACGGGTCACAGATGGTTGGCTGCTCTATCAGGATTTATTCTCAGCCTGAAGTATCGACCGGGGTCAGGAAACAAGACGCTGATGCTTTGTCAAGAAGGTCCCATTGTTCCAGAGACCCTCCAGAAGAATAGGCCCAACTGACACCTGAGGGGTACGAGCCTTATGTCAAGGAGCAGAACATAAACCTGGAGTAGGATCCAGGAGCGAAGAGGTTGGAGTGTCAGCCGTTGGTGCCCCCAGATGTTATTGCAATGTCGCCCAAGTCGGGGATAAAGGTCTGCCCAAGCTGTCAAAGACCGGTGGAGGGACCGGTTGGTGGACCATCCCTGTAGCTTGGCATTGAAGGCCATGGAGAGCCAATGCCCTGACTTTCTCCTCACTGACTCCCCGAAGGAAACCCATCTGCTGCACCGAGAGTGGGATCGGTTTCAGGTGCACAGAGGGTTGGTCTACCGAAGGGGCCCCTCTGACGATTCTGAAGAAAAATGGCAGCTATTCCTACCTGAAAAACATACGGAGACAGTATTAACTGCCCTACTATCAGGAACCATGAATCAGACCGAGACAGAAGTATAGTTAAATCACACTTGTTTAATAATAATAATAATAATAATAATAATAAGGTAAACAGAGTAAGTGTAGTCAAAACAAGCCAGAGTTCAGTAACCGGATCGGGTAGTCAGCCAAGCAAATGCCAGAGAGCCAGAGATAAACGTAGTAGTACAGCAAGCAGGATCAGGAGCCAGAAGGAATGTCAGCCTAGCAAGTCTTCAACAGGATCGCAGGAGAAAGACTCTGTGATGTTGACAAAGGTGAAGGCAGAGATCAAGTGAGCTGGGCGACTTTAAGTAGGCAGGACTGATGAGCACAATCAACAACAGCTGGGTAACTGTGGAGGGAAATGGGAGCTGGCAATTAGCCGACAGCTGAGCGGCCAGCTCAGAGAAGGAAGGGCTGAGCCCAGCCCTGACACCTACATGACAACCATGGCCACCTAGGGCCCAAGAGGACGTTTCTCCTGGTGAGGGACCGGTTCTACTGGCCCTGCATTCAGGCTGAAATTGAGGACTATTGCCACTCCTGCATCAGATGTATCCAAAGGAAGACTTTGCCTCACCAAGCTGCCCCAATGGACCATCTTCAGAGTCAAGGACCCATGGAGCTGGTGTGCATTGACATTCTGTGCTTGGAGCCTGATCTGAGCGGGCAGGGAAATATCCTGGTAGTAACTGACCATTTCACTCGGTATGCCCAGGCATTTTCAAAGAGGGACCAACAAGCATCCATTGTGGCCAAGATCTTCGCGGAGAAATTCTTTGTGCACTATGGTCTGTCCCAACGCATCCACTCTGATCAAGGGAGAGATTTCAAGAGTAGTCTCATCAAGAGAATTTCAGACCTGTTGGGCATCAGGAAGTCTAAAACCACCCCATATCATCCTCAAGGTGATCCTCAACCAGAGAGATTCAACCGAACCCTCCTGGATATACTTAGAACTCTAAGTTCAGAACAAAAGCAGCACTGGAGCAAGCATATAGTGGCTATTGTGCATGCTTATCCCTATAGTTTGATGTTTGGACCGTAGGCCCGGCTGCCAGTAGACTTGGCCTCCGGCACATCCCTCGACCATACCTTAGAAACTTTCCACAGAGGGTATGTGGATCGCCTGCAGAGACGTCTGAAAACCACCTAACCACAAAATAAACTGTGACCTCAGGATACGAGTGCAGGACCTGCAGCCGGATGACAAGGTACTGCTGAGAAACCTGGGTGTCCCTGGAAAGCACAAGTTGGCTAATGGCTGAAAGTCGCAGCCCTATGTCGTTTGCAAGCATCTGCCCAGACACCCAGTATATCAAATCCGGCCAGAGGGAAGCACAGGCCTGCTGAAGACTTGGCATCACAATCATCTGTTGCCTCTGTCAGAAGCAGTTCATGTGCCACCACAACCAGATTTACAGTCCACACCCACGGCCTCTCAAAGATCCCGGCCAGTGACTAGATCTCACTCTGTACCCCTTGCTGAAGATGAAAACAGCGAGGATAAACAGAAAGATTGTCTGTGGCCATCTCAAATGCCAGGGCCTGCCACCCACCCACCCCTTTCTTCTCCTCCCAAGGTGACTGAGGTGACTCTCAGGCCAGAGGCTCCTGAGTTTGTACCTCAAGTCCACCTTTTGAAGAGTTGGGAGACCCTCAATCTTCCCTGCTGACAACAGACCCCTAAGACTTTCCATCCTTCATTGAGGAAGCTGAAATGCAGGAAGAAGAAGAGACCAGTGTGCCTGTAACCCCAGAACCTAAAGAACAGCGAGAGCGAAGGGTTATTCACCCGCCCAAAAGACTAACATATGATACTTAGGGTGAAAGCTCTGAGGAGGTCGTTCTCATTGCAAAAAGGACTCTTGAAGAAACTGACCCTTCCACCGCAGTCCAGAGAATCCCTGCCTTCGCCTTGGTCAACATCACAGAAACAATCTCCTGCGATCCTGTTCAAGACTTGCTTTGCTGACATCCTTTCTGGCTCCAGATCCTGCTTGCTGTTCCACTACATTGATCCCTGACTTCTGGCTTGGCTGACTATCCGTTATGGTTACTGAACTTTGTCTATGTTTTGACTACGTTTGTTCTTTTTACTTTTATTATTAAACAAGTGTGATTTAACTGTACTTCTGTCTCGGCCTGATTTCTTGGTTTCTGACACTCACCCCCTGGCACATCTAGCTGGGCCATTCCAGTTAAGGTGGCCTGTAGGCAGGACAACCTCCCCTCCTATGCTAATTGGTGGGATGTTCCTCTGCCAGGGTTTTATGCAGATGTAAATTGTATGGTTTCCTGTGCACACTAACCTGTTTTTCTTTCTGTGTGTATATCAAAAGCATGAAACAGGTCATAGACTCTTTACCTCCTTTGGCGGAACAAAGGTTCTTTGGTGGGGGGAGTGTGTAGCGGGGGCTACTCTATCACCCGTGGTCCTGCACTTCCCGCCATTCCTGCCAGCGTCTGTCAGACTGAATAGACATTGACCCAGGCACTCACTGAGGGAGAGCCTGTCAGTCCCTGTGGGGGATTTCTCCCCCTCCCTCTCCTCTTCCTGTGTCCCTATTGGCAGGGAGAAGGAGCCAATCAAGCAGCAGCAGAGGACCACGGCCCACAATACAGCCCCATTGATTTCTACAGGGGGTGGAACTACCAAGCCCAGCCTGCTTTGCAAGAAGGGGGGGCTAGCTAAAGACTTAAAAATAAAATGGTTACAGCGCTGATAGACGTGAACAAACAATAAAGTGCTAAGTGCTAATAAATAAAATTGGTGATTAATATTAGATAAATGTGTAAATCATAAATGATGAACTAAAAGGCACATGTGATCAGAAATATGTAAAATAGTGGACTAATTATGTCACAAATATTGAGTAATGGGTGCAATCCAAACACAACTGCTGATCACCACAATAACATATATGGAGTATAAATAAATAAATAAATATAAAAAAAACATTAATGCTGCCCAATTGAAAAAAACAAACTAAAATACAAGCTACCAAAAACCAATAGACTGTTTAGAATAAAATAAAAGTGACATCTGCTCACAAGATAGAGATATACAAATAGGAAATAGTCCCAAAATGACTAGCATCAGCTGGACACAGGAAACTCAGACAGACAGTTTAGTGATGACACAGCGGCTCCTCAATCAATGGTGTCAGTCCGTCTCTATATAGTCAGACAAAAGGTGCTTCTATAGTCTGTAAAAAGCTTAGTCCTTTGATGACGCCCTGGGGGAGGGGCGAAACGCGTCAACGTCACATCCGGCCTTCACACAACCAAGTGACGCTTTTTACCTTCCTGGCTCCGTGGAACGTACGCTACCAGCGGCGATCGCGGAAGCATCTGACATGCCTGACTGCAATCTAGGAGAGCGTGAGTAGCGGCTTGCAGCGCAAGTGGCTTTTACACCCCGCAGTACTTCACTATATCTTTTTCTTTCTTTATTTTGGGTGGCCAATTGCAAGGTCCATGGCTCTACTGTTTTGAAATGCCAGCTATTTTATCCATCTATCCACTATAGAAGCACCTTTTGTCTGACTATATAGAGACGGACTGACACCATTGATTGAGGAGCCGCTGTGTCATCACTAAACTGTCTGTCTGAGTTTCCTGTGTCCAGCTGATGCTAGTCATTTTGGGACTATTGGGACTGTTTTTTTCAATTGGGCAGCATTAATGGTTTTTATATTTATTTATTTATTTATACTCCATATATGTTATTGTGGTGATCAGCAGTTGTGTTTGGATTGCACCCATTACTCAATATTTGTGACATAATTAGTCCACTATTTTACATATTTCTGATCACATGTGCCTTTTAGTTCATCATTTATGATTTACACATTTTATCTAATATTAATCACCAATTTTATTTATTAGCACTTAGCACTTTATTGTTTGTTCACGTCTATCAGCGCTGTAACCGTTTTATTTTTATTTTCACTTTACAAGTTCTATACTTTTTTACAGCAGCGGTAGTTTCTAACTTGATCCATTTGTTGCTAGCGCTGTCTCCTTCACTCAATATTAGCTAAAGACTTAAGCTTGTTGGTCTAAGGAGAGATCACCATGAGGCAGGGAGGTGAACGGAGGTGTGAGGAGAGACTACAGGCACCCGCTGAAGAACCATGCAAAGAAGGTTCCAGAGACCATCCAGAGACGGTTGAAGATGGATGTACCTTCTGTACCACCTAATATCTCTATTTTTTATGGAATATCTCTGAAATGATGTGAGATCTAATGTTAAAACCAATTGATCTTACCGGATCTAATGAATATCTATAAGTCTGATTGATTTTTGGCCAGAAAATTTGATAAGGGGGGCTAACCCGTCCATATGTATCACCTAATATCTCTATTTTGATGTGGAATATCTCTGAAATGATGTGAGATCTAACGTTAAAACCACTCGATCTTACTGGATCTAACAAATATCTATTAGCCTGAATGATTTTTGGCCAGAAAATTGCAAGTGGGAGGGCTAACCTGTCCATATGTACCACCTAATATCTCTATTTTGATGTGGAATATCTCTGAAATGATGTGAGATCTAACGTTAAAACCACTTGATCTTATCGGATCTAACGAATATCTATTAGCCTGAATGATTTTTGGCCAGAAAATTTGATAAGGGGGGGCTAACCCGTCCATATGTACCACCTAATATCTCTATTTTGATGTGGAATATCTCTGAAATGATGTGAGATCTAATGTTAAAACCACTTGATCTTACCGGATCTAACGAATATCTATTAGCCTGAATGATTTTTGGCCAGAAAATTTGATAAGGGGGGGCCAGCCCCCCTCATTAATCACTTAATAAGTCTCTAATTATGTGAGATCTAACGTTAAAACCACTTGATCTTACCGGATCTAACAAATATCTATTAGCCTAAATGATTTTTGGCCAGATAATTTGATAAGGGGGGCCAGCCCCCCCTCATTAATCACTTAATAAGTCTCTAATTATGTGAGATCTAAGGTTAACACCACTTGATCTTACCAGATCTAACGAATATCTATTAGCCTGAATGATTTTTGGCCAGAAAGTTTGATAAGGGGGGGCCAGCCCCCCTCATTAATCACTTAATAAGTCTCTAATTATGTGAGATCTAACGTTAAAACCACTTGATCTTACCGGATCTAACGAATATCTATTAGCCTGAATGATTTTTGAGCAGAAATTTTGATAAGGGGGGGCTAACCCATCCATATGTACCAACTAATATCTCTATTTTGATGTGGAATATCTCTGAAATTATGTGAGATCTAACGTTAAAACTACTTGATCTTACCGGATCTAACGAATATCTATTAGCCTAAATGATTTTTGGCCAGATAATTTGATAAGGGGGGCTAACCCGTCCATATGTACCAACTAATATCTCTATTTTGATGTGGAATATCTCTGAAATTATGTGAGATCTAACGTTAAAACTACTTGATCTTACCGGATCTAACGAATATCTATTAGCCTGAATGATTTTTGGCCAGAAAATATGATAAGGGGGGGGCAAGCCCCCCCTCATTAATCACTTAATAAGTCTCTAATTATGTGAGATCTAACGTTAAAACCACTTGATCTTACCGGATCTAACGAATATCTATTAGCCTGAATGATTTTTGGCCAGAAAATTCGATAAGGGGGGCCAGCCCCCCTCATTAATCACTTTATAAGTCTCTAATTATGTGAGATCTAACGTTAAAACCACTTGATCTTACCAGATCTAACAAATAGCTTCCAAAATAGCTAACTGTTTAGTCAATTTTCGATATGGGGGGGGCTGATGACGGGTTAGTCCCCCCAGCAAATAACTGTTAATATTGCTTCTTCTGTGTGAGATCTAACGAAAACAACGGTTAATCTAACCTGATCTAACAAAGATCTAACAAACTGCATAAGATTTTAAAAAAAAGTTTAATATGGGGGGGGGCTAACCCGGCAGAGGTGCGTTTGACAGGTAGTGAGGAGGCAATATTTCATTTCCTCAGTGCATGTTTTACTTCTGCAAATGCTGCCGCACTGCGCTACAACCACGTACATTGCACTTGGTTGTGGGACGCTTGCAGTCTGGCCCCATTCACTTCAATGAGTCACATTCAGCATGCGGTAGTGCCTGCCATCATGGCTGCAGCATGTGTACACCCCCATCCACTGCCTTTGCAACTACTTGTGTTTACCACTGCCAGCCGCAAATGTAAATGACCTCTAACCGTCCCCTGGATAGCAATAAAAACCTGACAAGGAATTAGCTCGGTGAGAGGGAGGAAGGGAGGGGTGGGTGAAGGGGAGGGGAGATGGGGGGGGGTGGGTGGAGAGAGGGGAACTGGTATAATTCTGATGTAAAACATGATGCTGAATGTAACTTGTGTGGTTTATCCTGTTTTACAATTTTTTTTACATGTGAAGAATTATGATAAAATAAAATAAATAATAATAATAAAAAAAAACCTGACAAGGGGTTAATGCGGAACTAAAGCTGTTGTCGAAGTATTGAATAAAGCCCCTTTCACACGTGCGGACCGTATGTCCGTATTTCATCCATCCGTTTTCGGATGAAATACGGACATACATGCATCCCTATGGGATAGCGGGTGTCAGCGGATGTACATCCGCTAATACCCGATGTCGTCCGGCCCGGCTCTCGTCCGATTCTGCAGACGGAAGAAAATCCTATTTTTCTATCCGTCTGCAGAGCGGATCGGATGAACACGGACAGACGGTCCGTGTTCCTCCGATCCCCCATAGGGGAGAGCGGAGATCTGACAGGGCGGTCCCTGCACAGTGTGCGGGTCCCGCCCTGTCATCCGCTGGATCAGCTGGGGAAAACGGAGCGATCCCCGCTGAGCAAGCGGAGGTTCACGGGTCGGATCAACACGGATCCGCACGTGTGAAAGGGGCCTTAGAGGTAAGTATCACTGAGTTTAGCCCTGCTTTAGGGGTTACACTTTAAGTACATGCATGCTATGAAATGTACAAATGTAACACTTGCAGGTGTTTATTACATCTCATAGAGAGCAGACCTTCCAGAGAACGGGGTCTGTCTGCAGGGGCATTGCTAGGTGGCAAAAAGACCAGGGGCTTCAGCCCGAAGTCCGATGCTGGCACCGATGCGGGGGGGGGGGGGGTCGAGAGTGGTCATGGCACAGGGTTTTTTGGCTGAGCGGTGGGGTTGTGTGGCGGGGGGTAAGCTTACTTGCTGGTTTCTGCCTGGGGCTTAGCAGTGCCCATCAATTTTGACCACTAATCTCAGCTACCTGACACACTGACCTACCTAACATACACTGACCTGACATACATACACCTACCTAACATACACTGACCTGACATACATACACCTACCTAACATACACTGACCTGACATACATACACCTACCTAACATAGTGGTGAAACTTAACGTTCAGCTCACATGGAGTGGTTTCCGGTTTTCCCCGTTTTCATTACCAGGGGACATTTCCGGTTTCTCCCTGTTGTGAAGCGTTTACTGTCGTTATGGCAACTCACCTCCTTATAGCGCGGGTACCCACGTAGTCTCGTCGTCACGTCATCTGCTGAAGAAGTCCCCGCCCACTGGGACGCAACGCGTCCAGAACGTAACGACGTGACGTCACCCGCTGCTACCGCGCATGCTCCACTCTGTGTCTCTGCACGGAAGTTTCGATGCTGTGTTCGTCCTGCACTTGTGAAGTGCCATTTTTGTAAGTTTGTTTTTCATTACCTTCTTAATAAAATTTGAGTATACAGAGAGCACTATCCCTGTCCTTTTTACATTTTATATGCTATGGGAGAGCCACCTTTGCCTACAGCCTAGCCTGAGAGCCATCGTGACTGACAGTTCCAGTATTTTCCTGTGGGATCATCATCTGGACTAGGATTTCGTTTTGATTGACCCTTTCTGGGAATGCATGATTAACCTGTTAATCAGGTGAGAGGCCACTCTGTATACCGGTGTTGGGCACTACTTATCAGTCACCACATTTTGGCATGCTGTCACGTGTGAAGGAGACTCACTAATTATCAATATTGGACATTTTATTATCACTACAGGACTGTTCTCTTTTGTCTCTATGAAGGATTGTTGTTATATCTGTTACATCCCCTTTTTTTAGTTTATGATTTGAGCGCTGCACCTTACTTTGTATATTTCGCTTAAGGGATTTGATTGTGTTGACCCTGGTGTACAGCTGCTTTCTAGCTTTTGTTTTGCATATATGCGCTGATTTAATCCACCTTCTTCTACCTAACATACACTGACCTGACATACATACACCTACCTAACATACACTGACCTGACATACATACACCTACCTAACATACACTGACCTGACATACATACACCTACCTAACATACACTGACCTGACATACATACACCTACCTAACATACACTGACCTGACATACATACACCTACCTGACGTACACTGACCTGACATACATACACCTACCTAACATACACCTACCTACCTAACATACACTGACCTACCTAACATACACTGACCTACCTAACATACACTGACCTGACATACATACACCTGCCTAACATACAGTGACCTACCTGACATACATACACTGACCTAACATACATACACCTACATGACATACATACACCTACCTACCCAACATACACCGACCTGAAATACATACACCTACCTAACATACACCTACATGACATACATACACCTACCTAACATACACCTACCTGACATACATACACCTACCTGACATACATACACCTACCTAACATACACTGACCTGACATACATACACCTACCTAACATACACTGACCTGAAATACATACACCTACCTAACATACACTGACCTGACATACATACACCTACCTAACATACACTGACCTGACATACATACATCTACCTAACATACACTGACCTGACATACATACACCTACCTGACATACACTGACCTGACATACATACACCTACCTAACATACACCTACCTACCTAACATACACTGACCTACCTAACATACACTGACCTGACATACATACACCTGCCTAACATACAGTGACCTACCTGACATACATACACTGACCTAACATACACTGACCTGACATACATACACCTACATGACATACATACACCTACCTACCCAACATACACCGACCTGACATACATACACCTACCTAACATACACCTACATGACATACATACACCTACCTAACATACACCTACCTGACATACATACACATACCTAACATACACCTACCTGACATACATACACCTACCTAACATACACCTACCTGACATACATACACCTACCTAACATACACTGACCTGACATACATACACTGACCTAACATACACTGACCTGACATACATACACTGACCTAACATACACTGACCTACCTAACATACACTGACCTGACATACATACACCTACCTAACATACACTGACCTCACCTACCTGACCAGGAGACAGACTTCATGTGTCCAGGTGTCCTGCAGTTCAGTTCAGCCGTAGTGTGCGGTGTGCAGCCCACGCATCATGTGGCACAGCAGGCAGCCAGAGAAGAGGAGACTGCTTGAATTTCATCGCCTGGACCTTGGAGCTCCGGGCTTTGTCCTGCACGTAGTTATACAAAGTAGAGCCTGCCTCCCAGTCCCAGCACGGCCAGCAGGCACAAGGCGGTATGGAGAAGACTCTTCTGCCTCCTGCTGCACACTCCGGTGCCCATGATCAGACACACCGAGCTCTTCACTCTGCCGTCCCCCCCCAGCACAGTTCAGGTCACCAACACACCCCAGCACCGGGCTCCTCTTCCGGTTATCCTCACCCCCTCCTCTACAATCATCGGTGCAGTCACTGGCACATCTCGCCAGATCGCTCCTCCGCTGCCCTGATCTATCTGAGCGCCGAGTGGGGATCTCAGTGATGTGGCGCGGCGGCATTGTAATTCCCGCCTTCTGGAGCCTGCAGCGCCTATGATGGACGTCACACGTCCCGCATTGGACCAGTGGGACCTCCATCATAGCTCCAGAAGGCGGGACCTGCTATGTCATTCGGCCACACTCGGCCGCACTCGGCGGATCAGATCGGTCCCCGCTCGTCAGCGGCCGGCGGCGCTCGGGGCTAACAATTGAACGGTGCCTTCTTGACACTCGGGGCTTTTCTGGGACCAATTCGGGGCTTCAGCCCCCCCTAGCCACCCCCTCCCGACGCCCCTGTCTGTCTGGTTTCGGCCAGATAGACCATTGTAAGTACCTTTGTCTCCGTCTGGAGCCTAAAGCCCCGGGGGATCAGGGAATTGGCACGTCTGTGTACCCGTTGCACTTTTTTGTGAGCACTCTTTATGTGTGTGCACATTTTTTATGCACCGGGTGAAGTTTTTGGGTGTGTTATGCACGCCATAGGCTTTCAAAAAAAAAAAAAGAGATCACGGTATTTTTCATGAAAATGCCTCCATCATCTACAATCGCCATTTACTTCCTTGACTGAGAAGCTGGCTCAGAGATTAAGCATTTATGTTCATACTGGAATTTGTGCAGTTCTGTGTTCACAAGCTTCTCACCTTGCGACTAGTTACAAAGTTACAATTTTGCAGTCTGATCACTGGGAGGGAGGAGACTGGGGAAAGGCTTGCTCCTGCCCACCGCAGACTAATGACATATTTTCAGCCTAGGCAAAATTACTGAACTGAAGCTCAAGGATGGCTTTTTAATCAAAAAAAAAAAAAAAATAAAATAAAATATATATATATATATATATATATATATATATATATATATATATATATATATATATATATATATATATATATATATATATATATATATATATATATATATATATATATATATATAAAAATGATAGTGTTGCTGTATTTTGTGACATATCAGGAATTTATTTGTGCAGACTTGTAAAGATACTAAAAAGGTACACTTTAATTTAATAGATCAAAGCTGAGCAGATTGATGGTACCTATAGCAGGTATCCTGAGCTCTGAACTCCACTCGCTCCATTGACTGTGATAATCCTGGTCGTCCAATAATTTACAGCGAAGCCGCAGATCATAATCTGAGCCTGTTCCAAACTCTGATGCCGGTAACTCCTCAGAATGAGACTGCTCTGAGAGATCCTTGTAAAGCAATATCTTCTGCTTTGCTTCCTGTAGAAACATAACAGACAGGAAAACCACATCATCACATGCCACTATTGTCAGATGTCAAGAATCAGTTTGCAGGTAAGAAGAGCATAATCGGGGTGATTTACAAAGGAATAGAGACTTTTCATTTAGCCAAGTGAATATTTCCTGAGCTTAGTAAATGCGATAAAGTTCTGTTCACTTCAATCAGCCAATCATCTTCCAACAAGTATTAATTCCTTCACACAAGTGGGTATTCAAGGTGAACACAGGTTTGCTTTATTTACTACTATTCACTTGTCAAAGTGAACATTTCCTCTAAAGGCTAGGTCCCGCTTCTTGCAAGTGCAGGACTGCGTGTAAATCGCACACTTTCCTGTACCCACAGCACAAACGCACTGCTGTTAGCAGATGCACGGTGGTGCCATTTACTCTTAATGCCACCCATAAGCGTGCGCAGGGGGTGTGCCAGCTGTGCCTGGGCACACCCTAATCACTACATGCAGTGCTGATTCCCTCTACTGCCCGGGCTTCCCCCATGTTGGCCCCCCGCCCCACAGTGCTGCTGGCTTCCCTCCTCCCCTCTCTCCCCAGCTGCTGTGGGGGGATGTTTTAGGATGGAGAGTGGGGAAAGGGCTAGTAAATATGTAATTTAGCAGCGCTTTCCTTTTTTTAACTACTTCTAGACCACCCGCCGTCATTGTACGTCGGCTGTTTGAAGTGGAATACCGTTGTTATGGCAGCAGATAGCTGCCATAACCCGGTATCCTCTACAACAGCGGGTGGTCTGCTTTCAGATAATTTGCGAGATCACTTTTATCGGGGGGCGGGAGAGGCCCCCCCTCCCAATGCGATCCGGTCGTCTCCGCCACTTACCAGAGCCATCAGTAGTGGCGGAGATGATGCAAAGGAAGGCATGCGTGTTCTAGCTTTGGGGTACACACCCTAATGCAATAGGCTGCGCACACCTATGATGCTATCCCCACGCACTGGAAACTGCAGCTTGGTTTTCCATGTTGTGAACCATATAGAATTATATGGTTTCCCTGTGGCAATGATTATGGAAAAGGTGAGGGACATTTTCCCTACGTTTTCAGGAGGTAGAGCAGCCCATTCAAATTAATGGGCTACTGTACCCTTACAAAACGCAGCTGCAGGGAAACCACAAAAGTGTGAACCAAGCCTTAGTAAACAGGAGGCCGAATATCTGAAGCCAGGCACGGCAGCACGATTCAGTAGATTCTTGCTGGCGGTTGTAAATGCTGCTTGCACACAATGTGTGCGACTATCAACTGTCAGCAGCGACTATGAGATTTGTATCCTGTATATATCGATAAGACACTCTGCTGCTGTTTGCATGTAACCGGCCGCTCAGATGAGTACTGACACGGAAAACACAGCCAGGCGTTCCTGCTGTGTTTTGGTTGCACACAAATTTGCCAATGGCTCCTGCTACTACCTCCATGGCCAGTGAGGAGAGAGAGAGAGCAGAGAGAGCTGTTGCTCTTGGGCACAGCGCTGGATCAATATCGGGCTCAGGTAAGTATAATGCCGCGTACACACGGTCGTACTTTTCGTCTACAAAAGTCCAACGGACGCTGATGGACTAAAGCTGGCTGGTAATCCGATCGTGTGTGGGCTTCTCCGGACTTTCAACGTACTTTTTTAGCCTCAAATCCGACGTACTTTAGATTTGAAACATGCTTCAAAACTTTACGACGGACTCGAGTCTGGTCGAAAAATCCGCTCGTCTGTATGCTAGTCCGACGGACAAAAACCCACGCTAGAGCAGCTATTGGCTACTGGCTATCAACTTCCTTATTTTAGTCCGGTGTACGTCATCACGTAAGAATTCGACTGACTTTTGTGTGATCGTGTGTAGGCAAGTCTGTTCGTTAGCAAGTCCACCGCAAGTCCGTCGAAAGTCTGCCGGAAGTCTGTCGGAAGTCTGTCGGAAAGGCTGTCTGACTTTTGTAGACGAAAAGTACGACCGTGTGTACGCGGCATAAGAGTTGGCTGGGGGGGGAGCAGACCACAGAAGGTTTTTTTTAATCTAAATGCATAGAATGCATTAAGGTGAAAAAACCTTCTACCTTTACAACCACTTTAAAGCGGAACTTCACTCTGTCAGCATTGACTATTTTTAATCCTTATGCTGCTAGCATTAGTAAATAGATAGGAAAGTAAACTATATTTACGTGTGGACGGGGCTTAAGATGCCCTAGTGGGGACAAAGTGGAACTGCACTCACTAATGCCTGAATCACAGGCAAGAGCTGCGGTCATGTTAAAACGGGGGTTCACCCACAACGCCAAAAAAAACTGCAGCTGCTGACTTAATACATGGTCACTTACCTGTCCCGGGGTCCAGCGATGTCGGCAGGGGACGCCGAGAACCCACTCGGTTCTCGGCAGCTGCCGCCGCCATCCTAGGTGAGGGAATCAGGAAGTGAAGCGTTGTGGCTTCACTTCCCGGTTCCCTACTGTGCATGCGCGAGTCGCGCTGCGCGTCCCAAGTGGTCCCCGCTCTCTCCTGGGAGCTGTGTGTTCCCAGCAGACAGCGCGGTGGGGACGGGAAGAGGCATAGACTCCAATGGGAGTCTATGCTGGAAGTGGGTGCAAATACCTGTCTTAGACAGGTATCTGCACCCCCCTCCCCCCTGAAAGGTGCCAAATGTGACACCGGAGGGGGGGAGGGTTCCAAAAAGCGGAAGTTCCATTTTTGTGTGGAACTCCGCTTTAAATTAACTTTAACTGCTTGCCGACCGCCGCACAAACATTTACATCGGCAGAATGGCACGGACAGGCAAATGGGCGTACAGTTACGTCCCTTTATATTTGCCGCCGTGTGGTCGCGCGCCCTGCCACGAGCTCCGTGAGTGTGATCGCAGGTCCCGCGGACTCACAGAGAGGAACAACAGGGAAATGCGGATGTAAACAAGCATTTCCCCGTTCTGCCTAGTGACAGGACACTGATCACAGCTCCCTGTGATTGGGAGCGGTGATCAGTGTCGTGTCACATGTAGCCCATCCCCCCACAGTTAGAATCACTCCCTAGGACACACTTAACCCCTGCAGCGCCCCCTAGAGGTTAACCCTTTCACTGCCAGTCACATTTACAAGTAATCAGTTCATTTTTAATCGCACTGATCGCTGTATAAATGTGAATGGTCCCAAAATAGCGCCAAAAGTGTCCGATGTGTCTGCCATAATGTCGCAGTCGCGATAAAAAATCTTAGATCGTCACCATTACTACTAAAAAAAAAAAAAAATAATAAAAATGCCATAAACTTATCCCCTATTTTGTAGACGCTATAACTTTTGCGCAAACCAATCAATAAACGGCTATTGTGATTTTTTTTTTACCAAACATATGTAGAAGAATACGTATCGGCCTTAACTGAGGAAAAAAAAAATTTTTATATATTTTTTGGGTATATTTATTATAGCAAAAAGTAAAAAATATAGCGTTTTTTTCAAAATTGTCGCTCTTTTTTTGTTTATATTGCAAAAAATAAAAACAGCAGAGGTGATCAAACACCCCCAAAAGAAAGCTCTATTTGTGGGAAAAAAAGGACGTCAATTTTGTTTGGGAGCCACGTCGCACAACCGCACAATTGTCAGTTAAAGCGACACAGTGCCGAATCGGAAAAACGCTCTGGTCTTTGGGCAGCCAAATGGTCCGGGGCTGAAGTGGTTAAGGCAGGTCTCCAGATTTAGCAGTAACTTGCATAGTTAACTCCTTGTAATCTATGGCCATACTTCTCACACTGTTAACACTGAGCACTTCAGACACACTTCTGTTAGAGAACACCTCTCCCTTCCAGTGTGCAGCATTTCTGAGATGGTACCGTGGAGCATGCACTGGCCTCCAAAAACTCAGTATTCCCATCACTTTGCTCCCAGTGATTGGTCCCACAGTTAAAAATGGATACAGGAAACGCATCTTCTCCATAACTCCATGTTTATTCTCCTTCCCGGGGTCCCATCTCATCTCTTTCTCCCGCGACTCCAGGCTGGGTCCCTAGGTACTCTGTGCCATGGGGGACGGTCCCAGAATGTGGGGAACCAGCTGTTAGTGAAGGGGCCAAGCATAACACCCTTTTATTACCAGAGTATTATTACCAGATTAACTGTTATTTTAGCCATGTCACCCGTCTCCTGGCTGGTTGGCTGAGTTAGCAAGTGACACAAATACTGCAATCATTAGCAACGGCAACATAGCTTCCTCTGGACAGCATTCTGTTCATTAGACTCTGTACTTTCTCTTTTGTAACTTCAGTCCCCTAGTTGTTAACCCTGTTTTTTTTTTATATGCAATGCATGCACCCCTTTAGAGAGACTTCAGACCAGGCAGATTCAGATGAACAAATAAAGAACTTTTACTGAAGTAGTTTCAGGTAAAAAGTAACAGTCTCAAAGACATCTTCCACACAGTTTCCTATACAAAGCTCTCTAGTGCTCCATAAAGTGACCGTACATTAGATAGATGGCAAAGTTAATCCTTTCAGGGCAAGAGTCCATAACAGGCAGTAAATTCACAAGAGGTAGCAATAGTCTTTTAGAGTCCATGATTTGGCAGTAATCCATAAAGGCATTAAAGTCCATAACTGACAGCTATAAGTCCATGAGGGTCTACAGGCTACAGATCCCCTGGGATGCCCGACTGAGCTCCTGCCGCCCCCAAGGGGGTGATCACTCTGGGAGAGTAACAGCTACATTTTGGCAATCTTTTCCCAAACAACTCTAAGGGGGATTAAGTGAGCCCATCTATATAGTATGACCTGCAGGGAGCAGTGACCTTGCTGAAAGAGCGGGAAAAAGGCACCACCAGTTCAGCAGGTCAAGAACACAGTACAACATTAAGACAGGGTAATGATTTGCACCTGGTTGACCTAATTAATTGAAGGGCATGAACACAGCAATTAAAAAGCATTAAAGTGGTTGTAAACCCCCTGACCTATTTTTACATATAGGTAAGCTTATAATAAGGCTTACCTATATATACTGAAAATATCTCAACGTTAGGAGATATTTGCCTTGTAGTGGCCCTGCGCGCCGTTTCTTCTCCAGCATGTGCCATGACTGGCGGCTAACATCTTGCAGCTCCGGCCAGTCACAGAGGGGACATCGCGGGCTTCATTTACAGGTAAGCGCCACATAATGGGCTATGCGAAGCATACTAACCCATTATGCTTTTACTTCGCAGGGGAATAAAGAGGAAGTAAAACCCATCAGGGTTTACTTCCTCTTTAACCCTTCAAAACCCTTTTGGAAGCGCTTGCTTACATACTTGTTTTATAATTAAATTTTTTTACATTTAGGGCAAATTATTTTTTTTACATTTAGGGCGAATTTTGTCATACATCCCAAAAGTCTTCAGTAGGGAAGAAGGGTTTTTTTTTTCAGCTAAACACACCCTCCTGGGGCGCGCCCGAGCGGGGAATGGAGTAAGACGCACACTGCACAGCTCCGCCAGAAATCCTGACGAATCCTCTCAATATCACCGCCATCCTACTACATAGAGACTCGGCTCTTAGTGCACTGTGATCCCCTGACTGTCAGCTATCCTCGGAGGGGTAAACCGGCGAAGATACAATGGCCAGACGCGGACCGGCAGCATGAACGGCACTGGACACCCCTGGCCATGATGGCGGCCTCCTGCCCCGCACGGCGAAGGAAGCTGCCCAGCGCCTATTTGGCATCAATTCTGCCCAGAAGGACCTCTAAGCAGCTCTCATGCCTGATCCTGAGGAAGCGCTGCTGGAGGATGTTATGAGCTCCCTGGATGGGATCCCTTCTCAGCTTGCTGATGCAACAGCTTCTGCAAATGTGAGTACTCTCCCACATTCCTCCAATATGGCCCCCGCATCTCTGCAGCAGGACATTGACCCTGAGCCCACACTGCGGGATATCTTTGCTGCAGTTACATCTTGCAGCTCATCTATAACTGCACCAACTGGGGAAGTGAAAGGTATGAAGGGGGAGATTTCCTTAATAAGACATGATATGCAGAAGCTGCGCGAACGCACATCCGCTTTGGAGGGCAGACTTAGTACATTGGAGGGATGTGCGACATGCGACATCAGTGGCATCTGTGAATGCGGCCCGATTGGAGGATATGGAAAACCGCCTGCGCAGAAATAACGTGCGGGCGGTCGGTATTCCGGAAAGAGCTGAGGGCAAAAACCCGGTAGCTTTTATTGAATCTTGGCTGAAGGACACATTTGGCAGCACCGTGTTTTCTCCTATGTACGCGGTTGAGAGGGCCCACCGAGTCCCCTCAAGGCCACCACCACAGGGAGCTCCACCGCGCCCTTTCCTCTTTCGGCTGCTTAACTACAAGGATCGAGATGCCATCCTGAGTAATGCCAGAACAGCTGGGAACCTGAAAGTGGACAATGCCACGGTCTCATTATTTCCGGATTTCTCCGCGGAGGTGCAGCGGCAAAGATCCAAATTCATCGATATCAAGAAGAGGCTAAGGATCCTGAATCTCCAATATTTTATGTTGTATCCGGCAAAGTTGAAAGTGATTGCTAATGGCACGTCCCATTTCTTTGAAAACCCCAATGCTGCGATGAACTGGTTGGATAGAGAAGAGCGTGCCTTAGCACAACGTCCTGCATGAGTGCGGTTTCTCTTTTCTTTACGGCACCTTGTTCAAGCGGTGCTCTGTTGAAATTTGATTCCTTCTTTTTCTATTATGGCGGAGTTGGCTCTCACACCCCCTTTTTATTTTTGCAGAATATTTTTTCTATTTTTTGAGTTTTTTTCATTTTTGCACGTCACTTTAATATGCTGATATTTCGGCATTAGTAACATACTGTTTCTAATTTTGTTGGTGCAAGATTTGATAATAATACATGCCCCTTGGGCTACGCAAGAGCCCCCTCTACAGAGTCCTGAGAGGACTGAATTCCCCACGTTGGGGTTTATTATGGTTATGTACGGCCATGTTGGTCAGACACTTTGTTTTCTTTAAGGGTGTACTTTTCCTTTTCCCCTCTCCAGGTGTGACCCTCTTCCTCCTACAGGTTGGACGATTATATGTCTGTTTAACTCCATTCATACTTATACACTCCAAGCAGTGGCGGGAATTGATGTGTAGGAATATTGTGGTAACTAGGGCAGGCTGGGATGTTTTACTATCTGAAAATAGTACTGTGACACAAAATGCATGTGGCTCCTCAGCCCTCAATTTTTCCTCTAAAACAGATTGGAAATGGCGAATCGAGGTACTGGGGGGTTAATGCTCCTTTCTTGGAATATTAGGGGACTGGGGGAGAAAACAAAACGGAGTGCAATGTTCAAATATTTAGCTCGAATGCAGCCACACCTGGTCTGTCTTCAGGAGACTCACCTGCAGCTCAATTCGATGTACATGTTGAAATCACGTAAATATCCTACTCAGTTTCACTCGGTGCACTCCTCCTACTCCAGGGGGGTGAGTGTACTGATATCTGGGAGGATATCTTTTGAATGTCTGCAGCAGAGGATTGATGGGGATGGCAGATTTGTGTTTCTACTGTGTAAGCTCAATGGATATAGGTGTATTGTTGCGGCCATGTATGTTCCTCCCCCATATTCCTCGGACCCTCTAAAGAAATTTGCCCAGTTCATAGCCTTATACCCTAATACCCCTGTTCTAGCGTTGGGAGACTACAACAATGTGTTAGATACACACTTAGATAGAATATCCTTAAACTCCAGACAAACTGGTCGCTCCCCGGGTACTACCTCATTTGCACTTATGCTTGCTGAATTGGGTCTGAGAGACGTGTGGAGGGAGAAGCATCCAATGGATAAATGTTATTCATGTAGATCGAGCACATATGGTGGTCTTTCACGTATAGATCTGGGCCTGGGCAACACTGCCCTGCTGCAGAGGGTATTGGATTCCGCATATGAACCTAGATTACTTTCTGATCACTCTCCCTTTTGGGTGCGGATAGACGTAGGAACCCAGGAGGTTAAACCCCTCTGGCGGATTAACCCATTCTGGCTGGAGCTATTCCCAGAACCGGATGGGATAGCTGATGCCTTGAGGGAGTTCCTACGCTTCAACAGAGGATCCGCGAGCGCAGCTGTTGTTTGGGACTCTCTGAAGGCGTTCCTGCGAGGATGTCTGATCAGAGGAATTAATGGAGTGAAAAGGAGATCGGAAGAGTGGGAATCCAGGGTTAGAGAGGATTTACAAACTAGAGAGCAGAAAATGATTTCAGACCCATCCCAGGAGAATAGGGAGGCATGGACTGAGGCTCACTCATTATACAACTCAGTAGTCTTATCAGCGGCCGAAAAACAGAGGTTCTTCCTACAACAGGAATATTATGAAGAGGGCGAGAACACGGGTCATCTCCTTGCCCTACTGGCCAAGGAGCAAAGAGACACGGCTTCCATTCTAGCTATTAAATCGGGGACAGGGGAGACTTGCTCCAGGACAGCAGACATTATGCAGATATTTTATCAATTCTATATGGACTTATATTCCTCTAGGACTGCATCTAGTTCTTCTGAGCTGGATTCATTCCTACAGAATTGTCCCTTCCCTCAAGTCTCGGAGAATGAGAGGAGTATGTTGGATGCTCCAATAACTATGGAGGAATTGGCGGAGGCCCTTCAGGGGGCTAAGAAGCATAAGTTTCCGGGCTCGGATGGATTGCCTGCTGAGGTTTGCAGGAGATATAGTGATATTTTACTTCCACCACTGCTGCAAGCTTTTTCTGCGGCAGAGGAGGAAGGATCCCTGCCGGATAGTATGCAAGAAGCCCTCATAGTTGTGATCCCTAAACCGGGTAAGGATAAACTTCTACCGGATTCATACAGGCCCATATCCCTCTTAAACATAGACATCAAACTTTTAGCACGAGTACTGGCAAACAGATTGCCCGGGGTGATAGGGAAGTTGGTGCATAGAGACCAGTCTGGGTTTATACCCACTAGATCTACAACTAACAATATTAGACGCCTCTTTATGAACCTGCAGACCCCAGTGGATAACCCTGGAGGTAGGGCTATATTATCCTTGGATGCCGCTAAGGCTTTTGATAGTGTGGAGTGGCCCTACCTCTGGGAGATCCTAGCTCGTTTTGGCCTGGGTGACAGGTTTGTTAAATGGGTGAAGATTCTATACTCAGCTCCTAGAGCGAGGCTTCGCATTAATAACTCCCTTTCCCAGTCCTTTGCGTTACACAGAGGCACTCGTCAGGGGTGCCCATTGTCACCCCTGCTGTTTGCTTTGGCAGTCGAACCGTTGGCTATCATGATCCGTAGTTCCTCTGAGATAGTGGGATTCCGTACAGGCCTCTAAGAGGAAAAGATTTCACTGTACGCCGACGAGGCACTGCTGTATCTGGGAGATACGGATAGATCTTTGAGGCTACTAATGTCACTTATAATTAAATTTGGAGGATTCTCAGGTTTTACAATAAACTGGTCCAAATCTATTATGATGCCTATAGACCCCATAATTAAACCCGTGCCCCAGGAGGCAAGGCAAATCACCATCGCTGAATCATTTCGATACTTAGGAGTGGTGGTGACTCCGGACACCTCTAAGTACCTCAAATTAAATTTGGAACCCCTGTTGGAGAAACAAAAAGAGAAATCCCTTAGCTGGTGTAAACTTCCCTTATCAGTCGTGGGGAGGATAAATCTAATAAAAATGATCTGGGCCCCGCAATTATTGTATGTCACTCAAAATTCCCCTATGTGGATCTCTAACAAATGGTTCAGGAAAATAGATACACAGATGCGGGATCTCATTTGGAAAAGGAAGGGTGCTAGAATTAGCCTAAACACTCTACAATATCATAAAGACAGAGGAGGTCTAGCGGTACCACACCCCAAACGATATTTTTTGGCCTCTCAACTGCAGCAGTTAATGGGGTGGGGGGATGATGATATCTCAGAAGATCCCATAGTACGTTTAGTGGTCCGTACAAACCCGGACTTGAAGGCCAGCTCCCATTTAGAAATGGACCTCCCCAGCTTACCCCCAAATTCACCTACGGCGGGTCTTCTTAAAAAAGTATGGGGCGCAGTTCGGGGGGCACTGAAGGTTGTGGGCCCCTTGGAGTGCACCCCCTTATGGGATAACCCAAGATACCCAGAACTTAATAAATTAGAGGGATTTACCCTGTGGAAGCGAAAGGGAATTTGGTTTTTCTCACAGTTATATGTGGGGAATATATTAAAATCTTTTGCGCAATTATGTTCGGAATTTGCACTCCCCAATAGATGCTTTTTTCAGTATCTACAACTTCGACATGCCCTACAGGCCCAGAGTCGGGCAATCCCCGTGTCTGTAACGTCATCCCCACTTCTGAGGGAACTGTTGCATGCGAATGTTAGAAAAGGACTGATATCTACAATATATTCAGTGTTGCTCTCCTCCAATCAGGACCATACCTCCTTAAAATGCAGAGCTAAATGGGTCATAGATATTGGTGACATCGATGATGAACAATGGGATATGGTACTGGAATCAATCCCTAATACATCCATTTCAGCTTTTCATAGGTTGTCGCAGCTGTTTATTTTGCATAGACGCCAGCTAAACTGTTTGCTTGGGATCTGAGAGATTCACCCCTGTGCCCAAAATGTAAAATACATCAGGGTGACCTCATCCATATGCTCTGGCGGTGCCCAAAGCTTAATAGATACTGGAATGAGGTCATACAGATTGTATCCCGGTTGGCGCAGGTGCCAGTGCCCTCCACTCCTCTGGTGTGTTTACTAGGTGCGATTGATGAGGAGATGTACCAGAGGGGAATGTACATTATGCTTACCAGGCTATTGTATCTGGCTAGAAAACTTATAGCTCGACACTGGATGGCGCACACTGTACCAACGGGAAAGCAATGGATTGCACATGTAAATTCACTCCTGATCAGGGAACAATTAGCATACCGTCATAGAAATGCTGGCAATAAATTTGAAAAGATATGGGAGCCTTGGTTGTCTGACCCAGCTCTTGCCCCCCCACAGCTTGTGATGGATAGACTGTTACGAATTTAGTTTGAAGAATGTGCAGCAGATGGAGGGGGGGGGGGGGGAGAGGGGAGGGGATCACACCCTACAGTTTTATGTTAGGTACGTTAAACACCTGTTTGTATTATTCAATAGTAGACAAAGATGCAGTATACAACTATTATTCAGATGTATGAAAATTTGCACTGTATAATTTTGCTTTTTCCTTTTTTTGGCTGGACCTTGATTTCTTTAATCCTTACGGTAATCTGTATTATCTTTGTATGATCATTTTCTGCATCGGAAATAAATAAATAAAAAGTTTTGATTAAAAAAAACACACCCTCCTGCATGCATGCCTGAGCTAAGGGCAGATGGATTCCAGGAAGTAAATGCTACATGAATTATCTGCCCTCACTCAAAATGGCCATGGCCAGAAATGTTAGTGGGTGCTTTTCAAGGTGATTTCTCAGCACAATAACGCATGGGGACATGGATGGATGGATGGGTGAGAATATTAAAAAATGAATTAAATTGCTTTTTGGTTTGTTGTGTGCAGATGCAGTGTAGTTCCGCTTTAAACAGGAAGGGAAAACAAAGGGAGGTACTAAGTTGCATGAGTATTCATATTGTTTTAGCTCTAAACTGGCACTAGATGTCAGCTTACATCAAACAACTTCAGCCAGATACAGCTCAATACAAGACAGCAAAGACACATATAAATGGGACAGAACATCTTCAGGAATGGTGCATATTTTTAGTATTGCTCTTGGTTAACAAGGTTTCATCATGTTTTTATTTTATTTTTTATTATTAGTTTGATTATTATTAATGGTATTGTTAAGCCTTCATTGGAACTTACTGGATGTACAAAGTCTTTGTCTAAGGCTGGATTCACACCTATGCAGTTTTAGTGCTTTTTGCATTTTGCAGATTTGCACTAGAGTCCATTTAACATGTTTTCCTATGGAACACGTTCTGTAGTGGAAATCTGCAAAATGCAAAAAGCACTGAAAATGCATAGGTGTGAATCCAGCCTAAGACCCCTTTCACACTGGGGCATTTTTCAGGCTCTTTTGGGCTAAAAATAGCACCTGTAAAGAGCCTGAAAAACGCCTCCCCTGCAGCCCCAGTGTGAGCCCCCGAGTGCTTTCACACTGGGGTGGTGAACTTGCAGAACGTTAGAAAAAGTCCTGCAAGCAGCATCTTTCGGGCCGTGCGGGAGTAGTGTATACACCGCTCTTCCATCGCTCCTGCCACTGGAATCAATGGGCACCGCTGCTGAAGCGCCTACAAAGCGCTTTGGCAGCGGCCCTTTGCGGGCGCTTTTAACCCTTTATTTGGCTGCTAGCGGGGGTTAAATGCGCCCCGCTAGCGGCCGAAAAGCGCCACTATTACAGCGGTAAAGCCCTGCTAAAATTAGCGGCGCTTTACCGCTAACGTCCCCCTGCCCCAGTGTGAAAGTAGCCTGATACTGTACATTTTAACATAATACAGTATATCTCACATGTAATGGAGAAATCTTTCTACCTGGTACAGCCCATAATCCAGAAAACTCCTTGAAGATTTTCTTAGTAGTTAGTTGAATGATCTGGAAATGAGAGAGTGAAAAGTTTAACCACCTCAATACCAGGCACTTACACCCCCTTCCAGCCCAGGCCATTTTTCAGCTTTCAGCGCTGTCACACTTTGAATGACAAATGCGTGGTCATGCTACACTATAACCATGTGAAATTTTTATCATTTTCTTCACACAAATAGAGCTTTCTTTTGGTGGTATTAATCACTTCTAGTTTTTTTTTTCCTAAAAAAAAAAAAAAAAAAAAAAAAAGACGAAAAATTAAAAAAAGGAGGAGGCATGAATATGCCGCACTTATGGGCACTGATAGGTGGCACTGATATGTGGCACTGATGAGCACTGATAGGCGGCACTGGTGGGCATTGATGGGTGGCACTGGTGGGCAAAGATAGGGGCACTGGTGGGCAAAGATAGGCGGCACTGGTGGGCAAAGATAGGCGGCACTGGTGGGCGGAACTGATGGGCATTGATGGGCGGCACTGATGGGCAGCAGTGATGGGCATTGATGGGCAGCACTGATAGCCAGTACTGACTGACATCACTAACGGCCACTGATTGCTGGCACTTGTGGGCACTGATTGCTGGCACTTGTAGGCACTGATTGCTGGTACTTGTGGGCACTGGTGGGGCTTTATTGTAATCAGGGCACTGATGATCAGTGCCCTGATTACATACCTAGATGTCCTCTGCGAGGAGATGCCGCTGTTCTGCTCTCCTCTCCTCATACTTTGTCAGTGTGAGGTGAATAGAGCCGATTACCGGCATCTCCATGTTTACATGTGACCGGCTCTGATTGGACACAGCCGATCACATGGTTAAAGAGCCGCGGCCACGGCTCTTTACAGAGATCGGGGTCGCGCCGTGTCCTAGCAACCGTGTGTTAGGATTTTTTACTTCAATGCATTCCTTGAATTAAGGTAAAAAATGTTTAGGCATCAGCATCCCCCTTCACCCCCCCCCCCCCCCTTTTTACCTGCCTGAGTCCTTATTCGATCCAGCGCTGTGAATGTCTGCAGCTCCCCTCACTTCTGGGTCTAGCTGGTTGTGCTTTGCTTTGCTGGGGCACCGAGAGCCATTGGCTCCCAGTAGTCTCAATCAAAGCCAGTGACTAAGGGAGCGAGGGACGGGGCCGAGTCCCAATGTCTGTGTCAATGGATGCAGCGGGACTTGGGAGTGAGCACTCACAAATGCCCTTGTGGGAGGCAGCTTCCAATAGGGGCACTGGACAGAGAGGAGGAGCGCTGGCAGGGGACCCGGGAAGAGGAGGTTCCATTGCATAGAGCAGGTAAGTATAGGCAGGGTTGTTATTTTAAAAAAATATCTCTACAATTGCTTTAAGCTAATAAGAATTTTCAACCAAATGGATGCAGCTGGAATTCAGTTGCTGTTCAGCCTACATTTACTCAAGTTTCTAAATTGTACTGTCAATTCCAGATCGTTCAGCTAAATAGAATAATAGAGCACCTAGAACTGTATTTTCTAATTATTCAGACAGGGCCAGATTAACATAGGGACTATTGGAGCTGCAGCTCTAGGCCCCTTACCTTAAGAGAGGCCCATTAAAAAAAAAAATTACAAAAAAAAACAAAAAAAAGACTGACTTTGAGGGTCGTGGCTTGGCGACCAGGGGTCACATAGAGCCCAAATTTAGGGGGTAGGTAGCTGAAGGTCTACCCCACTACTGGTCAAAATTTGGGGCTCCTATCACCTACGGTCCTGGAGGTACAGGGCTCCATGCGCAGCCTGTCGGAAGCTACATACGGAGCGGCCAGTTTAACCACCTCAATACAGGGCACTTTCACCCCCTTCCTGCCCAAGCCATTTTTTAGCTTTTAGCGCTGTTGCACTTTGAATGACAATTGCGCGATCATGTTACACTGCACCCTAATGACATTTTTATCATTTTTTCCCCACAAATAAAGCTTTCTTTTGGTGGTATTTGATCACCTCTGTGGTTTTTATTTATTGCGCTATAAACAAAAGAAGATGGACAAGTTTGAAAAAACACAATATTTTTTGCTTTTTGCTATAATAAATATCCATTTTTTTTTTTAAAAACAAATTTTTTCCTCAGTTTAGGCCGATTACGTATTCTACATATTTTTGGTAAAAAAAATCGCAATAAGCGTATATTGATTGCTTTGCGCAAAAGTTATAACGTCTACAAAATAGGGGATAGATTTATAGCATTTTAATTTTTTTTATTTTTTTTTACTAGTCATGGTGGTGATCTGCGATTTTTATTGTGACTGCGATATTGAGGCAGACATATCGGACACTTTTGACACATTTTTGGGACCATTCACATTTATACAGCGATCCATGCTGTAAAAATGCATTGATTACTGTGTAAATGTGACTGGCAGGGAAGGGGTTAACACTAGGGGGTGATCGAGGGGTTAATGTGTGTCCTAGGGAGGTGATTCTAACTGTGGGGGGAGGGGACTGACTGGGGGAGGTGACCGATCGGTGTCCCTATGTACTCTTCTCCTCTCTGACAGGACGTGGATCTGTGTGTTTACATACACACAGATCCACAGTCCTGCTCGGTTGCTGGGCAATCGCGGGTGCCCGGCGGACATCGCGGCCGCCGGGCACGCGCATCGGGTCCCCAGTGATGCGGCGCGCCCCCTAGTGGCTCGGGAAGGCGGTCACGTCATATGACGTCCGTCCAGAACGAGAGCTGCCTCGTCCCGCAGTCATATGACAGTGGCCGGGCAGCTAGTGGTTATATACTAGCTGGCACACTCTGTTTGCAGCAGACTGAGAGCATGAGCTCACAGTGCCTCCCACTTCTTGTCAGAGACACTGAGCTCAATGGAAGTTTTTACTGGCATTTCCAAAAATTACAAAATTACAGTTTTAAGTGCAAATTTTATTATTTAGGCTACAAACAAGTACAATATGCAATTAGCAATGTGATTTAAGGTAGATATTAGTGCAAAAAACATATTTCTTATTTTATTTTCGATATAGTAAGTAAGTAGCTCAGGGACAGGAATCAGGAGGGCAAGAAATTAGAATAGGAAGGCACACACACACACACACATGAAGTTGACTCTCACAGTGGCACTGACAGAAGTGCAGCAGCACAGATGATGCTGACTTCTCACTGGCACGACACGTCCCCTCCTGAGTCATAGTGACAGTCTCTCTCCAAGCCAGGTGGTCCCTTCAGTCCACTCCAGTCTAAACAGGACTGACAGTCCCGCTCCTGACCTGCCCTGCTCCTTTAATGCAGACCCACACATGAAGTTCTGGCCGCTCTACTTGGCTCCTTTGCACCAGGACATCACACAACACGCTCGGGCACCGCCTCCACCAGAGCTGCCCCAACACACTGTAGCAGGCACTTGGATGGTCTCTGGACCGGGCCAAACATCACAGCCATATTTTTTACTGGCAACTTTTTCCTTTTACTGGCAGGAGAAAATTGACTGTTTTTTACTGGCTGCCAGTAAAAATACTTATGGCTGACAACACTGGCATACCCGCCACACTCCTCTCCTGTACATAGTGCCCACTGTTATAGCCTCCACATTCCTCTCCCTCACCTGCACATACTTCCCACTTTTATACCATCCATACTCCTCCCCTATGCCTCTTACACACAAAAACAGTTCTTTAAAATGATATTGGATATCCTCAATGTTACCAGCTCTAGAATGGGCACACTTTTGTTCCATCTTCACCCTGTCTTCCTTCCGGGTTCTGTGCCTTCGGTCACTTGCCTTGGCCGGGCTGTGTTACTGTCACTTCCACGCATGCTCATTCACATCCTCTCTCTCTAATCCCCCCCTCTATCTCTCATCCTCCCTCCCTTACCCCTCACCCCTCTCTCATCCCCTTTCTCTCTCTCTCATCCTCTCTCTCTCTATTTAATTTAATTTGTTATAACAAAAAATTGTTTGCATTTTCAATTATTATTTATTTATTTTTAAATAAAAAGCCCCACCATAATCCTCAGCACCATGCCCATGATGTTCTTAATCCGGCCCTGTATTCAAAGGATCATTTTTCCTGTTATCTGAGATTACAGAAGCTTTTTGCCTGTTTGTGTCACCCAAACCTGTCCTTCCTACCCCCACCCTTTTAATAAGCTTGCTCTTATTGCTAAATTATGGCCCTAAAGATCACATAGATGTGAGATAATTGTCTTGGACTTGACTTTTGGTTTGAGCATCGACTAAGCACATCTGAAACCCCCTAGCTGCCTGCTATGAGTTTTTTTTAATTTTGGCTGATTAATTTTATTGACCCCTGATGCCACACGAGCGGACTTGGTCCGACGATCTTTGACGGACTTTGTAGCGTAGGTGCGCTGGACGGACGCACACAATCACACCAAAGTCCAACGGATTCGTACGTGATGACGTACGACCGGACTAAAATAAGGAAGTTCATAGCCAGTGGCCAATAGCTGCCCTAGCGTCTGTTTTAGTCCGTCGGACTAGCATACAGACGAGTGAATTTTTCGACCGGACTCGAGTCCATCGGAAAGATTTGAAACATGTTTCATTTCTAGGTCCGTCGAACTTTTGGGGAAAAAAAGGCCGCTGGAGCCCACACATGATCAAATTATCCGACGGAGTCCGGTCCGCTTGGCCAAGTCTGCCGTAAAGTCCGCTCGTGTGTACGCAGCATGAGATGCACTAAGAGCTGGTTCACACCAGCTGCTGCATTGCAGCTCAGCAGCTGGTGTGCAGTGCGATCAGACTCAGATCAGCACAGTGATGCTGCACTGAGCTTGGCGAATCGCACTGTTTCCTTTTTTTTTTTAACAACCTTTATTGAGATGTCACAAAGACATCTCATTAAGTTTAGTGTGCAAGGCAGTGGATTGCCTCTCACTGTGCTGACAAAAAGTACTGCCAGCACACCACCTCAACACAGTGGTGTGAACCAAGCACATAGGAGACAAGGCATTTTGCTTTGCCCATACGGTGAGACTGCACTGGAATAGCCACCTACTGCAGTCTTACTGCTGTGAATATACCCTAAAGGTACTCTTCTACCTACATAAGCATGCACAGGCACATACATGTACATGTACATGTTTTTGCATGAATTTCACATCTATGACAGGGGGTCATCACACTGCAGCCCATGAGTCACATGTGGCCTTTTGCTTGTCTTTATCTGGCGCTTGGGGCACTATTCCTTCTGCTGACACCAAAGACATGGCATTGACATGGCATTGTTTACTCCCACTGATGCCGGGGCATTTTCCACTCGCACAGACCACAGTCCAGACCCCCTGAAGTCTGAAGGGCAATAAACTGGCCCTTTGTTTGGAAAGTTTAGAGACCCCTAATCCATACCTCCCAACATTTTGAGATGTGAACGAGGGACACCTATCAGCAAAAGTATGTAGGTGTAGGACACACCCCCTGCCATGCCCCCTTAAGGGAGAATTATACAAAAAAAATTATTAGTTAAACCTACAAGTTTTTTGTTTTACCATTACTATTCCTTTATACTGGCTTTTGAAATTCACAAATGTAGAAATTTAGAAATTGGATGAAAGGTTTGGCACTGGGAAACACTTTTTAAAAGATAAAAAGTGCATTTTATATAGGACTATATAGATCAGACCAAAATGAAGGACAGATGGGGAGGAAAGAGGGACAGAGGGACTTTGTTCCAAATCAGGGACAGTCCCTCGAAATCAGGGACAGTTGGGAGCTATGCCTAATCAACACTGTACATGCACATTAGTGCTGCAATACCAGTTCTAGCCAGTAGATGGCAAAGCAGGTGTATGTATAATTGCATCACTGGCCCTAAAAGTCTTGGCTGCTGCATGACTAAGAATACCTCCTTTTTTAACAGTAGGGGATTATAAGTATATTATTATTATTATATAGTGCCAATATTTTGCGCAGTGCTTTACAACATAAAGTAGACCGTACAGTTATAATACAATTCAGTACAGGAGGAATAGTAGGGCCTTGCTTATTAGTGCTTACCAAGTGGAATCTTTCTTTAGGCTCATTCAGAAGGATGATTATGTCCGACTTCCATGCAGAGCCGCTGAAAGATCTGTCTACATCCACCTCGGAGCTGCACGCAGGCAGCTCATGGAAGTGGATGCTGCACGGACACAATCACACAAATGCACAAATCCGAATGCAGGGCTGTAAAAAACACACATATAGAAAACAATTGTTTTTCATGTGCCCTGGTCACTACAAAATGCTGTTGTAATATATGGTGTGGTGTAATGCCGAAAAATGCAGCATTTCTACAATTTTCTGCAGCACACTGGATGACACTGCATGTTAGCACACAGCTGGTGAACATACTACGCTGCTGTCCAGTGACATGAATGACATGCTGTGCAGTGACATGAATGAAGTGTCACTATGTGACACTTCAAATAAAGATAAAGAAAACAAAAATAAGTAAGCAGTGCGATTAGTGTTGTCACCTGTCCAGGATTCACCCGGACAGTCCGGGTTTGGAATCGTGTGTGCGGGTTTCAGTCCACCTGAAATCCGGACACATAATTCAGACAGAAATGTTGTTCGGAAACAGGGCCTGACAGAAGAGTGAAGGGGCACTATGTGCGCTACATTACTATTCTCTTTGGAGTGCCAAAAGGTGTCCCAGGTCTGTTACAATCCTATAGTGTATACTAAAAAAAAGATGACTGTGCACCTCTAAAGTGTTCGGGTTTGGCTTGAAGAAAAAGTGGCAACTCTAAGCCCCGGTTCACACAGGGGCGACTTGTCAGGCGACCTAGTCGCCTGACAAGTCGCCTCCCGTTCTGTGCTACGGAACCGTTCTAATAGGAGCGACGCAAGTCGCTCCGACTTAGAAAAAGGTTCCTGTACTACTTTGGGGGTGACTTGCATAGACTTCTATGCAGAAGTCGTTTTGCAAGTCGCCTCGGAAGTCGTTTGCAGGTCGCCTCGCTGAGGCGACCTGCAAGTCGTGCCGCCCCTGTGTGAACTGGGGCTTAGTGCGATGGGCTCAGTCATACATTTTACCTACTGCAGTCAACAGTGACCGTTTGCAGCAGCAGCGGCTGAGCGGACCTCTGTGGGAATCTGACAGACATATGGGCAAGTGAGCAAGAGAATAAAAAATATTTGTAAATGGAGATTGCTATTTAAAACCACATGGAAAGTAACCCCGAAACAGCCCCAAATCCTGAGTGGGAATCACATTTCAAATTCAAATATACAGTATCCAGATATGTTCTGGCTTTGCGTAAATACAGTACTTTTCATTCCATTTGGGGTGGGTTTCATATTTTCTGAACGGTTAATAACATTGTCTCTGTTCATATGCATTGTGTAACCCTTATGAGTAGTATCATTTATTTCAGCTGTTCAAGACATGAGTTCATGTATTTGGGAATTTAATATAGTATCCTTGAAAGTGGATTAAACTAGAGTGATGGCTGTGTATCTATCTGTTATGGGGCGTACACACGGGCGGACTTTTCGACGGACTTTCAACGGACTTTTGACGGACTTCCGACGGACTTTTTAACGAACGGACTTGCCTACACATGATCACACCAAAGTCCGACGGATTCGTACATGATGATGTACACCGGACTAAAATAAGGAAGTTGATAGCCAGTAGCCAATAGCTGCCCTAGCGTGGGTTTTTGTCTGTCGGACTAGCATACAGACGAGCGGATTTCTGGGTCCGGTGTAGTTACGACGTAAAGTTTTGAAGCATGTTTCAAATCTAAAGTCCGTCAGATTTTCGACTGGAAAAGTCAGCTGAAGTGAAGCCCACACACAATCGGATTGTCCGCCGGACTCGGTCCGTCGGAGAAGTCCGGTCGGAAAGTCCGACCATGTGTACGCCGCTTTAGAGCAGTGTTTCTAAACCAAGATGCCATGGCACTCTGGTGTGCCGTTTGGGCTTCCCCAGGGTGCACAACATGAGACCCAGGACTCTAATCTAGGGGGCATGCTGATGTGATGCCATGGGAAGACTCGGATGTGATGGGGGGCTCTGTCATGGGGTACTATGATGTGAATGGGGGGCCTCCGACTCTGTGATGGTGGAACTCTGGCGTGATTGGGAGGCACCTGACAAGAAGGGAGAGCTCAAGAGATATGGAACAATGAGTGGCACTGAATACTATTGGGAATTATCATGGTATTTTAATATTATTTTGTATTAGTAAATAATATTTTATAGGAGTTGCAGTTCTCTTTTCTTTAGTATACTTTTTAAATATTTTTGGTAGATTTTATGTTTATATATTTCTGTTTTCGGTCCGTTGTAGTCCATTATACAGGTTTTGCTGTTTTAAAAGTGTATATGAGAGGATACAGATGGTAGTAGAGTTTGCAATCTGTCAGGGTGGATAGAAAAGAGCTTATAATCTATTAGCCCTCTTGCACACTGCAGCTTGAAAATGCTCAGTACAGCTTATTTTTTTACTGAGTTAAAATACAGCCCATTAATTGTAATGTATCTATGCATACAGGCGTGTAAACAAGCGCTGTGTATTTTTCAGTAACTAAAAAATAGAAAAATATGCATTTTTGCTCAGTAATTTAAGCCTCATGAGCGCAAATTCGCACAGATTGTCTATTGACATTGACAACATGAGACAAACTTCTGCGCATGCGTGGAAATTTGCGCGAACTTGCGTGAAAATTGCGCGAACGCATATGTGTGAAAATGCATTTAAAAAAAAGTCTGAAAAAGTAGATGCTCAAGAGGCCTTAGACTCCATGCACACTAGCATTTTTTTAAGCTCCTAGAAGCTGTTATTGGCATTTTTTCTGTTCCCAGAAGCTAAATAGTGTTATCCTGTGTACATGCACACTACCTTAGACTATTAGCATTTTATGAGCTTCAGTGTCTAGGAGCAGAAAAAAAAAATGTTTTTGTAAAGTTTCTTGGAGCATTTTTCCAGCAAAAAAAAAAAAAAAACACTGAATGCGCCTAATGCAGCGTACACACGAGCGGACTTTACGGCGGACTTTGCCCGGCGGACTGGATTTCGTCGGACAATTCGATCGTGTGTGGGCTCCAGCGGACTTTGTTTGCTCAAAAGTTGGACGGACTTAGATTTGAAACTTGTTTAAAATTTATCCGTTGAAATCGAGTCCGGTCGAAAAGTCCGCCGTCTGTATGCTAGTTCGACGGACAAAAAGCCACGCTAGGGCAGCTATTGGCTACTGGCTATGAACTTCCTTGTTTTAGTCCGGTCGTACGTCATCACGTACGAATTCGACGGACTTTGGTGGATTGTGTGCAGGCAAGTCCGTTCATTCAGAAAGTCCGTCGTAAAGTACGTCGAAAAATCCGCCGGGCAAAGTCCGCCGTAAAGTCCGCTCGTGTGTACGCGGCATAAGGCTCCATGCACACTATAAGCTAAAAAAAAAAGCCACAAGAACGCTGGATGAAAAATACAGATAACAGCATTTTTGTGCCAGCTTCTAGTAGCATTTTAGTAGCTTTTAGCCTAGGTTCACATTGGAGAGATTTGTCATGCGATTTGAGAGATCAAATCGCATGACAAGTTGCAGCCTATTGGAGGCAATGGCACTGTTCCAATCGGTGCGACAATGATTTTGCAGTGCTGCATTTGCAAAAGTAGTTCCTGCACTACTTTTGCAGATTTCAGGTGCGACTTCAATAGAAATCTGTGCATCAAGCCACACAGATGTCTATCAAGTAGCACCTGAAATCGTGCTGACCTTGCTACTTCAAGTGAAGTAGTGCGATTTCAAAGTAGCATCAATGTGAACCAGGGCTTAGAAGCATTTAGAAGCTTTTAGGAGCAGTTAGGAGCATTAGCATTTTATTGCAGTACATGAAGAAAAAAAAAAAAAAAAATCTCAAAAAAGCTGTTCGTAGCATTTTAGTAGCATTTATAAGGAGTTAGAATCAGTTAGGAACAGCTAGGAGCATTCAGCTTTTTTTTCTGCTGGAAAAAAAACGCTCCAAGAAACTCTACAAAAAAATAGTTTTCTGTTATTTAGCTTCTAAGAGCAGAACAAGAATTGCTAATAACAGCTTTGATGAGGTTAAAAAAACGCTAGTGTGCATACAGCCTAAATGCTCCTAATGCCGCATACACACGAGTGGACTTTGAAGGACTAGGTCCGGCGGACTGGAGTCCGTCGGACAATTCGATCGTGTGTGGGCTCCAGCGGACTTTTTTTTCCCAAAAGTCCGACGGACCTAGAAATGAAACATGTTTCAAATCTTTCCGACGGACTCGAGTCCGGTCGAAAAGTCCGCTCGTCTGTATGCTAGTCCGACGGACAAAAACCCACGCTAGGGCAGCTATTGGCTACTGGCTATGAACTTCCTTATTTTAGTCCGCTGTACGTCATCACGTATGAATCCGTCGGACTTTGGTTGATCGTGTGTAGGCAAGTCCATTCATTCGGAAAGTCCGTCGGAAAGTCCGTTGGAAAGTCCGTTGAAAAGTCCGCCAGACCTAGTCTGTCGAAAAGTCCGCCCGTGTGTATGCAGCATAAGGCTCCCTAGTGTTTTTCTTTAAGCTAAAAAAACGCTTGAAAATATGCTGGTTAAAAAATGCTGGTAATAGCTTGTTGTAGTAGCGTTTTAGCAGCGTTTAAGAGTGTTTAGGAGCATTAGAATTTTATTAGCATTTTTGCAGTAAAAGGGGGAAAAGAAGCTAACACTATTAGTAGTGTTTAGGAGCATTTAGGTGCATTTAGCAGCATTTAGGAGCGCTTCTGATAGAAAAACGCTCCAAGAAACTCTAAAAAAACATTTTTTTTTCTGCTACTAGACACTGAAGCTCAAAAAACGCTAATAGCCTAAAGTAGTGTGCATGGACACATAGGATAACACTATTTAGCTTCTAGGAGCATAAAAAAATGCTAATAACTGCTTCTAGTAGCTTAAAAAATGCTAGTGTGCATGGAGCCTTATTGCTCCTAACTGCTTCTAAATGCTTCTAAATGCTACTAAAATGCTAGCAGAAGCTGGCACAAAAATGCTATTATCAGCATTTTTCATCCAGCATTTTTTTCAAGCTTTTTCTGAGCTTATGATAAATGCTAGTGTGCCTGGTATAAGAGAGAAAAAGAGAAGGTGAAAGGACTTACATTTTATTAGGGTATAAGGGAAGATATAGAAGGTGGAAGAGCTTACAATCTATTAGGTTATAAGGAAGCATATGAAAGATGGAAGAGCTTACAATCGATTACAGTATAAGGGGGAATACAGAAAGTGGAAGAGCTTACATTCTATAAAGGTATGGGGGTTTTATAGAATGTGGAATAGCTTAGAATCTATTAGGGTATGTGGGCTGTTACAGAAAGTGGAAGCTCTTACAATCCATTGGAGTATAAAAAAGCATTTAAAAGCAGGAGCAGTCTATTAGGGTATAAGAGAGGATACAAAAAGCAGAAAAGCTTATAATCTATTATGCCGCGTACACACGGTCGTACTTTTCGTCTACAAAAGTCAGACAGCCTGTCCGACAGACTTCCGGCAGACTTTCGGCGGACTTGCGGCGGACTTGCTGCAGACTTTCTAACGAACGGACTTGCCCACACACGACCACACAAAAGTACGAAAGCTTAGTACGCGGTGACGTACACCAAGTCCGACGAGACTATAAAACGGAAGTTCAATAGCCCGTACGACACCCTTTGGGCTCCTTCTGCTAATCTCGTGTTTATCTCGTGTTAGTAGAAGTTTGGTGAGAGACGATTCGCGCTTGTGAGACTCGTATTTTTCAGTTCGTTTTAACTGTTGTTCAGTCTGTGCTTGTGAGGTTTGTATCTGCTTTTCAGTGCGTTTGGTCAGTTGGCATTGAGAAATCTTTGTTTTATTGGCCGCTCGTTCCTGATTTTCAGGTCGTTCTTCACAGGCCTTGCTGTTCTTCAGTGCGTTCTGTTTAGTGCGTTCTGACCAGCCGACCGTTTTGAAGCCATGTTACCTGTACGTACTCGTCGTCGAGCTCGTGCATTGTATGTGTTTGGTGCTGTAGTTTATTCTTCAGACCAAGACCAGTCCATGAACAGGGCGAGGAGGAGTTCATGGACCAAGAATTGGTTGCTTCAGCGTGACCAGTTCTCTCATATGCCTTTGCTCCGTGAGATCCGTGAGAATAATCCTGAGGATTTCAGGAACTTTCTCCGGATGACGGACCCCGTTTTTGATCGTTTGGTGGCTTTGCTGACCCCCTATATCAGCAGGCAGGATACCTGCATGAGGCAAGCCATCACTCCGGAGCAGAGGCTGGTCGCTACCTTGCGGTATTTGGCCACAGGGAGAAGCCTGCAGGACCTTAAGTTCTCGACAGGCATCTCCCCCCAGGCTCTGGGGATCATTATCCCAGAGACCTGTTCTGCCATCATACAGGTCCTGCAGAAGGACTATATTAAGGTAAGATATTTTTCTTTTATTAGCATCACATGTTCTTTTATGTAATCTTTGATAATGTAATGTATTTCTTGCTTCAAACACTACTTACCATCATTGCAATATAGTGTGAATGTCCCCTTTTTATCCTCACACATGCTGGAATTTTTTCCTGTTATTTTTTGTCATGCATGTATATTTTCCTTTAATAACCTTCCCAGCATGAAGTGATGGGAACATATCCACCTAGTCTACTCATTTTGAATGTATTTTGTTGGAGTGTATTTAGTGTGCTTATAATTAGCAATTATCTAGATTTCACAACCCCCCCCCCCCCCCCCCCCACCTAAACTCAATCCAAATAGTGTGCTGCTAATGAGCAATTATCTAGATTTCACAAACCCCCCCCCCCCCCCACCTAAACTCAATCCAAATAGTGTGCTGCTAATGAGCAATTATCTAGATTTCACAAACCCCCCCCCCCCCCCCCCACCTAAACTCAATCCAAATAGTGTGCTGCTAATGAGCAATTATCTAGATTTCACAACCCCCCCCCCCCCCACCTAAACTCAATCCAAATAGTGTGCTGCTAATGAGCAATTATCTAGATTTCACAACCCCCCCCCCCCCCACCTAAACTCAATCCAAATAGTGTGCTGCTAATGAGCAATTATCTAGATTTCACAACCCCCCCACCCCCACCCTCGTTAAAATTTGCTTGAATGTTCTGTGGTGTTGATTTGTCTAAAGCAAATATATGTTGCAGTTTGCAAAATGCATGTGCACTCTACAAGTGCATTTGTTCCAGTGCTTTAGTAAATGAGCAGAAGCTCTGCTGATTTCCATCATCAAATCATATGCAAGCCTCAAAGTGTTTTCATTAATTGCCCTTGCCTGTGATTGTGTACTCCTTGCAACATGAATGCCTTTTTACATTACCTCATTTACTGTAAGCTGGTTAGCAACTGCACCTGCAGAGTGCGACAACTGCAGTCTTGTAGCCTTTTTAGTCCCTAAATTCCTGCGTGTCCTAAAAGTAATATTTTTTAGGGATTTCACAACCCCCTAAAATGTAATCAATGTTCCATCAGAGGGGGTGAGCAATCTGATAAGTGTGCCTTTCCATATTAGTTATTCCAGAGGAATTAAATTATTGAATGTTATACTGATGCTGGGGAATAATGTTTTTAATTGTCTAATTTTCTTGCAATGTTAGCTTCCAAATTAATTGATTTTGGTTTTCTTGTTTGATTCCCCAGTTTCCTTCAACGCCACAGGAATGGCAGACTGTGGCATCCCATTTTGCCAGCCGTTGGGACTTTCCCAATTGTGGAGGGGCTATAGATGGGAAACATGTCCACATTGTGCCACCACCCCATTCGGGGTCATATTATTTTAATTATAAGGGGTTCCACAGTATTGTTTTAATGGCGGTGGTGTCGGCACACTATGATTTTTTATATGTGGACGTGGGGAAGAATGGCCGGATGTCGGATGGAGGAGTATTTGCCGAGACGGAGTTCTGCCAGCGTCTCCAGAGTGGTGGCCTGGGATTGCCACCTGATGAGGATAACGTGGAAGGACTCCCCTTTGTCTTCATTGCGGATGAAGCCTTCGCTCTCAGCAACCACCTCATGAGGCCATTCCCCCAAAGAACCCTCACCCCGGAGAGGAGGGTTTTTAATTACCGGCTGGCCAGAGCTAGAAGAGTGGTTGAGAATGCGTTTGGAATTCTGGCCAGCCGGTTCCGCCTGTTTCAAACAGCCATTAATTTGGCCGAATACAAACTTAATTTTATCATTTTAACCTGCTGCATTCTGCACAACTTTTTAAACAAGCATTCTACCAATTATATAGGCACAGTTGGGCCTGAGGCCGGACAAATAGAAGCCAACCTTACAGGCCTGGATACTGTCCGTACTGGCTTGGCCCCCCAAAGTTCCCGTCAAGTTAGACAGCAATATGTTAATTATTTTATGGGTAGGGGGGCCATTGCAATGGGCCAGGATATATAATTTTTTACAATAAAAAAAATATTGCTGAAATCTGGCATTATATTTATTGCTTGCCTTTCTTTTGGGCTGTCTCCTAGGTTATGGTCGAGCAGTTGTAGTGCCAACTGTATTAGAATTTTAAAAATGTCTAAATAAGCTCCATTGCCACTGTAAACAACTTTTTTACAATTATAACCAAACTGATACTGAGCCTTGAAATAACAAACCACACATTTTTTAAAATACTATAAGGAGATGTTTTTATTAATGGTTGTTATGCATTCAGTTCTGCATTTAGTAGAAAATGTTCATAGACAAAAATATAATGATATCTTAATAATGTAGCAAAATATAATTATATTTAAATATTTCTACCGAATCCACAAAAAAATATTTTTTGTTTTTTGATTTTCGCAAACAGGCTTTTTTTTTTTTTTTGGGAAAATCAAGTTTTTTTTTTTTGTTTAAAAGCAAGTTTTTTTTTTTTTTTTTTTTAATCAAGTTTTTTTATTTTTTTTTTTTGGTTTTTGCAAATCAAGTTTTTTTTATTTGTTTTTGGTTTTTAATCAAGTTTTTTATTTTTTTTGTTTTTTAAAATCAATTTTTTTTATTTTTTGGGTTTTTTCAAATCAATTTTTTAATTTTTTTGGTTTTTGAAAATCATTTTTTTTATTTTTTTGGTTTTTTAAAATCAATTTTTTTTATTTTTTTGGTTTTTTAAAATCATTTTTTTTTATTTTTTTGGTTTTTTAAAATAAATTTATTTATTTTTTTGGTTTTTGAAAATCATTTTTTTTATTTTTTTGGTTTTTTAAAATCAATTTTTTTTATTTTTTTGGTTTTTTAAAATAAATTTATTTATTTTTTTGGTTTTTTAAAATTTTTTTTTTTATTTTTTTGGTTTTTTAAAATCAATTTTTTTTATTTTTTTGGTTTTTTAAAATCAATTTTTTTTATTTTTTTGGTTTTTTAAAATAAATTTATTTATTTTTTTGGTTTTTTAAAATTTTTTTTTTTATTTTTTTGGTTTTTTAAAATCAATTTTTTTTATTTTTTTGGTTTTTTAAAATAAATTTATTTATTTTTTTGGTTTTTTAAAATTTTTTTTTTTGTTTTTTTTTTGGTTAGTTAAAATCACTTTTTTTTTTTTTAATTTGTGTTTTTTAGAAAATCAAGTTTTATTTTTTTGTGGATTTTTGAGCTATATACGAGAAACAGCCCTCCTTTTTGACATTAGGTTAAACAGCCATTTATGTTCTGCCAAAACAAGAAAGAGAAGGCCCAGAATGGGGTCAGCAAAACAGGAAATGAAGGCTCTTTATGTCTAGAGGAAAAAAGATTTAATTTCCAAATACGGAAAGGTTTCTTTACAGTAAGAGCTGTGAAAATGTAGAAAAGACTCCCTCCAGAGGTGGTTCTGGCAAGTTCAGCAGAATGCTTTAAGCAAGGCCTGGATTATTTCCTAACTGTACATATATAACTGTGTACTAACATTTATAGGTAAAGTTGATCCAGGGAAAATCCGGTTGCCTCTCGGGGGATCAGGAAGGACATACATAGTTTACCTTACCATAAATAAAGCTGTTGTCTCAGACACTGACCTGGTGGGGTGCCCATGTAGCCTAATTCCTCCACATCCTCGGGGGTGGCACTGTTGCTTGAATGAAGCACAACCAGATCCCCTAAAATAGAGTAGACAAATTAAATTAAACAAAAGGCAGCCATGCATAGATTAACGTAAGCTGGTGTGTCAGACACTCACCTGGTGGGGTGCCCATGTCACCCACCTCTCCTTCCTCAACATCCTCAATGGGACTTGGGCTGATTGCCCAATCATGTTTTGCTTGGGGTGGACTGTCTTCTTGTTCTTGGCTGAGTGATTTTTCCCCTATGTGAAACAAAAAATTATTAATCTAATTAGCACACAGATATTTTAGGACATAGTAATTTTCCTACATTTGTAGTGAAGTGGTTTGTGTAGAGTTCCTATTTTACCTCAATATTTAACATTATAAAGACATATTGGATAGATAGATATCAATATCTCAAAATATAGTTAATAATCTTTTGATCTCTCTCTATATCTGGAACAAAATCTCTAAATATCTAACTAAATGTAAAGCCAAAAAAATAAGATAACTTCAAATCTTCAAAAAGAATGTTTTACATTTCTATATCTATCTATCTACCTATCTATATATATCTCTCTCTCTCTCTATATATATATCTATATCTATATATATCTATATATATATATATCTATATATGATATATAGAAATATATAGTTATATAGATATAGAAAGATATAGATATAGATAGATAGATATAGATATAGAGATAGATATATATATATATATATATATATATATATATATATATATATATATAGATATATATATATATAGATATATATATATATAGATATATATATATATATAGATATATATATATATAGATAGATATATATATATATAGATAGATATATCTCTATCTAGAGATATATGGATATGTAACGAGGTTTATTAAAAGATCGTTTAAAACGATGAACAAAAAATCGTATAGGAAGGAAAAGCACATGGAGCAGTATACAAGGTAATAAACACAAGAGAAAAACACGACAAGTACTTACTTTTTTTAAGAACTTTCCGGATACGTCGGTATTGATCCGGCTCCCTGAGTTTCAGGTCAGACCATCTTTTTCTCAATTGATCTTTGGAGCGCTGGACCCCAAAAGATGCCTGCAAAGTCTCCACGACCTTCGCCATGATTTTGGCCTTGCGCAAATTTGGCCGTGCGTACGGCCCATAATTGCCATCATAGTCGTCTTTGTGAAGAATGGCCACCATCTCCACCATCTCTTTAAAACTCATATTAGAGGCCTTAAATCTAGGCCTCATAGATTTCGTTGACGTTCCAGCCTCCGTTCTGTCTCCACTACCTGAGGTCGTCAACATTTCAGGTGTCTCCGCCATTCTTTAACTCCACTACGCGCCGTAACAAAAAATGGGCGGAGAACATGAGTTAATTTCGAACGTCAGGGGCGGGCGACGCAGGCGGAGTTTCACACATGCGTAGTGTATAAAGAGGGGCCTTGTGCACGTGTCGTACGTACGTTCTGTGCGTCGAATTAGGGGGCGGAGAACATGAGTTAATTTCGAACGTCAGGGGCGGGCGACGCAGGCGGAGTTTCACACATGCGTAGTGTATAAAGAGGGGCCTTGTGCACGTGTCGTACGTACGTTCTGTGCGTCGAATTAGGGGGCGGAGAACATGAGTTAATTTCGAACGTCAGGGGCGGGCGACGCAGGCGGAGTTTCACACATGCGTAGTGTATAAAGAGGGGCCTTGTGCACGTGTCGTACGTACGTTCTGTGCGTCGAATTAGGGGGCGGAGAACATGAGTTAATTTCGAACGTCAGGGGCGGGCGACGCAGGCGGAGTTTCACACATGCGTAGTGTATAAAGAGGGGCCTTGTGCACGTGTCGTACGTACGTACTGTGCGTAGGTGATAGTGGACCAGGACGTTACAAAACGAAGGTAATTTTAATTTTATTTTTATTTGTTTTTTTTGGGGGGGGGGGGGTTTTATGGTCATGACTTTCGAGCAAGCGGCCTATATGGCTTGATAGATTGATGAGGCCTACATAGGGAGAAGATGATGAGGGGTTAGCAGAAACCTAATAAGTGTTTTTTGTCTTGTGACTTTATATTTTCCAGATATAATGAACAGGGCCGTCTTTAAGGCAGGGCAAAAGGGGCAGCTGCCCTGGGCCCTGTCATTGTTGTGGGGCCCAAAGCAGCTGCCCCATACTTGCCAACTATCCCAGTTTAAATCCCCTTGTCCCTTGAATTTTTAGTTCCATGCTGTGTCCTGATATCTCAGTGTGAAGTGCTGCTACTAATGCTGCCCAGCTCTGCCCTATTGTTGTGTACAGATGACTCACCTGCAGAGCCTGTGTTTACATGTAAATAATTGTCTTTCATATGTAAACAGTGGCAGCATTCATAAGTAAATAGCAGCTTCATTCATACGTAAATAGCTGAGGCCGGCTGCATTGATATGTAAATAAAGGCAGCATTCATATGTATATCATGCCCCCCTGCAGTGAGGAGGATGTGCTGTAACCTATAACAACCAATCAGTGAACAGTATTACTGTACAGTAATCTCTAGCAACCAATCAACAAGCAGAAATCATATGCTGTAACCTCTAGCAACTAAGCAGTGAGCCCTAATGTGTGTTGTAACCTCTAGCAACCAGTCAGTAAGCAGTAATGATATGCTATAACCTCTGGCAACCAATTACAATCGCTGCCTGATCTTTTACAGTAAACTGATTTTAAGTCTAGCTGCTATTTATTGTATGTCTCAGAGCAGGTAAGAGAGCAAAACTGCATGGGGGGGCCCCAAGAAAATTTTTGCCCAGGGTCCAATCAATATTAAAGACGGCCCTGATAATGAATCCCCTATTTAAGGATCCAGAGTTCCTTACTGCTTTCATCACGAAATATCGAGAGATGAGGAATTTGTGGGAGGTAAAACACCCTCAGTATTATGCTAAGCATGTGAGGAAGTCAACGCTGGAGAGACTTCTGTCCTTTGTCCAGGCGACCATCCCGGACGCAACAATGGAGATATTGCTCAAGAAAATTGGGGGCTTGAGGAATATGTATAAGAGGGAGCATAAGAAGATCCAGGAATCTATGAGATCAGGAGCATCAGCAGATGATGTTTATGTACCCAGGCTGTGGTACTACAATCAACTACGTTTTCTTGATGACCAGAATGAAGCCAGGGCATCACTTTCAACCCTTCCCTCCACCCTTCCCTCCACCCTTCCCTCCACCCCAGCAGAGGCTGATGAGGAGCAAGCTGGGTCTTCCATCCTGGATGAACCAGATATGACCATCTGGAGTCAGGTAAATTAGTTTAAACAATATTTACTGTACTAATATTAATGAGGTTAACTGGATGTTAGAATTTTCTCACAGATTTTTGCACTCAAAATTGTGTAGACATATCAATTGACAGGAGTAGCTAAATATGTTTGGCACCTGCTAGAAAAAATTAGGGTGTCTGATTAGACTCTTTTATTAAAGAGATGTATTCACATTAAATTTGCTAGTCATGAGAAATAAATTGTGTGTCATTGATGAACCCCAAAAAATATACTAAAACGATGTCCTTTTTTTATACACAGGATGAGTCCATCCAGGAGGAATGTGTGGAAAGTGGCAGGCAGGAGGAGACCGGGCCCATGGACAGCCTGGAGGAGGCCAGATTCCCCATCATCCTGGAGGAGGCTGGGCCCAGTGTCAGGCAGGAGGTGGCTGGTCCCAGTGAGGTGGCTGGTCCCAGTGAGGTGGCTGGGCCAAGTGAGGTGGCTGGTCCCAGTGAGGTGGCTGGGCCCAGTAGGAGCATGACCCAATCCCAAGTGCCTCCCCTCCGCCTTCCCAAAAAAAGGGCCAGGAAGGGGGCCGTCACACAGGAGGCATCCCTGCGCCTCATGCAAGAGGCCACACGTTTTTTGAGGAGCCCCCCCGAAGCAGAAGAGGCCTATGGCTGCTACTTAGCCAGCAGGCTTCTACAAATGGACTGGGAGCAGCGTCTCATTTGCGAGCGCCTATTTGGGGAAACTATCCAGAAGGGGCTGCAGGGCACGCTAACCCGAAACACACAACTACATGAGGCAGCCCCCCCTCCTCCTCCTCCTCCTCCTCCTCCTCCTCCTCCTCCTGCCACAACTGAAACACCACAGCCACAGCCTCCAAAGAAGGCTACAGGGAAGGCTGCAGGGAAGGGTGCAGGGCAGCGTGGAGGGAAGGCTGCAGGGAAGAGAAGAAAGTGATGACCTGGGTTCAGTCTGGTCTGACAGAAGACGCAGGCTGTTGTAGTACCACAGTCTGGGGACATCTATATCATCTGCTGGTGCTGTTGATCTCTGGGATTCTTGGACCAGATTGTGCTCCCTCTTATATGGACTCCTCAAGATCCCAATTTTCTGGTACACAGACTTTTTCCAGCGTTGACTTCCTCTTTTTTTTTATTTTGACCATGAATAAATGGATCTTTTTTTGAGTTTAGCAAAAGATTTTATGTGTTTTCTTTTAAATCATTGATTTTACACACAATGTTAAATTATCAAGGGACAACAATCTCATTGAGTTTGCAAAAACACAACAAAAATACATTACTAATGTTAATAATGTTCGAGTGGTAAGTCTGGGAAAGAACAAAAATATACATAACCAAAAACGGTGCTTTGGGTTAACTTTATCTTAAAAATAAAAAATAATCACTAGAAAAAAAAAACATTATAATGGGTTCTTTGTAGTAACTTTACAAACCTAAAAAATTAAAAAAAAAAAAATTAAAAAAAATAAAGAAAAAAATAAAATACAAATGGGTTATTTGTGGTAACTTTACAAACCTAAAAAATATAAAAAAATAAAGAAAAAAAAAAAAAGAAAAAAAAAAAATACAAATGGGTTATTTGTGGTAACTTTACAAACCTAAAAAATATAAAAAAAAAAATTAAAAAATAAAAAGAAAAAAAAAAATACAAATGGGTTATTTGTGGTAACTTTACAAACACCAAAAAATGAAAATTAAAAATCTAGAGATAAACATATAAAAAAGTTCAACACCAATCATAAAATAAATATCTGGATAAAAATTACAAGAAAATATGATTCCACACAAAAAAAAACCAAAAAAAAAAAAAAGGTAAAAAGTATTATATTAGTATGGAAACATTGTTTTTAAAAAGCATACTATATCATTCATGAGATCAAAGAGAAAAAGAATCCAGAAATCAGTTTGGGAGAACTCTGAATATGAACAGCAAAACACCTTCGTTCTTTATAGAGCATTCGTAATGAAGAAATAAAATGCGCTGCATTCAACGATCACAGATTTTGCAGCGTGATGAATGTGCTACCTACAATACGAACACTAGTTTTACTAGACCGAGTGCTTCCGTTTAGTTTTTGCTTATGAGCATGCGTCGTTTTTTTGTCCGTCGGACTAGCATACAGACGAGCGGACTTCGGGGTCCGTCGTAGGTACGAAGTAAAAGTTTTGAAGCATGTTTCAAATCTAAAGTACGTCGGATTTGAGGCTAAAAAAGTCAGTTGAAAGTCCGGAGAAGCCCACACACGATCGGATTACCAGCCAGCTTTAGTCCGTCAGCGTCCGTTGGACTTTTGTAGACGAAAAGTACGACCGTGTGTACGCGGCATTAGAGTATAGGGGGATACAGAAGGTGGAAAAGCTTACAATCTGTTATGCTGCGTACACACGACCGGTTTTGCCGTCGGAATAAACACCAAAGGTTTCTCCCACGGAACTCCGACGGAATTCCATTCTAGCGGTCTTGCCTACACACAATCAACCCAAAGTCTGACCAAATTCAGACCATCCAGAACGCGGTGACGGACAACACTTACGACTGGACTAGAAAAAGGAAGTTCAATAGCCAGTAGCCAATAGCTTCCGTCTCATACTTGCTTCAGAGCATGCATCGGTTTTGGTCCGTTGGAACAGCATACAGACGATCGGTTTTTCCGTTAGGAATTGGTTCCGTTGGAAATATTTAGAACATGTTCCATTTCTAGGTCCGTCAGAATTTTCAAAAAAAAAAGTCAGATGAGGCACATACATGATCGGAATAGACGATGAAAAGCTTCCGTCGGACTTTTTCTATCGGACATTCCGCTCATGTGTACGCGGCTTTACAGTATAAGGGAGGATACAGACAATAGAAGAGCTTACAATCTATTAGGGTATGGGAGGTGTTACAGACTGTGGAAGAGCTTTCAATCTATTAGGATTAGGGATGGGCCGAGCACCCCCCAGTTCGGTTCGCACCAGAACATGCGAACATGCAAAAAATGTGTGCGAACACGCGAACCCTATTAACTACTTGGCATCCGCGCTATAGCTGAATGACGGCTACAGCGCGGACCTACATTCCCGGGAGGCCGTCATATGACGGCCTGCCCTGTGCACGCTCCCTGCGCGCGCCCTGTAGGGCGCGCGCCGGGCGCGGTGTGATCACTGAGTCTCTGAGACTCGGCTGATCACCGATCTGTGTAAGGGGCCGGTCCCGGCCCCTTACCATGTGATCAGCTGTCAGCCAATGACAGCTGATCACATGATGTAAACAAAAGATCGGTAATCTTTTTTTTTTTTTACTCACGCTGACAGCGCGAGTAGAAAAAAAAGCCGATCACCGGATCGGATGTGAGGGACATCGGTCCCCAAGTGGAAGAGGCACATCTGCCTCATCAGTGCCCAATAGAAGTGCCACCTAACAGTGCCCACAGTGCCACCTAACAGTGCCCACAAGTGACACCTATCAATGCCCACAAGTACCACCTATCAATGTCCACCTGTAGTGCCAATCAGTGCCACCTGCCAGTGCTGCCCATCACTGCCACCCATCAGTGCCCATCACTGCCACCCATCAGTGCCCATCACTGCCGCCTATCAGTGCCCATCACTGCCGCCTCATCAGCATACATCAATGAAGGAGAAAAATTACCCGTTTAAAATTTTTTATAACAAAATATAAAAAAAAAAACTTTTTTTTTAAAAAAAATTCAGTTTTTTACATTTTTTTAATAAAAAGTAAAAACCGCAGAGGTGATCAAATACCACCAAAAGAAAGCTCTATTTGTGGTGAAAAAATGATAAAAATTTCATTTGGGTACAGTGTTGTATGACCGCGCAATTGTCATTCAAAGTGCGTCAGCGCCGAAAGCTGAAAATTGGTCTGGATAGGAGGGCGGTTTAAGTGCCCGGTAAGCAAGTGGTTAAAGTCTATGGGACACGAACATGAAAAATCGAAAGTGCTCATTTAAAGGCTTATATGCAAGTTATTGCCAAAAAAATTTTTTTTGGGGACCTGGGTCCTGCCCTCAAAGATATGTATCAATGCAAAAAACATTTTTTAAATTTTTTTCAGAAGCAGTGATTTTAATAATGCTTAACCACTTGCCGCCCGCCCTATTACAGAATGACGGCGGCAAAGTGGTTTGATATTCCTGATCGGACGTCATATGACGTGATCAGGAATATCTAGCCGCTGCGCGCCCCCGGGGGCGCGCATCGCGGTGATCATTGTTGCGGGGTGTCTGACACCCTGCAACACTGATCTAGGTAAAGAGTCTCCGATGGAGACTCTTTACCATGTGATCAGCCGTGTCCAATCACGGCTGATCACGATGTAAATAGGAAGAGCCGTGATCGGCTTTTCCTCACTCGCGTCGGAAAGGCGCGAGTAGAGGAGAGCCGATCGGCTGCTCTCCTGACAGGGGGGGTCTGTGCTGATTGTTTATCAGCACAGCCCCCCCCCGATCCTACCCAGGACCACCAGGGATGCCGCCCAGGACCACCAGGGAAGCGATCCACACTGGACCACCAGGTATGCCCCTAGACCACCAGGGAAATGTCACTGTGTGCCCAGGCAGCTGCCAATCTGTGCCCATCAGTGCTGCATATGAGTGCCACCCATCAGTGCCGCCTACCAGTGCCCATCAGTTCCGCATTTCAGTGCCCATCGTCAGTGCCCTTCAGTGCCCGCTCATTGGTGCCACCTCATCGGTGCTGCTGTATCAGTGCCTGTCAGTGCCTGTCAGTGCCGCCTTATCAGTGCCCATCAGTGAAAGAGAAAACTTACTTATTTACAATTTTTTTTAACAGAAACAAAAGCAAAACTTTTTATTTTTTTCAAAATTTTCGGTCGTTTTTTTATTTGTTTAGCAAAAAATAAAAAACGCAGAGGTGATCAAATACCACCAAAAGAAAGCTCTATTTGTGGGAACAAAATGATAAAAATTTAGTTTGGGCACAGTGTAGCATGACCACGCAATTGTCATTCAAACTGCGACAGCGCTGAAAGCTGAAAATTGGTCTGGGCAGGAAGGTGTCTAAGTGCCCTGTATTGAAGTGGTTAAGGTGAAACAATAAAAATGAAATATTCCTTTAAATATCATGCCTGAGGGGTCCCTTTAGTCTGCCTGTAAAGTGGCACATCTGTCTGATGTGTTTTACAGTGCCGCAGCAAAATTACATTTCTAAAGGAAAAAATGTCATTTAAACTTGCTTGCAGGTGTAATGTGTTGCAGGCTCCCAGCAATATAGATAAAAATCAATGAAAAAAAAAAAAACGCGTGCCCCCCCCCCCCCCAGTCTATACCAGACCCTTCATGGGAACTCCACCTCAAAATTGAAAAATAAAATTGGCGTGGGGGACCCTGACCCAAGCATGCAGCCTGGAGGACAGGATAGGGGGCAAGTGAGGGCCCCCCTCCTGAACCATACCAGGCCACATGCCCTAAACATGGGGAGGGTGCTTTGGGGTCCCTACCTATTTACCAAAAAAAGTGTCAAAAAGTTAAAACCATAATACACAGTTTTTTGACAATTCCTTCATTAAAAAAAAAATTACGTTCGACTCGAACATCGACACCTTCCCTAATTAGGATATGCAGAGTGTTTTAGAAGGTGGAAGAGCTTACAATCCATTGGAGTATATAGGAGGATGCAGAAGGTAGAAAATCTTATAATTTATTAGGAAATAAGGGCTTATACAGAAGGCAGAAGTGTTTACAATCTATTACAGTGTAGGAGCACTAGAGAAGTTAGAAGATCTTATGCCGCGTACACACGGTCGGACTTTTCGTCTACAAAAGTCAGACAGCCTGTCCGACAGACTTCCGGCAGACTTTCGGCGGACTTTCGACGGACTTGCGGCGGACTTTCTAACGAACAGACTTGCCTACACACGATCACACAAAAGTCCGTCGAATTCTTATGTGATGACGTACACCAGACTAAAATAAGGAAGTTCATAGCCAGTAGCCAATAGGTGCCCTAGCGTGGCTTTTTGTCCGTCGGACTAGCACACAGACGAGCGGATTTCGGGGCCGTCGTATTTACGAAGTAAAGATTTGAAGCATGTTTCAAATCTAAAGTACGTCGGATTTGAGGCTAAAAAAGTATGTTGAAAGTCCGGAGAAGCCCACACACGATCGGATTACCAGCCAGCTTTAGTCCGTCAGCGTCCGTTGGACTTTTGTAGACGAAAAGTCCGACCGTGTGTACGCGGCATTACAGTTTATTAAGGTATAAGTGAGGATTTAAAAGGTGGAAGAATTTATAATCTATTAGCATATAAGGGAGGATACAGAAGGTAGATAAGCTTACAATCTATCAGGGTGTAAGCGAGGATACGAAAAGTCAAAACGCTTACAAGCTACTAGGGTATGGGAGGTGTGTTACAGAAGGTGGAAGAGCTTACCATCTGTTACAGTATAAGGAAGGATACAGAATATGGAAGAGCTTACTATCTATTTGGATATGGGGGGTGTTGCAGAAGATGAAAGAGCTTTCAGTCTATTGGCGGCTGGTGCTCCCCCCGGTCAATAGGTCACACCCCCCACCCCAACCCCCATCGCTCGATCGTCAGCCCACCAGCCCTGCACTACTCCTTTATTGGCTTCACCCTGCGTCTCCTCCTCTGCAACACCGCAGCTTCCCCTGCGTCTTCTCCTCCTCTTCAGCGGCCAATATGATTGCTTCACCTCTCCGCCAATCAGGTCTCAGGACCCGCTTCCTGATTGGTAGGAAGGAGAATTAGGAAGACAATAACGAATATTAATTTGCTATTGTCACATAACTGGATGGGTTCAGGGCGCAGTGCTCTGCACCCCAAGCCCACTCTTTTTTTAAACCAATTAGAGCCTCTGGCTCTAATCACGTGCTTCTAAAAAAAAATTAAAAACCCTATTGGAATTCATGTTTCCAGCACCCTGCATGTAGATTAGGGGCCAGACACATGGATTAGGGGGTATCCTCCCTTATACCCCAGTGCAATGGTGGCCCGTATGGATGGGCCGTCACTGCATTGGGGTATAAGGGATGATACAAAAGGTGGCTCCTGCTGCTGTCTCAGCCAATGAGGAGGGAGAGTCCCCAGAGAGTCGAGACTCTCGTGCACATCACTTGCTCGAGATGGGGCTCAGGTAAGTATTAGGGAGGCTGCAACACACATAGAATGCATGAAGGTAAAAACCTTACGCCTTTAAAACCACTTTGATCTGCCTCTGCATCAAATAGGGTACACTGTTCTACAAAAGCATTCTCACCTGAGATAGTAAGCTCCGACTGTTCACACTCATTAGATAGTTATAACAGAAGATCCAGTGGCGCGAACACATACATACAGCCGTGGCCAAATGTTTTGAGAATGACACAAATATTAATTTTCACAAAGTCTAGTGCTTCAGTGTTTTTAGATATTATTGTCAGATGTTACTATGGTATACTGAAAGTGGGGTTCCACCCAAAAAACAAAAATACCTGGAAAAATTCTAAAAAAAACATTTGGATATTTTTTTTTTCACTTACCTCTAAATGCCTGTTGCTAGGTGGTCCCTCGTAGTCTGCCTGTTCCTTTGCCTGGGCTGGTGACATCACTTCCCCCCCAGGCACAGGAAGGGCTCCGCTCTGCTCCCTCCCTCCTGTCGATCATCTGGGACCCATTACAGGTCCCAGGTAATTGAGCGGCCAATCACGGCGCGCGGCGCCGCTCGCGCATGCGCAGTGGGTGCCAGGCTGTGAAGCCACAGCCCGGCGCCCACAGTTGAAATGCCGGCGCCGACGAGCGGAGGGGGGGGATGAGCGGGGCTTCGATCCCCCGCATCGCTGGACCCAGGGACAGGTGAGTGCCCAATTAAAAGTCAGCAGCTGCAGTATTTGTAGCTGCTGACTTTTAATTTTATTTTTTTTTTGACGGCCCCCCTGGGTGGAACTCCTCTTGAAGTATAATTTTAAGAATTTCATAAGTGTCAAAGGCTTTTATTGACAATTACAATAAGTTTTTGCAAAGAGTCAATATTTGCAATGTTGACCCTTCTTTTTCAAGACCTCTGCAAGTCGCCCTGGCATGCTGTCAATCAACTTCTGGGCCACATCCTGACTGATGGCAGCCCATTCTTGCATAATTAATGCTTGGAGTTATTTGTGGGATTTTTTTTCACCCGCCTCTTGTGGATTGACCACAAGTTCCCAATAGGATTAGGGTCTGGGAAGTTTCCTGGCCATGGACCCAAAATTTCAATGTTTTGTTCCTCAAGCCACTTAGTTATCACTTTTGCCTTATGGCAAGGTGCTCCATCGTGCTGGCAAAGACCAAACTGTTCTTGGATGGTTGGGAGAAGTTGCTCTCGGAGGATGTTTTTTGTACCATTCTTTATTGGCATGACACAGGACTGATGGTAGCGCTCACCTTTTTCTCTCCGGACAAGGTTTTTTCCAAATGCCTGAAACAATCGGAAAAGGGGATTCATCAGCGAAAATGACTTTACCCCAGTCCGCAGCAGTCCAATCCCTGTACCTCTTCCAGAATATCAGTCTGTCCCTGATGATTTTCCTGGAGAGAAGTGTCTTATTTGCTGCCCTTCTTGACACCAGGCCATCCTCCAAAAGTCTTTACCTCACTGTGTGTGTGCAGATGCACTGGCACCTGCCTGCTGCCATTCCTGAGCAAGCTCTGCACTGGTGGTGCCCAATCCCACAGCTGAATCAACTGTAGGAGACGGTCCTAGCGCTTGCTGGACTTTCCTGGGCTTCCTGAAGCCTTCTTCACTAATGCAGTGGAAATGTTTTATCAATGGGACTAAGTTCATTTTCATGGCAGAGGGACTTTGAACTGAATTGCAATTCATCTGCTCACTCTTCATAACATTTTGAATTATTTACAAATTGCCATCATAAAAACTAAGGCAGCAGACTTTGTGAAAATTTATATTTTTTGTCATTCCCAAAACTTTTGCCCACGGCTGTACTTTATACATAGACTTTTCTAACTGACAGATGACCATTTTGCTGATGTATGTCGTCCTTTGGTATCATATAATTTGTTTTCTGGTTAGTCTTGTTAGAATATGCATTATTTTGCACACAGTTGCACACATTTATATGACACTTTTACTTTAAATATGTATCTGTTATAGCCATTAACAGATTGCAAAGTGTTACCTTCCAGGTTGATGTATGCCTCTTCAGCTGTAATTCATATTGTAAATCGACAGCTGCATAACAGTCTTTACAACCGTTCCACGTTAAGTTATACATAGTTCCATTGATCTTGTATGAAAGGTTGACAGGTGGATCCAGCTTGACTGTGCAAAGAACAACAATAACAATAATAAAAGTAATGATCATACATTTACTTATATACTTTGCTTTGCCCATATATACAGCACAAACTGAAACTGAGCAAAAAGATTTCATCAGTTTATAAATGATGGTGTTAAAGGTAATGTGGACTAAAGGAATATGTGGGTATCCATTGCTGATCTCATCTTTAAAAATACAAGTTGCCTGGCTATCATGCTCATTTAGTAAATTACGGGCTTTCTAAATCAATTGACATTTGTAGGACTTAAGCCCAATATCCTGATCACACCTTTTATCCCCCAAACTTTCCCCCTCCAAATCCTTCACAAATGACTTGACCAGGTTTTGGAGTAAATGGCCTTGACTGCCTTTTTATTAACAACTTATAAAATGAAATAAATAACATCTTCATAAATAACTATTAAACTTCAATATACTTTTTAGTGTCATAAAGGGAAGCAACATACCACTGGTCACTGCAAACAACTTCTTTTAAAGTTTAGGCCTCCAGTTGGAAACCCCTGACTCGGAGGCGGTACCCAACCTTCGCAGTGACCTACCCTTTTTAACCCTTCCAGGTTAACCCCTCATAACCTGAAAGTACCAGAAACAATCCCCATCCCATGGATGGGTACCAGAAACAACCCCCATCCTTTCATGGATGGGTACCTGAAACAACCCCCATCCTTTCATGGATAGGTACCAGAAACAAGCCCCATCCTTTCATGGATGGGTACCAGAAACAACCCCCATCCTTTCATGGATGGGTACTAGAAACAACCCCCATCCCATGGATGGGTACCAGAAACAACCCCCATCCCATGGATGGGTACCAGAAACAACCCCCATCCCATGGATGGGTACCACATGTTCCATACATGTAACCTCTATCTTCTCCTTCTCCAGCGACCCAACACTGCCGGGTCATCCTCACCTGTCCCTTACCCCCCTTTTAACCAACTCAGGGCAGGTTGGTGGGAATTGCTTCCTCCCCTGCTCTACAACTGACATCACTTCCCCCTCTCCTTTCCTCTCTTCGGCTCTGAGCACCGCCTTCTCCCAGACCCTTCCTCCTTTACAAAAGGGGAAACACCGCTCTTAAAACGGCAACTGTGCTGTCCAGCACTGTCATGCCGTCCCTGCGCCCATTTCTCTCCTGTCCTTAGCTCCGGGACTCTCTTGACATTTGTAGGACTTAAGCCCAGTATCCTGATCACACCTTTTATCCCCAAAACTTCCCCCCTCCAAATCCTTCACACATGACATGACCAGGTTTTGGAGTAAATGGCCTTGACGGCCTTTTTATTAACAACCTATAAAATTAAATAAATAACATCTTCATAAATAACCATTAAACTTTAATATACTTTTTAGTGTCATAAAGGGAAACAACATACCACTGGTCACTGCGAACCAATTCTTTTAAACTTTAGGCCTCCAGTCGGAATCCCCTGATTGGGAGGCGGTACCCAACCTTTGCAGTGACCTACCCTTTTTAACCCTTCCAGGTTAACCCCTCCTAACCTGAAAGTACCAGAAACAATCCCCATCCCATAAATGGGTACCAGAAACAACCCCCATCCTTTCATGGATGGGTACCAGAAACAACCCCTATCCCATGGATAGGTACCAGAAAAAAACCCTCATCCCATGGATGGGTACCAAAAACAACCCCCATCGCATGGATGGGTACCACATGTTCCATACATGTAACCTCTATCTTCTCCTTCTCCAGCGACCCAACACTGCCACAGCACGAAAGGAGTAACCCCTTACCCTTGCGTGCACCCCCACACCCTCAGCCCTCGCTGTATGCCTTCCTGAAGGTCCAGTGCCCACAAAACCGTCCCCACATCATTCAGATGTACCACATCACTCCGCAGATACCTCCAAGTATCCACCTCCAGCTCTCTGTGGCATATGGCCAACCCCCGTTTTAGATGAAAACCTGCTCACCTCCTTATACGGCTCTGTCCACCTTCTTAACTGACCGTGCCCACTGCCATGACATCCTACCCACCATAGCAGACCATACTATAACCATACCTGGGTAAGCCGCTCATAAACATAAATTCACATGTTTACGTCACGAATGAGGTCCCTCATACATCTGGCTCCCATACCGCTTACCCCCACATGTAACAGCAAAACCTCAGGAGCCCTGTACAAACGGGAGAACCTGCGTACTTCCCCCAACACCCTGTTCCACCGCATGCCTGGGACCCCGATGCACCTGACCTGAGCCTCCAGCCTGGGGATACATGACTGCCAACCGTTCGGCCGAACCACCGCTCTTCTGACCACCCAATAAACTTAGGAGTGACCAAGTATACAACCTAGGCCCGCCTCGAGACCTGAGAACAAAAATAAATGATAGCACAAACCACCTGAAAAATCAATCACCAATACATTATAACAACAGCCCAAAGTCCTGTGAGACATATTATCGCATCAGCTGTGAGCGAATGCACCACTTACATCTATCCAAGTCCCACCTACCAATGCGCCAGACTGTGTCCTGTCTCAGACCCGACCTAGACACCTCTGTGGCTACCCCCATCCGAAAGGAATGAGCAGAGAAACTTTTGGGGTCATACCCAGCTGCTGACACCCATCTTCTGACCCCGCTACACCCTGGAACTTTGATAAGGACGCACCTGTCCTCATGTAATAGAAAGGAATCCACGCCCCCCAGGCCGCATGTCCCGACCAAAGAAAGCTAGTGCAAATGCTGCCCGCAATAAAGCCCATGCATAAAGAGAGCTGTAGACCTTTTCCAAACTAGAATACAAAACCTGCAACATCTCAAAGGAGACCGGGCGCCTCCCAACCCTCTTCTTGTGCCCATCCTGCACCCTTACACGGTCTGTTTTCCCAAAACTCTTTGTTATGGTACCGTTGCCTTTGCCACTTAAAAGAAAGGCCAAACCTACCAACTTGCAGTCAATGACAGCTGCCGAGATACCCCATTCTGATACCATATTAATAAAATAGAGAACTGCATCGACTACGGCATGACCTTCTGGGACTATCCAGTCCTATTAAGCAAACAAACCATTCCTGCCATACCTTTGGAGTGGGCATACCAAGTAGCCTTACTCACAAGTTGCTTGAACCTCTTTGCTGCAGTCCCAAAGTAAAGCCCGCTTCTGATGCCAACTCCTGGACCCTGTCCCACTGAAAAACGAGACAAAGCGTGAGCCAAAGTGTTATCAATCCCTGAAAAGTGTACAGCGTACATGAATGCATCCCTTGTAAGCAGAGTAGTACCCAATGGCGCAACACCCTGACCACTGGCACGGATGCCGCTGTCAGTCGATTAACCACCTGTACCACCCCAGATCGTCCCCAGCTACAACAGACGTTTTGGTTGTGGAAGGATTCCACCCCAAATTTTCAAGTCTACTACAATTGGAACAATTTCACGAGAAACCAGGTTCTGCAGCAACCCGGCCTCGCAACAAGCCGGTGGCCACTGAGCTGCGCTCAATAGTCCCCTGAAACAAGGCACCAACCCCGTGGAGCCTCTAGCATCCGTGAATAGTTCCAAGTCACAATCGCTGGTGGGACATGACATCCAAAAGCACGCCCGCTGAACTATTCTAGGAAATACTGCAACACCCGCAAGTACTCCCTGTACCCCTTATTAAGGCCCACAAAGTGAGTGGGAGCCCGTAATCCCGCAGTTGCTACCGCAAGCCGAAGGCAAATTGAACCATACCCATGGGGATTATGCGGCAAGCAACATTCAATTTCCCCAGCAAATATTGTAGTTGACGTAATTGTACCTTGCGTACTCTAAAGGTCCCTTAACCTCGTCTTTTAGCCTCTCTAGCTATGTCCCTCGGCAGCCTGAATTCCATCCCAAGAGAATCTGTTTCAATTCCCAGGAATGTAATGTTTGCCGTGGGGGCCCTCTTTTATCCCCGGAGCTAAAGGAACTACCGAAACGTTCCGCCAGATGTTGTAACGTCCCCAACAGGACGGCGCTCAGCCTGAACACATGTGTTTGACTCAACAGTTTGTCCCAAATTAACACTTTCCTGAAAAAACTTATTAGGAGCCCCATGACACTGTAATCAGCTTCATCCACCGGCTGATGTCCTTATGGGCCCAGCATAGGGACGGTCAGACGGCCATCTGTTGACGAAACTATTCATCATACCTTAGCCAAGCCACACCGCCAAGTCCTGTGTGCATCACTAATGGCCTACAAGTAAACGAACCGAGCCGAACAGTGTTCGGGGAGTCTTTTTCCCTGTTACGTTCGCCCATATGGCAAACGCCTGTAGCCGATTGGCAAAGGTACGAGGAATCAACCAATATCTCCGTTGTTCCTAGTCCTGCTTCTTGCTTTCTTCTGGCTTTCACCTGGCCAGCTTGAACTTCTCCGAAGGCAATAACGTGAATATCTCTACTCATTCACCTTTCCAAATTTTCTATTATTTATATCTGCACATGGGGCCCCCAGGGGGCCCTCCAAACATGTGTATACTTTACTTTTCGCGGAATCCGCCAACCTTACTGAGTCCGCTTTTCCGTCCCCTGTCTTGCCCTGGCTATCCGGAGCCTATGCGATAAACCGAGAGACTAACCTACCGCCGTAGCTGTCCCCGTTGCTGTCGCAGCATTATCGCCTGCAACCTTGGGGGCGCCCGCTGCCAGAGGTGTGGCATGTGTCGGTGCCCATGCCTACCCCCGTCTACTTCCTGTGCCTGGCTCAAAGCGCTGCACCAACTCCTTGAGCCCAACCGCTAACTCACCTAGCCCCCACGGTTCCTGTCTGGAGTCCTGTCTCATTTGGCGGTACGGGAGTAAACCTGTCCCCCCTGGCTCCTGCAATTACCCTTAAACCTGATGGCCCCGGTCTACCACCCTGCCCCAACAGACTATGCAGTAAAGTAGAAATAAAATGTAAAGATTCACTCACCAGGCTGCCCAGGCCAGGGCACACCAGCCGTCACTATGGGAACCACCGTCGCTGGATGTCCTTGTTCATCGCCACCCTCCGACCCAGACCATTCACCCTCAGATCTGTCGCTGTCCATTTCCATCCAATCGACCGCCGGCTGACACCCCGATGGACCCGCACCGTTTGCCGTGGGTCTGTGGTGCTGCTCTCGCCCTGCTCTCCGACCCGTCCCGCCAGTGACCGCTCGCTGTCCCTCGTGACGGGCTCCTGCGCCTACTGCTGGGCTGGGTCCTCGTCGCCCAACCTCTGCCGGCGCTCCCCCACAAACCTGTGCTCCTCGTGGACCCTCTCCCAGGCTGCATGGGGGTGTGGGTCGTGCTGGCTGTCTGGCCCCCATCCTGAAGTTCAGTGTTCCCTTGCTGGGCCGGCTGGCTGCCCCGATCTTCCCCCGCAGCCCCAGCCACCTGCATTATGCGTCTGTGACAAGCCATGGGAGCAGAGCCGTACACTGTACCGGGCTCCCCCCCCCCACACCCCATTTGGTCCTCTGGCTTCCATGTGCTCTGGGGGTCAGGGGTTTACTCCCCTCTGTTTCTTGCTGTCTCTTATGTGAGCCTACAGGGCCTGCAGCCGAGCTGAACCTTACCAGTGGCCGTGACCGCCACGTACGAGGTGCCGCTGCACACCCCTGTCTGTCACCTTTCCGCCATCCGCTGCCACGGCTGCAGCCAAGTCGCACCTAGTGCGGCAACCGCTGCTCTAAACTGTTCGGTACAGCCCACCATCGCCGCCATGCTGCCTGTGGAATGTTAGGACCTGGAGCGGTGAGGGTGAGGCGTCCAATCGCTTCCTCCTCCGCTCTACAACTGACATCACTTCCCCCTCTCTTTTCCTCTCTTCGGCTCTGAGCGCCGCTTTCTCCCAGACTCTTCCCCTTTTCTAAAAGGGAAAACACCGCTCTTAAAACAGCAACTGTGCTGTTCAGCACTGTCATGCCGTCCCTGCGCCCATTTCTCTCCTGTCCTTAGCACTGGGACTCTCTTTCCTAGAACAAGTATGCCATTCTTACTTGCTTAAATGGCTGCATGTTTGTTTCAGGTCAGTAACCCAGAAAGTGTTAAAGCCTGACACAAGTATTATTTAAAGTATATGTAAACCCCGACCTTGTAAAACAACCCATTTCGTTTAAAATAGAAATGAAAGGCAAAACATTTGTGTATATAAAAAAACATTATAATTACCTTTTTTCCCCTTTTTTATAAGTGATTACATTCCCTTTGTTCTCAGCTGCATAAGGATCTTAGAGAGCTGGGGGAGGAGAAGCAGCAGTACACTGGTCTTGCCAGTGAATGGCTGTGCAATGGGAACGTGTCAGCACAAGTCTGATCATTGAAGGAAAACAAGCTGAGTGACTGGCAGGATCACCAGGTATTTCACACAAAGGAAGCAATACAAAGTGTACAGGATACTTATTCACACAAGTACATGGTACAGCCGGCACATATTAGTAATATGAAAGCAGCAAGCTATATGAGTCGGGTTGCGGGTCCCGCGGACTCGATGTCCGCAGGGATACCCGTGATCGTCTCACGGAGAGGAAGAACGGGGAGATGCTAATGTAAACAAGCATCTTCCCGTTCTGCCTAGTGACAGTGTCACTGATCTCTGCTCCCTGTGATCGGGAGCAGAGATCAGTGACGTCCCACAAACACAGCCCCTCCCCCCACAGTTAGAAACACTCCCCAGGACACACCTAACCCCTACACTACCCGCTAGTGGTTAACCCCTTCACTGCCAGTGTCATTTACACAGGAATCAGTGCATTTGTATAGCACTGATTGCTGTATAAATGACAATGGTCCCAAAAATGTGTCAAAAATGTCCGATGTGCTTGCCATAATGTCGCAGTCACGGTAAAAATCTCAGATCGCCGCTATTACTAGTAAAAAAAAAATTATTAAGAAAAATGCCATAAAGCTATCCCCTATTTTAAACGCTATAAACTTTGCACAAACCAATCAATAAACGCCTATTGCGATTTTTTTACCAAAAATATGTAGAAGAATACATATTGGCCTAAACTGAGGAAAAAAAATGTCTTTTTATATATTTTTGGGGGATATTTATTATAGCAAAATGTAAAAAATAATGCGTTTTTTTCCAAAATTGTTGCGTTTTTTTTTTTTTGCGCAAAAAATAAAAACCACAGGGGTGATCAAATACCACCAAAAGAAAGCTCTATTTATGGAAAAAAAAAGGACGTCAATTTTGTTTGGGAGCCATGTCGCACTACCGCGCAATTGTCCGTTAAAGCGACGCAGTGCCGAATCGCAAAAAGTGCTTTGGTCAGGAAGGGGGTAAATTCTTCTGGGGCTGAAGTGGTTAAATCTGCACTGTGGGCGCTGTACTGCTGGAGCACTGGCAGCTTCTGTACAAGTGAATGTGTTGGTAGTTACAATGCACATTAATACATGATATGATATGCAATGCATTGCTCTGGCATTTATTTAGAATGAATCCCCATCCCACTTGTAATTCGCAGTTAAACACACATTTTCCTGCACTTTAAAGCAATGCACCAGTGTGAGTGGGTCCTTCTTAGGCTTGGTTCACACCTCTGCATGTGGCTGAGGGTCAGGGAATCACAGCGATTCCCGCACCCGCAATCACCCGCAGTGAAAATGCGCTGCTCTTAGCAGATGCGCGGGGCTGCCATTCATTCTGAGTGGCACCCCAAAGCATGTAAAAAGGCAGCGTGTTTGTGGGTGTGGGAACTGCAGGAAAATTGCATGGTTTGAAAAGGTGCATGCAAACGCAGCCACAGCAGCCCATTCATTTGATCGCGGGCTGCAAAAGCGTTAAGGTGTGACCCTAGAGTAAGGTCCCACTGCCAAGTTGACTGAAGCACAGCAGTATGGAAGCCACAAGAAGGGATAAGCTTCTCTATCTAGTGCCTGTGTGTATGAGCTCTCCATATTAAAGTCCAATATACATACAAATAAGTTGTACTTACTGTGGCAAGTCATTGTAAATTTCGGAATCTCGGCCAGGATTTTTTTAGTGATATCATCTTGCACTTCTACTTTAAAAGGATCATCAGAGGCGTCGGCCATCATGTCAGAACCCGTTATATTACAACTGAATTTATTTTCATCATGTGCCATTTTAATTAGGGTGCAATTTTTGTTTCTTAAATTTCTGTAAAGAAATGAGAAGGGTAATTGAAAATACATTTGTGTATAACTATATTTCTGTTATAAATATTCACTGTGGAAAAGCAGATTAAGTCCTCATGCACAGTTTAGCTAAAAATTGCTGCTTTTATAGGCGCTTGAGCATTTTTTTTCTGCCTCCAAACGCCTCTTCATTGTATCCTATCTGTCCATGCACACATAGGAGTTTAGAAGCATTTAGAGGCAGGGGCGTTTAGATGCAGAAAAAAAATCCATCACTTGTGCGCTCAGGAGAGGAGCTTATGCGCATAAAAAGCTCTCTAAAGCACATAAAGGTGCATAAACGTGCATCAACGGTAGGTGTGTTTAGGCACATTCCTGCGTTACTGCGAGAAAAAAGTGCCAGTAGAATACAGTGTGCATGAAGCCTAATGCCGCGTACACACGGTCGGACTTTTCGTCTACAAAAGTCAGACAGCCTGTCCGACAGACTTCCGGCAGACTTTCGGCGGACTTGCGGCGGACTTGCGGCATACTTTCTAACGAACGGACTTGCCTACACACGACCACACAAAAGTCCGACGGATTCGTACGTGATGACGTACACCGGACTAAAATAAGGAAGTTCATAGCCAGTAGCCAATAGGTGCCCTAGCGTGGCTTTTTGTCCGTCGGACTAGCACACAGACGAGCGGATTTCGGGGTCCGTCGTAGTTACGAAGTAAAGATTTGAAGCATGTTTCAAATCTAAAGTACGTCGGATTTGAGGCTAAAAAAGTACGTTGAAAGTCCGGAGAAGCCCACACACGATCGGATTACCAGCCAGCTTTAGTCCGTCAGCGTCCGTTGGACTTTTGTAGACGAAAAGTACGACCGTGTGTACGCGGCATAAGTATATACTGTATGCCAACTAAACCAAAAACTGATATTTAAAAGGAGTCTGCAATAAACAAAACTCATAGGCTGCCATTGCTGACCTCTACTGGAAATACTAGTTGCCTGGCAATCAGTAAATTGGTCAAACTTATTTCAACACTGCAAGTCACCAACCAGAAAAAAGGTTTACAAGTAAGGATACCTGGCAAAAAGAGCCTTTTTCAAGGTCACTGAAGTCTAGATTCCCAGGCAAAATGTGGCAGGATCAGTATGCATCAGTTAAAGTGGTTGTAAAACCCTTTACAACCACTTTATACTACAAGCAAGCCTATAATTAGGCTTACCTGTAGTTACACTGGATATCTCCTAAACCTGGATGGTTTATGAGATATCTCTGTATTTGCATGTGCCAACGTCATCAGCACATGTGCACTTAAGCAAACTGAAGTAATGGCACGTACGTGCCGTTGCTTCAGTTGTACTGTGCCATTACCGGCGGCTCCCGCACGCTTGCGCGGGATTGACGTCATCGCAGTTCCGGCCAATCACAGGGCCAGAGCCGCGATACCCAGAAGTAACACCCCCCGGGGAGATGTCGGCCACCGGAGCGGTGAACGAGGACCGCTGCGGGGGCTTCGATCTCAGGTAAGTAATTCATAATGAGCTAGTATGCTGTACATACTAGCTCATTATGCCTTTGTTTTGCAGGATTTTTTTTTTGGATTTTTTTTTAAAAGGTTTACAACTACTTTTTAACAAGACAATAACTTTATAAATTATGACTAGTTTGCCCACTAGGGGTCAGAAGTGTAATGTACAGGGGTTAGGAGTGTTTAACATACAGAGTTCAGGAGTCAGGAGTGCATAACGTACAGAGTGCAGGGGTCAAGAATGTGTAACCTGTATATACACTCACATACATTCACACAATCACACCCACATACAAACACGCAATCACTTTAATCCACACACTCACGCCCACATACTTTCACTGTACCTGGCTAACTTTTTTATAGTTAAATAATTTTATTGAAGCATTTTTAGATAAGGCAATAATGATCATGTATAGCATTACATCACGTAAAAACAATGAAAGAAGAAAAAAAATCAAGATTCAAACCAAAATAACATCATTAGGCCAGTAGAGAGGACGAGGAGCATGAGCCTGTCTATTGCTACTGGCTAACTTTTTTTGCAGAGTGCATGACAGGTTTATAGCACGGCATAGTAAAGACTGGGAGGAAAGTTGGGACTCAGAAGGCAGTGCATATACAGCCTTCCCTCCATCCTTTAAACTATTTACGCTGCCCTGGGGTGAGCTGCGGAGACTGCTGGTGGGAGACAGCGATCGGTGCTGCGGGTTGCAGCACATCTGTTAACCATTTGCCGACCGTCGCATGTATATATACCTCGGCAGAATGGCACGGCTGCGCAAATGGGTGTACCTGTTCGTCCCTTTGAATTTGCTGCTGTGTGGTCGGCACGCATACACGACCCTGCCGCGAGATCTATGAGTGTGATCGCGGGTTCCACGGACTCGATGTCCGCGGGGATACCCACGATCGTCTCATGGAGCTGAAGAACGGGGAAATGCTGATGTAAACAAGCATTTCCCTGTTCTGCCTAGTGACAGGACACTGATCACAGCTCCCTGTAATCGGGAGCGGTGATCAGTGTCGTGTCACGCGTAGCCCCTCCCCCCCACAGTTAGAATCACTCCCTAGGACACACTTAACCCCTGCAGTGCCCCCTCCTGGTTAACCCCTTCACTGCCAGCCACATTTACACAGTAATCAGTGCATTTTTAATCGCACTGATCACTGTATAAATGTGAATGGTTCCAAAATAGCGCCAAAAGTGTCCGATCTGTTCGCCATAATGTTGCAGTCATGATAAAAATCGCCGATCGCCGCCATTACTAGTAAAAAAAAAATTATTAATAAAAATGCCATAAAACTATCCCCTATTTTGTAGACGCTATAACTTTTGTGCAAACCAATCAGTAAACGCTTAATGCGATTTTTTTTTTTACCAAAAATATGTAGAAGAATATTTATCGGCCTAAACTGAGGGAAAAAATGTTGTTTTATAAATTTTTTGGGGAAATTTATTATAGCAAAAAGTAAAAAATAGTGCTTTTTTTTCTAAAGTGTCGCTCTTTCTTTGTTTATAGCGCAAAAAATAAAAAACGCAGAGGTGATCAAATAACACCAAAAGAAAGCTCTATTTGTGAGGAAAAAAGGACTTCAATTTTGTTTGGGAGCCACGTCGCACGACCGCGCAATTGTCAGTTGAAGCGACGCAGTGTTGAATTGCAAAAAGTGCTCTGGTCTTTAGCCAGCCAAATGGTCCGGGGCTTAAAGGATCACTAAAGTTATATATATATATATATTTTTTTTAAATAACAAACATGTTATACTTACCTCCACTGTGCAGCTCCTTTTGCACAGAGTGGCCCCGAACCTGGTCTTCTGGGGTCCCTCGGTGGCTGTCTCGGCTCCCCCCCGCAAAGACTCAACACCTTCATGCAGGCGCGCTCCTGTGATACAGCCGGCGGCCATAGCCGCTCACTGTATCACTCAGCCCCGCCCCCCCGGCACTCCGCATCATTGGATGTGATTGACAGCAGCGTGAGCCAATGGCTGCGCTGCTTTCAATCCTTCCACTGTAACCAATCAACGGCCAGGCTGAGTGGCGAAGAGGATGTCGGGGGCGAACGCTGGACTTTCGAGGGGTCAGGTAAGTAAAACGGGGGGCTGGGGGGGGGGCAATTTTGTCAGATTTTTTTCACCTTAATGCATAGAATGCATTAGGGTGAAAAAACTTTTACCTTTACAACCCCTTTAAGTGGTTAACAGCCAGGACAGTTTCTCCCACATATGTTGCCACATGGTGCCTGCCCTTCCAAATGAAATCTCTTCGCCCATGGCATCTGCTTCTCTAACTGAGGTCAGTAACTGATGTTGGACTAGAAGTCTTGGCTCCAATTCATCTCTAAAATGTTCATTATAGGTTTGAGTTCAGGTTCTGTGCAGGCCACCCAAGCTCCAGAACAAACCATGTATTTGCAAAGCTGGATTTGTGCACAGGGGGACAGTTTTGTTAGAACAGAAAAAGGCCTTCTCCAAACTTTTGCTGGTTGGAAGCTCACAATTGTTTAACATGTCTTTGTAAGCTGTAGTTAAGGCTCTATTCATACTTGTACGACTCCAAAGTTGCTACGACTTTAGAGTGCAACCTTGGTGCAACTTTGAGGCAACTTTGGATGGGTGCAACTTGGATATGACTTTGGCTTTGACCAGTGATAATAGACAACCGTTGCACACAAGTTGCACTGTATAACATTCAAGTACGACTTTCATGCAACTTCTGAGTGTTAACATTGAAGTCTATGGCCCTCAAGTTGCATGAAATTTAGACCAAAGTAGTGCATGAACTACTTTGAAGTTGCTGCAGCTTTATGTCACGCATATACAAATGGTTATCATTGGAAAACATTGTGGAGCCACTTGTCATGCAACTTTGATATCCAAAGTTGCATGACAAGTCGCACAAGTGTGAATGGAGCCTCAATAAATCAGAGGGGTATCCATATAGTCTACCTATAAAAATGTACATTTTAGCATTTTAGCTCCACCTCCTCTGATCCCTTCTTTCCTTTATCTTCCTTCCTACTTTCTCTCTCCCTTATGCTATGTTACTGCTTGACATAACTTAAATGTATGATTATACACAAAATCCTAGGCACAAGCGCTGCTGTAGGCGATAGCCACTGGGCAGGCTCGATGCCTTTTTTCTATGAACATTATGTCAATTTTGTTTTTTATTATTTTGTCTATCCTGCCAATAAAAACATATTCAACCCTAAATTATTAAGCGGCATGAATTGTTAATTTACTCAGTTAGTGACAGGTAGGCGATCCAAGGTAAGTTATTTAGACCACCTTGGTTTGTGTTTGACTGGATGTAATTGATCCAAGGGATATGTTGTTTGTGAATCCAAGTCAGATTGCTGTTGTTCAGTCTCTCTTAAAGCGGAGTTCCATCCAAAAATTGAACTTCTGCTTTAAGTGTAGGTGACCCCCTGACATGCCACATTTGGCACGTCATTTTTTTGGGGGAGGAGCGGGTACACTGTTTTTACAGGCACTCAGCTCCCACTTCCTCCCCAGCGCCCCGGTGCCAGAAGGAAGATCACCTCTCCCCCCTCCCTCCCTGCAATCTTCTGGGACATGTCACAGGTCCCAGAAGATTGCCCTGCCAATCACAGCACACAGCGCGGCTCACGCATGTGCAGTGTACACCCGGCTGTGAAGCCCACAGTAACAATGCCAACGCCGTGGACAGGAGGGGGAGAGGAGCAGGGCTTTGTGCGCCCACATCGCTGGACTGTTGGACAGGTGAGTGTCTGATTATTAAAAGTCAGCAGCTAAACTTTTTGTAGCTGCTGACTTTTAAATGGGTGGAACTCTGTTTTAAGTCATACATTCTGTTTTAGCCCTTTAGGAGCACCCATCAAATAAACCGAGTTCACAAGGCTGAGGGTACGCTACACCTAGGCATATTACCTACTCCATTTCATATGGGAGTTTTGTATCAGATAGACGTTCACAATGTAGATCTATCAGCCAAGTAGTGGCTATTTCTCAGGCATCCATCCATCCAAGATAGTTGGAACTGGTGACACAACAGTTCAGTGGGAAAGAGCATATACAGACCCCATTTAAAACATAGACAAGCAGTTCAATATTGGCATAAACAGTGGGGTCAGGGTGCTCACCTCCTCATCATCGTGATACAAATTAAATCCTTGGGAACCAAGGTGCTTTACACCCACGTCCCTTGCTGGTCGATTTCCAATTGCACACCAAGGTGGACCCCAGGACATTACAGCACCTCAGCACTTGTTCAGCTGTCAAATCCGTGCCTGTGTCTGACCCGCCACTGGAATCAGAATTCCGCCAAGCTATCATCAGTCTGCATGTCCGGAGCTCCGTAACATAGCCCTGTAAAGACCTGTGGTCCACCTTGGTGTGAAATTTGGAGATCATTGTCACTGTGGCGGGAGGAGGTATCTGGATTTGCAAAGGCAATTCATACACAAAAGTTCAGAGAGTTCAGCTGTGCACTTCTGTAAGCTAAAAAAAAAAACACTCCTGTATGGTACAGTGCTTCAGAGAGTTATTACTGGATTTTTACTGAAGCGTATCATATTGCCAGGAAGGGCAGGTATTCCCCCTGGGCATTTAATCCAGTGAACAGTATAAGGTGTATTGTCCCCTCTGTTGGTTGCAAGTCAGAATGAGCTGCAAAAGAGACAGGTACATACTGTAGCTATACAGTACTGTGCAATACAGTTGTACAATGTGAGATGGGCTTTGATCTTATTCGTTTCTAGGTTTTAAAATAAACCTGTGCTTTTCCCATGCAGGCATTAAGTTCACTTTAATTGCAGATTCCATGAAAGTCAGTATGTGACTGGAACAATGTTATAAGGGCTACAGTCAAAACTTGAAGTGAAGGATATATGCTCTTATCTATCACATACAGCTGCTACTACAGTAGTTTTGTCAATTCCATAGGTTCATATTTTAGAGCCACACATGAAAGTGAACCCCTGTCACTTTTAGATAAATTAAATCTGTTCGTCAAAATTAAATGTGCTAGTCAGATATTTTTATCTAGCTCAGTTCAAAAATGTTTACTGTACAGCACCAAGGATATTACTTAACTCTGGGGCTTTTTTCTCAGGAAATAGGTGCAGGAACTCAACCACAACCCCCCAAACCCCCCCCCTCCCTCCCCACACACACACCGTCTGAACCGAATCAAATAGTGAATGTGGTCAAATTTCACCAATAGTTGAAGAGCCTTAAAAGGGGAATAACATACCAGGAGTGCATTACTTACAGAGTGCAGAGTTTAAAGGGGGGTGTTACACACAGAATGCAGAGTTCAGAGGCTTGCTATGTGCAGAGTTCAGGGGTGTGCTATATACATCATACAGAGTTCAGGGGTGTGCTACATACATCGTACAGAGTTCAGGGGTGTGCTACATACATCGTACAGAGTACAGGGGTGTGCTACAGACATCATACAGAGTTCAAGGGTGTGCTACATACATCGTACAGAGTTCAGGGGTGTGCTACATACATCGTACAGAGTTTAGGGGTGTGCTACATACATCGTACAGAGTTCAGGGGTGTGCTACATAAATTGTACAGAGTTCAGGGGTGTGCTACATACATCGTACAGAGTTCAGCGGTGTGTTGCATACATCGTACAGAGTTCAGGGGTGTGCTACATACATCTTACAGAGTTCAGGGGTGTGCTACATACATCATACAGAGTTCAGGGAAGTGCTACATACATCATACAGAGTTCAGGGGTGTGCTACATACATCATACAGAGTTCAGGGGTGTGCTACATACATCATACATAGTTCAAGGGTGTGCTACATACATCATACAGAGTTTAGGGAAGTGCTACATACATCATACAGAGTTCAGGGGTGTGCTACATACATCGTACAGAGTTCAGGGGTGTGCTACATACATCGTACAGAGTTCAGGGGTGTGCTACATATATTGTACAGAGTTCAGGGGTGTGCTACATACATCGTACAGAGTCCAGGGGTGTGCTGCATACGGAGTGCAGAGTTCAATGGGTGCTCTACACACAGAGTGCAGAAATTAGCCTTCTTCCACAGCTGCTTACCTCTGCATTCCCTATCCACACCTTACTTTCATCTCTCTTCAGCTCTGACCTCTGCATGCAACTTGCTTTCCACTGCCCCCATCTTCTCCCTCCCTCCCTAAAAGCTCCACCATCTTCCACATGTCTTACTTGTGTTGCTGTATTAAGCTGAAGCACCCAGCCGGCTCTAGTACCTCCCCGCACAACGTAGGTGGCTCTGCCTCTCTCACTTGCAGGGAGATCATCCAGTGGGGGTGTCGGGATCTGCACTGCACCGCAGGCACATGCATCTCCCTTGTCCCCAGCCTGCAGTCAGTGGGAGCCACTCAAGAAAATCAGATCTGTGGGAGCCATTGGAAGACACGCTGATAATAGTGAGTAGGAAGCAGAGTTCCACCAAGTTCCTCAGTAGGGAGCTGAGTTCCACCAAGTTCCAGCTGAAAGAAAACCCTGCCGCTAAAGTGTGTCCCATGTCTGGCTGGCTGCTGCTTTGTGTAGAAATCTTTTTCCACTGCTGCCAGATCCTCCCCACAGCACTGATCTTCTGGTGCTGCAGGGGTTAACATCAGCCATTGCAAGTGAGTTGTTCCGCTGGCCTCCTCCATTCATATAATATGTAGTATTCTTTTCTATAACGCAAAGCATGCTTTAAATGGAGGTCAGGCAGATGAATGACATGATCTAACTCCTCCAATCACAGAACACTTAGCATTCTGGGAAAGAATACTACAAGTTTCATGAATAGAGGAAATGGTGGAAGGGGGTGGGTGAGTGTCACAACTCTTTCATACTTACATAGATACATAGTTGGTAAGGTTGAACAGTTCAACATGTGGCTGAGGTTAACCCTTTCAGTGCCAGTGGGTGCCCACAGTAAGGATGCCGGTGCCGTGGAGAGGGGCTTTGTATGCCCACATCGCTGGACAGTGGGACAGGTAAGTGTCCGATTATTAAAAGTCAGCAGCTAAATTTTTTGTAGCTGCTGACTTTTATATGGGTGGAACTCCGCTTTAAAGCAGAGTTCTGCTAAAAAAAAAAATAAAATTCAGCAGCTACAAATACTGCAGCTGCTGACTTTTAATAATCGGACACTTACCTGTCCCAGGGTCCAGCGATGCGGGGGAACAAAGCCTCACTCGTCTCTCCCTCCTCTCTGCAGTGCTGGCATTGTAACTGTGGGCGCCCGGCTGTGGCTTCACAGCTGGGCACCCACTGAGCATGCACGAGCCATGCCGCGACTGGCCGGGCAATCATCTGGGACCTGTGACGTGTCCCAGATGATTGCCAAGAGGGTGGGGGGAGAGGTGATCTCCCTTCTGGTGCCGCAGTGCGCCGGGAGGAAGTGGGAGCTGGGACCCTCTGAAAAGAGGGTACCCGCCCACCTCAAAAAACTAACACGCCAAATATGGCATGCCAGGGGGTCACCTCCCTTAAAACCTACAGAACCTACCGTATATACTTGAGTATAAGCTGAGTTTTTCAGCACATTTTTTTGTGCTGAAAGTGCCCCCCTTGGCTTATAGTCGAGTCACTGCCGTTTGCCTACCTGATCAGCGTGTCATGCAGTCAGACGGCAGCCATTCCAGTGTACAAAAGCTGCACCTCCTCCTCCTCATCCGTGATAGGGGAACACTCAGTTACCCAGCAGTGAGTCAGTGTTCAGTGTTCCGCCTATCATGGACGTCTTCTCGTCCTCATCCCACGGACGAGGATGAGAGGATGTCTGTGATAGGCGGAAAACTGAACAATGACTGTTGACTGCTGGGAAGCTGAGTGTTCCGCCTATCACGGACAAGGACAAGGCGAAGGCACGGCTTTTGTACACTGGAATGGCCGCCGTCTGACTGCATGACACGGAGATCAGCTATGCAGATAGGCACAGGGAGGCTGCAATTAACAAAGGGAGGCATGCAGATGCAGATCGGCACAGGGAGGCTATACAGATCAGCACAGGGAGGCTGCAATGGACACAGTGAGGTAGGCAGATTGGTACAGGGAAGCATGCAATGGACACTGAGGTATGCAATGGACGCTGAGGTATGCAATGGACACTGAGGTATGCAATGGACACTGAGGTATGCAATGGACACTGAGGTATGCAATGGACACTGAGGTATGCAATGGACACTGAGGTACGCAATGGACGCTGAGGTATGCAATGGACACTGAGGTATGCAATGGACGCTGAGGTATGCAATGGACACTGAGGCACGCAATGGACGCTGAGGTATGCAATGGACACTGAGGTATGCAATGGACGCTGAGGTATGCAATGGACACTGAGGTATGCAATGGACACTGAGGTATGCAATGGACGCTGAGGTATGCAATGGACACTGAGGTATGCAATGGACGCTGAGGTATGCAATGGACACTGAGGTATGCAATGGACACTGAGGCATGCAATGGACGCTGAGGCATGCAATGGACGCTGAGGCATGCAATGGACGCTGAGGCATGCAATGGACGCTGAGGCATGCAATGGACGCTGAGGTATGCAATGGACAATGGGGTATGCAATGGACACTGAGGTATGCAATGGACACTGAGGTATGCAATGGACGCTGAGGTATGCAATAGACGCTGAGGTATGCAATGGACGCTGAGGGATGCGATGGACACTGAAGTATGTGATGGACGCTGAGGTGTGCAATTGACACTGAGGCATGCAATGGACACTGAGGTATCCAATGGACACTGAGGTGTGCAATGGACACTGAGGCACACATGGGAGTAAGTCACATATGTGCAAGTCACAAGCAAGTCTCAAGTCTTAACCTTCAAGTCACAAGTTACTGTGGTGAAAAGCAAGCAAGTCAAGTCGAGTCCCTGCTAGAAGTCAAGCAAGTCAAGTCAAGTCATTTATTTTGGTCAAGTCACAAATTAAGTCAAAATACTGATCTACCCCATTTCCACCTTTAAATGAGGTAAAAGTCAGTTTTCAGGAAAGGTTTTGTTTTATTTTCAACATTAACAAAACTGCTTAGTGCTTTTTTCTTGGCATATTAAAGAAACACTTTGAATGCCCAACAGCAGACAAGGAGCAGAACACTCAGCAATTAAATGGCCAACAAGCCTGAAAAAATGTAGTCCTTGCTGAGGGGGAAAATAACTAAGCTCAAAGTTTGAACTTGACACAATGCCAACATCTGGACACTTGAATGGTGATGAGAATAGCCACTTAAAATGCATTGCATTTGCAAAAAATTAAATTGGAAAGTACTTACTCACTCAGTTGTGAGTGATGGGGTCGTATTATCACCCCACCATGGCTGAACACACGTTCAACAGGTGCGCTTGATGCAGGGACTGACATAACTCTTACCGCTACCCTGAACAGCTCCAATGGCATTTGGCAAATGCTGATTGGCTCAGAGGCGGTGGTGGGCGGAGTGTGTGGGTAATGTTTTCGGGGGGTGGTGCCAAGTCATTGCAAGTCAAATAGCCCAAGTAAAAGCCAAGTCGCAAGTCATTAGTGACAAGTCAAAGTCAAGTCGAGTGATTTATTTAATTTTGTCAAGCAAGTCGCAAGTCCTCAAACAGGTGACTAAAGTCTGACTTAAGTCAAGTCATGTGACTCAAGTCCCCCACCTCTGCACTGAGGCATGCAATAGACGCTGAGGTGTGCAATGGACGCTGAGGCGTGCAATGGACGCTGAGGCATGCAATGGACGCTGAGGCATGCAAGGGACGCTGGGGCATGCAATGGACGCTGAGGCATGCAAGGGACGCTGGGGCATGCAATGGACGCTGAGGCATGCATTGGACACAATGGACGCTGAGGCATGCAATGGACGCTTAGGCATGCAATGGACACTGAGGTATGCAATGGGCACTGAGGTATGCAATGGACACTGAGGTATGCAGCTGCAGATGGGCATTGTTGACCCTCTTTTCCACTTATAGTAGCTGAGCATTTCTCACCCTTGGCTTATACTCAAGTCAATAAGTTTTCCCAGTTTTTTGTGGTAAATTAGGTGCCTCGGGTTATACTCGGGACAGCGTATACTCGAGTATATACAGTATCTTGTTTGTAACCCGGGGGCTGCCTGTAATGTAATACAGATTACCATTCCTTAGATGTGGTGGCTGTGTTAGTTTAATACCGATTTATAGTATATCTAAAGGCAAAATATTATTTTTTTAGTTTTGGATCGAGTTTGGAAGGACGAGACCCTCTTTTTTGTTTTTATTGTTTGGGAGATTTACTCTCTCTACTTGTCCTCACAACTATTGTCACTTGTACTGAAAATGTGAGAAAATTTAAAATTTTGAGTTTCCCTCAGAACAGGAATAGAGGAGAAATCTTCCAACGAGGACATTGTTTTCCAGTGACAGCTAAGGGGAGATTTATCTTACTTTGGAATAATTTGCTCTCACTTTGTGTTGTGTCTACAACACATGAAGTGAAGGGAAATCTCTTGAATGAGGCATAAATGGCAAAAAAGAAACTAACAGGGATTTTAAAGCAGAGCTTCAGTTGTTTTTTTCATCTTTCCATGTATTAAATCTTCTACGCTTTAATTTTGGATAGTAAAACATTTTTTTTTCTGTCTGTAAATACCTTATACAGCTCGCTTCCCATTTCTTGTCTGGTAAAAAGCCTAGGCTTATGACATCATGCCCCACTCTCTCTCTCACACTCTCTCTCGTGAGAGTTTGTCAGGAAGGGAGGGGGGATGAGTCATAAGAGGGCCAATGAGAGCTGCAGAGCTTGTGGTGTGCCTCTGTGTGAATCCAGAAAGTGAACAGGCAGCAGCTTCAGCTGCCCACAGTTAAAATGGATGCAGCCAGACTCAGTGGAGGGAAATTTCTGCAGCATATTTGGCAAGTACAGAATCACAGATATATAAAATAATATGCAAAGTGGTTGGAGGGAAACTTCAGAATGGCAAAGATGTTTTTATTACAAATTATGTGAGCAGACTGCATTTCCTCTTTAAGCATAAGTCTACTCTATTAAATTTGACTTTAGATTATTTTAAAACGATTTTTGAATAAATCACATGCCAGCAATTTTGGTATAGTTTTGTTTTACTTCTTTGTTAAAAATGGGCAATTTATAAGCTGCCAAAGTATTAATATTTACAGTATGTGTGCTCATATAAAGCAAAATATGTAACCCCAATTTAGTGGCCTATTTAGAATTGGCACATTATTTACATCCTCCATGCTCTCTGCGGTTTCTAAAGGGGTGAGGATGTACGGGCTATCCGTTATTTATGATCTACCGTGACCGAAGCCTGCTATCCTTTCCTCCCCTAGAGGACACTCCTGAACCTTATTGATCCTGCCAGGACCATGTCAATATCTTAGTCCATATAAGCCTTGAAGCTGGGATAAAACTTGCTGCTTTCACATTTTTTTTTTCTTTTTGTAATTTGCAATGCAAAAAAAGGACCTCCCCAAAAAAATCTGCTAAGCAGCACTAATTCTGGCATTCCGGAAAATATAAAAGAGCACTTTTCTGCACAACATAGCTGTTAATAAGTGTGATATTTTTTTTCTCAATATTTAAGAAGAAATACCTACTTCACTAAGAAAGGTCCATCGCCGGGGTGTGAATCGCTGTACCAAGTGCAACTGACATAACTAGCAAGGTTACTAAAGCAGCTGAAATTTTCTGGCATATATTCTGTATGAAGTAAAAAAATAAATGAATGAATGAATGAAGAAATAGAGAAAGAAGAGAAAAAGGGAGAAGAGTCTAACAAAATCTTAAATACACATATTCAAACATTAGGCAAAGGCTGTTATGATCATATAAAGAGCAACTTGTTTGCTCACTGTTAGGGTTTTTTCTTGAGGGTGGGTTCACACTTATGGGAATTGGATGCGCGTTTCCCCTGTGACCATCTCTCAATGGAGCCCATTCACACATCTCCAGGGCAGCTGCAGAGCTCATTGCAGAAGGGTACTGTGCTCTTTTGGCTCCGTTTCAGGAACAAATTCAGGCAAAAATTCAGACCTAATTTGGACCTGAAACGGTGAATGGGGATGCACCGGACCCCCTGCTGTGCCCCGCAGCCGCACATAGTGTGAACCCAGCCTAAAGTGGTTGTAAACCCTATTCATGAAATCTGATCTAAGCACATATATCTGTAGTGTTTATCTCTCTCCAAAGCTCTAGGTGTCCTTTCTCTTTGGTGCTTCCGACACATGAGATAACATGAGCTGAAAATTTGTGTTGGGGAGGGTGCTTAGAGGGAGATTAGCAGAGAGCTTGTCTATTCAGGTCTGTATGTTCCTTCGTTCCTCTGCCTATGTGGAGGGGGGTGTCCCTTTCCTCCAATCAGCTCTCACACAATGTTAGTGCAGTCTCCCCCCCCCCCCCCCCTATGAACTGCTGAAAGATGAAGAAAGATTTCTAACAGATCTGCACTTTTCAAAGAGTGTAGAAAGTGGAAGACTGCAGATATACAAGTATAACTTATGTAGGGAGATTTGTTTCATTCCTGTGTATCATCTAAGGCTGTTCACTTCACTGGGTATACATCCACTTTAATAAAGTAGCAGGTAAGCACAGTGCATCTGGGGTTGCAGAATCTGTTGTCTCTCCATTTAATAAGTTAGTATCCACTGCTTGTAATGCAGTAGTACCCATTCCTACTAGAGGAGCTTTACTTGGTTAACCCTAACCGCCTCTGAATACTTTTTGGATAAACGCAGCAGCATAATTAAATAAAATAGGGTTAAGAGATGCTGAGAGGACTCTCTGCAGACCAGTTTTCAACCTTCTATTTCATTCTCTCTTTCTTTGAAGGCTCTTAATATGTAAACTTCATAGTAAGGCTAGGCCACTGGATAAACAATAAATAGATAGTATTTTTTCCAAAAGCATGTTGTGATTTTATTTACATCATAATATAATACAGTTGTCGATGGGAAAGGCGGAGTTGGTAGAAAAGAGTATAATCTGTAAAATGTTCCCACTGGAGTATAAACTGTGAATATAACCATAATCTCACTTGGATTTTGGTAAACCCAATCTTGATCATTTATCTTTGCCAAACAAATTTTCACTGCTGGTTTTCTTTGACTTATTCATTTCCTACTTACCTTCAGGGCATGCGTAAATGCCAACATGCATTGTCAGATATACACTAATCAGCAGACTCAGGGTCACAATATAGTTCTTCATTTTTAAATCAATCCTACAAATACAAAAGTGTAAAAAGAACTTGTCAGTTGTTTGCACCACTACATTAAATGGGAAAATTGAAAAAAAAAATATCACAACCATATAATATTTACATGTAGAATAGCCATTGAACATAACCCTATTTTAAAAAAAAACAACAACCCATTAAGTTAAAAAACACATGTAGAGAAATTCAGTAAAACAAGACCTGGACATGGGACTCTTTTTCTTGAGCAGATGTGAACATAAACATAGCTCAGCTCCAATAATGTAGTAAATTCTACCTTTTTTGGTCCTGCATAAGCTATGTTTGCATGACACAATGGAGAGGGCGAACACAGACCTAATCTATTCCACTCATCCATCAGTGCTATAACCACAGCTTTACTCTCCGCAAGAGGTATACCTGTCTGCAGGGCTGGCGCAACCATAAGGAGGCTCATGACTGAGATAGTTCAGATATACCTGTTAACTATCATTAATATCCCGGCCTGTGTACTTCGTCAAAGCCGACTGCCAGCTTTCATGTGGAAGCGATACAAGCAGCTGTGAAGCCGCCTATCAATTGCTCAAACACCACTGTGCTGTGCTGCAACCACCCCACCACGCGACACCCCCTCCCGCCATGTTCACCGGGCTTTGCTGTCCCACCTGTGAGCCCGGCGCAGTCATTGCAAGTGTCATTGGGAAGGGTGGTGGGAACTCAGCGGACCTTGGTCCGCTAAGCTTCTTTGCTATGCACAGACTAGGCAGTGGCTTGTATAACATTAGTGATATAGTCAAAAAATTCAATCAGATTATTATTATTATTATTATACAGGTTTTATATAGCGCCAACAGCGCTTAACAACATGAGGGCAGACATTACAGTTACATTACAATTTGGTACAAGAAGGCCCTGCTTGTTAGAGCTTACAATCTTAAAAGGAAGAGTCAGTTGATACAAAAGGTAATAGCTGTGGGGGATGAGCTGATGGAGGAAGTAAAACAGTGTTAGTTAGAAGCAGGATAAGCTTCTTTGAAGAGAAGGATTTTCAGGGATCGTCTAAAGATGGATAGATTAGAGGACAGATTGGAGTAGGGAGTTCCAAAGGATGGGAGAAGCTCTGGAGAAATCCTGGAGGCGAGCATGGGAGGAGGTGACAAGGGAGCTAGAGAGCAGGAGGTCTTGGGATGACCGAAGAGAGCGGCTTGGTTGGTATTTTGGGACTAGGTTAGTGATGTAGCTGGGGGCAGAGTTATGGATGGCTTTGTAAATTATTGTTAGTACTTTGAATTTTATTCGTTGGGTGAGTGGAAGCCAGTAGAAGGATTGGCAGAGAGGGGTGGAGGACACTGAATGGTTGGTAAGGTGGATGAGTCTTGCAGCGGCATTTATTATGACTGAAGGGGGGATAGTCTATGTAAAGGTAATCTAATGAGGAGGGAGTTGCAGTAGTCGAGGCGAGAGATAACCAGGGAGTGAATTAGAAGCTTGGTGGTATCATTAGTTAAAAAGGGGCGTATTCTGGAAATGTTCAGAGTGTAAGGTTACCCCTAGCACCCTGGCATGTGGGGATGGACTGATAAAAGTGCCATTGATCTTGACAGAGAAGTCAGGGGAGGGGGCACGTGGGGGAGGAAATATTAAGAGCTCGGTTTTAGATCGATTCAGTTTGAGGAAGTGGTTTGACATCCAGGCTGATATGTCTGTTAGTAAATCAGTGATGCATGAGGAAATTAATGGGGTGAGCTGAGGGGCGGAGAGGTAGATTTGTGTGTCATCAGCATATAACTGGTAGTGAAAGCCATGGGAGGCTATCAGCTGACCCAGGGAGGACGTGTAGATCGAGAATAGTAGAGGTCCAAGGACAGAACCTTGGGGGACCCCAACGGTAAGAGAAGTTGGAAGAGAGGAAGTGAAGTTGTAAGTGACACTGAAGGTGCGATGAGATAGGTAAGATTCGAACCAACGGAGAGTGCAGCCATGGAGACCAAGCAAATTGAGTTTTTTGAGGAGGAGGGGGTGGTCAACTGTATCAAAGGCAGCGGAAAGGTCCAAGAGTAAGAGTACGGAATAATGGCCGTTGGTTTTGGCTGTTAGTAAATCATTTGTGAGTTTTAGGAGCAGTTTCTGTGGAGTGCTGTGGGCGAAATCCAGACTGAAGGGGATCAAGAAGGTTATTCTCAATGAGGTGGTCGTTCAGTCGGTTGTAGACTAAACGTTCAAGGAGTTGGAGGCAAAAGGGAGTAAAGAGATGGGTCTTAGGTTTTTAAGATTGGTGGGGTCTGAGGCCTTTTTTTGGTATGGGAGTGACTAGCGCGTGTTTTAGAGGGTAGGGGAAGATGCCAGTAGAGTGTGAGAGGTTGAAGATGTGGGGGGTAATGGAGGATGAAGTAGAGTGGTAAAGGTAGAAAAGAGTTGACAGGGACTGCGCGAGAGGGTGTTAATGAGAGTGATAAAGTAGGTCTGTTTGGCAGTGTGCAGGCCGGAATGGTATTTTTGGAGGGCAGATTTATATTGGCTGAAATCTTGCTGTGACTTCGTTTTACGCCACAGACGCTCAAGAGCGGGGCTACATTTTTTGAGGCTTCTGGTATTGTTTGTCTGCCAAGGTTGTAGTGGTCGGGGCCTGATTCTGTGCGTAGTGAGGGGGGGCGAAGGTATCCAGGGTGGATGACAGTGAAATGTTGTAGACAGAAGTGGCCAAGTTGGGGCAGGACAAGGATGAGATTTTGTCGTAGAGACAATCTGTAGCAGAAAAAAGAAGAGAAGGGTTAAGATGGCGAAGGTTTCTACGGGTAATAGTTTGGTAGTTGGAAGGCAAGGAGGAGGCAGACAAGGAGAGGGTGAAACTAATAAGGCAGTGATCAGAGAGATGAAAAGGAATATTGAAAAGGAATATTGGAGAGGTTGTGTGGAGTGCATAGGTAGGAGAATATGAGGTCAAGGCAGTTGCCAACAGAGTGAGTAGAAGCGCTTGTCCATTGTTTTAGGTCAAAAGAGAAGGTTAGGCTCAGCAGCTTAGAAGTAGCAGGAGTGTTAAGATTAACAGGGATGTTGAAGTCACCAAGAATGATTGTTGGAATTTCAGAAGAGAGAAAGTAGGGTAGCTAGGCATCAAAGTTGTCAAGGAAGTCTGATACCGGTCCAGGGGGCCGAGAGTTCACAGCAATTCTTAATGAAACTGGAGAAAATAGACAAATACAGTGAGCTTCAAATGAGGAGAGGGACAGAGAGGGGGTGGATGAAGAATCTGAAAAGTGCTTTGAGGGGATAGAAGGATTCCAACACCACCTCCTTTCCGTCCACTAAGCCTGGGAGAGTGAGTCCACAGGAGGCCACCATAGGAGAGAGAAGCAGGAGAAGGAAGGTCAGATTCTTGAATCCAGGTCTCAGTAACTGCAAGTAGGTTCAGGGAGTTTGTGATAAATAGGTCATGGACGGTGGTGAGTTTATTACAAACAAAGCGGGCATTCCAAAGGGCACAGGAGAAGGGGAGGCTGGTTCTAGGCTGAAGAGGAATAGAAATGAGATTGTGTGGATTGCGGCGGCTATCAGAGGATGGGGGGTGCTGGGTATGTTGGCCGAAGGTAAATGATGGCGGTCCAGGATTTGGGGAAATATCTCCTGAAGTTAGGAGAAGCAGAAGGGTGAGAGAGGTGATATGGGAGTGTGACTTATGTGGGGGGACACGTCCCAGTGTCCTGCAGGTTTTATTGGTATATGGGTGTCAGAAACCGTGAACCAGACCGAGACAGAAGTACAGTAAAATCACACTTGTTTATTAATAAAAATAAAAAGGTCAATAGAGTAAGCATAGTCAAAGCATAGCCAGAGTCCATTAACCGGATCGGGTAGTCAGCCAAGACAGAGTTCAGTAACCAGATCGGATAATCAGCCAAGCCAGAGTTCAGTAACCAGATCGGGTATTCAGCCAGGCCAGAAGTCAGGGATCCAAGTAGAGGAACAGCAAGCAGGATAAAGAGCCAGAAGGGATGTCAGCAATCTTTAAACAGGAAAGCAGGTGATGGTTTCTTGTGATGTGACCAAGGCGAAGGCAGGAATGAAGTGAGCTGGAGATCTTTAAGTAGGCGGGACTGATGAGCAGATCCACAACAGCTGGTTAACTGTGGAGAGTGATGAGAGCTGGCAATTAGCCGACAGTTGAGTGGCCAGCTCAGAGAAGGAAGGGCTGAGCCAGCCATGACAATGGGTTCAGAATTAGCAGGAGCTGATACATGCAGTAATATGGTGAAGACAGGAGTGAGAGTGATATATATAAGCTCTGGGGTGGAGAAGATGGGTGAAGGAGTGAGAATTTAAGGAGAGAGGATGCAACTATGAGAAGGAAAAGTAGGGAGTGCATGATACAGATTGGCGAAATTGAGAGGAAGCCTGAATGAGAGATGAAAACGTTTGATGGAGAATCAGGTCACCTTTAGTCTGTTTAGTGTTCTGCAGAAGTCTGTTGTGGATTTTCGCTTTGTGCATTCGCTGAAGTGCAGAGCGGAAGTGTAATACTTAATCCAAGATGATAGTTGCCAATGCAATCCCAGCCTGTGCAAACCCCTGCCTGTGCATCCCCTATATAAGGCCTAAATTTGTATTGAGTTTGGGTGGGGGTATTGCCAATTAATTAGTCAGGACTGCTTAGCAGAAACACATGGCTAACAGAATGAACTTCTCACACCAAGGCTCACTACAAGACACAACAAGAGGTCATAGCCGTAAAGATAGGAACAGCTCATAATTTAGGTATAGACAATAAGAAAGTAAAATAAACATCACAGTGATATGGACAGAGGTAAAGAATTTGAAGGCAGCATAGATCACCAAAAGCACATACACAGAATTTAGCAAGCAGATCCCAGTTTCAATTAAGGGTGGAAGATGTGGTTGAGCTGACACATACATGGAATTTAGCAAGCAGATCCCAGTTTCAATTAAGGGTGGAAGATGTGGTTGAGCTGACACATACACAGATTAGTCGGACATGATTTGCCCTCAGTAAAGCCATGCTGTTTTGGCTCCAGCAAGTTGCATGTTTTTAGGTGATCAATGGACCATATTTTCAATAGTGATTTGACCACAACAGATGTTAAACCTACTGGCCTATAATTGCCAGCTTCTACTTGGCTACCCTTCTTGTGGATAGGTACAATATTAGCTGTCCACCAGTCATGGGGAACATCTCCTGTTAGAGGAGATTGATTGAAAAGAATCATTAATGGTCCAACAACTATACCTTGAAGTTCTTTTAGGATTCTGGGATGAATACCATCAGGGCCCATTGCTTTATTAAGTTGTAACCGAGCCAGTTCCTCTGCTACTCCTGTCTCCAGGAATCCTAAAAATGAACCATTATTACTAGAATCAATATGATTCCCCAACTTATTATTGTTAGTACAATTTATTTCTTAGAAGACTGAACAGAAGTAATTGTTTAAATGATTTGCTGCTTCCAGGTCTCCCTCAACATAATCATAACATCATTTTAGTGATCCAATTGTATTTATTCCTTCCTTCGCTGAACCTAAAAAGGTTTTGTCTCATTTCTTAAAATGGAGTTCCGCCTGGGAAGAAAAATAAAAGTCAGCAGCTACAAATACTGTAGCTGCTGACTTTTTTAATATATGGACACTTACTTGTCCAGGAAGCCCAAGATGTCTGGCCCCCGAAGCGATCTTCAGATCGACTCACGGTTGCTGCCACTGCCATTCCTGGTAAGAGAGCCAGGAAGTGAAGACTTTCCGGTTCATTCCTGGTCCCTACTGCGCATGCGCGAGTCACGCTACGCATTCTAAATGGTCCCTTCTGTCTTCTGGGGCCTGTGTACCTCCCAGAAGACAGCGGGGGGGGGGGGAAGGACGAGGGGCCAGACATGATGTAATTCGCCGCAGAAAGTGCGGCGATCTATGCCCGGAAGTGGGAGCAAATACCTGGATTTGACAGGTATCTGTGAACTATATTGGTTTTTAATTCTATTTACTCTTACTACTTTGTCTGACATACAATCTAGTTGCCTCTAGGATGGTAGACTTTAACAGTGCCCACTGATTACTGACTCCTGTCGTTTTGCTCCAACCTTTCAATTAATTTTTCAGAAATTCCCGTTTCAGCAAAATCAGTCCTTTTGAAATGTAAAACTTTTTCAGTTCTTGTTTTAATATCAAACCAAAGACATTGGTAATCACTAGAACCCAAATTTTCTCCCACCTCAACATCTAACATTCGATCCCCATTTGTCAGCACTATGTAAAGAATACGATCACCTTGAATTGGGCTTTTTATTAACTGTTTCAGAGAAACCCCATTCATTGCCCTTATTACATCTCTGCTCCCTGGTTGTAATAGCAGTTTGAAAATTTCAGTTAATGTCAAGCATTTTGAAGTCACCCATAATCAAAATCTCTCATTTCATTGCCACTTGAGTTATCTCGTCATTCACCAAGTTATCATAATCTTCCATCTGTCCTGGGGGCCTGTACGCTACACCAATTCTAAGGGAAGATCCCTCTCTAGTTGGAAGGCAAACCCAGAGGGTTTGGAGTATTTAATTAGCTTTTTGAATTATTGTTAGCGTTATGCTATTTTTCACATATGACAACACCACCTCTCCTCTTCCCTACTCTGCATCCCTGTATAGTGTGTACCCTGGTATAGTTATTTCCTAGCCACTTGAATCATTGAACCATGTCTCTGTAATTGCAACAAGGTCCAAGTTGTACCTAAGCATAAGAGCTGCAAATCTTAGTGCACATGACATAAGAAACATTGCTATCTACTGCTTTATTTTTAGCACCAGAAACTTTAACTGAAGTGACTATCCCATCAGCCCAGTCTTTAGCAGCACATACCCTCACATTTTTTGAAACCTGCTGGGGACAGAAATGCTCCTCACCAATTACATCTCTGCACCCATTTTCTCAGTTTAAATGCATGTCCAAAAAATTACAAAATTCCATGCTAAGGAGCTCAGTGCCTTTGTGTCAGGGATGCAAACCATCTGTCTTTTACAGCTCAATATCAGACCACCTGCTAGCATCATGACTAACATAACCAAAACCTTCAGCTTTGCACCAATCCTTTAACCAAACATTGAACTCTGCTATATGAAGTACTTTCTCTTGTTGTCCATTGTGGACAGGTAAGACCTCTGAAAATGTACACCCTAATGCCCCATACACACGGTCGGACATTGATCGGACATTCCGACAACAAAATCCTAGGATTTTTTCCAATGGATGTTGGGTCAAACTTGTCTTGCATACACACTGTCACACAATGTTGTCGGAAAATCCGATCATTCTGAACGCAGTGACGTAAAACGCGTACGTCGGGACTATAAACGGGGCAGTAGCCAATAGCTTTCATCTCTTTATTTATTCTGAGCATGCGTGGCACTTTGTGCGTCGGATTTGTGTACACACGATCGGAAATTCCGACAACGGATTTTGTTGTCGGAAAATTTTATAGCCTGCTCTCAAACTTTGTGTCTCGGAAAATCCGATGGAAAATGTGTGATGGAGCCTACACACGGTCGGAATTTCTGACAACACGGTCCTATCACACATTTTCCGTCGGAAAATCCGACCGTGTGTACGGGGCATAACTGTTGAAGATCCTGGCCCAAATTCTGAAAATCCTTCTGTACAGAACACACATCATTTTGGGACAAATCATGTGTGCTAATGTGCACAACAACATTGGCATTGCACTCTTTACTAGCTTTCTTGACAATTTTTAAAATGTGCCTTTTATCTCTCTTTAAATTAATGAAAGAACAGTCCTAACACCAATTGGAGGACAGTCTAAACCTTCACAGCTGGGGACCATGAGGTATTTTTCTGTACAGTCTTAAAGCCCCGCAGCTGGGGACCATGTGAAGAGTAGGGATGAGCCGAACACCCCCCTGTTCGGTTCGCACCAGAACATGCGAACAGGAAAAAAATTCGTTCGAACACGCGAACACCGTTAAAGTCTATGGGACACGAACATGAATAATCAAAAGTGCTAATTTTAAAGGCTAATATGCAAGTTATTGTCAATAAAAGTGTTTGGGGACCTGGGTCCTGCCGCAGGAGACATGAATCAATGCAAAAAAAAGTTTTAAAAACGGCCGTTTTTTCAGGAGCAGTGATTTTAATAATGCTTAAAGTCAAACAATAAAAGTGTAATATCCCTTTAAATTTCGTACCTGGGGGGTGTCTATAGTATGCCTGTAAAGGGGCGCATGTTTCCCGTGTTTAGAACAGTCTGACAGCAAAATGACATTTTGAAGGAAAAAACACATTTAAAACTACCGCGGCTATTGCATTGCCGACAATACACATAGAAGTTCATTGATAAAAACGGCATGGGGATTCCCCACAGGGCAACCCCGAACCAAAATTAAAAAAAAAAAATGATGTGGGAGTCCCCCTAAATTCCATACAAGGCCCTTCAGGTCTGGTATGGATATTAAGGGGAACCCCAGCCAAAATTTTAAAAAAAAATTGACGTGGGGTTCCCCCTAAATTCCATACCAGACCCTTCAGGTCTGGTATGGATTTTAAGGGGAACCCCGCGCCAAAAAAAAAAAAAAAAAACGGCGTGGGGTCCCCCTAAAAATCCATACCAGACCCTCATCCGAGCACGCAACCTGGCAGGCCGCAGGAAAAGAGGGGGGGACGAGAGTGCGGCCCCCCCCCCTCCTGAACCGTACCAGGCCACATGCCCTCAACATTGGGAGGGTGCTTTGGGGTAGCCCCCCAAAACACCTTGTCCCCATGTTGATGAGGACAAGGGCCTCATCCTCACAACCGTGGCCGGTGGTTGTGGGGGTCTGCGGGCGGGGGGCTTATCGGAATCTGGAAGCCCCCTTTAACAAGGGGACCCCCAGATCCCGGCCCCCCCCCCTGTGTGAAATGGTAAGGGGGTACTTACCCCTACCATTTCACTAAAAAACTGTCAAAAATGTTAAAAATGACAAGAGACAGTTTTTGACAATTCCTTTATTTAAATGCTTCTTCTTTCTTCCTTCATCTTCTTCTTCTTCTGGTTCTTCTGGCTCTTCTGGTTCTTCCTCCGGCGTTCTCGTCCAGCATCTTCTCCGCGGCGTCTTCTATCTTCTTCTCCTCGGGCCGCTCCGCACCCATGGCATGAGGGGGGAGGCTCCCGCTCTTCTCTTCATCTTCTTCTCTTCTTCATCTTCTTCTTCATCTTCTTCTTCATCTTCTTCTTCCTTCTTCTCTTCTTCATGTCTTCTCCGGGCCGCTCCGCAGCCATGCTGTGGCATGGAGGGAGGCTCCCGCTGTGTGACGGCGTCTCTTCGTCTGCCCCCCGTTATTTAAGAACCGTCAGACGAAGAGACGCCGTCACACAGCGGGAGCCTCCCTCCATGCCACAGCATGGCTGCGGAGCGGCCCGGAGAAGACATGAAGAAGAGAAGAAGGAAGAAGAAGATGAAGAAGAAGATGAAGAAGAAGATGAAGAAGAGAAGAAGATGAAGAGAAGAGCGGGAGCCTCCCCTCATGCCATGGGTGCGGAGCGGCCCGAGGAGAAGAAGATAGAAGACGCCGCGGAGAAGATGCTGGACGAGAACGCCGGAGGAAGAACCAGAAGAGCCAGAAGAACCAGAAGAAGAAGAAGATGAAGGAAGAAAGAAGAAGCATTTAAATAAAGGGATTGTCAAAAACTGTCTCTTGTCATTTTTAACATTTTTGACAGTTTTTTAGTGAAATGGTAGGGGTAAGTACCCCCTTACCATTTCACACAGGGGGGGGGGCCGGGATCTGGGGGTCCCCTTGTTAAAGGGGGCTTCCAGATTCCGATAAGCCCCCCGCCCGCAGACCCCCACAACCACCGGCCACGGTTGTGAGGATGAGGCCCTTGTCCTCATCAACATGGGGACAAGGTGTTTTGGGGGGCTACCCCAAAGCACCCTCCCAATGTTGAGGGCATGTGGCCTGGTACGGTTCAGGAGGGGGGGGGGCCGCACTCTCATCCCCCCCTCTTTTCCTGCTGCCTGCCAGGTTGCGTGCTCGGATAAGGGTCTGGTATGGATTTTTAGGGGGACCCCACGCCGTTTTTTTTTTTTTTTTGGCGCGGGGTTCCCCTTAAAATCCATACCAGACCTGAAGGGTCTGGTATGGAATTTAGGGGGAACCCCACGTCAATTTTTTTTTTAAATTTTGGCTGGGGTTCCCCTTAATATCCATACCAGACCTGAAGGGCCTTGTATGGAATTTAGGGGGACCCCCACATCATTTTTTTTTTTTTTATTTTGGTTCGGGGTTCCCCTGTGGGGAATTCCCATGCCGTTTTTATCAATGAACTTCTATGTGTATTGTCGGCAATGCAATAGCCGCGAGTAGTTTTAAATGAGTTTTTTCCTTCCAAATGTCATTTTGCTGTCAGACTGTTCTAAACACAGGAAACATGCGCCCCTTTACAGGCATACTATAGACACCCCCCAGGTACGAAATTTAAAGGGATATTACACTTTTATTGTTTGACTTTAAGCATTAATAAAATCACTGCTCCTGAAAAAACGTCCGTTTTTAAAACTTTTTTTTGCATTGATCCATGTCCCCTGGAGCAGGACCCAGGTCCCCAAACACTTTTTATGACAATAACTTGCATATAAGCCTTTAAAATTAGCACTTTTGATTTCTCCCATAGACTTTTAAAGGGTGTTCCGCGGCATTCGAATTTGCCGCGAACACCCCAAATTGTTCGCTGTTCGGCGAACTTGCGAACAGCCAATGTTCGAGTAGAACATGAGTTCGACTCGAACTCGAAGCTCATCCCTAGTGAAGAGTTTCTTTGGCACCTGGTTACCCTGTACAATTGCACAGCTGTAGGTAACCAGTGCAACTTCAGGAACACTGCACAGTACAGGAAAGTACACAAACCTCACAGTCCAGAATCCTGCTGAGGACAGAGGAATGGCCAGTATCTGAGACCCTATGAGGTCTGTCTCAGAAAGAGCTACCTCTGGCACTCAAACCGTAGAACAGCAGGCAGTCATTTGGATCTTGACCTGAGATTTATTCTTATATTTTTTTTTTCCACACAAAATTATATTGCCAGGAAAGAGAATTGCATGTTACAGTGTAAGTGGTTTCTGACCTAATATTTATGATAAGATTTTATTCCTATAAATAAAATAAAAAAAACCTTCAGTTCTCCAAAGATGTTCATGAACATAGACTACATTATAGAATGTAGTGCCCAGAAATACATATTAAAGAACCCCGAGACTTAAGAAGCACATAAAGGCAATATCCTAAGAATAAGTAGAAATCAGTGGGTAAATAAACCAGCTATAAATTAAAGCAGAGTCCCCCCATTAAAGCAGGTACCTAGTTTTGCACCCCCCCCGTCCTTCCCCCTGCAGCCTTCTGGGAAACTTCACAGGTCCCAGAAGACTGCGGCCCATTCACAAAGTGCAGCACACTTTGTGCATGCGCAGTAGGAAACCGCCTGTGAAGCAAAAAGGCAAGTGGCGGCTCCTTAATAACTGTTATTGACTATTTCCCGGGTTTTAAGGACGCCCGCAGGTGCCAGCATTAATATACTGCATGTTTTCACTACTAAAACACCGTATCACTTAAAGAAATAGCACATGCAGTATTTTAGTAACATTGTTTAGTGAATTGCAAAAAAAATATAAAAGCACTATGCTCTATTTTACCGCAGATATTAAAGGGGAAAAATGAATTAGTTAGTTGAGCACATTGTATAAGTAATAAAACTGCAAAAAATCACAAAGATGTGAAAAAATCCCTTCTAGCTTACTGAGAAGCAAAAATTTAACTATAACAATGCGGCCGCTCTAGCACCCAGAAACTGTTATGCAGAGTATTGAAATGATGCGCTGGAAGCTTCTTGTATGCAGCAGAACACCTTTACTTTCATGGAGAAATACATCACATGCATTTTATCATAGAACAGGAAGAGAACACAAACAAGTGCATATAACACAATAGGGATGGTACTTCCTCTGATTACCTTACTATAGGTAACACACTATTATACTACAGTGCCTCCTTCTGGATAATACATATACACAGTCACAGTATGTAAGCAGATTGCTGTTTTTCTTCCAACACCCCTTCTCAACAGCATGTGCTTTGTCAATCTATATTCAGCTTTTTCTGGAAATAACTATGATGTTCCTTCAACAAAGGCTTGGTGAGTGCATCAGCAGTCATCTCCTCTGAAGGGCAGCATTGACTGTCAATAACACCTTGCTCTTGATTGTCCCTCAGTAGGTGATACTTGACATCGATGTGTTTGGTCCTAGGATTGACCCTTTCTGATTGCGTAAGCTTTATACATCCCTGGTTGTCTTTGAAAATGGGAATTGGTTTTGACATGTCTTTCCCAATGTCCACAAAAAGTTGACAAATCCATATTGCTTCTTGACATGCGTGTGCTGCTGCAATGTACTATGCTTCAGTTGAAGATAGAGCGACAGTTGCTTGCTTTTGACTAGACCAAGATCGGACTAGTTCCAAGATTTTGGAGCTTTTCTGAGATGGCTGAGAAGATAACTTCCATCTTCTTCTCCCTCTATTTGCATTCCCAGATAGTAGCTAATGTTCCCTAGCTCTTTGATTTCAAAAATTTCTTTCAGCTTCTGAACTATCTGATTGTAATCCCCTTCTTGTTCAAAGCAAGTTATGATGTCATCAATAGGAATGAGTCGAACAACCCCCGGTTCGGTTTGCACCAGAACACGAGAACAGACGAAAAACTTGTGCGAACATGCGAACATCATTAAAGTCTATGGGGCACGAACATGAAAAATCAAAAGTGCTAATTTTAAAGGCTTATATGCAAGTTATTGCCATAAAAAGTGTTTGGAGACCCGGGTCCTGCCCCAGGGGACATGTATCAATGCAAAAAAAAGTTCTTAAAACGGCCGTTTTTTCAAGAGCAGTGATTTTTAGAATGCTTAAAGTGAAACAATAAAAATTAAATATCCCTTTAAATATCGTGCCCGGGGGGGGGGGTCCCCTTAGTCTGCCTGTAAAGTAGCGCAATTTTCCCATGTTTATAGCAGTACTGCAGCATTTTGCTATAGGCTTGGCAGGAAGTGGTTAAAGGTGCCACTCCATGATGCAGTTTCCTTTGTGGCTGCTTTGACTGTTTCTTTTGTGGATAGCTCTAGCCTGCCTATCCTTCCTATCCCAGTCCCCGTCTCTTTGTCTGTGGGTTTGTCTGTATTTAGCACTTGCCCCAATCATCCATGCTAAAAAGAATATCCAGTTTAAACTTCCACAGCTGGTAATTGGCATTGTGCAATTGCAAACTTCACATCTGAACCGCTTGCCATCTTTCATCTGCTTGCATACAATATTCACAGATTCACTGTACTCACTGTCTTGCAGAATTCCCTTTTTTTCAGTGCCTGGGGCGCTGTTGGGTTTGCTTGTAGTATCCTCTCCAATGTCTGGATGTGCCTGAATGTGCCTGGGTGCCTAAGACCCATAAAATGTAATAAGGATGGTACTTCCTCTGATTACTTTACCATAGATAACACACTATTATACTACAGCGCCACCTGCTGGATGTAAGCAGATTTCTGTTGTTCCTCCAACAGAAACAAAGGTGACCCAGAGCTGTCTGGCTACACTACGAATTGTGCAGACTGCAAGAGCATTTGTCAAATCGTTTTTGGGTGAAATAAATGTATATAATGTTAGGGAACAGCTATGAAAACAATTATTATCATTATTATATGGAGATTAAGGAGAGAGGGGCCTGTTAATATTTTTGGAATGAAAGCCCTTCATAGGTAGTTACCGCCTTGCAGAGAAGACATGTTTCCATGCCCACTAAGGCCCTGTCCACACTAGTGTGATTTCTCCTGTGTCTGCTGTTGCACTGCTATGCACAACATTATCTAGGGTACCTATTTACATCTCCTACATTTATAGAACCCTATACAATCCACAAAAGTGGGAGGTTTCTTGGGGAGCCGGATAACCTTTTTAGCTAACACATTGTATAACCCTGGGGCCCTTCTATAGATAAACTTGGGTTTATTGGGAAGGATCTTTCTAGGGGTATGATCTTTTTTGCAATATGGGGCAATGTGTTTTAATTATTCTTTCTACCTCTTTATATTGAAGATGAAAGCCTGAAACAAAAGCAAGGTTAAACTGATCCCTTGATGGGTCCTTAGCTTTAGGTCTCAAAAGGGTAAGGCGATCGATTTGCCTAACTTGTTCCCTCATAGCTTCCAATTGCCTTTTGTTATACCTTTCTCTATGCATCTGCCAATAAGCTTGTTGGTTTGAGCCATAAAATCCTCTTTGCCTGCACAGTTCCTTCTAATACTGAGGAACTGGCCTTTCGGGTTCGCTCTCACCCAATTTGGGTGATGGCAACTACTGGTGGAGATGTATCCATTCCGATCGTTTTCCTTAAAGTGGGTCCGAGTTCTATCTAGTTTTAGATGTTACACATGCATTAATATTTTTTATCAATTCATCATGTGATTAATCATTGATTATAAGTTTTTTCCATATATTAGTTATTTAATATATTTTTTTATGGTTGGCTCTTTATGTGTGGTGTGGGCAGTGTGTGTAGATTGGCGTTCCTAAGATGTGGATTTCGCATCACAGTAATGTCCTCTCCTCCATTTTGGAGGAGCTATTGGTGAGCCTCACCAATAGCAGCCTTCCCATTCACTTAAAAGCAAGCTGGAAGTGGCATGATGTCACTTCCTGAAGACGCCAATCACGGCCAAACATATGTCAGAGTGGAGGATCCGCTACTTCCGGGTCCTAACTTGACACCCCACACTAGGCTTTGCCCTCCGGAGAGAGACGTGGAACGCATGCCATCCTCAAGGGATCAGCCGACTTGCACACGCTAATTACACCTAGTGCCAGGCCAGGCACTTTAACATGTGAGTGTAACTGCTACTGCTGCTGCTGTTTTTATTCTACTAATTAAAGTACTACACTATGAGATGGAACACGAAAGACACATAGCGGAGGAGAGCAAAAAAAAACCCAAGAAATTCTTTAAGTATGTAAACAGTAAAAAAGGAAGAACAGACAATATTGGCCCCATAAAGAATGAGGAAGGACATCTGGTTACAAAGGATGGGGAGATGGTGAAGGTATTGAATTTATTCTTCTCAGTCTTCATGAGGGAATCGGGGGGCTTCAGTAACCAAAACGGCAGTGTTTATCCTCATGTCACATCACAGGAAGCACCTCCATGGTTAACAGAGGACAGAATTAAAATTAGACTTGGGAAACTTAACATTAATAAATCACCGGGACCAGATGGCTTGCACCCGAGGGTACTTAGGGAACTCAGTCAAGTAATTGCCAGAACATTGTTCCTAATTTTTACTGACAGTCTACTGACTGGAATGGTACCAGCTGATTGGAGAAAAGCTAATGTAGCACCAATATTTAAAAAGGGCCCAAAATACATCCCTGGGAATTACAGACCAGTTAGGCTAACATCAATAGTATGCAAGCTCTTGGAGGGGATGATAAGGGACTATATACAAGATTTTAGTAATGAGAACGGTATCATTAGCAGTAATCAGCATGGATTCATGAAGAATCGTTCTTGCCAAACCAATCTATTAACCTTCTATGAGGAGGTGAGCTGCCATCTAGATAAAGGAAGACCCGTAGGTGTGGTGTATCTGGATTTTGCAAAAGCATTTGACACAGTTCCCCATAAACGTTTACTGTAAAAAATAAGGTCTGTTGGCATGGACCATAGGTTGAGTACATGGATTGAAAACGGGCTACAAGGGTGAGTTCAGAGGGTGGTGATAAACGGGGATACTCGGAATGGTCAGGGGTGGGTAGTGGGATCCCCCAGGGTTCTGTGCTGGGGCCAATTCTATTTAATTTGTTCATAAATGACCTGGAGGATGGGGTAAACAGTCCAATCTCCATATTTGCGGACTACACTAAGCTAAGAAGGGCAATAACTTCTCTGCAGGATGTGGAAACCTTGCAAAAAGATCTGAACAAATTAATGGGGTGGGCAACTACATGGCAAATGAGGTTTAATGTAGAAAAATGTAAAATATTGCATTTGGGTGGCAAAAATATGAATGCAATCTATACACTCGGGGGAGAACCTCTGGGGAAATCTAGGATGGAAAAGGACCTTGCAATGCCAAGCTGCTGCTAACAAAGCAAACAGAATATTGGCATGCATTAAAAAGGGGATCAAGTCCTGAGATAAAACGATAATTCTCCCGCTCTACAAGACTCTGGTCTGGCCAGACCTAGAGTTATGCTGTCCAGTTCTGGGCACCAGTTCTCAGGAAGGATGTATGGAAGCGATGTATAATGGAGGGAGTACAAAGAAGCGCAACAAAGCTAATAAAGGGTTTTGAGGATATTAGTTATAAGGAAAGGTTGCGAGCACTGAACTCATTCTCTCTGGAGAAGAGACGCTTGAGAGGGGATATGATTTCAATTTACAAATACCGTACTGGTGACCCCACAATAGGGATAAAACTTTTTTGCAGAAGGGAGTTTAACAAGAATCGTGGCCACTCATTAAAATTAGAAGAAAAGATGTTTAACCTTAAACTATGTAGAGGGTTCTTTACTGTACGAGCAGCAAGGATGTGGAATTCCCTTACACAGGTCTCAGCGGGGAGCATTGATAGTTTCAAAAAACTATTAGATAAGCACCTGAGCAATCACAACATACAGGGATATACAATGTAATACTAACATATAATCACACACATAGGTTGGACCTGATCGACTTGTGTATTTTTTCAACCTCACCTACTATGTAACTATGTAACTTTTATCCATGTCCCCTGTGGAGTCATTTTTCACATACTAGTTCCATCTTGGGAGGCCAGTGGAGTGGAATTGTGCTGTCAGTGGAATCAATCTGGTATTCTAAAAGCACTTTTTGACCATCCTGTAAAAAGGGATCAAACATCTCTGGTGAGTGACCACCTTTCCATTGAGCACTTGTGGTGGAAGAACTAGAAGTTATATCTCAGAGCACTTCAAATTGGTGTTGGGATTTATATCACATTTGGACTTTTAGCTTGCTACAATTGCACATTTTTCATCTCTGTCACATAAATGTCGGATATTATCAGGGCTTTTTTTCAGCGGGAACAAGGGGGAACGCATTTCCAGCACCTCCAGCAGTGAATGTATGTACTAGAAAGGGCTGTAGGGTGTGCTGGAGGGCTAGTGATGCTGGCTTCTGGGGGATCTATTGTCCCTGGTGGGGATCTGTTTTTGTGTGAGGGTCTATTGTTGCTGGTGGAAGATCTATTGTTGCTGGGTGGTCTTATGTTGCTGGTAGGAATGTACTGTTGAGGAAGAGTTTTATTTTTGCTGACTGCTGGAGGGTCTATTGATGCTGGCTGCTGGGAGATCTGTTGTTGTTGCTGTGGGTCTAATTTTGCTGGGGAGGATTTTTTGTTGCTGTTTGGGGGGTCTATTGTTGTGTGGAGTATCTATTGTTGCTGGGGTGGGGTCTATTGTTGCTGGGGTGGAGTCCTTTGTTGCTGGGGGAGTCTATTGTTGCGTGGGCGCACTATTGTTGCTAGCTGCAGGGAATCTAATTGACTGTTATCAATAACAAATTCCATACAAATTATTTAGCACCACAATATTATACTTGGTTCTGTATTCTCTAAAAGGAGCGGTACTGGGAGGTGGGTAGGGGGTGGAACCAAGATACGGTGCTCAGAGGTGGGTAGGGGGTAGAGACAAGGGGTGACTCAGAACCGGAGAGTTCCTGCACCTATTCCCTGAGAAAAAAAGCCCTGGATGTTATTATTGTATATTATAATTTTTCCACAGCCATTCATGGTTTTCACTGTGCCTTATACCATAGCACCTTATACCATAGCACCTTAAGGTACCATAGCACCTTAAGATGTTAAATGTGTAGGAACATGATGAAACAAGTAAAGGTTTGTGAAAACTCCCTATATTGATATAATGATGTAATATTTTGGACAATTAACATTGGTCTAAACACTTTTTTTGACATAATGGTGTTTGAATTAAAGTGACAGAGCCACCATTGCCCAGTGTCTATGAATTAGAGGACTGAAGAAGCAATTTGGATAAGTACTGAAACGTTTTCCATTTTTTATAACAATTCCTTTTCTCTGGGTACCCTGGTTTCCTCCCACACTCCATTGATATGCTGGTAGGTTAAATGGCTCCTGACTAAATTGACTCTAGTATGTGTGTGCATGAATGTGAGTTATGGACTTTATATTAAATAATAAACATGAAATAATAAACAAATGGCGCAAAGAACTATGAATCACAAAGGATAACGTGAATATAATGATATTACTACACCATAAAAAAGTGTCAGCACAGTCCAGCACACACATAAAATATAAATAAATATATTTTATATCATGCAGTGATGCAAATCTTCTATATAATGTTTCTCCAACACCGTGTCTTCTAGAATACAATGTGCTTAAATCTTCACAATCAAAAAATGCTTCACCCGAAGTGACATATAAATATGCTCACCAGATATCTCCGGCCACAAAGTGACCCCCAGGCATATAATGAAGGGAATCCTTTATATCAAACTTTTCCAAGTCACATGCAGTTCTAATCAATTGTTCCCAAAGATCAATCAAACTCCATTTCAATAGTAAATAATAAATGTAAGACAAATCTTCCAACTAATATACTCTAGGATGCATAGCCACAGCTCCTTCCATAGGGATCTGTGAATTTGGGCTCCCCAAGAACGAGCCACAGAAGGGCAATATAGTGTGATATTGTCTTTAATAAAAAGCACTTACAAAAGCACTTACATACGTAAGGCAAAAATAGATAGCAGTACAGCTGTAGGATGAGGCAGGGGCCGGTCCGTCAGTCCGTTCCATGGACTTTATATTGTAAGCTCCTTGAGGGCAGGGACTGGTGTGAATGTATATATATATATATATATATATATATATATATATATATATATATATATATATATATATATATATATATATATATAATGTGTGTGTGTGTAAAGTGCTGTGTACATTTTCGGTGCTATATAAGCACCTGTAACAAATAAATAAAGTCCTATTGAATGTTAACTAATCCTAGCCATAATATGGCATTGATAAGTGAAAATCTTAATAGACAAAGCAGGTGTTCTGCTTTCAGTTTCTGCATGCTTGTCCTGGATCAGTGACTATGAGAGTATTACAGTCAGGTACCAATCCTTTTTAGAAGAAGGTCAGGAAAGGAAGACTAACTATTTGACCAGTATGTTTCCTTAAAGCGGAGCGCCACCGAAAAAATTTTTTTTAAAAGTCAGCAGCTACAAATACTGCAGCTGCTGACTTTTAAAACATGGACACTTACCTGTCCAGGGCGCCCGCGATGTCGGCACCCGAGGCCGAAGCGTCTCTCCGTCCTCGGGTGCTGCCGCCTCCATCTTCGGTAAGGGAATCAGGAAGTGAAGCCGTGCGGCTTCACTTCCCGGTTCCCTACTGCGCATGCGCGAGTCGGTATCTGTACCCCCCTCCCCCCTGAAAGGTGCCAACTGTGTCACCGGAGGGGGGGGGGGGAATCTAATGAGTGGAAGTTCCACTTTTGGGTGGAACTCCACTTTAAAATTACAATAACACGTTAGCAAGGCGCACTGAGGATGAGAGAGTGTGGGTAGATATAATGGTGCACAAAGTGTGAAGGTATTATCTCCCATGCATGTAAAGTGCAGTACTGTATTTATAGAGATTTACAAATATATGATACTCTCTGGATTTGTGCTAGCAGGCACATTACAGACATTACAGACACAGTGTCCACACATAACCAGTGCTTTACACCTAAACTGTCACATACAAAATCATATAGAAGTGCATGTAAAAACCAATAAATTAAAAGTCCCTTAAATTCCAAAGTCTCAAATGGCGTTACCTGCCTTTTCCTTCCCAACACGTTTCATCAATATGACTTCATCACTGGCTCATAACGACGTCTCATTAATGAAACATGTTGGAAAGGACCAGGTAAGTGACATCATCATATTGCCATATGACTGCTCTTGAAAATGCATGTTTTTTTAAATTTTATCCACAGACAGATTATCCATAGTTCTGTATGCACTTTTTTAAGTGGTAATACCTTAATAAATTGTCTCATGCTTCTCTGCTAATGATGATCATTTGCGGAGGGAGGGTGAGAGATGTTCACAAAGTGGAATTAACTTGGATTTGGATTACATTATGTCCTATATAAACCTAATTGTATATTGTATAGTGTATCTTCTGAAGGTGGCGGAGCTTTATCACAAGGTCATTTTGATTTTATGAATCACTTGGTAGATAGGTGAAGATTTATGGTAAAATTGTTCAAAAAGTGTATTTGGGACTTTGGAATTTAAGGAACTTTTTATTTATTGTTTGTTAATCATATGCATTTGTATATGATTTTTAATGTAACAGTTTATGTGCATAGCGTTGCCTTTATGTGGACACTATAATTTTGATATTTAGTGCAATGGTTTTCTTTTTTTTTTTTTTTATTTAATTTAATTTTCACAATTGTTTGAGAGCAGATAGAGCTGTAGTGTAGATATAGTACAATACAGGCATCCTCACTGTGGTTTGACCTATTCTGGCACATGCCGGTTTGCTAGTGTACAGCAGATCTTATCATTCACATCTATAAGGTGCACGTAGAGTCTAAACAACATGTGTGAAGACCAATTACAGCAATGTCCATTATTTTCAGTAATAATAAACAATTTTATAAATGATGCAAAGTTTGAAAAACAAAAACATGCACTTTCAGGAATCCAATGCCAGTGTAAATGAGTACATACGCTCATTACCATTTTGCAGACTACTTAAACAGATATTATTGATCTTTGAAAGGTACACAATCAAACACTACTATCCGTTAATGCAAAAATCTACACCATAACAACACAAGTCTAAAGAGAAACCCACAAATCTAAAACACATCTAATTATTCTTACATATTCTTAACAGTTCTATTACTCAGAACAAAAAGATATATCAAACCTTAACCTACTGGAATCTATTAGATATTAACATTTTGTCACATTTTAATGGTTGTACAGTATGTAGACAGTTAAATACAATTATACCTTCAAACTGTTATCATACAAAATCATTTTTAAAAGTTGCAAAATGGACAATAATACAACAAAAACAAAAACAGTCAGCCTAACAAGTCACGCTCTATGCATTGCAATGGAACCATTCTAATAGGAGCGACTGTGAACTGGCACTCATCCAACGTTAAAGTAATACAACAAGCTATAAAAAAAAACATAAAAAAAGATTTTTTTCTTTAAACAGAATTAAAAAACATTAAATTGTTGTTTGAATTATTTTGTATTGGCACATGTTTACAGATACAATTAAAATATTACATTTGAAATGCAGAAAAAGGTTGTGCTGCTTTAATTTTAACACAAACTGCATGGTTTGGAGGCTTTAGCAAGTAAAGAAATATTAAATGCAAAGATCATACCTGTCAGTATCCTTTCCAATATTGTGAAAGTTTACTGTGTGTGTGTCAGAGTGAGAAATATTAGAAGACTCTTATCTTCAGGAAAATCACTGCTTCATTTCCTGTTGGAGAGGCGTTGCGATCATTTGATAGTTATAAATAGTTGACATCTCCTCCAGGGACTTGTCTTCTAATTTCTAAAGAAGTTAGTTCTGAAATAAGTAGGAGGTACACATGACTATTAAAAGCTTCATGTGCTACTGTCAATGCTACACTTGCACAGTAAGGTAAGGTTAGAAAAGTAGCTTTTTACATACTTTTACACAGTGACGGCTGATGAAGTTTTAGGATGGGGGGGCGCCAGACCCCACCCTTCCTTTTTGACCACTCCCACTTACCATAAACCCAACCCCTTATAGAATCCACCCACTCCACCCCCTGTACTCCACTTGCTTCCACCCAAAGTGTCAGGAGTATACAGCTCAGCATCACCGATAAGGTAGATAGATCAGCACCACAGATACAGTATATAGATCAGAACCACAGATACGGTATACAGATCAGCACTACAGATATGGTATATAGATCAGAACCACAGATACGGTATACAGATCAGCACCACAGATACTGTATACAGATCAGCACCACAGATACTGTATACAGATCAGCACCACAGATACTGTATTCAGATCAGCACCATAAATCAGGGGAGTTGCTAGGTCTGCAAAAGATCTGGGGCTAGAGCCCATAGCAGCGGTCACCAACCTTTTTGCATGCCCGCGCAGGGGGGGGGGGGGGGCAGTGGTAATCAATTTTTCACGGGCGATGCCTGGTGTTGTGCTTCAATCATCATGGCATAATGGTTGATATGGTGTCAGGGTGATTGAAGTGCATTATTTCTATTGTTACATTCTAATATATAATGAAGTGGTTCAACTCACCATACTGCAGAATCAGTGGGAGCCCTGGGCGTGTCTCTTGCCACATCTCCTGCCACCAGATGCAGCATGTCACTTGCCATCGTCGCCTGTCACCAGATGCAGCGTGTTACTTGCCACTGTCAGCTGCCACTAGATGTGGATTGTCACTTGCCATGTCGCCTGCCACCAGTGGTTGATTGTCACTTGCCACTTTCACCTGGCAGCAGATGTGGATTGTCACTTGCCACATCTCTTGCCACCATTTGCAGATTGTCACTTGCCACGCCACCGGCCACTAGATGTGGGTTGTCACTTGCCAACTGATGTGGATTGTCACTTGCCATGCCAGCCAGTGCCACCAAATGTGCATTGATGCTGCATTGGTGGCAGGCTGGTCCATTTAGTGAGAGCAGGAGAGCGCCGATTTGTGGCATTTGTCCAGTAAGAGATGATGTCATCTCGCTGCTGCTCGCCGCACCTCGCTCCCAAGTTGAAGAGGCCCGGCTATGAAGAGCTCACTTTTTTCCTCTCCTCTGCCTCTCTCATGCAGCCAGCCCGCCTGCCGCAGCAGCCGCAACCCGCTGGTTAGGCAGGGACCCTGCGGCAAGAGACTCAGGGCTATGGGCCCCAGATTCGGGGCTATAGCCCCAATAGCCACCCCCTAGCAACGCCCCTGCCATAGATACTGTATACAGATCAGCACCACAGATATGGTATATAGATCAGCACCACAGATACTGTATACAGATCAGCACCACAGATACTGTATACAGATCAGCATGACAGATACGGTATACAGGTCAGCACCAGAGATACAGTATATAGATCAGCACCACAGATACGGTATACGGATCAGCACCACAGATACGGTATACAGATCAGCACCACAGATACGGTATATAGATCAGAACGACAGATATGGTATACAGATCAGCACCACAGATACTGTATACAGATCAGCACCACAGATACGGTAAACAGATCAGCACCACAGATACGTTATATAGATCAGCACCACAGATACGGTATATAGATCAGCACCACAGATACGGTATATAGATCAGCACCACAGATACGGTATACAGATCAGCACCACAGATACAGTATACAGATCAGCACCACAGATACGGTATACAGATCAGCACCACAGATACGGTATATAGATCAGCACCACAGATATGATATATAGATCAGCACCACAGATACGGTATATAGAGGGTTTGTTTAGGGTGGAGAGGCAGGGAGATGGGTTATTGTTTAGGGTGGAGACACAGGGAGGGGGGTTATTGTTTAGGGTGGAAAGGCAGGGAGGGGGGTTGGTTTAGGGTGGAGGCAAGAAGGGGGTTATTGTTTAGGGTGGAGAGGCAGGGAGGGGGGTTATTGTTTAGGGTGGAGAGGCAGTATGCAAGTGTAGGCGCAAAAAACTGGTGATAACAACAATAACAACAATGGTAAGAACAGAGGGATAGGGAACAAACTGAAATCTTTCCAGTCTCACATTACATTAAATGGATAGATAATGTCCACATGTATATGTCCAAAGTGGAGAGATTGAATATCTCATTAACATATATAGGGTAAAGTCTCACTGTCATGTGAACATAAGGATTTCAAGGGTCCAGTTTGTCATGATAGGTCCACGAGCAGGGCTGCCTTCATCAAGAAGTGAAACCACATTCTAGTCCTGAGGAAAAGCAAAAGAGAGAGGCGCCTCTGGGTGCAGACTAAAAACAAAGTTTATTTCATAAAAAAGTAGTGATCATCAAACTCACATTTGGAAGGTCGTCAGTAGGCATAAAGTAGTGATCAATACTGAGAAGAACATCATCCATCAAAGGTACAAGACAGTCAGAATCAACTCCTAGCAGGGGGCTCTGCCTGTGTGTGAGGAGAGGTACCGCTGAGATGTGAGGCCGGCCGCAGCGGTGACAGGTCACAGTACTAGGCCGAAAGCATGGAAGACTGAAAACATCCGACGAGGAGTGATGACGTCATGTGTCGAGCGACGCGTTGCAGGGCGTACGGGCTGTGATGACGTGACGGGATTGGGCGGTTTAAGACAACCAGAGGTTGTGGTGATTGGTGTGGGTGAGGAAGGGGAGGGGCGGGACCGGGAAAGAACAGGAAGTGACCTAGAGGAACGATCAAGAAGTGTCAGCAGTGGAGTATGAAGTGTAAGTGTCAGCAGTTAAATGTAAAAAGCATGACAATAATGGGGAAGCAGTTGTGTGAAGAGAAGAAAAAGAAAAATGATGTAAAAAATGTTGTAAAAAAAGGAGAGAATAGGGATGGAGGAGATAAAATGAAAATGGTAATAATGGAAAAAATATGTAAAGAATTTATGAATGAAAAAAATATATTAATGAAAAAAATATATAATAATAAATAAAAATAAATATAAAATTAAATAATAAAATATAAAAAAATTAAAAAAAAAAATATTTATATAGTAAAAAATTAAGGGAAAATAATAAAATAAATAAATAAAAAATGGAAAATGATAAATATATGTAAAAAGTATATATATAGATGTCTGTTGATATATACATGAATATCAATCTGGGGGGGGGGAAGGGGGGGGGGAATAAGCATATACATATATCTATACATATACGTATACATAAACATATACAGTCCCATATGAAAAATAGAACTGGAGGGAAAGGGGGAGGGGAGGGGAAAGGGAAGAGAATATATACAGGCACATATGATTATGGTTATAATGAGGAAAAAAATCTAATAGAACTGAAGGGACGGGTAAAAGGGGGGGGGGGGGGGATGGGAGGGGGATGGGAAGGCGGAGAGAAAAAAGAAGATTCGGCATGTATCTCTCCATCACACACAAATCAGACCTTATGTAAAAAGACACACACAGTTAATAAATAATTGATTAAAAAAGAGGCAAACAATTTCAATTATCACTAAATTAGTGATAATTTGATAAAGGTTCTTATTTAAAATTGTAGCACATGTGTGCGCATGTGTGCGTACGCGAAAATGCGCATGCACACAGCGCACACAGATACGGAACAAGACTTCAAATTTACACAAACCTAGACAGCTAATGATCTGGTAAAGAAGCAGAGAACTAAAATATGTGTATAAAATATTTTAAAGGATGGTGGAAATCTCTATACTTTCATTAATTCCTCCTGGCGATAGGGCATCTAAGGTATATATCCAAAAAGTTTCCTGGGAACAGAGCTTCTTGAATCTTTCGGCGGGAGACAGGGATCTGGGAATTTGTTCAATTACCCATACCCTGAGTCCCACTGTCGAGCTCTGATGGGCCGCCGCAAAGTGTCTAGGGACACTATGTGGATCGGTGCCACCTTCAATTAGCCTACGGTGCTCACCGAACCTCTGTCTAAGAGCCCTGATGGTACGGCCTACATAGATCAATCCGCATGGGCAGCTCAGGCCATAGACTACAAAGTCTGATGAACAGTTGAAGAAGTCTTTTAACATGTAGGTTTTACCTTTTGTAACAAAAGACTTCTGACCATGATGGACGAAGTGGCAAGTTTTGCACAAGGCCTTGCGGCACTGATACATACCCACCAGGGGTATGAGTGTGGGTGCAGCAGGAGAAGGTACGGTGGATTTGAGTTTGCTGGGGGCAATTTTGCTCTTAAGGTTAGGGGCCCTACGGTAAGTGACTTTGGGATGTGAAGGTATTACAGCTGAGAGGTGGGGATCCTGTTGTAAGATATCCCAATGTTTGGATAGAATTTTTTCCATATGTTTGAATTTGTGGTGGAAAGTAGTGACAAATCTGCTACAACAGTCCTTGGGAGATGTACTATCTCTAGGAGGTTTACCGTGAAGATAGTGATTGTAAGCTTCATCAACCAAGGACTCAGGGTATTGTTTATCCAAAAACTTCCTTTTAAGATTAACACTAAGTGCAGTGTAATCAGACTCTTTTGTGCAGTTTTGTCGAAGACGACAAAACTGTCCCTTTGGGATGTTGGTGATCCACTTTGGGAAATGGCAACTGTTGTAGTGTAAGTACGAGTTGCCTGCGGTAGGCTTGGTATAGTTTTTGGAGGTGATGGCTGAACCTTCGTGACCCAATTCTAGATCCAGAAAGGCTATGGTAGCACAGTCTGTGACAGATGTAAATGAAAGTCCATAAGGATTACTGTTGCAATGTTTCACAAAGGGAGTAATGAGCTCGAAGTCACCATCCCAGATGATAATCACATCATCGATGTACCTGCCAAAAAACACTATGTTTGCTGCGAAAGGGTTATGATTGTAGATGTATTCGTTTTCCCAAAAACCCATAGCTATATTGGCGTAAGACGGAGCGAAATTAGCTCCCATCGCCGTACCCTGTATTTGATGAAAGAAATCTCCATTGAAAGTAAAATAATTGTGCGTAAGGCAGAATTCTGTAGCTTCTATGATAAATCTGGCCTGGCGTGTATTCATTAAGGGATCCATAGATAAAAACTGCTCCAATGCCATCAATCCGAATTGATGTGGAATAGAGGTGTACAGAGAGCATACATCGAGTGAGAGCCATGCATAAGAGGACTCCCATCTGTAAGAAGACAGGAGCTCTAAAAGGTGCGTTCCATCACGTATGTATGACCGTAAAGATAAGACTATGGGCTGTAAGAATTGGTCTATGTACAAACTGAAACCTGTGGTGACACTTTCCATCGCTGCTACAATGGGTCTGCCAGGAGGATTCGTTGGACTTTTGTGAATCTTGGGTAGGTAATAAAAATAAGGGATTTGATAAAAAGGTTTCCGCAGGAATAAACTTTCTGCTTTCGTGATGATTTCTTCTTTTAGAGCATTGTTTATGAGGGTGTCAGCCTCCAGTGCAAATTCTGCAGTGGGGTCTTTGTTGAGCTTAGCATAAGTGGCTCTATCTGAGAGGAGTCGATATGCTTCCCTTAGGTAGTCAGACCTATTGAGCAGCACTATACCACCCCCCTTGTCAGCTGACTTGATGACCAAGTCCCCGGCAAGGGTAAGGTGGTTCAGCGCTGTGATTTCAGAAGGTGAGAGATTATGAGTTTTAGATGTGTAATTGCACATTTTTATTAGATCAGCATAGACCACTCTATAAAAGCTCTCAATGTATGGGCCTTTTGATTGAGTGGGAAAAAAGATGGACTTGGGTTTTAGTGTGGACCGTATGATCGGCGGAGATGTGGCTAGATGTTGGGTAAGCATCAGTGATGTGAATTCATCACAGTCAAAACTACCCAAGTCCTCAATATTGTGGTCAGGTACCTCTATACTGAGATCAAATGAAACAGTGGGGGATATGGTGGAGGTCTGAGTATTGGATACGCCATCTGTATTCTGATCTTTGAGTGATTTTATTTGAAAATGTCTTGTCAAGGTTAGTTTGCGTATGTAGCTGTTTAGGTCCTTGAAGAGGACGAAAGGATTAGGTTTGTTTACCGGGGCAAAATTGAGTCCGCGATTTAAAAGGGAAGTGTCAGCAGGGGACAAGGTGTGGGAGGATAAGTTGAAAATCTTTACCGTTTTGGGTGTTTCAGTGTGTTGGCCTGTTTTTTTAGGTCGTCCTCCTCTACAGCCTCTTCTGTAAGTTTTCTTTTTCTTAATATGGAGGCTGGAGGAGGACCGAACACTAAAAAAGGGGAGGTGGAACTGTTCACTGTAGGGACGTTAGAGGTGTTCAATGACGGGGTGTTCAAAGATCGGTTTTCTCTCAGAGGCACTATAGGTTCTGTAGGCCTGAGATTGGAAGTAGCTGGATAATTACTTAATTTCAGATACTATAAAACTTTCAGGCAAAACACGACACACTTTGTGTGGCAAATTTAAACAATTAGAAAGAGTAATCCACACCACCAATTTCCAGTGGTTGGATAAATTCTTTTTACAGCAATACATTGATGTAAAAATCTCACCGAGGGGACTACGAGTAACTAAAGACTGCCCCAATGGTTTTAGCATAGATCAGACAAAAGAATGGGCCAATATTGCAGAATTCTGCACTACTAAATGGATGGGAATATTGATTTCCCATAGAGCCCATAAGCTCAATACCCTCACTGAGCAAGTTCAAGCTATCATCAAAGATATTACCAGTTTCCAAGTCCATATTCCACTATCATGGCTTGAGATACTGAAGGAAAAAAACAAAAAAGATGAGGATGCTTTCATTGATGTCAAGATGGGGAAATTTAAACGTGATTTGGAGGATTACAACTCCAACAAAGTTTTTTCATGGAACAAAAAGCAGAAACCTATACCCAATATGACTACTTCACACTCACCCGAACAGAATGGGTGCGATCAGGCACCTTCCAATCCCCCCATCCCTTCCCTGTTGGATATCAAACCATATGATGCTGTCATTCCTATGAGACAGCCTGAGAATCCCTCGATTCATCCCCTTTCTCGTACTTCACGCGCCTCCACACAGCCCAACATTTCAAAACATCCGTCCAAAACATCACATAAACAGGTTTTCCATAAACACAGGAATAAGAATTTGGGATTGATCAATGCTCTCAATCAATTCTACAATAGACCCAGCACTCCTTGTAGTGCCCCTAAAGATGGTCCTCCCATCTGCACTAATGTTGCTGAAATTCCCACTACTGTTTCCACCAGTCCGAAATTAAGTAATTATCCAGCTACTTCCAATCTCAGGCCTACAGAACCTATAGTGCCTCTGAGAGAAAACCGATCTTTGAACACCCCGTCATTGAACACCTCTAACGTCCCTACAGTGAACAGTTCCACCTCCCCTTTTTTAGTGTTCGGTCCTCCTCCAGCCTCCATATCAAGAAAAAGAAAACTTACAGAAGAGGCTGTAGAGGAGGACGACCTAAAAAAACAGGCCAACACACTGAAACACCCAAAACGGTAAAGATTTTCAACTTATCCTCCCACACCTTGTCCCCTGCTGACACTTCCCTTTTAAATCGCGGACTCAATTTTGCCCCGTTAAACAAACCTAATCCTTTCGTCCTCTTCAAGGACCTAAACAGCTACATACGCAAACTAACCTTGACAAGACATTTTCAAATAAAATCACTCAAAGATCAGAATACAGATGGCGTATCCAATACTCAGACCTCCACCATATCCCCCACTGTTTCATTTGATCTCAGTATAGAGGTACCTGACCACAATATTGAGGACTTGGGTAGTTTTGACTGTGATGAATTCACATCACTGATGCTTACCCAACATCTAGCCACATCTCCGCCGATCATACGGTCCACACTAAAACCCAAGTCCATCTTTTTTCCCACTCAATCAAAAGGCCCATACATTGAGAGCTTTTATAGAGTGGTCTATGCTGATCTAATAAAAATGTGCAATTACACATCTAAAACTCATAATCTCTCACCTTCTGAAATCACAGCGCTGAACCACCTTACCCTTGCCGGGGACTTGGTCATCAAGTCAGCTGACAAGGGGGGTGGTATAGTGCTGCTCAATAGGTCTGACTACCTAAGGGAAGCATATCGACTCCTCTCAGATAGAGCCACTTATGCTAAGCTCAACAAAGACCCCACTGCAGAATTTGCACTGGAGGCTGACACCCTCATAAACAATGCTCTAAAAGAAGAAATCATCACGAAAGCAGAAAGTTTATTCCTGCGGAAACCTTTTTATCAAATCCCTTATTTTTATTACCTACCCAAGATTCACAAAAGTCCAACGAATCCTCCTGGCAGACCCATTGTAGCAGCGATGGAAAGTGTCACCACAGGTTTCAGTTTGTACATAGACCAATTCTTACAGCCCATAGTCTTATCTTTACGGTCATACATACGTGATGGAACGCACCTTTTAGAGCTCCTGTCTTCTTACAGATGGGAGTCCTCTTATGCATGGCTCTCACTCGATGTATGCTCTCTGTACACCTCTATTCCACATCAATTCGGATTGATGGCATTGGAGCAGTTTTTATCTATGGATCCCTTAATGAATACACGCCAGGCCAGATTTATCATAGAAGCTACAGAATTCTGCCTTACGCACAATTATTTTACTTTCAATGGAGATTTCTTTCATCAAATACAGGGTACGGCGATGGGAGCTAATTTCGCTCCGTCTTACGCCAATATAGCTATGGGTTTTTGGGAAAACGAATACATCTACAATCATAACCCTTTCGCAGCAAACATAGTGTTTTTTGGCAGGTACATCGATGATGTGATTATCATCTGGGATGGTGACTTCGAGCTCATTACTCCCTTTGTGAAACATTGCAACAGTAATCCTTATGGACTTTCATTTACATCTGTCACAGACTGTGCTACCATAGCCTTTCTGGATCTAGAATTGGGTCACGAAGGTTCAGCCATCACCTCCAAAAACTATACCAAGCCTACCGCAGGCAACTCGTACTTACACTACAACAGTTGCCATTTCCCAAAGTGGATCACCAACATCCCAAAGGGACAGTTTTGTCGTCTTCGACAAAACTGCACAAAAGAGTCTGATTACACTGCACTTAGTGTTAATCTTAAAAGGAAGTTTTTGGATAAACAATACCCTGAGTCCTTGGTTGATGAAGCTTACAATCACTATCTTCACGGTAAACCTCCTAGAGATAGTACATCTCCCAAGGACTGTTGTAGCAGATTTGTCACTACTTTCCACCACAAATTCAAACATATGGAAAAAATTCTATCCAAACATTGGGATATCTTACAACAGGATCCCCACCTCTCAGCTGTAATACCTTCACATCCCAAAGTCACTTACCGTAGGGCCCCTAACCTTAAGAGCAAAATTGCCCCCAGCAAACTCAAATCCACCGTACCTTCTCCTGCTGCACCCACACTCATACCCCTGGTGGGTATGTATCAGTGCCGCAAGGCCTTGTGCAAAACTTGCCACTTCGTCCATCATGGTCAGAAGTCTTTTGTTACAAAAGGTAAAACCTACATGTTAAAAGACTTCTTCAACTGTTCATCAGACTTTGTAGTCTATGGCCTGAGCTGCCCATGCGGATTGATCTATGTAGGCCGTACCATCAGGGCTCTTAGACAGAGGTTCGGTGAGCACCGTAGGCTAATTGAAGGTGGCACCGATCCACATAGTGTCCCTAGACACTTTGCGGCGGCCCATCAGAGCTCGACAGTGGGACTCAGGGTATGGGTAATTGAACAAATTCCCAGATCCCTGTCTCCCGCCGAAAGATTCAAGAAGCTCTGTTCCCAGGAAACTTTTTGGCTATATACCTTAGATGCCCTATCGCCAGGAGGAATTAATGAAAGTATAGAGATTTCCACCATCCTTTAAAATATTTTATACACATATTTTAGTTCTCTGCTTCTTTACCAGATCATTAGCTGTCTAGGTTTGTGTAAATTTGAAGTCTTGTTCCGTATCTGTGTGCGCTGTGTGCATGCGCATTTTCGCGTACGCACACATGCGCACACATGTGCTACAATTTTAAATAAGAACCTTTATCAAATTATCACTAATTTAGTGATAATTGAAATTGTTTGCCTCTTTTTTAATCAATTATTTATTAACTGTGTGTGTCTTTTTACATAAGGTCTGATTTGTGTGTGATGGAGAGATACATGCCGAATCTTCTTTTTTCTCTCCGCCTTCCCTCCCCCTCCCATCCCCCCCCCCCCAAACCCCCCCCCCCCCCTTTTACCCGTCCCTTCAGTTCTATTAGATTTTTTTCCTCATTATAACCATAATCATATGTGCCTGTATATATTCTCTTCCCTTTCCCCTCCCCTCCCCCTTTCCCTCCAGTTCTATTTTTCATATGGGACTGTATATGTTTATGTATACGTATATGTATAGATATATGTATATGCTTATTCCCCCCCCCCCCCAGATTGATATTCATGTATATATCAACAGACATCTATATATATATTTTTTACATATATTTATCATTTTCCATTTTTTATTTATTTATTTTATTATTTTCCCTTAATTTTTTACTATATAAATATTTTTTTTTTAATTTTTTTATATTTTATTATTTAATTTTATATTTATTTTTATTTATTATTATATATTTTTTTCATTAATATATTTTTTTCATTCATAAATTCTTTACATATTTTTTCCATTATTACCATTTTCATTTTATCTCCTCCATCCCTATTCTCTCCTTTTTTTACAACATTTTTTACATCATTTTTCTTTTTCTTCTCTTCACACAACTGCTTCCCCATTATTGTCATGCTTTTTACATTTAACTGCTGACACTTACACTTCATACTCCACTGCTGACACTTCTTGATCGTTCCTCTAGGTCACTTCCTGTTCTTTCCCGGTCCCGCCCCTCCCCTTCCTCACCCACACCAATCACCACAACCTCTGGTTGTCTTAAACCGCCCAATCCCATCCATCCTCAGCCTGATGAAGGGGCGCGGCTGTCACGTCATCACAGCCCGTACGCCCTGCAACGCGTCGCTCGACACATGACGTCATCACTCCTCGTCGGATGTTTTCAGTCTTCCATGCTCTCGGCCTAGTACTGTGACCTGTCACCGCTGCGGCCGGCCTCACATCTCAGCGGTACCTCTCCTCACACACAGGCAGAGCCCCCTGCTAGGAGTTGATTCTGACTGTCTTGTACCTTTGATGGATGATGTTCTTCTCAGTATTGATCACTACTTTATGCCTACTGACGACCTTCCAAATGTGAGTTTGGAGAGGCAGGGAGGGGGGTTATTGTTTAGGGTGGAAAAGCAGGGAGGGGGGTTTGTTTAGGGTGGAGGCAGGAAGGGGGTTATTGTTTAGGGTGGAGAGGCAGGGAGGGGGGTTATTGTTTAGGGTGGTGAGGCAGGGAGGGGGGTTATTGTTTAGAGTGGAGGCAAAGAGAGGGTTATTGTTTAGGGTGGAGAGGCAGGGAGGGGGTTATTGTTTAGGGTGGAGAGGCAGGGAGGGGGGTTATTGTTTAGGGTGGAGAGGCAGGGAGGAGGGTTATTGTTTGGGGTGGAGAGGCAGGGAGGGGGGTTATTGTTTAGGGTGGTGAGGCAGGGAGGAGGGTTATTGTTTAGAGTGGAGGCAAAGAGAGGGTTATTGTTTAGGGTGGAGAGGCAGGGAGGGGGTTATTGTTTAGGGTGGAGAGGCAGGGAGGGGGTTATTGTTTAGGGTGGAGAGGCAGGGAGGGGGTTATTGTTTGGGGTGGAGAGGCAGGGAGGGGGTTATTGTTTAGGGTGGAGAGGCAGGGAGGAGGGTTATTGTTTGGGGTGGAGAGGCAGGGAGGGGGTTATTGTTTAGGGTGGAGAGGCAGGGAGGGGGGTTATTGTTTAGGGTGGAGAGGCAGGGAGGGGGTTATTTTTTAGGGTGGAGAGGCAGGGAGGCGGGTTATTGTTCAGGGTGGAGGCAGGGAGGGGGGATATTGTTTGGGGTGGAGAGGCAGGGAGGGGGGTTGTTGTTTAGGGTGGAGAGGCAGGGAGGGGGTTATTGTTTAAGGTGGAGGCAGGGAGTGGATTATTGTTTAGGGTGGGGAGGCAGGGAGGGGGGCTGTTTTAGGGTGGAGAGGCAGAGAGGGGGGCCGTTTTAGGGTGGAGAAGCGGGGGGCTGTTTTAGGATGGAGAGGCGGGGGCAGGGCCATTTTAGGGTGGAGAGGCAGGCAGGGGGAGCCGCTTTAGGGTGGAGAGGCAGGGAGAGGAGGCCATTTTAGGGTAGAGAGGCAGGGACGGGGGCGTTTTAGGGTGGAGAGACAGGGAGAGGGGGCTATTTTAGGGTGAAGAGGCAGGGGGGGCGTTTTAGGCAGGGGGGTGCTTTAGGGTGGAGAGGCAGGGAGGTGGGGCCATTTTAGGATGCAGGAAAGGGGGGTTTGGGAACCCCACAGCTGGCAGTCACTGCCCAGCACCACAACACTCAGCAGCCCCACCCTCCCCGTCCATGAAGCTCTGCAGCAGCTGAGAAAAGTGAACAGAGGTGGGGGGAGGGGGAGCCAGGCTCACGGTAGGACACACTGCACACCGGGTGGAGCAGTCACTCTGTAGCCACCCTGCAGAGGAGTCTGAGGACTCGGGCGATGGGGAAGCATGTTGCCGGGAGGAAAAGACATGCAAAAATCCTCCGGCATTCACAGTCAGTGAGAGAGATCACCTCCGATCCCCGCACTCAGTCACTCACCTTCTGCTCTGGTACACCACGCTCGTGCTCAGCTCTGCACCCAACCGCCGCATCTGTGATCCGCTCCCCGCCTCACATCCCAGGGTCCCGGGTTGCAGTAATAAAGTAGTCTCAGGGTCCGCACTCCACTCCGACTCCAGTGAAACTGGAAGTGACGTTGTAGTGCTAAAAAAGTATCGCTCAGTCGCCCTCCGATCCCGGCCAATGAAAATAAATGGACAAGAGCCAGGGACAAATCACTGGAGAGTGGGAGTGTGTGCGGGAGCACAGCTTGCGCCCTGCACATGCCCTAAACATGCGCAAATTAGCTTCCCATAGACCGCCGTGTGTCCGGCGCCCGGTCACTCTTAAAGTTACTTTTTTTTTTTGCCAAAGGCTTGGGGGGTGCCCCCTATGGACAGGCCACCACTGCTTTTACATGTTTAAAAGAACATGACCGTCTTGGTATCTATCAAGGTTCTTGAAACTTCTGAAAGGAACCACTAAAAATAATATGTGTATATGCACCTGCAGCTTCCTGTGATGGGATGACAACAATACTGCACTGCTCCTGAATTAAGATCAACCCCCATATTGGCTGTGCCTAATTGATCACAGTAGGATGAGAAGATGTTGTAGTGGGTGTAGCTATCAGCATTGTCACTGTTAATTCACAAGCCTGTAGCTTATCAGTCACCACCTGTCTGGCCTCACCTAGTCCTGTCCACTGCTTTGTGGACTGACAGCACTGCTTTTGTTGCTGAATCCCTCCCATTGTAAACTGCAGTGTCTGAGAGGGGGAGCATGTGAGACACAAATGAAGGAGGATTTGGCTTAGTCGAAAAGGATAAAGGAAGTTTTTTTCTTTTATTTATGTGGCGTGTGCATCATATAGTATCTGGTTTTGTTACTTGTTTACCTGTAACACGAGCCTTTAGTTGTACTTTAACCACTTAAAGACTGCCTACCGCATATATACTGCAGCAGGGCGACTCTATTGCGTGAAATGACGTACCTGTACGTCATTTCATGCAATAGATACTGTGGGCGCACAAACCCATTGGACAGGAGCCAATCAGTCCGCTGGCCACCCGCGATCGTTCCACCAGAGAGGCAGAACGGCGATCTGCCTATGTAAACAAGGCAGATCGCCGTTCTGACAGGGGAAGACAAAAGTTTAGACCCCTGATATCTCACCAAAGCCCCCCAAAAATATAAAAAAAATATTGTAAAAAAATTCTAAAAAATGAAAATGTAAAAAAAATACAAAAAAAACAACTGATACCACTCATCCCTGCCCTACCAGCACTGTCCACTGCCCCAACCCCCTCCCCCCAAAAAGCATTGTGAAAAAAATAAAAAATAAATTAAATTGTAAAAAAATAAATACGTAAAAATAGAAAATTACTGACACCCTCCACTGCCACATACCCCCCACTTTCACTGTGAAAAAATATTGAAAAGGTGGTTTAAAATTTTGGGGGGGTGGGCGTTTGGGGGCGCGGAGCGCCACCCCCCTGAAACGAGTTTGCCTCCTCCCTGAAATTAGTTTTTGCAGGTTGGGATGTCTGTGTTGCTGCTCCTCAGATCGTGGTCTTCCTTGGCGGTTCTCGCTCGCTGTTGCAGGTAGGATTCAAACCTTTTTCATTTCATACGCAATGTTACGATTCGTTATGTTTCCTTTCCCGCATCCCTTTCGTACTTAGCTGCCTCCAAGTTGTTGTCGCTCGTGTCCCAACATCATTCTGCACAGGCGTAGTAGATTTGTAGGTTCCCTCTGCCTTGTTTGTCATCCCATCCACAAGCATACAATTCGTTTTTGTAGATCCAAGCCTCCGAGCCCCTGTCGGTTATCACTCGACACAGGCTTCATTGGTTATAGGATTCACTGTCTATGGGGTTGCCACCTCATCCATTTGGAAATTAGCGTGTATTGATTGCACAGGTTCTGTGGCTGATTGAGGTGATAATTAGACCCACCTGGAGCCTTGTATGCACTTTAATTAGCCTCGGGGGCTAGGTGGTTGGTATGTGTTTGGTTTTGGAGGAGGGGGTGGCACCCTAACACTGTACGACGGCCTAATTCAAATCCCGGTCGCGTCGTTGACATAGTGTTTCGTATCCTCGGCACGACACAAGTCAATTCCAGTTGTCATACACATCATAAGCTTCCTGCACCTTGGTCTCTCTTGTGAGACTCCTGCCACAAGCAACCAGTCATTACTCAAACCATTTATAGGGTCGCACTTACTCAAACACATACAATACTCCAGCTTCATAACTCCGACCCGAGTCGACATGATTTGTCCTTGTTTTTGCCTCCCTGATGAGGCTACTTTCTTGCAAGCGTTCCAAGCACGTCTCCAGTGGCACACGATCTGACCTCTCATTGTCTCCAGCAGGGGCGTTGCTAGGGGGTGGCTATTGGGGCTATAGCCCCGAATCTGGGGCCCATAGCCCCGAGTCTCTTACTGCAGGGTCCCTGCCTAACCAGCGGGTTGAGGCTGCTGCGGCAGGTGGGCTGAATGCATGAGAGAGGCGGAGGAGAGGAAAGAAGCGAGCGGGCGGATAAGCAGAGATGACATCTCCACATCAGCGCTCTTCACAGCCAGGCCTCTTCAATTTGGGAGCGAGGTACAGCGAGCAGCAGAGAGATGACATAATCTCTCACTGTCCCCCACAAATCAGTGCTCTTCCACCCTCACAGCATGGTGGAGTGGAGGTCACGTGCTTCCTGTCATCGTGGAGCTCCACTTTGCAGCCGGACCCCCTTGCTACATCATCTCTCACTGCCCGCCCCACATCACCGCTCTCCTTGTCTCACTAAATGAACCAGTGCTGTCAGCCTGCCACCTATGCAGCATCAATGCACATTTGGTGGCACTGGCTGGCATAGCAAGCGACAATCCACATCAGTTGGCAAGTGACAATCCACATCTGGTGGCCAGTGACGTGGCAAGTGACAATCTGCAAATGGTGGCAGGAGACGTGGCAAGTGACAATCCACATCTATTGGCAGGTGACGGTGGCAAGTAACACGCAGCATCTGGTGACAGGCGACGGTGGCAAGTGACACGCTGCATCTGGTGGCAGGAGATGTGGCAAATGACATGCCCAGAGCTCCCACTGATTCTTCAGTATGGCGAGTTGAACCACTTCATTATATATTAGAATGTAACAATAGAAATAATGCACCTCAATCACCCTGACACCATATCAACCATTATGTCATGATGATTGAACCACCAACACCAGCCATCGCCCATGAAAAATTGCTTACCACTGCCCCCCGCGGGCATGCAGAAAGTTTGGTGACCGCTGCTATGGGCTCTAGCCCCAGATCTTTTGCAGACCTAGCAACGCCCCTGGTCTCCAGTGTCACACAATTTGGCCACTCACGTTTTCTTGTCAGTCGTTTCTCCCTTAGGTCAGTTGTGTTCAGGTTGTTCCATCCTGCACTAGGTTTGACGTGCTTTCTACAAAAAAAAAAAAACGAAAAAAAATAATAAAATAAAATAAAATAATATATATACTGTATGTATGTATGCATGTATGTATGTGTATATATATATATATATATATATATATAAATATAATACATTCTTCCAACAGGCACCATGCTTCTGCAACACAGCCTTCCCCATTAGGTTCCTGCCACAAGCTCTCAGCTGTTCTCATACAACTCATTACCCGTTTACAGGCACCACGAGCTTCTGCTACATGGCCTCCTTCTCGAGGTTCTTTGCCACAAGTTCTCAGTCACCACTCATACCACTCTTTATTAGTTTACATGCACCATGAGTTTCCACAAAACGCCCCCCCCCCCACGAGGTCCCCGCCACAAGCTCTCAGTCGCCACTCATTACTCATTCACAGGCATAACGACCTTTTGCTACATGGCCTCCTTCTCGAGGTTCTTTGCCACAAGCTCTCAATCACCACTCGTTAACTGTTTTCAGGCACCACAAGCTTCTGCTGCATGGCCTCCCCCTTGAGGTTCCTGCCACAAGCTCTCAGTCGCCACCTATACCACTCATTTGCCTGTTCACACTTACAACTCATGCGACTACTTAGGTCGCAAACGCCGACATGCTTCAGCACGCCTCTTTTTAGTGTCAGCTCATTTATTTACGTCACTCGGTCAGCATGGCCTTGGTTATCCCCATACATGTTCCACTTTTCTCTAACTGCTTGTTTTCGCTTCCATTTGAGGCTACTTTATTGAAACACGCAAGTGACACTACTTTCTTGCAAGCTCATGTCAACGTTTTTCTCGCAGGTAATATAACACACATACACACATGCAGAACTTTTCATGCTTTTACCTGGGGGGGGGTGTAGGGCCTTCACACCAGGTGAAACCTGAACCTCCATCTTACCTTTTTCAGGTTCCCGGTCGCCAGATTAGTCTCGGCCACAACCAGGGCCTCTATTCTATCAGAGCATGAGCCAGGTGGGTAGTACACGGGACACTGTCCCACATCAACCTGCAGCACTTTATCCATCTCAGTACCTCACATACACGAATTGGGCTGCAGGTCTGGCACTTAGCTACTGTCACATTTTCTTTCTTACCTATTTTCTGAAGGACATCACCTTCAAACTACGCAGAAACACGGATGCCAGACGTTCCTTGACCTTCCCCTCTACCTCTAGTGCTGCTCAAGGCATGCCTGCCCCTATTCAACATCCTTAGGTGGATAAGTTGAGACTGCCCGTCCAGTTACTAGGCAAGGCGCCTATCTGCAACAACTTCAACCATGGCACCAGCAGCTTCAACCAATGCCAACTGCTCCACATTTGTGTCAACTGTCATAGAGCTCATCCCAAAAGCACATGCACCCTCAAGCATCCCAACTCTTCCTGACTGAGCCGGGTGAACTCACGATGGCTGGAGTTATACCTTTTCTCTCACTCGACACCCGCATACACACCATTCCTGGTGTGAAGGTTTATCTCTGGATTCTACACTGGGCTCATCACCCTACCCCACACCATCCATGAGTGCAGGAATCTCTGCTCAGCCTCCACTGATGAGCAGGCTATTGACAATCTGTTGCATACCAAGCTGGATCGGGGATTCATTATCAGCCCCTTCACTGAGTCGCTATTTGAAACATGGAGAGTTAGCCCTATTGGGCTTGTCAATGCTTTTAAGCTCTTACCCATTGAACCTTCCTTGTGGCAGTAGCACGGCATCATATGGAGAGATTCATTCTACTTTTCTACCAAACTGACCTTCGGCTCAAAGAGCTCCATGGCTCTTCGATACGCTTACTCAATCCCTCCCCTGGATCCTAACTCACCAGGCGCAGTGCCAGAAAGTCATCCATTACCTGGACAACTTCCTGCTGATGGAACGGCCCGACAAACCCCCCTCAGATTTAGACAAATTAAGGGTAGTGTTGTAGGCAGCTGTAGTGCAGGGCAGCCTAGTTGACTGCAAGAGGTAGTGGGTTAGCAAGTGTATATTCTCACTTTCCAGCCTATTTGATATGTTTATGTGTACATATGTTCAGAGCTGTTTGGCCTCTATAATTGTCTCCAGCACCAGCCTGGTGCCCTGATAGGACAAGCAAATGTCGGGAGATTTGGTCAGCCATTTTTGGGTGGATACTTTATATAAGAAAACCCAGCCACATTTAGTTTAGTTCACGTGTGTGCATAGACAGGGAGAGAGAACCTGCTTATCAGGGACAGTTAGGAGAAGATAGGGAGAGTGTTCTAGCCTGTGAGGGATAGCTCAGGGTTCTTACGGAGTCCTGTATCAACAATCCTGATCAGATGAAAGACTCCCCATTGCGGATAATAAATCCAGTGTCCTCGCTGTGAGAAAGAGACAAGCGGATCAGATACATATATCTACCTGCTGAAGGAATATCGTTGTACTGGGTAATGTGTGTGAATAGCAGCCTCTACAGATATGTACCATGTGCTGGGGTTTATACTGTATTAGTCAGTAGAAAGTGCCTATAGTACTGACGAATACAATTACCGCTTACATCAGAAATGACTGTGCTGTGTATCTGTGCCTCTATGCTTGGAGTGAAACTACGTGCCTTACTGCTGTAAATACTCTTTCTACTACCAATTCTCTGGTAAAAAACGTTGCCTGGTTTAGAAAGTCAGTACGTGTGATTCCCTCTGTGAAAACGCTACACTCTACCCCTGCTTACAGTGTTCGACAACCTCAATGTGCCCATAGCGGAGCATAAAGTGGAAGGCCCCACGCAGTCCATCACCTTTCTTGGAATCACCCTTGAAACCTGCTCTATGCAGGCCAGCCTACCCCCTGACTACCTGTCCCGGATTAGGGCGGTCATTCATGCCTTCACCACCTCACGAAGTTGCACCAAGAGACAGCTGCAGTCCCTGTTAGGCATGCTGAACTTTGCTATGAGGATTGTCCCTCAGGGGCGTTCCTTCATTTCTCGTCTCCTGGTCTTCCTTTCCCACGCACAGGACCCGAAGCAAACCATCAGGCTAGACCAGGCAGCTGCCATTTTTGGCACCCATTGGTTTGCAGGTCCATGGCCGCAGGAAATCCTCCTAGTCCCCGGGTTCAGCCAGATGTACTCATTGTCCTCATTGTTCAAGCTTTACCCTATCATCGCAGCAGCTCAGGTCTGAGGACACACCTGGGCGGGGCAGACCATAGTCTTCTCCACTGACAACTTAGCCATGGCTGAGATTGTCAACAAAGGTAGGTCCAAGTCCCTTTACCTTTGTATTTCTTAGGGAGACCCGGAGACGACACAGCCTCATTTCCTATCCCACATTGGTCGCAGCTAACGATGGGCTAAGAGACCACCTTCACAATGCTACGCTGCTCATAAAGCAGTCACTGTCGCCAAATTCCTGGCCACATGACCCGGAACAGGCACAGATCATTTCAAGCACATCTTGGCCTTCGTGTCTTACTGCCACACTCATCTGAGCCTGTCCCACAACACTGTCAGACTGTACCTAGCTGACAGCCAGCATTTCCTCTCCCTACAAGCCCCTGGGAAACCCTTGTTGGTCGCGACCTATGCGGTCAAAGCTTTGCTGCGTGACAGCCTGTAGCCAGTAGCAAACACTTCCCCATATCAAGTTCCATGTCCCGGACATGTCAGCCATCCTGTCACGGTCCCCTTTTGGGTTGCTGCCCAGTCTGGTCATCCAAGCAGCTATCTACCTGGCCTTCTACGGCCCGGTGATTTCATTTAAAGTGGCCCCAGTTGCAAGGTGCTAGGCAGGTGCCATCTGGCCTGCCTTCAAGATCATTTTGTTCTACATCTGTCTGGCACTGGGATTGACATCAAATCCTTCCAGACCCACAAGGAATGGTGTCCGGTAGTGGTTCTGGACAAGTTGTTGCCACACCTGCCGAGCCAGTCTAGCTCCAGCCTTTTCCTTCCAGCCCACTAACAGCTAGCCATTCATCAGACATGTTCGCATCCTCCTGGCTAATCTAAGCCTCAACCCTAACCAGTTTTTCAGGCACTCCTTCCGGGTCGGAGCAGCCTATGTCGCCTCTCAGCACAGGGTGCCGGATCACGCCATTAGAAGATTAGGCAGATGGAAATCCACCTGCTTTACCCGGTACGTTCCGAATCCCCATGTTGAGATGTTGCAAGCCTTTAACAAGTTTGCCCAATAAATGTCATGTATACCAATAAAACAGCTTTCCATATCCTGGTATTTTTGCCCCCTTTTTGGCGTACCGACCAGCTGACTAGGGCACACCTCAGGTCTATGTTATGTTATGAGTCTTGTGGCGTCTTCATGTGGTTTCACGTCTATCTCGGTTGGAGGGCTCCGACTATAAATTAGAAGGCCAGTATGGTGGCCTGAATTTATGGGAGGAGCCCGGGGGGGTATTTAAGCAGCCCACTCACCTTGTGTTCCTTGTCGGTTCCAGTGCTCAATATCCTTCCTCCCATCCCCTTCACTTCCTTCAAATTTCTATTCTACAATCAACCATTTATCTTGGGTATGCCCCCTTTTTGGCGTACCAACCAGCTGACCAGGACACTCAGGTCTATGTGTTGTGAGTCTTGTGGTGTCTTTATGTAGTTTTACGTCTCTCTCGGTTGAAGGGCTCCGACTATATATACGTATATACAGTATCTCACAAAAGTGAGTATACCCCTCACATTTGTGTAAATATTTTCTTCTATCTTTTCATGTGACAACACTAAAGAAATGACACTTTGCTACAATGTAAAGTAGTGAGTGTACAGCTTGTATAACAGTGTAAATTTGCTGTCCCCTCAAAATAACTCAACACACAGCCATTAATGTCTAAACCTCTGGCAACAAAAGTGAGTACACCCCTAAGTGAAAATGTCCAAATTTGGCCCAATTAGCCATTTTCCGTCCCCGGTGTCATGTGACTCGAGAAAATCCTGCAAACAGTTTGCTGAAGACAAGCAGACTAAGGACATAAGTGAAGGGTTAGTGTGTAGGTGTGGCGCTGTCCTAATTTATAGAAATACTTGGTAAATTGTGTGTAGCCAAATCCCATATGTAAAGTCGCATAAACCAAAATTGCAAATAAAAAATTCAACGAAAATAAAACCAAACATAAAACAGCAAAGTGACCCCCTTTGGAGTGTGTAGGTGTAACGTTGTCCTAGTGGAGAAAAAAGTGGAGAAAATGGAAAAAAATGGAAACAATGGAAGAAATCGCATAAAGGACTGCTGCCTCCACAAATGTGATTTCCACCAAGGTGGAAAAAACAGAAGGTAAGTGAAGGGTTAGTGTGTGGGTGTGGCGCAGTCCTAATTCATAGAAATACTTGGTAAATCGTGTGTAGCCAAATCCCATATGTAAAGTCGCATATAAAGTATAAACCAAAATTGCAAATAAAAATTGCAAATCAAAAAAAGAATAAACCAAAATTGCAAATAAAAAATTCAGCGAAAATAAAACCAAACATAAAACAGCAAAGTGACCCCCTTTGGAGTGTGTAGGTGTAACGTTGTCCTAGTTTAAAAAATACTTTGTAAATCGTGTATAGCCAAATCCCACATGTAAAGTCGCATGTAAACTATAAACAAAATATAAACAAAATCGCATATAGCAAATTTAACGGCTAGGTTGGCCCCCTTTGAATTGGGGGAGGGGGGAGGGGAACAGGGGATGAAATCAAAAAATGTCTTTAGCCAAAGCTATTCCATCCGCATAAAAACCCCATATAGCGATTGACAAACATAACATTGCTGAATAATTACATAGGTTAAATCGTGACTAATGCTCAGTGCAACTTAAGTGAAAAACTTGACATCTTTGTAAAACAAGGCAGGTATTTGTATTAATCTTGGTGACCAGGTGCTCGTGTCTTGTGATCATGCGGACACTCACCAGCTTCTTTAACCCCTGCGGGGGTAATGCGCAGTCACAGTGTATGCCACTGTGCGGCAATCCACAGGCTGTTTTCTTGGTCACGGTGACGTTTTAGGCAGTTTCTTTAACCCCTGCGGGGGTAATGCGCAGTCACAGTGTATGCCACTGTGCGGCAATCCACAGGCTGTTTCTGGGTCACGGTGACGTTTTAGGCATAAGAGAAGAAAGAGGAGATTCCATAGCGTAACACCATAAGGACATAGATTACTGGAACCATGTTCTGTGGTCTGATGAGACCAAGATAAACTTATTTGGTTCAGATGGTGTCAAGCATGTGTGGCGGCAACCAGGTGAGGAGTACAAAGACAAGTGTGTCTTGCCTACAGTCAAGCATGGTGGTGGGAGTGTCATGGTCTGGGGCTGCATGAGTGCTTCCGGCACTGGGGAGCTAAAGTTCATTGAGGGAACCATAAATGCCAACATGTACTGTGACATACTGAAGCAGATCATGATCCCCTCCCTTCAGAGACTGGACCGCAGGCCATTTTTTCCAAAATGATAACGACCCCAAACACACCTCCAAGACGACCACTGCTTTGCTAAGCAAGCTGAGGGTAAATGTGATGGACTGGCCAAGCATGTCTCCAGACCTAAACCCTATTGAGCATCTGTGGGGCATCCTCAAATGGAAGGTAGAGGAGCGCAAGGTCTCTAACATCCACCAGCTCTGTGATGTCGTCATGGAGGAGTGGAAGAGGACTTCAGTGGCAACCTGTGAAGCTCTGGTGAACTCCATGCTCAAGAGGGTTAAGGCTGTGCTGGAAAATAATGGTGGCAACACAAATTATTGACACTTTGGGCCCAATTTGGACACTTAGGGGTGTACTCACTTTTGTTGCCAGCGCTTTAGACATTAAAGGCTGTGTGTTGAGTTATTTTGAGGGGACAGCAAATTTACACTGTTATACAAGCTGTACACTCACTACTTTACATTGTAGCAAGGGTGTAATTTCTTCAATGTTGTCACATGAAAAGATATAAGAAAATATTTACAAAAATGTGAGGGGTGTACTCACTTTTGTGAGATACTGTGTATATATATATATATATTTGTAAATATTTTCATATATCTTTTCATGTGACAACACTGAAGAAATGACATTTTGCTACAATGTAAAGTAGTGAGTGTACAGCTTGTATAACAGCGTAAATTTGCTGTCCCCTTAAAATAACTCAACACACAGCCATTAATGTCTAAACCACTGGCAACAAAAGTGAGAACACCACTAAGTGAAAATGTCCAAATTGGGCCCAATTAGCCATTTTCCCTCCACGGTGTCATGTGACTCGTTAGTGTTACAAGGTCTCAGGTGTGAATAGGGGGCAGGTGTGTTAAATGTGGTGTTATCGCTCTCACTCTCTCATACTGGTCACAAAGTTTCAATATTTTATGTGGCCACCATTATTTTCCAGCACTGCCTTAACCCTCTTGGGCATGGAGTTCACCAGAGCTTCACAGGTTGCCACTGTAGTCCTCTTCCACTCCTCCATTGGGACATCACGGAGCTGGTGGATGTTGGAGACCTTGTGCTCCTCCACCTTCCATTTGAGGATGCCCCACAGATGCTCAATAGGGTTTAGGGCTTTGCTTGCACATGATTAAATGATGGAAGTCAGCAGAGCTTCTGCTCATTTACTAAGCTCTGGAGCAACTACTCCTGCAGAGTGCAACTGCATTTTGCAACGTGCACAGCCTATTCGCCTTTAGTAAATCAACCCTAATGTCTACTGAACTGGCCATACATGGATGGAAATTCGACCCGTCCCTGCTGAACCAGCAAAATTTCAATTCATGCATGGACTTCTTGGTTGTACACAAGTTAATCTATCAACTTGTGTACAACCAGCCTGTCTGATTTTTCCCACATGATCAGTGCCGCCAGCTATAGCTGGCGGCACTGATCATTGTATTCTGCTGGCAAGGAAGGCTCACCTCCAGCAGAATACAATTGTACAGCGACAGGAATTCCCACATCCACCTCGAATGGGTGGATGGGGAAATTCACACATTTTTTTTCCATTCAACCCTCTGGTTGGACAAAAAAAGTATAATTTATGGCCTGCCTTACTGCAGTGCTATGTCACTTGGGAATCCTCAGCATGTTAGAGTGAATAGAAACTTGACCTTGTAATCCAATAAATAAAGGGACTTTGACAAATTTTACATAATAAAGCAAAGAAGCAAGATAACAATAATAAGAACTGCCAAATACTTATCTAAAACATAAATACATTTCTTAGAATCGCAATGGAAATACAAATCTAGGGCTTTTCCGGTTAATTGGAATAGCTGTATTTCTGAAGTTATTGCCTTTCAGCAGAATAGCTGAACTGCAGGAAGTTCCATCATACTATTGTTCTACAATATTTATAGAACAAATTAATGAATCTCCTTTTTTTATTGTTATAAACTATATTTAGTTGTTTTTTTCTAGAATTTGCCTTTTTGTTACCATTATTGCAATATACCGTATGCTTACAACAGGGTTTCGTGGAAAATAAAGGACTGGATGGTCACAGGATGAGTCACTAAAGGGGGACTGGTGACACAATTGCAGCATCTATTACCATGCACTTTGGTGGTTATTTCGCATGCAAAGAGATACAGTCTATAGATTCATTTCTCACTGATAGCAAGTACGGCTTATGTATGCAGCTACAGTGCTTAGTGTAAACAGTAATTGTGCAGAAACTTTCATTTAAATCATTAAAGTCAATCATAAAATAAAGTCCACTTCCAATAAGAATGCTCCATGTGCTTTGCTTTTAAAGTGTTACTAAACCCACAACAGTCAAATCAGTCTGTATATGCAGTAAAGCATGCTTGTTATACTCACTGTGGAACCTAAGGGGTTAATACTCCCCATTGTGTAAAAAGGCTGTTTAATCCTGTCTCCTCTGATCCTCCCCTTCTTTTACTGACCCCAATCCATCTGGTGATATTACAGAGTCTTGGAGTCGCTCTGCACATGCTCAGTTTGGTTTTTTTGGGGGGGGAGGGTGCATGTGATCAGCACAGGGCCAATCAGCATTGTCCAGACAGAGGGTCAGGGGTCATGCAGCCTCATAGGACAGTCAAAGGAGAATGAAAACTCCTTCTACAAACTTTAACCAGTGCTTGGCCGGACACTGATACAAGTGACAAGACTGCTATATACTGCTGATGAGAAAAGGTATTTAGCAGTTTATATTTACTAAAATGATTGCATTTCCATGTTCTGTGTACTGTGGGAGACCAGATATAGTGAATGCAGGGACCTGGGTTTAATAACACTTTAATCTTCGTTAAAAATACTCCATGCAGTGCAACACACTCCCATTAGGGCACAAACTCACCCAATGTAATTCCCTTTCTGAAAACAGATCAAGAAAAATAGGTTTGTTTCACTCCTCAGTAGGGGCAGCTCAAATTCCTCCTTACAGCGGGTAATTCTCATCCAAAATAAATGTTACAAACCCCAGGAAAAAAAAAGAAATTGCAGAACAATCATGTAAGTTTGTGAAACAGACCCTTTTTATTCCTTTAAAATCCCACTTACAAGCACAGGCTATTTCTCAGCTTGTCTCTGTGTTCATAATACGGACAGCTGCCGGCTATAGCTGTCACTCTCCTGAGCCTCCGGTCTTTGATCTATGTCTCTCCCAGCTTGACAGCCTGCACACTCACACAGATTAAACGTGCTGAAAGGCTGAGCCAGCTGTCGATCAGGCATTTGGGCGTATCCCAACATTATTGTCGGGATCCCTGCAGAGCCTGGATTGGCTCTGTGACATCAGCCGACAGCGGACTCTAGCCCGCTGTCAGCTGAATCTGGGTCACTGGAGTGCAGAAATAAGTGCACTCCTTTTTTTTTTTTTAAATTCTTTATTTATTATTTTGTATAAATATGACAATACAAACCCCGTGGGGAAGAGTCATCGGACAAAACCGCTGTAAAATTTATAAACAAAACTCAATATCCCCTCTTACCCCACAACCCATCCTCCCTACCCCCCCCCCCCCCCCCAGGACCGTGCTAGTGCAATGGAGTATAAATCCATATACCTTCGCTTATGATAAATCTGTAATCTCCTTCAGATAATCCCAAGTCCCTTTGAACTTGGTCCAGGCGGCCCATCTCCCTGCTTGCTCTTCTTCTTTAGGTTCAGTTCCTCCCTTATCTAACTGTTCGATGTTATATATATCATTGAGACTAATCAACCAATCTCGAGTACGAGGCCTCGAGACATTCATCCAGTTCAAAGATATCTGTCTCTTGGCTTCGTCCAACAAAATAGGGACTAGGGAAGACTTATAGTTTTTTACCGAGTCCGAGGTCTTGTGGAGAAGACAGACCCATGGGTCCTCGTCTATTGTTATTCCAGTAATGACTTTTATTAAACTTAGTACTTTTCCCCAGAAGGTTTTTATAACGGGACACTCCCACCAGATATGGGCCATTGTTCCTAAAACTGGGCAGCCTCTCCAGCAGGTGTTTGGTTTAGTCCTGTCCATTTTACTGACCCTATCTGGGGTAGCGTACCATCTCGCGAGGCATTTAAAATGGCTTTCTGTTCTTCTGGTGTCTGTTGCTACATAGTGGGCCATCCTCAGGATCTTTTCTATCCCCACTTCGCTGCATTGAGACCCCAATTCCAGTTCCCACTTTTTGATGTAGGGGGGTGTCTCCAATTCCTCCTCAGTTCCCAAGATCTTATAAATTTGTGTTATTGCCCTTCCTGTCTGTTCCTTTATACAGAGCTGCTCAAAAGGTCTAAGTTCTTCCATACTCCTAAGTGGCTTGGGAAGTCTCTCTATGAAATGGGAGAGCTGAAGAAACCTCCATCTGTTCATTACCCAAAGATTAGATTCTGTACTTAGTTCTGAAAATGTGCGAATTTGCCCCTTGTGTAAAAAGTGTTTCAATTGAACCGTGTCACCCTTTAGCCAGTTTCCTCCTACCTCCCTCCTCCCTGGCTCGAAAAAAATATTATCTTTCATGTGTATCAGTGGTGAGTTGTATGACCATTTATTCTTACAGTGTATCCTATCCCAATGTTTAAATGTGTTTTGTGTTAGTTGTGATGTGTGGGTGCTCAGTGTTCTAAATTTTGGGGGATTCCAAAGTGCCTGTCCTAAGTTTGTGTTGCTCAAAAAGTGTTCAATGTGAACCCAACGTTTGTCTGTATCTTTTTTGTTCCATTCCGTGATCCTAGATAGCACTACTGCGCTGTAATATCTGTTAAAATCCGGTAAAGCAATTCCCCCTTTTTTCTTCCCCCTGCTAAGAACTGTGTAGGCAATGCGTGGTTTTTTACCCCCCCAAACTGCTCCACTTATTAGCCTCCTAAGGGCCTTCAGAAAATACCCGGGTAGAGGGATGGGCAGCATTTGAAATTTAAACAGGATCTTGGGTGTTAGACTCATTTTTATCGCATTGACTCGCCCAAGCCACGAGAGAGGTCTGGTCTGGAGTCTTCCCGCTTCTCGTCTGGTATCGTCAAGCATAGGTAAAAAATTTTTTACAAAAATTCTATTGAAGGAGTTGGCAAGTTTTATCCCCAGATATTCCATCTCCTCTTTCCATGGGAAAGGGAAAACTGCAGCCAAGTGGCTTTCTTCTTGTTTGCTTATGTTTATATTTAAACATTCGGATTTACTGGAATTAATTTTGAAATTCGAAACTTCTCCATATTTTTTAATAATGTGGAGTAAATTGGGAAGAGTTATTCTAGGGTTGGTAACGAAGAATACAATATCGTCAGCGAAAGCCGCTAGTTTGTGCTCCTCCGTTCCAACCCTTACTCCTCCACAGTCCACATTTTTGCGGATGGTAGACAGCAGCGGTTCAAGGGTCAGGACGAACAAGAGAGGGGACAGGGGGCAGCCCTGCCTTGTTCCGTTGAGCATCCTGAACGGCTTAGAAGTAGTCCCGTTTACTCTCACCGTCCCTGCCGGGTTACTGTATAAAGCCCTGACCCAGGAGATGAACCTCTGACCAAACCCTAGGGCCTCTAGAGTGTTTAACATGAACCCCCAGTCTACCCTGTCAAAAGCTTTTTCCGCGTCGATTGACAGGAATAGAGCTGGGGGTCCACCTTGTTTACATACTTCTGATAGGAGCACCGCCCTGACCCCATTGTCCCTGCACTGTCTCCCTTTGACAAATCCTGCCTGGTCCGGGTGCACAAGATCTGTCATTTTTTCTTTAAGCCTGTTTGCTAAAACTTTTGCGTAGAGCTTGACATCTGCATTCAGAAGGGAGATTGGTCTATAACTAGAACACAACCTGACGTCCTTCCCTTCCTTCTGAATAAGTGTGATTGTAGCTGTCAAGGCCTCTATAGTCAGTTCATCACCTGTTCCAAGTCCATTCCAAAAGTGGCAAAGCCTCGGGACCAGGATATGTTCCATCTTCTTAAGGTAAAGAGAGGTGAAACCATCCGGGCCCGGACTTTTCCCCTTCGGAGACTCCCTTAGTGCTGCCAAGATTTCTTCTTCTACAAAAGGTCTATCCAGCAGTTCTCTATCCTCTGCTGACAGACCCCCTAGTCCCGCTTCCTTCAGGAACTCCTTGCTCCTGACCGAACGAGATAAATCTTCTACTCCCCGTTGCCCTAAAGAGTATAAATCCCTGTAATACCTTTGAAATTCGTCTGCTATGGCATTGTTCGTCACTCTTACTGCCCCTTCTTTGCTAAGTATTTTCTCCACAAAGTTCCTGCTTTTCTTTTTCCTAAGTATCCTGGCCAGGTGTTTACTGGGCTTGTTGGCCCAGCAATAGTTGTTCCTGGTTATAGCGTTTATAGCTCTCTTGGCTTCTAGATCCATCATGTCTCTTAACTCCTCCCTCTTGGCAACTAGTGCATGGTAGCTATCTAGGTCCCGGCCCTTAGCTTTTTTATGTGATTGTTCCAAGGTAAAGATTTCCTCTATCAATTTTCCTCTGGCTTCTCTTTTCTTTTTTTTCAGACCTGCACCTATTGAGATTAAGATACCCCTTATATAGGCTTTGTGTGTGTCCCATAGTAAGGCTGGTGACACGTCCCCCGTGTCATTTGCTTTAAAGAAAAAATCTGCCTCTTCTTGAAGTCTCTCTATAATTTCGGGATCTCTCAATAGATCCTCGTTCAGTTTCCATGAATAGGGGCGCCCTTGCCCGTCCGGTATTCTAATCTGCATAGCGATCGGGGAGTGGTCTGATAGGGTCTTTACTTCTATTTTTGTTTCCTTGATCCAATCTAACAAGCTATGATCGATAAGGAAATAGTCCAGCCTGGAGTAGGTCCCGTGCACAGGGGAGAAGAACGTGTAGTCTCTCTCTTTAGGATGCTGAAGCCTCCAGACATCCATTAACTGACTTTGGTGTAGCTTGTGCCTGATAACCCTGAGTGACACCTTCCCTGTCCCCTGTGCACGGGACGTACTATCCAAATCTGGTTCCAAACAAAAGTTTAAGTCCCCTCCCAAGATTACCACGCCCTCTCCGAACTCAGACAGTTTTTTCAAGATCTGACCTAGAAAGACCGTCGGTTTCTTATTGGGGCAGTAGACGTTTACTAGGGTGACCAGTTTAGGACCTAAGTTGCCTTTTAGAAAGATAAAGCGGCCATCTGGATCTACCAATCTTTCTCTTAGGGAGAAGTTTATGTTCTTTGAAAGCCCAATGGCGACTCCCCTCGACCCCCTATCTGGGGAGTCCCCATAGAACCACTGAGGGAACCTAGTTGAGAAGAGCCTAATTCTAGTGTCGAGAGTCAGGTGAGTCTCTTGTAGAAAGATTACATCTCCCCTTAGTCGTTCCAGCTCTTTTAAAATTTTATGTCTTTTACAGGGCGAGTTTAGGCCTTTCACGTTATATGAGATGAATTTAAGTTCCAGCATAACTGGGGATTGGCTCATCTAAAAAGTCCTTCCGTAATCCTAGCACGTCCTGTGACACCCTCCCCATTCCCCCCCCCTCCTCCCACCCACCCAATACCCTCCCCCCTCTCCCCCCCCCCCGTGGTGAAATTGACACCCTGAGTCCCCCAGGTTGGAACTTCTCTCGTTCCAATCTTCAGAACTCCCTCCTCAGGGTGAAGCTCCAACGAGAGCTCTAGCATTTACACTCCCTCCCAATGGAGGGGAGTGTAAGAGAGGTATCTTGTCTCCTTAATACGGTAGAACCGTCCCCGACCCCCCGCCCCCCCCCCCCACACCCCCCAAGCACAGCAAGCCACAACACCACCCAGCACCCCCCCGGCTCCCGTTTTAGCTTGAGGCTCCAGGCCCTCCCCCTACTGCATACCAGACGGGAGAGGGGGAAGAGACAAGAGAAGGGGGGGGGGGGGGCGACCGGGAGAAGGAAGAGAAAAAGAAAAAAAAAAAAAAAAAAAAAAACCCCTCTCCACCATCACACACCCCCCCCCCCCGCCACCCCAACCACAGGTCAGAACATTCTAGTGTTTTAGTCCTCTGAGTCTCTCAATCAAATTTAACCTGAGACATATCTGGGATGGGGATGCCCAGGCTGTCACAGAAGTCCCGTGCTTCCTCCATATATCTCATCCTGCTTGATCTACCGTCCTTTAGGACAATCAGGGATGTTGGGAACCCCCAGCTGTATTTGAGATTTGCTTTCCTTAACTGCTCCAGGATTGGTCTCATCTGCCTTCTACGGGCAAGTGTTCCTGCAGAGAGGTCGGAAAATATCTGTAGCTCTTTATCTTCAAACATTATGGGGGGGGCTCTCTTTAAGATCTTCCATATTTTCTCCTTATCTTCGTATTGGTGGAATTTAACTATCACATCTCTAGGAAAGTCCTGTTTTACATGCGTAGGCCTTCTTACTCTGTGTACCCGGTCTATCAAGATGGGCTCTTCTATTCGCTTTCCCATTATAGGGTTAAAGATTTTTTTCATCTTTTCCCCTAGATCCTCGCCCTGTTGCTCTGGGATTGACCTGATGCGTAGGTTTTGTCGCCGACTTTGATTCTCCTGTTCCTCCAATCGAAATATCATGTTGCGGTTTTCAATTCGTAATTTGTTAAGTTGATTTTTTAATTCGGAGATTTCTTTGGTGTGGCGCTCTGTGACCTCCTCCACCTCCTCCACCCGACGCAGGAGGTGACCCATGTCTGCTCGGACATTAGATATTTCAGATTTTATCACACTTTCTAACTTGGTAAACATTTCTACAAGATCTGTTTTACTTGGTACGAGCGCCATTATCCTTTGTTCTTCCGCCGAGCTCCAGACAGATGCCCCCTCCATATCCAATTCTTCGCGGACTTTGTCCCCCTGGCCCCCCTTTTGCTTCTGTTGCTCTTTCTTTTTTTCTTTTGACCCTATTTGTTTTGTCTCCATACTAGGGCTTTTGGCGCTTGCTTCTTTTAAATATTTTTGGATGGAGCTGGTGTTGAGGCTATCTCTGGTACTCTGGGGTTCAGTTGTTCGCGTTGAGCGGCCTCTCATGCTTTCACCTCCTGCTGCCGTTTACAGCTACCCCTTGATCAGGTCTGTTTGCCCTGGGCCTACTGTCCGCCCAAATGGCTGAGATTATCCTGTATATACCCTCACTGTATGGGTGGGAGGAGAGGGTAGTAAAAAAGAAGGGGGGGGGGTAATACACCCCACCACCCCGTGTCGTCCGCAAAGTTCAGAGCTCCAAAAGTCCGACCAGTCTACAATCCAGGGAAAGATGATCCCGCTCACAGCTGGCCTTGGTACGATTCACCGGGGATGTTATGTATTCAAAATGAGGAAAAGTAGGAATGAAAAGCAGGCTCTTGGCCCACTTTTTACCGCCCCGGGAAAAAAGGTTATCTGTACCCAGCCTTGTTAAAAAAATCAGACATCCTCTAATTTTCCTCTAATTCCTGCTGATACTCTATTCTTGTGTTAATGAGAGAAAACACAGTTCATTGATCAGGCAGTTGTCGAATATCAAGCTGCTAGTGCTGGGTTTAAGAGACCGGGGTTATATAGTTGGATTTACAGCATATCAATCATTGTTTCTTTTGTCCACAGTTTTCCAATTTGTATTATATGTGACTACGGGTTCAATCAGATGTGTTGTTTCCCTACCGTACCAATGGTGAGTCGCGGGAGCACGTCCTGAGTTAGGATCCCCAGCCTCTGGGTCTTTCACGGTGTCAGTCTAGGGAGATTATCTGCCAGAAATGCTGCTTGCGTGTGTGCAGCCTAAACTCTGCTCCTCAGCATGGACGGGAGAGTGGCTCGTGGATGGCGTCTTCCTCTGTCTACTCAGCGGAGGGGGGGACAGGGGGGGGGGGGGACGGGAGGCGAGGCGGAACGGCTCAGGAAGCGGCCACCGTGCCTAGCCCGGTCCGTGTCTCAGCCGTCTCTCACACGGCGAAGCATCCGGGCACTCTGTCACTGCACCGACGCCAGAGCTGACGCTGGGCTCCTCCCTCGTGCGGACGTCACACGCCCATCCCTCTCTCTGAAGTCATTTCTGATTCCAAGTGCACTCCTTTAACCCACAGGAGATGTAGGGTCAAAAAAGCTTTGGCTTTACTTCTCCTTTAAAGAATATCTAAACCCAAAAACAAAAATGGAATAAATTGCAGCATACTGATTCTTAAAGTGTTTGTTACCCCAGCATTTCATATTCCTAATATATGGCTGCTGTACTTTGCACTTCTATGGAAAAGTATCCTGCTCTATTTATAGTGCCTCCTTTGTGTGAAATCCCCTGTGTTGCTGACAGTCCCTCTGCTTTCCTCTTAGAAACTGACCACACTAAGCATGAGAACACACCATGGTCAGTTCTCTAGCTATGCTGGGAACTCAGCCTGCTTTCCTCCGGTGATCAGACTCGTCCCGACATGCCCCCCCACCCCCCTGCACAGCCATTCACTGGGAAGTTCAGTATGCTGTTGTTTCTCCTCTGCCAGGTCTTATGCAGCTGAGAACAGAGGTTATGTGATCACTTATAAAAAAGGAAAAAAAGGTATTTATAATGTTTTTTTTATATCTATACACAAATGTTTTGCCTTTCATTACAGTTTTAAACTGAATGGGTTATTTTACAAGGTGATTGTTTACAATCACTTTAAAGTGGTACTAATCTCAAAAGCAAACATTTATTATATTGAAACTTACCAATTTTTAGATGTGATAGTTGCATTAGTTTTTTAGGCTCTTTCTTCTATTTTCATCTAGAGATCTGGCCAGGAAGTCTGTTGTTTTTCAGAAGCACAAGCTCTCCAGCAGAATGTATAAGATTACATGGATGAGACGGACCACTTAAAACTGACAGGGGTAATTAATATGATCGTCTCTCATTTATTCATATAAAACCTTTACCCAAAATGGAAAAAAAAAACTGTTTCTGTAACTGATTTTAAAGTGTAGCTGGAGTTCGGTATATGTTATTGTGTTTAAATCTGCTGGTACATTTAACACCCCCCACCGACTGATAATGCTGCTGTCTGCTGTGCCTCCTGCGATCGTTCCTCCAGAGGTGTGTCTCAGTAATACAGGGGGTGTGTTACTGGCCAGATCATCAGGTGAAAACAAAGGAGAAAAAGCAAAACAAAAGAAAACTAATGCAGCCACCACATCTAATGATTAGTAAATTGCAATATATTCTATTTTTGGTTTGGGGGTTCATACTATTTAAGTGTGGTGTCTGCATTCGTTTTCTTTTTTAGGCATTTTCTTATTATATTCACCTTGTAATATACTACATTTTGCTTGTGGGTTTAGATCAGTAATACAACTAGGTCCTTTCCCTCTGCCGCCTTGTAATTTGACTGAAAATGAGAGGCAGCAGATTGAAGAGCTGCTTTTCCACCTGTCAGCATGTTCCAAGCATTTGGGCTCTGCAGGTAGGATTTATTAAGGACCACATGTAGTACCTGCATGAACTGGTGTCCTGTTCCATCTGCCCGGAGTTCAGCTTTAACTACAACACTGACTCCATGGTCTTTAGTCCAAGTGCCCTGATAAGGAGTGGCTATACCTGAACCTGCTGTGAGTGCCTCTTACTGCTTCTTTCTTCAAAGCATAACTGCGAATAATTGGGACACAGAGTTGGCTGAAAACTTCATACAAAGATCAAATGCAAAACTGCAAATGCAAGTTTTGACCTTTGAAGCTATCTGTGGTTGGACAGTACCAGTGTTTTTTCCTGTGCTATTTTAAAATCTGATAACTGGTCCAAATCGCTCCATCTGAGGTCAGCTGCTTATATATTTATTAAAGAAATTACTGACACTTAAGATTTTACACCCATTTTCTTTAAAGAGGAACTGCAGTCTGCTCACATAATTTGTAATAAAAACATCTTTGCATATTATTTTATATATTCTGTGATTCTGTACTTGCCAAACATTCTGCAGAAATCTCCCTCCACTGAGTCTGGCTGCATCCATTTTAACTGTGGGTAGCTGAAGCTGCTGCCTGTTCACTTCCTGGATTTAGACAAACATACAGAGGCACACCTCCAACTCTGCAGCCCTGCAGCTCTCATTGGCCCTCTTACGACTCATCCCAATTTTCTTCCTTGCAAACTCTCATGAGAGTGAGAGAGAGAGCTGTGCATGATGTCATAAGCCTAGACTTTTTACCAAACAAGAAAGAGGAAGTGTAGCGCCCACCTACTTAGGTGAGTGCTAGATTGGAGAGTTAGGTGTAGAAATAGGCCAAAACACCAGTGTTTTACCCTGTGGTGTAAGCTGGTGAGTTTGATTGGCATGGGAGGTTGATTGGAGTGGAGGAGGGTGTGACCCCCTGCGCTCTGCTTGTGCGGTTTTCTTCTGTTTTCCATGACCTATCTGGAGGATGGGAGGAATACAAGTATAGAGTGGCAGGTAGTTTCTGGAAGACCCCTCTGGACCAATCATTCATTTGTTTGGGCAGAGGCGGGACATCTATAAAAGGCTTGGTCACATGCTTCCTGGGGTTGTCCTGTCTGTGGGAGTTTTGGAGACAGAGGAGAAGGATGTAGTTCGGTTACAGCTTTGGTGCTCTCCCCTGCGGGGGGAAGGGAAGCATGCGGTGTGGAAAGGAGACTTCAGAATAAGGTTCTTCATGGGACAGTTGCTACTACTGACAGACACAAGGACTGGGAGAGGATCCTCTATGTGCTTCATGGATGGTCGCTCGGTAACACATGTGAGTGTAACCCAGGGGAACAGTGCTTCTAAAGACCTTATAGGGATTAGTGTGCGGGTTCAGGAGAACAGGGCTGGGCCTTAGAGAACTAATACCCTGGAGGAATCCAAAAGTCATCTCTTGGACTTTATTCAGAGTATCGTTCACAGGGTTAAACTAGAAGTGCTGTGCAGTCAGGAAATAGTGACTAACTGGAAGATAAAGAGATGCATTACACAATATGGAATTGCAGCAACATTGAAGTTTTATTCACAAAGGCTTCATATATTCTGGGAAGAATGTTTTATTCTCATTGCCTAAACATTGGAAGTTATTCAGAGTGGATTTCCAATCCAAATACAGCATTAAACACCAGAACCAGAATAAAGATGTATAAAGTTTAACTGTTCATGGACTGTCTGTCGTGTCAATTCTGTGAGGGATATGGGATAACGGGAACACACTTCAGGGAAGAACGAACTACCCAGCAGCTCCTACGGGGGTAGTACGCTTCATAAGGTATTTACAGGCAGAAAAAAAAATGTTTTACTATTCAAAGTTAAAACAACAAGGGCCTTCAGCCTTTGCTGAATCACTGGTAAAAAAAGTTAAAAAAAATAACTGTATGGAAAAAAAATTTGATAGTATGAGTGATGTCATCCGTCTTCCGGTGAGATCTGGGAATGCAGAGTTCTCCAACTTCCACTGAGAACTGTGGTGAAAGCAGCTTTGGAGTACTGCGCATTACCCGGGATCTTGTCATGGGACTGGAGACCAAACTCTAAATAGATTAAATCTATATTTATCTATAGATTAAATCTATATATGCTATTGAAGATAATAAATACCATTAGACTTAAAATGTGGTATAAATGGCCGCAGCCCTTTATTATTGGCATGACGATATATTACCAATAATAACCAATTTATTATAACGATAAAACATTTTTAATAACCTTACATAAATAAGATAATATCATACCAATGATTCAGCTATTAAAGCTCGGACCAACCTTGCTACATCAATAAACCCACTATCCCACACGCCAGACTCTTTAACTCAAACAAGCCTGGCACCCCACTCGGGCCACGGTCAACTCTATACAAGATTGAAAATCAAGGTTTAGAATACCACAACCAATGTCAGATAGATGGACCTGGTCAAAACGATAAAACCCAGGTAAACCACCTTCCAGATCAACATGACGGAAGGATAGCCCATCAATCAAAGGCATAAACTTCACTATCGTTCCGTTAACCCGCTTACGGATCTTCTCCAGATATATAAGTTCCGGATTGAGTAACCATTTGATCCTTGGAATAATCTCAGAGAAAATCTAAATTGTGGATGGAAGAACCACATGAAGATGCAAAAGATCAACCTTAATTTGAGCAATTAAATCTAACGTCTTATTAAAAAATCATTGCCATATAAATGTAAATAATAACTGCAGGAGGCGGCCAAGAGGAAAACAAAGTAGTCAAAGTTGGACGAAGATCGAACCAGGACATGCCTCTGCAGCCGTACCAAAAGATTTCACAAGCTGCACTGTCGAGACCCTAGTTAACCACTTGACGACCGCCTCACGCCGATGTACGTCGGCAAAGTGGCACGGACAGGCAAAATCACGTACAGTGTACGTGATTTGCCTTCCGCGGGTGGGGGGTCCGATCGGACCCCCCCCGGTGCCCGAGGCGGTCGTCCTTTGTGCCCCGGCGATCGGTGGTGAGGGGGAGACCATCCGTTCGTGGCCCCCCCCTCGCGATCGCCGCCGGCCAATCGAATCATTCCTTTGCTGCTGTATGCTAAACAGCAGCAAAGGAAATGATGTCATCTCTCCTCGGCTCGGTATTTTCCGTTCCGGCCCGAGGAGAGAAGACATCAATGTGAGTGCACCAACACACACACACACAGTAGAACATGCCAGGCACACAAAACACCCCGATCCCCCCCCCCCGATCGCCCCCCGATCCCCCCCAATCACCCCCCCCCCCCCCCCCCCCCGTCACAAACTGACACCAGCAGTTTTTTTTTTTTTTTTTTTTCTGATTACTGCATTGGTGTCAGTTTGTGACAGTTAGTGTTGGGACAGTGAGTATTACCCCCCTTTAGGTCTAGGGTACCCCCCTAACCCCCCTAATAAAGTTTTAACCCCTTGATCACCCCCTGTCACCAGTGTCACTAAGCGATCATTTTTCTGATCGCTGTATTAGTGTCGCTGGTGACGCTAGTTAGGGACATAAATATTTAGGTTCGCCGTCAGCGTTTTATAGCGTCAGGGACCCCCATATACTACCGAATAAATGTTTTAACCCCTTGATTGCCCCCTAGTTAACCCTTTCACCACTGATCACCGTATAACCGTTACGGTTGACGCTGGTTAGTTTGTTTATTTTTTATAGTGTCAGGGCACCCGCCGTTTATTACCGAATAAAGGTTTAGCCCCCTGATCGCCCAGCGGTGATATGCGTCGCCCCAGGCAGCGTCAGATTAGCGCCAGTACCGCTAACACTGACGCACGCAGCATACACCTCCCTTAGTGGTATAGAATCTGAACGCATCAATATCTGATCCGATCAGATCTATACTAGCGTCCCCAGCAGTTTAGGGTTCCCAAAAACGCAGTGTTAGCGGGATCAGCCCAGATACCTGCTAGCACCTGCGTTTTGCCCCTGCGCCCGGCCCAGCCCAGCCCACCCAAGTGCAGTATCGATCGATCACTGTCACTTACAAAAGACTAAACGCATAACTGCAGCGTTCGCAGAGTCAGGCCTGATCCCTGTGATCGCTAACAGTTTTTTTGGTAGTATTTTGGTGAACTGGCAAGCACCAGCCCCAGGCAGGGTCAGGTTAGCGCCAGTACCGCTAACACCCACGCACGCAGCATACGCCTCCCTTAGTGGTATAGTATCTGAACGGATCAATATCTGATCCGATCAGATCTATACTAGTGTCCCCAGCAGTTTAGGGTTCCCAAAAACGCAGTGTTAGCGGAATCAGCCCAGATACCTGCTAGCACCTGCGTTTTGCCCCTCTGCCCGGCCCAGCCCACCCAAGTGCAGTATCGATCGATCACTGACACTTACAAAACACTAAATGCATAACTGCAGCGTTCACAGAGTCAGGCCTGATCCCTGCGATCGCTAACAGTTTTTTTGGTAGTATTTTGGTGAACTGGCAAGCACCAGCCCCAGGCAGCGTCAGGTTAGCGCCAGTACCGCTAACACCCACGCACGCACCGTACACCACCCTTAGTGGTATAGTATCTGAACGGATCAATATCTGATCCGATCAGATCTATACTAGCATCCCCAGCAGTTTAGGGTTCTCACAAACGCAGTGTTAGTGGGATCAGCCTAGATACCTGCTAGCACCTGCGTTTTGCCCCTCCGCCCGGCCCAGCCCAGCCCACCTAAGTGCAGTATCGATCGATCACTGTCACTTACAAAAGACTAAAACGCATAACTGCAGCGTTCGCAGAGTCAGGCCTGATCCCTGCGATCGCTAACAGATTTTTTGGTAGCGTTTTGGTGAACTGGCAAGCGCCAGCGGCCTAGTACACCCCGGTCGTAGTCAAACCAGCACTGCAGTAACACTTGGTGACGTGGCGAGTCCCATAAGTGCAGTTCAAGCTGGTGAGGTGGCAAGCACAAGTAGTGTCCCGCTGCCACCAGAAAGACAAACACAGGCCCGTCGTGCCCATAGTGCCCTTCCTACTGCATTCGCCAATCCTAATTGGGAACCCACCGCTTCTGCAGCGCCCGTACTTCCCCCATTCACATCCCCAACCAAATGCAGTCGGCTGCATGAGAGGCATTTTCTTTATGTCCTCCCGAGTACCCCTACCCAGTGAACGCCCCCAAAAAAGATATTGTGTCTGCAGCAAGCACGGATATAGGCGTGACACCCGCTATTATTGTCCCTCCTGTCCTGACAATCCTGGTCTTTGCATTGGTGAATGTTTTGAACGCTACCATACACTAGTTGAGTATTAGCGTAGGGTACAGCATTGCACAGACTAGGCACACTTTCACGGGGTCTCCCAAGATGCCATCGCATTTTGAGAGACCCGAACCTGGAACCGGTTACAGTTATAAAAGTTAGTTACAAAAAAAGTGTAAAAAAAAAAAAAATATATATATATATATAAAATAAAAAAAAATAGTTGTCGTTTTATTGTTCTCTCTCTCTCTATTCTCTCTATTGTTCTGCTCTTTTTTACTGTATTCTATTCTGCAATGTTTTATTGTTATTATGTTTTATCATGTTTGCTTTTCAGGTATGCAATTTTTTATACTTTACCGTTTACTGTGCTTTATTGTTAACCATTTTTTTGTCTTCAGGTACGCCATTCACAACTTTGAGTGGTTATACCAGAATGATGCCTGCAGGTTTAGGTATCATCTTGGTATCATTCTTTTCAGCCAGCGGTCGGCTTTCATGTAAAAGCAATCCTAGCGGCTAATTAGCCTCTAGACTGCTTTTACAAGCCGTGGGAGGGAATGCCCCCCCCCCCACCATCTTCCGTGTTTTTCTCTGGCTCTCCTGTCTCAACAGGGAACCTGAGAATGCAGCCGGTGATTCAGCCAGCTGACCATAGAGCTGATCAGAGACCAGAGTGGCTCCAAACATCTCTATGGCCTAAGAAACCGGAAGCTACGAGCATTTTATGACTTAGATTTCGCTGGATGTAAATAGCGCCATTGGGAAATTGGGGAAGCATTTTATCACACCGATCTTGGTGTGGTCAGATGCTTTGAGGGCAGAGGAGAGATCTAGGGTCTAATAGACCCCAATTTTTTCAAAAAAGAGTACCTGTCACTACCTATTGCTATCATAGGGGATATTTACATTCCCCGAGATAACAATAAAAATGATTTAAAAAAAATAAAAATGAAAGGAACAGTTTAAAAATAAGATAAAAAAGCAAAAAAAAAATAAAGAAAAAAAAAAAAAAAAAAAAAAAGCACCCCTGTCGCCCCCTGCTCTCGCACTAAGGCGAACGCAAGCGGCGGTCTGGCGTCAAATGTAAACAGCAATTGCACCATGCATGTGAGGTATCACCGCGAAGGTTAGATCGAGGGCAGTAATTTTTGCAGTAGACCTCCTCTGTAAATCTAAAGTGGTAACCTGTAAAGGCTTTTAAAGGCTTTTAAAAATGTATTTATTTTGTTGCCACTGCACGTTTGTGCGCAATTGTAAAGCATGTCATGTTTGGTATCCATGTACTCGGCCTAAGATCATCTTTTTTATTTCATCAAACATTTGGGCAATATAGTGTGTTTTAGTGCATTAAAATTTAAAAAAGTGTGTTTTTTCCCCAAAAAATGCGTTTGAAAAATCGCTGCGCAAATACTGTGTGAAAAAAAAAATGAAACACCCACCATTTTAATCTGTAGGGCATTTGCTTTAAAAAAATATATAATGTTTGGGGGTTCAAAGTAATTTTCTTGCAAAAAAACAAAACTTTTTCATGTAAACAATAAGTGTCAGAAAGGGCTTTGTCTTCAAGTGGTTAGAAGAGTGGGTGATGTGTGACATAAGCTTCTAAATGTTGTGCATAAAATGCCAGGACAGTTCAAAACCCCCCCAAATGACCCCATTTTGGAAAGTAGACACCCCAAGCTATTTGCTGAGAGGCATGTCGAGTCCATGGAATATTTTATATTGCGACACAAGTTGCGGGAAAGAGACAATTTTTTATTTTTTTTGCACAAAATTGTCACTAAATGATATATTGCTCAAACATGCTATGGGAATATGTGAAATTATACCCCAAAATACATTCTGCTGCTTCTCCTGAGTACGGGGATACCACATGTGTGAGACTTTTTGGGAGCCTAGCCGCGTACGGAACCCCGAAAACCAAGCACCGCCTTCAGGCTTTCTAAGGGCGTGAATTTTTGATTTCTCTCTTGACTGCTTATCACAGTTTCGGAGACCATGGAATGCCCAGGTGGCACAAACTACCCCCAAATGACCCCATTTTGGAAAGTAGACACCCCAAGCTATTTGATGAGAGGTATAGTGAGTATTTTGCAGACCTCACTTTTTGTCACAAAGTTTTGAAAATTGAAAAAAGAAAAAAAAAAAAGTTTTTTCTTGTCTTTCTTCATTTTCAAAAACAAATGAGAGCTGCAAAATACTCACCATGCCTCTCAGCAAATAGCTTGGGGTGTCTACTTTCCAAAATGGGGTCATTTGGGGGGGTTTTGTGCCACCTGGGCATTCCATGACCTCCGAAACTGTGATAGGCAGTGAAGAGTGAAATCAAAAATTTTCACCCTTAGAAATCCTGAAGGCGGTGATTGGTTTTCGGGGTCCCGTACACGGCTAGGCTCCCAAAAAGCCCAACACATGTGGTATCCCCGTACTCAGGAGAAGTAGCTAAATGTATTTTGGGGTGCAATTCCACATATGCCCATGGCTTGTGTGAGCAATATATCATTTAGTGACAACTTTGTGCAAAAAAAAAATAAAAAAAAAAAAATGTGTCACTTTCCCGCAACTTGTGTCAAAATATAAAATATTCCATGGACTCAATATGCCTCTCTGGAAATAGCTTGGGGTGTCTACTTTCCAAAATGGGGTCATTTGGGGGGGTTTTGTGCCACCTGGGCATTCCATGGCCTCCGAAACTGTGATAGGCAGTAAAGAGTGAAATCATAAATTTACGCCCTTAGAAATCCTGAAGGCGGTGATTGGATTTCGGGGCCCCGTACGCGGCTAGGCTCCCAAAAAGTCCCACACATGTGGTATCCCCATATTCAGGAGAAGCAGCAGAATGTATTTTGGGGTGCAATTCCACATAGGCCCATGGCCTGTGTGAGCAATATATCATTTAGTGACAACTTTTTGTAAATATTTTTTTTTTTTTTTTGTCATTATTCAATCACTTGGGACAAAAAAAATAAATATTCAATGGGTTCAACATGCCTCTCAGCAATTTCCTTGGGGTGTCTACTTTCCACAATGGGGTCATTTGGGGGGGTTTTGTACTGCCCTGCCATTTTAGCACCTCAAGAAATGACATAGGCAGTCATAAACTAAAAGCTGTGTAAATTACAGAAAATGTACCCTAGTTTGTAGACGCTATAACTTTTGCGCAAACCAATAAATATACGCTTATTGACATTTTTTTTACCAAAAACATGTGGCCGAATACATTTTGGCCTAAATGTATGACTAAAATTGAGTTTATTGGATTTTTTTTATAACAAAAAGTAGAAAATATCATTTTTTTTCAAAATTTTCGGTCTTTTTCCATTTATAGCGCAAAAAATAAAAACCGCAGAGGTGATCAAATACCATCAAAAGAAAGCTCTATTTGTGGGAAGAAAAGGACGCAAATTTCGTTTGGGTACAGCATTGCATGACTGCGCAATTAGCAGTTAAAGCGACGCAGTGCCAAATTGGAAAAAGACCTCTGGTCCTTAGGCAGCATAATGGTCCGGGGCTCAAGTGGTTAAGTCCATAACATCTCAAGGAAGCTCGTATACGAAAGAATGTCCTATAATCCAAATATAATATGGGGATCCTACAAAAAAATCTGAAAAACATAAGTTAGGCCTGACATATGACTGAAACCAATCAGATTTCCAACCACCCAGACCCTTGATAGCAGATGAGGACAAACCCAATCTAGTGGCCTCGGTTGCAGAGCCAATTTGAAAAGAATGCAAAGTTATACGTAAGTGACCCAAACCAATGTGGCAAAGGCATCTCTTTAAAACCATCTTGATTTGGTATTAAGAGGGAGGCTTGAGCTATGGACCAAAAGAATATCAGAAGATATTGGGCGTAAAGGTAAGTATCTGGATAATAATGAAAAAAACACAGAACGGGGTTCCAGGAATTTGATGAATGACAATCCAAAGTCCTTTCCCTAATTGATCTGTTTTGCTAAAACGTAACAAGATCCGAACACAATCAACATTCATAACGACATCAGAGAATAAAAGGCCCCCAGAAGACAAAGAAGGTTTTGGCAACAATTCAGAAATACAAAACGCTCCAAAAAAGCAGAGGCAAAAACTTGAAAAAGAAGAGCTTCATTACCTGAAAAACAAATAGTCAAAGAAGCAACTAAAAGGCGATGTAAAATAGCAGATGTAATCATCAACCTGTCATCAACTTGAAAATATTGCTTATGATACCTTTAAGGGCTTTTGTAACAGAAAAGAAATTTGAGCAAGAAAAAAAAAATACCTGCCAAAATTTCCACTAATTGAGAATAAGAATAGGATCTACTCATTAAAGAATCCAGAAAGGACAAAACCAATAGTTCGGAGAAGGAATGAATAGGCAAATGGACAGAGTTTAAAAAAGAGCACCACAAAGACCACGCGGCATGGTACTGGCGCCCACATGGAAGCGGCTAAAGAATTTGTAACAGCTGCAGTCACTGAGGTCAAACCACCGACTATAACTGCTCCGGGCATGGGGAACCAAGCAGATCCGCATCTGGCACCAAACTTCGGAATCGATCCAACTGATATCGGGATAAAGAATCAGCAACAATGTTAACATGACCAGGAATATATTTGACTTTAATCCATAAATTAAAGGCAAGGCATTTGAAAACGAAACGTCTCAATACGGCTAAAACAGGTAAAGATTTAGATGACATACAATTGATTGCAAAAGAAACACCCTTGTTATCCGAATGAAATAAAATACGAGAATCACGTAGTTGATCACCCCAAAGCTCTAGGGCTACCAAAATAGGAAATATCTCAAGTAACACAATGTTTTTAGTCAATCACTTCTCTATCCAAGAAGTAGGCCAAAAATCCATGGACCAACGACCACGCCAAAACGCACCGTAACCAATAGATTCTGCTGCATCAGTGAACAACGAAATCGCAGAGGCTTCACAGAAGGGGGTTTGCCAGAAAGAGCAACCGTTGTAAGATGCCAAAAATTCATCCCAAACTAAGAGATCCGAAACCAGTTCAGACGTGATGCGTACAAAATGATAAGGAGATTTAAAACCCGCTATAGCTTTATATAATTGTTTAGAAAAAAACCTGACCAACTGGAATGATCCGAGTCACAAATGCAAGCAAACCTAATAAGGATTGTAATGTTCAAACTGTCACTTTAGGTTTAGAAAGAATAAGAGAGACTAAAGTATACAAACAGTAGGGATGAGCTTCGTGTTCGAGTCGAACCCATGTTCGACTCGAACATCGGCTGTTCGACCGTCCGTCGAATTGCGAACGATATGGGCCGTTCGCGCCAAATTCGTGTGGCGCGTCACGGCCCATAATTCACTGCGGCATCGCAGTGCATTGCTGGCTGATGATTGGCCAAGCATGCACTATGACCCGCATGCTTGGCCAATCACAGCGCCGTCAGTAGAGAGAGCTGTAATTGGCCAAAGCCAGGGTGGCTTTGGCCAATTATGGCTCAGGGGATTTAGTACACACCCCACACTATATAAGGCCGCCTGCACGGCGGCCCTGTGTAGTGTGTGTTCCGGTGTGCTGAGAGATAGAGAGAGAGAGAGACAGTGTCATTTGATTTGAGTTAGATAGATTAGGCAGAACAGTCAGTCAGTTAGCTGCACTTACAGTGTATTGTGTATATATATGCATCCCAGGTGTTGCATATATATATATACACTGTATTCAGTTTAGCTAGATCCGTTCCTGTTATCTTCTATCTAGACTATTTAGTGCAGTGTGTCCTGCTCACAGTGTTCAGCTAGATCCGTTCCTGCTATTTACATTCAGTGCAGTGCGTCCTGCTCACAGTGTTCAGCTAGATCCGTTCCTGCTATTTACATTCAGTGCAGTGCGTCCTGCTCACAGTGTTCAGCTAGATCCGTTCCTGCTATTTACATTCAGTGCAGTGCGTCCTGCTCACAGTGTTCAGCTAGATCCGTTCCTGCTATTTACATTCAGTGCAGTGCGTCCTGCTCACAGTGTTCAGCTAGATCCGTTCCTGGTATTTACATTTAGTGCAGTGCGTCCTGCTCACAGTGTTCAGCTAGATCCGTTCCTGCTATTTACATTCAGTGCAGTGCGTCCTGCTCACAGTGTTCAGCTAGATCCGTTCCTGCTATATACATTTAGTGCAGTGTGTCCTGCTCACAGTGTTCAGCTAGATCCGTTCCTGCTATTTACATTCAGTGCAGTGCGTCCTGCTCACAGTGTTCAGCTAGATCCGTTCCTGCTATTTACATTCAGTGCAGTGCGTCCTGCTCACAGTGTTCAGCTAGATCCGTTCCTGCTATTTACATTCAGTGCAGTGCGTCCTGCTCACAGTGTTCAGCTAGATCCGTTCCTGCTATTTACATTCAGTGCAGTGCGTCCTGCTCACAGTGTTCAGCTAGATCCGTTCCTGGTATTTACATTTAGTGCAGTGCGTCCTGCTCACAGTGTTCAGCTAGATCCGTTCCTGCTATTTACATTCAGTGCAGTGCGTCCTGCTCACAGTGTTCAGCTAGATCCGTTCCTGCTATATACATTTAGTGCAGTGTGTCCTGCTCACAGTGTTCAGCTAGATCCGTTCCTGCTATTTACATTCAGTGCAGTGCGTCCTGCTCACAGTGTTCAGCTAGATCCGTTCCTGCTATTTACATTCAGTGCAGTGCGTCCTGCTCACAGTGTTCAGCTAGATCCGTTCCTGCTATTTACATTCAGTGCAGTGCGTCCTGCTCACAGTGTTCAGCTAGATCCGTTCCTGCTATTTACATTCAGTGCAGTGCGTCCTGCTCACAGTGTTCAGCTAGATCCGTTCCTGGTATTTACATTTAGTGCAGTGCGTCCTGCTCACAGTGTTCAGCTAGATCCGTTCCTGTTATCTTCCTACTGACAGGCAGGCTTGTCTGGTTACAGTATATAAAGCTACCTGAAGAAAATTACAGGTGTTCTTTTTGATCCTATTAGTACCACGGTCAGGCAGCTAGACTATTTACATTTAGTACAGTGTGTCCTGCTCACAGTGTTCAGCTAGATCCGTTCCTGTTATCTTCCTACTGACAGGCAGGCTTGTCTGGTTACAGTATATAAAGCTACCTGAAGAAAATTACAGGTGTTCTTTTTGATCCTATTAGTACCACGGTCAGGCAGCTAGACTATTTACATTTAGTACAGTGTGTCCTGCTCACAGTGTTCAGCTAGATCCGTTCCTGGTATTTACATTTAGTGCAGTGCGTCCTGCTCACAGTGTTCAGCTAGATCCGTTCCTGTTATCTTCCTACTGACAGGCAGGCTTGTCTGGTTACAGTATATAAAGCTACCTGAAGAAAATTACAGGTGTTCTTTTTGATCCTATTAGTACCACGGTCAGGCAGCTAGACTATTTACATTTAGTACAGTGTGTCCTGCTCACAGTGTTCAGCTAGATCCGTTCCTGTTATCTTCCTACTGACAGGCAGGCTTGTCTGGTTACAGTATATAAAGCTACCTGAAGAAAATTACAGGTGTTCTTTTTGATCCTATTAGTACCACGGTCAGGCAGCTAGACTATTTACATTTAGTACAGTGTGTCCTGCTCACAGTGTTCAGCTAGATCCGTTCCTGTTATCTTCCTACTGACAGGCAGGCTTGTCTGGTTACAGTATATAAAGCTACCTTAAGAAAATTACAGGTGTTCTTTTTGATCCTATTAGTACCACGGTCAGGCAGCTAGACTATTTACATTTAGTACAGTGCGTCCTGCTCACAGTGTTCAGCTAGATCCGTTCCTGCTATATACATTTAGTGCAGTACGTCCTGCTCACAGTGTTCAGCTAGATCCGTTCCTGTTATCTTCCTACTGACAGGCAGGCTTGTCTGGTTACAGTATATAAAGCTACCTGAAGAAAATTACAGGTGTTCTATCCCAGCTTAGTGCAGCTACAGGCCATTAGTATGTCTGGAAGGCCAAGAAGGAGAGGCAGACAGTCACAAGCCAATAAGAGAGGGCAAGCAGGCTCTGTGTCTAGTGCTGGTCGTGGAGACGGTGCATCCTCATCAGCACGTGGCCATGGGACACGCTTGGCCTTTTTTTCGGCAGCTGGCCGTGTTGAGCCGCAACATGCGGAAGACTTGGTCGAGTGGATGACCAAGCCGTCCTCATCCTCCTCATCCTCTCTCACCCATGCCCAGGGTGCTTTGTCTGGCAAAGCAGCGGCCTCTTCCCTCAGCTCAATGTCATCAGTGACTCCTTCCCTAGCTCCACCATGTCCTCATGAGGATTCCCTCGAACTGTTTGACCACAGTGTTGGGTACATGCTCCAGGAGGATGCCCAGCGTTTGGAAGGCTCTGATGATGATACTGAGCTCAATGAAGGCAGTAACATGAGCACGGACAGAGGGGGTGCCCAAGAAGGACAGCAATCTGGCAGTCATGCTCCCCCTGCTGCAGCATACTGCCAGGTTTGCTCCAGTGATGAGGAGGGAGGGGATGATGAGGTCACTGACTCAACGTGGGTGCCTGATAGGAGAGAGGAGGAGGAGGAGGAGGAGGAGGTGGCACATCACCAACTAGGCAGGATGCCCTCCAGGGGCCAGCCTAAGGGCAGCACATTGACTGCATCACACCCCAAAGCTCCACATGTGCAGGGCGCTGCAGTCTCTGCGCGTTATTCAAAAAGTTCTTTGGTGTGGGCCTTTTTTGAGACGAGTGCATCAGATCGCACCGCTGCTATTTGCAACATATGTCTCAAGCGTATCTCGCGTGGCCAAAACATCTCCCGCTTGGGTACCACATGCTTGACCAGACATATGTTGACCTGCCATGCAGTTCGTTGGCAAGCGTATCTGAAAGACCCACACCAAAGAACAAAGAGGATCTCTCCTTGCTCCTCATCAGCTGAGATTTCCAACCCCACTAGACCTTCAGTCCTCTCTGAGACCTGCAGTGAGAGGAATGAAGGTGTAGAATTAGGTGTGTCACAGCCAAGTACTTGTGGGCAATCTGCTTTTGGTACACCGACGTCAGATTGTACCAGGCAAATTTCCCTGCCCCAGCTGCTGCACCGCCGAAAGAAGTTTGCTCCCAGCCATCCACATGCCCAGCGGTTGAATGCTAGCTTGGCAAAATTGCTAGCACTTCAACTGCTGCCTTTTCAGTTGGTAGACTCTGCCCCCTTCCGTGAGTTTGTGGAATGTGCGGTTCCTCAGTGGCAGGTACCCAAGCGCCACTTTTTCTCACGGAAGGCGATTCCGGCTCTCTACCGGCATGTGGAAGGCAATGTCCATGCCTCGCTGGACAGGGCGGTCAGCGGTAAGGTGCATATTACCGCTGACTCATGGTCCAGCAGGCATGGACAGGGACGTTACTTAAGTTTCACGGCGCATTGGGTGACTCTGCTGGCAGCTGGGAAGGATGCAGGACAAGGTGCAGTAGTGTTGGAGGTTGTTCCGCCACCACGCCTCCAAAATGCTGATTGTGACACACCTCTCTCCTCCACCCCCTCCTCTTCTTCTTCCTCCATGGCCTCTTCCTCGGAACCAGCGGTGCTCCGTAGGCGTTCAAGGGGCTACGCAAGTACGCAGGCCAAAAGATGCCATGCGGTGCTTGAGCTGGTGTGCTTGGGGGACAGGAGCCACACTGGGGCAGAGGTTCTGTCAGCTCTGCAGGGGCAGGTTCAGAGGTGGTTGACGCCACGCCAACTTAAGGCAGGAATGGTGGTTTGCGACAATGGCACCAACCTCCTCTCTGCCCTCCGACAGGGACAACTGACCCATGTGCCCTGTTTGGCTCACGTCCTTAACTTGGTGGTGCAGCGGTTCTTGGGCAGGTACCCGGGCTTACAGGATGTCCTGAGGCAGGCCAGGAAAGTCTCTGTGCATTTCCGCCGGTCATATAATGCCAGTGCTCGGCTGACGGACCTCCAAAAGGAGTTTAACCTGCCCAAGAACCGCCTAATCTGTGACATGCCCACCAGGTGGAACTCGACGTTGGCCATGCTGCAGCGGCTGCACACGCAGCAGAGGGCCATCAATGAGTACCTGTGCGACTATGGCACCAGGACAGGGTCAGGGGACCTTGGTTTTTTTTCCCCACGCCAGTGGGCCATGATCAGGGATGCATGCACTGTCCTGTCACCATTCGAGGAGGCCACGAGGATGGTGAGCACTGACAGTGCATGCATCAGTGACACTGTCCCCCTTGTCCACCTGTTGGAGCACACGCTGCGTGGAATAATGGACAGGGCACTTGAGGCAGAACAGAGGCAGGAAGAGGAGGACTTCCTTAGCTCTCAAGGCCCCCTTTATCCAGACAGTGTTCCTGCGTGCCCGCCGATCACACAGGAAGAGGACGAGGAGGAGGAGGAGGAGGAGGAGGAAGATTGTGTCAGTATGGAGGTGGAGCCTGGCACTCAGCATCAGCAGTCTTTAAGGGATCAGTCCCAAGGAACACATGGACTTGTACGTGGCTGGGAGGAGGTGGCTGCGGACGTTGTTGTCCTTAGTGACCCAGAGGACTCCGGACCGAATGCCTCAGCAAACCTACGCTGCATGGCCTCCCTGATCCTGCAAAGCCTGCGTAAGGATCCTCGTATTCGTGGTATCAAGGAGAAGGACCAATACTGGCTGGCAACCCTCCTTGATCCACGTTACAAGGGTAAGGTTGCGGACCTTATCTTGCCATCGCAGAGGGAGCAGAGGATGAAACATCTTCGGGAGGCCTTGCAGAAAGGTCTGTGCAACGCGTTCCCAGAGACTGGGAGGTTACAAACTCCTGTTTCTGGACAACGTGTTGCTGAGGCTTCGGTCAGTCAAAGAAGGAGCGGTGGAGAAGGTGGCCGTCTGACCGATGCGTTCAGACAATTTTTTGGTCCGCAGCCCCAAGGTATGATCGGTTCCAGCAACCATCGCCAGCGTCTGTTTTACATGGTGCAGGAATACCTAGGGGCAAGATCAGACTTGGACACCTTTCCCACCGAAAATCCTCTGGGTTACTGGGTCTTGAGGATGGATCACTGGCCAGAGCTTGCACAGTATGCAATTGAGCTACTGGCCTGTCCTGCATCCAGCGTTCTTTCGGAACGTACATTCAGTGCTGCTGGAGGCGTGGTAACCGATCACAGGGTGCGTCTGTCCACTGACTCGGTCGATCGGCTGACCTTCATAAAAATGAATCAGTCTTGGATCACCACCAGCTACCAAGCACCTGATGCTGATGTAACTGAATAATTTTTTTCAGATCCCTTCAAAGACTGCCTATGCTGATGCTGAGTGATTATCCCTGAGTAATTATCCTCTTCCTCCTCAATCATCACGCTGATAGCTTGTAAGAACATTTTTGGTTCTGGGCGCCACCACCAGTGCCTAAGGCACAATTTTTCAGCCCCTGTATAACAGGGGCGTGTAATTACAATTTTTGATGTAATACTTTGCAGCACGGCTCGTTCCTGCATTCCAACTAGAGTGTCTGTGAGGGGTTGCAGTGTTGTGGCACCAGCACCAGTGCCTAAGGCCCAATTTTTCTGCCCCTGTCTAACAGGGGCGTGAAATTACAATTTTTGATGCAATACTTTGCAGCAGGGCTCGTTCCTGCATTCCAACTAGAGTGTCTGTGAGGGGTTGCAGTGTTGTGGCACCAGCACCAGTGCCTAAGGCCCAATTTTTCTGCCCCTGTCTAACAGGGGCGTGTAATTACAATTTTTGATGCAATACTTTGCAGCAGTGCTCGTTCCTGCGTTCCAACTAGAGTGTCTGTGAGGGGTTGCAGTGTTGTGGCACCAGCACCAGTGCCTAAGGCCCAATTTTTCTGCCCCTGTCTAACAGGGGCGTGTAATTACAATTTTTGATGCAATACTTTGCAGCAGGGCTCGTTCCTGCGTTCCAACTAGAGTGTCTGTGAGGGGTTGCAGTGTTGTGGCACCAGCACCAGTGCCTAAGGCCTAATTTTTCAGCTCCTGTTCAACAGGGGCATGTAATTACAATTCTTGATCTAATATTTCACAGCAGGGCCCTGTGAGGGCTTACAGTGTTTTGGCCACAGCAACACCTAAGGCCCAAATTTCTGCTGAGTATATAGGGCAGGACCCTACTTTCAAACATCTAACTTACAAACGACTCCTACTTGCAAACGGAAGGAGACAACAGGAAGTGAGATGAAATCTACCCATAGGAAGGGAAATTCTCTCATGTAAGAGTTAATATGGGAAAACAATTTCTCCTTTCCACTGATGCTTTCCAATCCTTGTTCCACAAAAAAACCCAAATTTTCAAAAAACATTTTTCATTGGGACAAAAAAGTGAGGTGAAATCTTCTGAAGAGGAGGAAAGACGCAAAACAAATGTCACAGGGGTGATAACCCTTCCCTATGTTTTCCAAAAAGCTTAGAAAAGATTTTTTGGCTGGAGCTAAACACATTAAAAATGTTCAAAATTACAAACAGATTCTACTTAACAACAAACCTACAGTCCCTGTCTTGTTTGCACCGCCTGTATACTGCTGTTCAGAGTATATAGGTCCTGGTGGCCCCACACCTTTCCTTATTTTAATTTGGGTGCGGGGTTCCCCTTAATATCCATACAAGACCCAAAGGGCCTGGTAATGGACTGGGGGGTACCCATGCCGTTTGTCTCACTGATTTTCATCCATATTGCCAGGACCCGACATGACATTAAACCCGCAAGCAGTTTTAAATGAGATTTTTTCCTTTAAAAATGACATTTGGTGCAGGGACTGTTCTAAACATGGGAAACACGCGTCACTTTACAGGCATACTATAGACACCCCCCAGGTACGATATTTAAAGGAATATTTCACTTTTTTTTTTTTACTTTAAGCATCATTAAAATCACTGCTCCCGAAAAAACGGCCGTTTTTAAAAGTTTTTTTTGCATTGATACATGTCCCCTGGGGTAGGACCCGGGTCCCCAAACCCTTTTTAGGACAATACCATGCAAATTAGCCTTTAAAATGAGCACTTTTGATTTCGAACGTTCGAGTCCCATAGACATCAATGGGGTTCTAACGTTCGTGCGAACTTGCGGTCCGTTCGCGGGTTCTGGTGCGAACCGAACCGGGGGGTGTTCGGCTCATCCCTAACAAACAGCAAATTTTAACATGAGGGAGACGACACTCCATCAAGGCCGTATCAATGGTAATGCCCAAAAATTCGAGGCAAGTAGTAGGCCAAACTGATTTGTCCTCAGCTAGGGGAATACGTCTACAAATGACTCTAAATTTACTAAATAAATATAGACAATGTGAAGAATCAGCTGGACCCATAAATAGGAAATCATCTAAATAGTGTATTATGTGAGTAGAATCTGCTTGAAACTACACCGTCCATTCAAGAAAGGAAGAGAAAGCTTCAAAAAATTTGTAAGATAAGGAGCAGCCCATGGGCAAGCATTTATCATAATAATAGGTGTTAGAGAAATTAGATGCTTATTTTATAATCATTTAATGAATGCTTGCATGAGATTGCTTAGAAGTAGAATAATTTCAAGTACACAGAGTTGTTTTTTGAGTCCTTGAAATTCATATAAATCACAGAGATAAGATAGTTCATTTTTAGTTCACTAATTAGATTGACAGCAGTTGAGCTACAGCCTGATAAGATAAGAACATCTTATACAGGTGGTTTAGAAATAATTATGTGGAATATGGGAAAGTTGTGTACAGTACATTAATTAAGTTTGACAGGGTCAAACAAAGGTCTGCTTGTGCCCTCATTAAAACTGTTAAAATACATACATATAGGATTATATAGTGAGAGTAAGGTGGGTTTATTGAAAGTTCATTCTCCCAAAGTTGTAAATCTGTTATCCTGGAAGTTGGTCTTATCAGAGCGAGGAGGGTTTGATTTAACACAGCTAGGTGCCATACGGTCTCTACACAGGTGTTTTTAATTGGACAAAACCAGTTATAAATCACTTTAATTAACATATAGGAATTCTGGGAATGAATAAGTTTGTCTGGTTGTAGAACAGGTGTCAGATTTATGGTTAGTTACATTGACGTAGATCTTAGCAACCAATCATATCTAGGAGAGATTACTAAGATAAGGCTTGTAAAAGGTATATAAATGCAAGTTTTACAATTGTTAGACAGACAAGTCAGATAGGAGCTCCTAAGGCTGAACTCTATGTATGCTGCCCTATTGCACGGGTCATAGAGATCAGTACTAATGGGCAAATATCTGTCCTTTTGTTTTAACTTGTCTCCTCGTACGAGTCAAAAAAAGAAAACTTCTTAACTTGATCCTGAGTGTGGTCTAAGGTGAATTTCCCTTACAATAGGCTGTGTCAAAACAAAAACCAAGAGAATTAAAAGCTGAATGATGGATTGGTAACAGGCGGAAAGCTTACTTAATATCCACTTTTGAAAGCAAAGCAGACCTTCCAAGCATACGGATTTTAACTACTACATCATCAAATGATGCATAAGAAACAGAACTCACAACAGGATCAATAGCATCATTAAGAGATGAACCAGAAGGATACGAAAGGTGATGTATCAAATGAAAACTGTGTTTTTCTTTCTTAGGTATCAAGCCAAGAGGCAAAACTCTAAAATTCTCAAATGATGGCGACTGAAAAGGGCCATCAACTCTACCCTCTGTAATGTCTTTCAAAAAATTTTCGGAAACTATGTTGGGGGAGCGACGAACTGAAGGGAGGTTATCGTAACAAACACAACCCGTGCCAGTATATTCCAGTAATTGAAAACCAACAGAAAAAACTTTAATCAATAGATCCGCCATCGGACGGTCTGGCTAAATTTGAAGAAATGGCAACATGGTTAACTTCACAGGCGTTATTGCCAGAATGAAAATTATCTCTAGAATGAGACATAGAAGCAGAAGATAATTTTTTAAGCAGCAAAGAGCGGGATGAGCTCCAGAACAAGTAGTGCATTCATGTTTGTACCGACATGAACTGGGTCATTTACATTGCCCTTCATTGAACCTGAAGCATAAACCTTTTTTAAAAGGGACGGGCTGAGAAGACTGGGATGGCGATATTTGTTTCCAAGGGATCAAGAATAAGGATGAGCCGAAAACATCTGAACAGGCAAAAACTTCGGAAAAACACACGAACACCATTAAAGTCTATGGGACACGAACATGAAAAATCAAAAGTGCTAATTTTAAAGGTTTATATGCAAGTTATTGTCATGAAAAGTGGTTGGGGACCCGGGTCCTGCCCCAGGGGACATGTAACAATGCACAAAAAAGTTTTAAAAATGGACATTTTTTTGGGAGCAGTGATTTTAATAATGCTTAAAGTGAAACAATAAAAATGAAATATTCCTTTAAATATTGTGCTTGGGGGGTGTCTATAGTATGCCTGTAAAGTGGCACATTTTTCCCGTGTTTAGAAGAGTACCACAGCAAAATGACATTTCTAAAGGAAAAAAGTCATTTAAAACTGATCTCGGCTTTAATGAATTGTCGGGTCTCGGCAATATAGATAAAACTCATTGAAAAAAACGGCATGGGTTCCCCCTCAGTCCATTACCACGCCCTTTGGGTCTGGTATGAATACTAAAAGGAGCCCCGAACCAAATTTTTATTTAAATTGCGTGGGGGTCCCCCCAAAATCCATACCAGGCCCTTCAGAGCCTGGTATGGAAATTAAGGGGAACCCCGAACCAAAATGAAAAAAAAATGACATAGGGGCCCCCCCAAAATCCATACCAGACCCTTCTAAGGGGAAGCCTGCGCCAAAATTTAAAAAAAATGGCGTGGGGTCCCCACCAAAATCCATACCAGACCCTTATCCGAGCACGCAACCTGGCAGGCCACAGGAAAAGAGGGGGGACGAGAGAGCGCCCCCCCTCCTGAACCATACCAGGCCACATGCTCTCAATATGGGGAGGGTGATTTGCAGTAGCCCCCCAAAGCACCTTGTCCCCATGTTGATGTGCACAAGGGCCTCATCCCCACAACCCTTGATCAGTGGTTGTGGAGTTATGCGGGCGGGGGGCTTATCAGAATCTGGAAGCCCCCTTAAACAAGGGGAGCCCCAGATCCCGCCCCCCCATGTGAATTGGTAAGGGGTACATTGTACCCCTACCATTTCACAAAAGAAAGTGGCAAAAATAGTAAAAAAGACAGGAGACACTTAGGGACAAGTTCTTTATTAAGCTACGCCTCTGGCTGTTGACCAAGGCGAAGGTAGAGACCCTCTGGACTGGATGGCTTAAGTAGGCAGGACTGACGAGCAGGATATGGACAACAGCTGACCCTGCCCCCACCTCATAGAACACTGCGCCCCTCACTATACACCCTGCCCCTACCTCATAGAACACTGTACCCCTCACTATACACCCTGCCCCACCTCATAGAACACTGCACCCCTCACTATACACCCTGCCCCCACCTCATAGAACACTGTACCCTTCACTATACACCCTGCCCCCACCTCATAGAACACTGCACCCCTCACTATACACCCTTCCCCCCACCTCATAGAACACTGTACCCCTCACTATACACCCTGCCCCCACCTCATAGAACACTGCACCCCTCACTATACACCCTGCACCCACCTCATAGAACACTGTACCCCTCACTATACACCCTGCCCCACCTTATAGAACACTGTACCCCTCACTATACACCGTGCTCCCAACTCACAGAACAATGTACCCCTCACTATACACCCCTCCACCTCATAGAACACTGTACCCCTCACTATACACCCTGCCCCCACCTCATAGAACACTGCACCCCTTACTATACACCCTGCCCCCACCTCATAGAACACTGTACCCCTCACTATACACCCTGCCCCCACCTCATAGAACACTGTACCCTTTGGTATACACCCTGCCCCCACCTCATAGAACACTGCGCCCCTCACTATACACCCTGCCCCCACCTCATAGAACACTGTACCCCCGTCAGGTGTAGGGAGCTTTGTCAGGTAGACTGTATGGGGCCCATGATTTCTAACAGCAACCCTGTTGCTCTGTGTGCTGATGGGGTGATGGGAAAGCTCTCCCCCTCTTCTCTTTCACTATGCGAGTGGGGAGCTAAGATAGATAGATATAATAGATTTTATATATATATATATATATATATATATATATATATATATATATATATATATATACATACACACATACACACATGTGTGTTTGAGCTTTGGGGTGCACACCCTAATGTAATAGGCTGAGCACACCTATGCCCATCAAGCAGTGAAATACAGCACTGTCTGTCTATTCTGCTTTTGCACCATGTGACTTACCTGCAGTTCCTGCATCGGCAAACTTGCTGCGTTTTTAGATGTTTAGGCCACGCTTTTAAAAGCACAGTGCGTTTGTGTGTGCAGGAAGTGCAGGTAAGTCGCATGGTGCAAAAGCAGAATGGATTTCAAGGCCACTGCAATTTTAAAATGCTGCATGCACCTTTTTTCTGAAGGAAACGCAGGCATGGCAGCCCATTCAAATGCATGGGCTGCTGTGCCTGCGCAAATGTGGGCTGCCAAAATACATACATATGAATGTGTGATGTGACAATGGCTGCAATGAAATTGGGGTGCTGTGATGTTTAAAGGGGCACTATAACATGAAGGGGACTCTAATGTAATGGGGGCGCTGTGATGTGATAGGGGCCACTGTGATGTTTAAAGGGGCACTATAATGTGGAAATGATTGCAATGTAATGGGGCGCTGTGATGTGAAGAGGCTGCCATGTAAGGAGTGCTGTGACATGAAAGGAAACTGAGGACACCGTGGGACTGCTGTGAAGGTGGTCTGCAAAGTTATTTTTTTAGATAATTCTATGTGTGTGTCTGTTTTTTGAGATGTTGGTGTGAAGAGCAAAATTGCATTGGGGGGGCCCAAAAAAATGTTTGCCCAGGGCCCAAACCATATTAAAGACGGCCCGTCCAGACCCCTGCACTATGTACATTTCCCACCCCAGACCCCTGCACTATGTACATTTCCCACCCCAGACCCCTGCACTCAGGCCCGGATTTACTCCCTTTGCTGCAACAAGGCCGGGTCGTTCAATGCCGCCCCCCCCCCCCACACACACACACACACCACCATTCAGGGCGTGGTTTACGTAAAATATTGAGCGTGGCTTATATGAGCATGGTTCTAATGGGGGTGTGGTTAGAGTCTGAGATGATCGAGAGGTGGAGAAAGAAAGGGGAAAAGAGGGAGGGAGGGAGAGAGAAAGAAGGAAAGAAGGAGGGAAGGAGAGAGAAGGAAGGTTTGAGGGATGGAGGGACAGCAGGTCCAGACCCTACACCACAATAGAAATATGTGTATTCCAGAGTTTAACAAATCAGCAGATAAAGATACTCCAAACACCTGGGGTTAGCGCTTCAATCATCCCAGCACCATGGTTGTTATGGTGTCAGGATGATTGAAGCACATTACTATTATTACATTGTAATATAGAATGAAATCATTCAACTCACCATAATCCAGAATCAGTGGGATCCCTCAGCGTGTCACCGGCCACGTCGCCTGCCACCAGATGCCATCAGGTGCCCCCAGCAGAGTCCGTTATTACATCAGGTGCCCCCAGAAGCAGAGGCCCTCCTTACAGATCTGTGTCCTTGGCAGTGGAGCCCCCCTTACATCTATTATCCCCAGCAGCGGAGCCCCCCTTACATCTGGTGTCCCCCAGTGGCGAAGCCCCCCTTACATCAGGTGTCCCCAGTGGAGAAGCCCCCCCTACATCAGGTGTCCCCAGTGGAGAAGCCACCATCAGGTGTCCCCAGTAGAGAAGCCTCCCCTTACATCCGGTGTCCCTAGTGGAGAAGCCCCCCCTTACATCCGGTGTCCCCAGTGGAGGAGCCCCCCCTTACGTCAGGTGTCCCCAGTGGATAAGCCTCCATCAGGTGTCCCCAGTGGAGAAGCCCCCCTTACATCAGGTGTCCCCAGTGAAGAAGCCCCCCCTTACATCCGGTGTCCCCAGTGGAGAAGCCCCCCTTACATCAGGTGTTCCCAGTGGAGAAGTCCCCATCAGGTGTCCCCAGTGGAGAAGCCCCCCTTACATCAGGTGTCCCCAGTGGAGAAGCCCCCCCTTACATCCAGTGTCCCCAGTGGAGAAGCCCCCCTTACATAAGGTGTCCCCAGTGGAGAAGCCCCCCTTACATCAGGTGTCCCCAGTGGAGAAGCCCCCATCAGGTGTCCCCAGTGGAGAAGCCCCCCTTACATCCGGTGTCCCCAGTGGAGAAGCCCCCCTCCCACAGCAGCGGAGACTCTCTAACAGGCAGCCTGGAACAATAGGCAGAGCCGGCTGGGTGGCTGCAAATAGAAACAAAGGCAGAGAAGTCGCCGCAGGAGCGGTGCCGCCCCTGCACCACTGCCGCGCCGAGGCCTGGCCTCGGTGGCCTTGTGGGAAATCCGGCCCTGCCTGCACTATATACATTTCCCACCCCAGACCCCTGCACTATGTACATTTCCCACCCCAGACCCCTGCACTATGTACATTTCTCACCCCAGACCCCTGTACATTCCCTATCTCACGCAAGCAAGGAGGATGGAGGAATCTTCCTGCTATGTTATTGTATTCTGACACCAGGGACTTTTACACTGTCAGAATACACTGATTGGTGGCAGTGCTGATTGAAGGAAAACTTTCCAACAAGCCGGTTTGAGAGAAAGGGTAATCGTTTGGTCAACTTCTCTGCAATGGGAATAGCCATAGATGGATCTAAGTTTTACAGGTCCCTGCTGAACCTGATAAATTCTGATCCATTCATGGTCAGCTTAAGACAGAAAGTGTGTTACTGGCAGGATCACCAGGTGAAATAAAGGAGAAAAAAGCCTGAAAGGGAAAACAAATGCAGCCATCACATTTAAGGATTGACAATCTGCAATAAATACTTAATTTTAATTGTAATAACTTATTTATAATATATAATTTTTGTTTTTGGGTTTATTACTGCTTTAAGATGCTGATAACGTGAAAAATGTATTTTCTTGAGAAGTCCATATTTACTTGTGCAACAAACCATAGTGACCAACAAGCCAAAGCAGGGTTTGTGCTGTACTGATCAGTACAGGAAGCTGTGCTGTAGATGCCGCAGAGCGGAGCAATGTTTTGCAAGTTGTCATTTGAAAAGGAAGCTAAAAAAATTTAACCAAGGATCTGCTGACACTACATCACATTTACAATGTATTTATGAGACTGAATACAAAGGCTTTAGTTGTAGTCACATAAGACCTAAAATGTGTGAGATGAGAGTGGATAAAATTCTATTTCAGATCTTATTAGACTGTTCCATTGTAGATGTGTCAATGGCGAATGTCCAATCTACTACTACGGTACTACTTATTAAAATATACCAAGATAGTCCATTGGATATGGTTGAAAGGTATGAAACTACATACTGGCACAAGATTTTCCATCGCTCATGACAAACAAAAAAGTTTTAGAATTAGGTGCCAATATTCAGTTTGAATATAGAAAATAGAATAATATGTGGGTGAAGAACTGTATCTAATTATTAATGGTTAAACGAGCTCAATACTGAGGAGTCATCAACCCAATCAAATATACCCAATAAAAAAAGAACGAAAAAGTTATGGATGTTCAAAGATGGCCTCTCAGTAAAACTTTTTCAAAAATGACATATAATATAAAAAAACACATCTTTTATTACAAAACGTTAACAATCATACAAAACATTCCCTCAGAATATCATGTAAACCCAAGGCAATAGTCAGGAAAATGTAGGTATTACTTATGTTTTTCGTGGTCACAGTTGATTCCTCAGGGCTTCAAGTCTCTTCATCTGACAAAATGCTTAATACCAACAGTTTAAATCTATAAACATAATATACAGACATATGTTAGATACATACATAATATATATGGTCCTGTATATCCCTATTCCATAGGACAAAGGGCATAATCCAAAAACCTTAGTGTACAAAAAAAAAAAAAACCCGCCCACGCAAATCACATACCGGGTGAGTTTGTTATGTCAGTTTGGGTTAAGGGGAGGCAAAAAAATGGAACTAGAGGCAGAGATAGTACCCAGCGATGATGAAATAGGCAAGAAGGAGAGCAGGAGAGGATATCCACCAACCTTATGTGGTTCTGTAAGTAAGTAAATTGACACATATAAGATAGTCAATAGATAATATAAAAATGTATTTGCCCACCGCTCTTGCAACAGGAGCAGTATATAAGGATGATATCTTGTCAATCCACATTCCACCAAGAAGATCTAATCAGCCATACTAACCTCCAAACATGGGGATATAACAGATAGATGTTAATAGCTGCAACATACACTATATTGTCAAAAATAGCGGGACGCTTGCCTTTACACACACATATGAACTTTAATGGCATCCCAGTCTTAGTCCATAGGGTTCAATATTGAGTTGGCCCGCTGTGTGCAGCTATAACAGCTTCAACTCTTCTGGAAAGGCTGTCCATAAGGTTTAGGAGTGTGTCTATGGGAATGTTTGACCATTCTTTCAGAAGGGCATTTGTGAGGTCAGGCACTGATGTTCTAAGAGAAGTAGAAGTAGGCTCGCAGTCTCCGCTCTAATTCATCCCAAAGGTGTTCTATCAGGTTGAGGTCAGGACTCTCTCACTCATCCATGTCTTTATGGACCTTGCTTTGTGCAGTGTTGTGCAGTCATGTTGGAACAGCAAGGGGCATCCCCAAACTGTTCCCACAAAGTTGGGAGCATGAAATTGTCCGAAATGTCTTGGTATGCTGGAACTAGGGGGCCAAGCCCAACCCCTGAAAAACAACCCCACACCATAATCCCCCCTTCACCAAATGATTTGGACCAGTGCACAAAGCAAGCTTCATAAAAACATAGATGAGCGAGTTTGGGGTGGAGGAACTTGACTGGCCTGCACAGTCCTGACCTCCACCCAAAAGAACACCTTTGGGATGAATTAGAGCAGAGACTACGAGCCAGACCTTCTCGGCCAACATCAGTGCCTGACTTCACAAATGTGCTTCTGGAAGAATAATCAAACATTCCCATATACTCACTGCTATACTTTGTGGACAGCCTTCCTAAAAAACATGAAGCTGTTATGGCTGCAAAGGGTGGGCCAACTAAATATTGAACCCTACGGACTAAGACTGGGATGTCATTAAAGTTCATGTGCATGTAAATGCAGGGGTCCCAATACTTTTGACAATATAGTGTACCTGACAGTGTTGACCATCAATCCATACAGAGATAAAATAAAAAAATATAAAAAATAAAACGTAGCAAACATTCCTCCTAGTACTGCCCCTAGTTACAAATGGGTAAAAGAAACTTACTACTAAGGATGAGCCGAACACCCCCCCCCCCCCCCCCCCAGTTCGGTTCGCACCAGAACATGTGAACAGGCAAAAAATTCGGACGAACACGCAAATGCCATTAAAGTCTATTGGACACGAACATGAACAAATCAAAAGTGCTCATTTTAAAGGCCTTTATTGTCATAAAAAGTGTTTGGGGAGCCGTGTCCTGCCCCAGGGGGCATCTATCAAATCAATAAAAAAAGTTTTAAAAACGGCCGTTTTTTCGGGAGCAGTGATTTTAATAATGCCTAAAGTGAAACAATAAAAATGAAATATTTCTTTAAAAATCATGCCTGGGGGGTGTCTATAGTATGCCTGTAAAGTGGCACCTTTTTCCAGTGTTTAGAACAGTTCCACAGCAAAATTACATTTTTAAAGGAAAAAAGTCATTCAAACAACTGATCGCGGCTCTAATGAATTGTCGGGTCCCGGCAATATAGATAAACACCCCCCCCCCATCCTTCAGGTCTGGTATGGATTTTAACCACTTAAGGACTGAGCCTCTTTCTGAGATTTGTTGTTTACAAGTTAAAAATTGTTTTTTTGCTAGAAAATTACTTAGAACCCCCAAACATTATACATACTTTTTTTCTAACACCCTAGAGAATAAAATGGCGGTCGCTGTAATACTTTCTGTCACAACGTATTTGCGCAGCGGTCTTACAAGCACACTTTTTTTTGGAAAAAATACACTTTTTAAGTTAAAAAATAAGACAACAGTAAGGTTTTTTTTTTATATTGTGAAAGATAATGTTACTCTGAGTAATTTAAAACCAAACATGTCACGCTTCAAAATTGCGCCCGCTCGTGGAATGGCGACAAACTTTTACCCTTAAAAATCTCCATAGGCGACGTTTAAAAAATTGTACAGGTTGCATGTTTTGAGTTATAAAGGAGGTCTAGGGCTAGAATTATTGCTCTTACTCTACCAATCGCGGCGATACCTCACGTGTGTGGTTTGAACAACGTTTTCATATGCGGGCGCTACTCACTTATGCGTTCGCTTCTGCACGCGAGTTTGGCGGGACGGAGCGCGTTTAAATTTACCTTTTATTTTTTATTTTTACACTGTTCTTTTTTTTAAAAAAAATTGTGTCACTTTTATTCCAGAATGTAAACGTCCCTTGTAATAGAAAAAAAGCAGGATCTCTTAAATATGAGATCTGGGGTAAAAAAGACCTCAAATCTCATATTTACACTAAAATGCAATAAAAAAAAAAATTTGGATTTGAAAAAAAAAAATGGCCCTTTAAGAGCTATGGGCGGAAGTGACATTTTAACGTTGCTTCCGCCCTGCAATGGTATGGAGACGGGTAGGGCCATCTTCCCCTCACACGTCTCCATACCAAGAAAGCAGAAGGATCCGATCGCCTCCACCGCGAAGCAGCGGAGAGCACCAGAGACAGAGAGCGGCGGGAGGGGGGTCCCCTCTCCCGCCGCCGATAAAAGTGATCTTGCTGCGAATCCGCCGCAGAGACCACTATTATCGGAAACTGGACTGCACGCTGAAGAAGAGGATACCAGGGTTATGGCAGCTAGCTGCTGCCATAACAAAGATATCCCTTTTCAAAGTTAGGACGTATATCGGCATGCGGTGGTCCGAAAGTGGTCAAGGGGAACCCTGTGCCAAAATTTTAAAAAAATGGCGTGGGGTCCCCCCCAAAATCCATACCAGACCCTTATCTGAACACGCAACCTGCAGGCCACAGGAAAAGAGAGGTGGATGAGAGAGCGCCCCCCCTCCTGAAATGTACCAGGCCACGTGCCCTCAACATGGGGATCATGCTTTGGGGTGACTCCGCCCCCCTCTGATGCCACGTGACGTCAGAGGAAGGCGGGGTCACCTGTTTACGTCACTGAGTGGACCTGCCCTCAGCTATATAACAGCTGTCCCCGAGAAGAAGCGTCACTCAGCCGGAGCCTCCCATGGAGACTGAGCTATTGCGGCTTTTTTTTCTTTTTTCGGCTCGTCAGCGGTGTGAGATGGATTTACATTGCGGGACATTTTTATTTTTTTATCTTTTATTAAAGGACTTGTCCCAAAGTGTCTCCTGTCTTTTTTACTATTTTTTACACTTTTTTTTGTGAAATGGCAGGGGTACAATGTGCCCGTTGCCAATTTATCCCTTGTTAAAGGGGGCTTCTAGATTCCAATGAGCCTACTGCCCGCATACCCCCACAACCACCGAGCAAGGGTTGTGCGGATGAGTCCCTTGTCCCCATCAACATGGGGAAAAGGTGCTTTGGGGGTGACTCATGTTGAGGGCATGTGGCCTGGTACTGTTCAGGAAGGGGGGTGCTCTCTTGTCCTGCCCTCTTTTCCTGCGGCCTGCCAGGTTGCGTGCTCGGATAAGGGTCTGGTATGTATTTTGGGGGGACCCCTACACAATTTTTTTTATTTTGGCGCAGGGTTCCCCTTAAAATCCATACTAGACGTGAAGGGGGGACTCCTTCACCATTTTGTTTATTTTGGTGCAGGGTTCCCCTTAAATTCCATATCAGACCTGGAAGGGCCTGGTATGGATTTTGGGGGGTCCTCAACGCAATTTTTCTAAAAATTTTGGTTCGGGGTTCTCCTTAATATTCATACCAGGCCCAGGGGGCCTGGTAATGGACTGGGGGGGGGGGGGCACATGCCATTTTTGTTCAATGATTTTCATCTATATTGCCGGGACCCAACAATTCATTACAGCCGCTCTCAGTTTTAAATGACTTTGATTTCCTTTAGAAATGTCATTTTGTTGTGGTACTGTTCTAAACATGGGAAAACTGCGCCACTTTACAGGCATACTATAGACACCCCCCAGGCACGATATTTAAAGGAGTATTTAATTTTATTGTTACACTTTAAGCATTATTAAAATCACTGCTCCCAAAAAATCAGACGTTTTTAAAACTTTTTTTTGCATTGATACATGTCCCCTGGGGCAGGACCCGGGTCCCAAAACACTTTTTATAGCAATAAATTGCATATAATGCCGCGTACACACGAGCGGACATTACGGCGGACTTTACCCGGCGGACTGGATTTCGTCGGACAATTCGATGTGTGTGGGCTCCAGCGGACTTTGTTTTCTCAAAAGTTGGACGGAATTAGATTTAAAACTTGTTTTAAATTTATCCGTTGAAATCGAGTCGAAAAGTCCGCCGTCTGTATGTTAGTTCGACGGACAAAAAGCCACGCTAGGGCAGCTATTGGCTACTGGCTATGAACTTCCTTGTTTTAGTCCGGTCGTACGTCATCACGTACGAATTCGACGGACTTTGGTGGATTGTGTGTAGGCAAGTCCGTTCATTCACAAAGTCCGTCGGAAAGTACGTCGAAAAGTCCGCCGGGCAAAGTCCGCCGTAATGCCCGCTCGTGTGTACGCGGCATAAGCCTTTAGAATGAGCACTTTTGGTTTGTTATGTTAATGTCCCATAGACTTTAACAGTGTTCCGCGGCTTTCCAATTTGCTGCGAACACCGCATAATGTTCGCTGTTCGGTGAACAGGTGAATACCCGATGTTCGAGTCAAACTTAAGTTCAACTCGAACATCGGGCTCATCCCTACTGACCATTATCATCAATGGCTAACATATACTGGTACCAGTCATACTGTCTTCACAGTGAGACTACTCGTAGATGTCTGCTGGGTACAACATACAACATGCACGGTAGTCCGCTTGCCTCCCGAGGACCCTGCTTCCATCAAGTTCCCCCACCAGGGCCAACCACCTAAATAGAGAAGGGGACTGGGTGGGCCCACTCTCTATTGGTGAAATGCAGCACACGTGTATGTCTCTGGTGTTGCCCAAATAAGGCGAACTGAGACCGTTCACTAACATACCGGATGGCAAGCTGGGCACATGCAACCGTGTGCACAGGTCCGGCTCCATCATGGCCGCCAAGCCGGAAGTGACGCAATATGTCATGCCTTGAGTGCGCTCCAAGCTGGAGCACATCCGTAAAGTAACACATAGCAGACGGGACCCACAGGAACCCGCACACAACTCAAAACCACGCTCCCGCATGCGCAGACCCCAGGACAGCCACCGTTGCCAGCACAAAGGCGAGCCCACCTAACGGCTCACAGCAAGTGCGCCACGCACGGACAAAAACAGAAAGGCAGCCACAACAGATGCACACATTCCTACACAAGTGCCTTCAGTCAGTTCACCGGACCAAAAAACCGACTTCAGCCACTGTATCCTAGCAACAAGGAACACAGCTATTATCACATCAGAAAATTTGAAACAAATCAGCACAATCATTGAAAAGAGTATCAACACTTAGGGCATGTATAAAGCCACCAATAAGGACATAGCCCAAACAGACAAAAAGAGATCAGATTGTGGAGAGAAAAAAAAAAGGCCACCAACCGGCGACCTCCTAAAATATTACAAGTGGGATAAGTCACCATCTTCTATTAGATGTACATTCTGAAAAGTAAAATTGATTAGCATATTCTATATATACAAAAAAACAACAGAGAACACTTTTTTTTTACATTATATAAGAACCTCTACCATTTGATCCCATATCTGTTACATCACGTGTGTTGGGATGTATTCTGTCCAAGTTTGTACAAATTTCCGTCTTTCAACACATGATCCTTGATTCTCTGCCAAAACATTTGTTTAGTCTTGCCTAAATAAAAGGCGTCACAACCACAAGTGAGTAAGTATACGTTTTGCAATTTATGAAATGCTTAAGAGTAAAGGTCATTGACCCTATTCGATTTGGGCCTCTTTCAACTCGCAATAATTTGCAGAAGGGTCAGTGGCCACATAGGAAAGGTGCACGTAGGGCGCATTTTGCATGGATCCTCCTGTTTTCTATCAAAATGACTCCATACGAGTATATCCCATAGAACTTTTGTCCACAAAGTGTTTCAGAAGTAATTTTCACTAGTCGCTTTAGAAAGCCAATAGCTGTCAACTCTCTGTTACATGCCAAGAGCGCCCATCCTAGGTATGTTGTAAGAGGAACATCTGTGGAGCAGTACCTGCGTCTTAGCAGAAACTGCACCAATGCTCAGAACTTTCAGAAGCAGGCCAATCTCCTAAGAGACAGATTCTTGAGAAGAGGATATAGTCGTAAGTCCCTTAAGAGAGTATTATAGTGAGCTAAGGATATCCCACGTAAACATTTATTGTTTCAAGTTGAACAGAATCAGGAAAAATTAGACCCATTATCAGATTTAATAGACAAAGTGAGGTTCCATGTGGAACACGCCCTAAGGGCACCTTCTGATGTCGCCACCGTTTCTTCTGAAAATTCTTGCGAGTTGAAAGAGGCCCAAATTGAATAGAGTAAATGACCTTTACTTCTAAGCATTTCGTGAATTGCAAAACTAAGGGCGCCTTATACTTACTCACCTGTGGTTGTGACACCCTTTATGTAGGCGAGACTAAAAGAGCATTCTGGCAGAGAGTCAAGGATCATGTGTCAGACATTAAAGATGAAAATCTTGAAAGTCCCATTGAAAGACATTTTGGTCAAAAGCATCTGTACAAATTTGATTCACTAAAATGTATGGCCTTGGACAGAATACATCCCAACATACGTGGCGGGGACTTTTACCAACAGAATCAAGTTGGATCTTTAACTTGAAGGCCACCCGCCCACCGGGTCTTAATGATTCTGTCAGTTATGCCCCCTTTTTGCAGGCATAATATACCAGATATGGGTCAAATGGTAGGGGTTCTTATATATTGTAATAAAAACTTGTTCTTGTCGTCTGTTGTTTTTAGTATATATACAGAATAGACATGTGCACACTGAAATATTTTGTTTCGGAGTTTCGTTTTCATCCGAAAAATAAATTTATTTAGTTAATCCTGAAATTCATTTTTATTTTTTTTTTGTTTTGTTAAAAAATGCATTCGTCCGAAAATCCGAAATAATTAAGGTTGAATCTGTCATTGAAGGCTTATGGTGTCTGTCGAATGTTCTAAGAAGATTAGATGGAGCAGCTAAACTGTACGACACCGCAATCGTACATTTCCAGTCGAATGTTCCGCCTACAAGCTATAGTAGAATTCTAATGTTGTATGACACTAGTAATAATTATATTTATTAATTATTATTACTAGTCAACCTACTTTAGAATTCTTCTATAGCCTATGGGCGGAGCATTTGACCATAAATGTTCGCTCACGTTGAATCTTTGTGTTGAATCTTTTCTCTCTATGTCGAATAATCTTGGACTAATAGAGTTAGGTTAGGCACATTCAACCTTTTTTGCTATTGTCTCTATAATGTTGAATCTTTTCTCTCTATGTAGAATAATCTTGGACTAATAGAGCTAAGGTTAGGCACATTCGACCACAGGTTCGATGGACACAGATCGCTATTGTCAGCGTCATGTCGAATCTTCTATCCAAATCGAACTGTTGTCGCATCAAAAACGAAAATAAAGCATTTGTTTATGTCGGATCGTTCGGTTTTTGGATTCTGCACGTTCGTTATCGTTTATTAAAACAATAACGAAAATACCTGAAATTCGGACAAAAATGCATTCGGACGAAAACGAATGCACATGTCTAATACAGAATACACAAATCAATTTTACTTTTCAGAATGTACGCCTGATAGAACAGGTTGACTTATCCCACTTAAGTGTTGCAATATTTTAGGAGGTCACCAGTGGGTGGCCTTTTTTTTTTTTTTACTCTCCTCGATCAGATGTATGGTTCTTTTGTGTCCTTATTGGTGGCTGTATTCATGCTATAAGTGTTGATACTCTTTTCTATGACTGTGTTGATTTGTTTCATTTTTTCTGATGTGGTAATAGGTACGTTCTTTGTTACTAGGATGCGGTGACTGGAGCTGACTTTTTCGGTCTGGTGACCTGACTGGAGGCACTTGTGTAGGAGGATGTGCATCTGTTGTGGCTGCCTTTTCCTTTCTTGTCCATGCGTGGCACTCTTGCTGTGAGCTGTGGCAGTGGCTGTCCTTGGGTCTGTGCATGCAGGAGCTTGGTCCTGAGCTGTGTGCGGGTTCCTGCGGGCCCCGCCCACTACGTGTTACGTCTTGGATGAGCTACAGGTTGGGGGCACTCAAGGCATGACGTTTTGCATCACTTCTGACTTGTCCGCTATGATGGACCAGGACCTGTGCATGTGGTTGCGTGAGACCGGCTGGCCATCCAGTATGTTACTGGACGGTCTCTGCCTGGCGTACCCCTTATTTGGGCAGGGGCTGTGTCAAAGTGTCATAAAAGAGGATAGAGTACACAAATCATTGTACAAACCTCTTTATTAAACTGATTTTTTTTTAAACTTTAAAATGCACTTATATGGTATGGTGCTGGTGGTACACCAGCGCCAAGAAACATTGTTATTTATTACAGGTACATATATAGCGCCATCAATTTACACAGCACTTTACATATATATTGTACATTCACATCAGTCCCTGCCCTCAATGAGCTTAAAATCTAAGGTCCCTAACACACATTCATACATACACATACGGGGGCCATTTTAGAAATAAGCTTATTAACCTACCAACATGTCATTGGAATGTGGGAGGAAACCCATCCAGGCACATGGAGAATGTGCAAATTCCATGCAGGTACCGTTGTGGTTGGGATTCAAACTGACAACCGGCAATCAAATTCTTCATGAACAATTTTTCCTACTATGTTTACAAGAATAGGATCTACTGTGTAAATCTCTGCTAATTTGAAAGGTATAGAACACGAGGAGGGAGATGGGCGGAGTCTAGCGGAGCAGACATGCATTGTTAGAGCTCCGCACCGCTGAGGAGAGAAGAGAAGGACAAAGCGGAGCCTGCAGGCTCAAAAGGTATCCTTTTTGCCCCAGGGAACAAACTGTGAAAGTTTGGGCAGGAAATATGGTACTGGGAGGAAGCCGTGGCAGAAATAAAAATCACCTCACAAAGAGCTCACAGGCACTCACTGCAACTAAAGCAGCTCCAGTCACCTCACAATATACAGCATCAGGGCGCTCTCACAGACAGAAAATGTCACAGCAAGACTCTCCATTTGAGTCAGATACAGAACAAATCCTCTCACAAACTTCTCCACAAGCCTCCTCAGCATCCCCAGTAATATTATTACAATTTGAAAAGATGCTTCATAAGGCTTTAAAACAAACCTCAGACCAAATAACAAAAAGCCTAACCAAAGAAATAAGAGAGCTGGGAAACCGCACCGCAGCCTTAGAAATAAAAATGGATGAAATTGAAATTACAACGCAAGAAAATATAACAGAATTGGAACAATTAAAAGAAGAGAATTTAATACTTCAAACTAAGCTCGAAGATTACGAAAATAGAGCCAGACGTTCAAACTTGCGCATAAGGGGAATACCTGAAACTGTGACAGACCTGCAATCTACTATTACTGCTCTATTACAAGAACTAAAGCCAGATATCCCTATTGAACGTTTAGAACTGGACAGAGTACACAGAGCCCTCACAGCCAAAAAGAAAGATGGACCCCCACGTGATATAATCACAAAATTTCATTATTACAGAACGAAAGAACAAATACTAATTGCTGCAAGAGAAAAAAAGGAACTCAATTTTCAAGGACACAATTATCAAATTTTTGCTGACCTATCCCAACTTACTATTACTAAAAGACGATCCATGAAACCCCAACTAATGGAACTGCAACACCACAACATTATGTATCAAAGGGGCTTTTCAGTCAGATTTAACTACCAAGGTACAATTTACAGAAGCAGATCAGCAGATGAACTACAACAAACCCTTTTAAAATTAAATCTGACAGAACCCACAAGCAGCAACTCTCCCACACGCAGAAGAATGGCATCATCTTCACCTTCAGGCAGCACCCAGAAAATTTCAGAACAAAATGGGAATCATCATTCTCACAAAAGAGGCCGTTATGCCACATCATCCATGGACCAAGAAGATTCAATGGACTGACATCCTAATTCCTGATATCTCTTCATTTATTATACTAAGAGATGGTTCTCTATAAAAAAACCTGTATTTATAACTGAATGTGACTGCATTCTGATAGTCACACACTGTGTGGGATCATGTTACATTCCAGTTATATTTCTTATTACTTCTGATTCATATAGCCTTAGAATATATAAGTGAAATAAGGAAATTCTTGTTCAGTTATATATTTTTAGGTAATAACAATAGATTTATTACTTTTTAGGACAAATATGTTCAATAATCCAGAAGTAATGGAAGCTTTTTCTTTCTTTTCTTAAAACAAATATATTATTACCTAACTAGTTCCTAGAACTATGTTTTTGTTTATTCTAATCTGAAGCAATACAACCTCAATTTTATGAGTTAACATATCTAAACATTTACATATGAATAAAATAGGTAATTGTTTACTCTAAAAGGGTTAAAATCCCAAAATAATTCAAACTATCTTCATCAATACCAAAGTTATTAACAGTACTTTTCTAACTGAATTATTTAGCCTAGGGCAATACTAACCATATACAACCACCCTGGAATAAATAATTTCAACAAAAACTATATTTTGCACTCCAATTAATGAATCATCATTTTGATGTCTTTTGACATAGCACTTCTCTCCTGTAAGCGAAAGATCCGTGTACCCCCATTAGCCCTCCTCATTCTCCCAACCATATTATGTGGGAGTGTGACGAAGGCACTTATTCCCCTGAGAGAGATATTTATTCTCTTTCACGGGTAAATTGTGATTACTTGCAAAAAATAATTTATACAATGTATCATCTAATCTCATATGTTTTTTGTTTACTCTTTACTCCAGAATTCACTGGTTTCTTTTCTATCTTTTCATCTCTTCAGTCCACACAGGTTGATCTGCGCAGTCAGCTCTGCATAACAAAAAGTAAGTCAAAACTATTTGATCTGTTGCCATGGCACCACTGAATATACTTTCCCTGAATGTTCAGGGAATAAATGTCCCTCAAAAAAGGACCAAAGCCTTCCGTACTTTCCATAACAAGAAGGCTCACATAGTATGCTTCCAAGAAACACACTTCACCAAAGATTCTACTCCAAAATATATTTCTCCTTTTTATCAACAAATTTACACGGCTTCTGCCTGTACCAAACAAAGGGGAACTCTAATTGCATTTCACCGATCCACACCATTCACCTTATCATCAGAAATTAAAGACCCAGAAGGTAGATACCTGATACTCATGGGTTATATAATGGATACAGCAATCACGGTGATTTCCTACTACGCTCCTAACAAACAACCTACACCATTCCTCTCACATATATTACAAGTGATTAATACACACAAAATAGGAACAGTGATAATGTGCGGGGATTCGAACCAGGTCCTCCTCCCATTTCTAGATAAATCACCTTTTACACCATCCAAAATAACCTCTAGATTACCTTTTTCTCAACTTCTTTCCAAATACAATCTGGTAGATTCGTGGAGAGAAAGTAATCCAATGAAAAAGAAATTCACTTATTTCTCGCACCCTCATCAAACCTTCACCAGAATAGATCATATTTTTCTAACAATAGGAATGATACCAGAAATTATTGCATCAGATATAATTCCGATTCCGTGGTCTGACCATAATGCAGTATACACTACTATAGCCTCAGCCATACCAAAAGCGCATGACCCAACGTGGTACTTACCGGACATAATGCTCAAACACCCACTACATCAGATGGCCATTGAACAAGCTTTAAAGGAATACATATCAATTAATAATACAACAGACATTTCCCCAATAACACTGTGGGAAGCTCATAAGCCTGTCTTGCGTGGTACAATACAAAGACAAATGGCACTATTTAAACGGGAACGCAAAAATCTAGCAAAAAAACTAGAACTCAATTTTAATGCAGCCTACATATCATTCCAAGATAATCCATCTCAGAGTACAAAATCTCATCTGGAAAAATCTAGATTGGAATACGATCTATTTCTCACTGAATCAGTTGATAAATCCCTCAAACGCTCCAAACACAATTTCTACATGAATACAAACAAACCAGGTACATATTTGGCTCGGGCATTAAATTCAACTAACAAATCTTTCAAACCAATACGTTTGAAATTATCAAAAAATGTTTATACTTGTAATCCAGTTAAAATAGTCCATAAATTTCACTCACATCTCGCAACTTTATACAAGACAAACAATGAATTTAATCCTACAGAGGCTGAATCCTTCTCAAAAATAACCTTACCTGAGTTGTCTCAGAATCAAAAAAGCAGTTTGGATGAGCCTATAACTATAGATGAAGTTGCTAACGCCATAAAAGACCTAAAACTTAACAAAAGACCAGGCCCAGACGGCTACTCGGCTTTATACTATAAAACATTCTCAGAAATACTCTCTCCCATTCTCACTGAAACTTTTAACAAACTTCTAGAAGGACATTCTTTTTAGCAAGAAACACTAATGGCAATTGTTTGTATGATCCCAAAACCCCTTTCTGATGATACTTCCTGTGTGAATTATCGGCCTATCTCTCTGTTAAACCTTGATATTAAATTATTAGCAAAAATAATAGCAAAACGCCTCAATAGCATTATAGGAAAATTAATACATAGAGATCAAGTAGGCTTCATGCCAAATAGACAGGCAGGCGATAATATACGCAGGGCAGTGTTATTGGCACATATTGCTAAAAAACGGAAAATCCCTTTATGTTTTCTATCTCTCGATATTAAGAGGGCATTTGACACAGTATCCTGGCAATATATGCAATATTCATTACAAAAATGGGGTTTTGGACCCCACTTTTTAACATGGATCAAAGCATTATATAATAAACCCAAAGCCTATATAAAATATGCTGGATACAAATCTGATGCCTTTAATATCGAAAGAGGTACCCGACAGGGTTGCCCATTATCTCCCTTATTATTTGCCCTTATACTCAAACCCATGGCCCAATACATCAGAACAAACCAAACTATAACTGGCATTGAAGTAGGAGGTATTACACACAAATTATGTATATTTGCAGACGATATATTACTTTTTCTATCATCACCACAGGTCTCTGGTCCTAACTTAATACCAGCTCTTGATGGATTTGCAGCCCCATCCGGCCTTATGATTAATCCTAAGAAATGCCTAGTGCTTAATATTTCGCTCACAAACATGGAATTGATCCCGGCTAGGGCTGCACTCCCATTCACATGGGCAGAAAAATCAATCCCATATCTTGGAATTCATTTAACAGCATCTCATTCTGACTTATTCTCAACCAATTATCCTCCTGTATTAAGACAGATCACAAATCTAATAAAACAATGGTCGCAACTTCCTTTATCCTGGATAGGGAAGATTAATGCAATCAAAATGACTATTCTACCCAAATTGCTTTATCTATTCAGAGTCCTCCCTATTCCAATTCCTTCCTATTTTTTGAGAATAGTACAAAAAAGAGCAAATTTGTTTATATGGGGCTCTTCTAAACCACGTATACCTATACACACACTACATCTTCCCAAAAATAAAGGAGGCCTGGGATACCCTAATTTTACTAACTACTACAGAGCAGCACATTTGGCCAGTCTGTCCAAATACCATGCAAAACAGGAAATCCCATTATGGGTATTTATAGAGGCTTCAGAAAATGACCCTCTATTAATATCAAACTTGTTATGGCTTGATCCTAAAGACCGCTTTAAAATTCATAATCCCATAACTAAACACTTATTATCTCTCTGGGATAAACTAAAAACCAAATATCAGTTACAATCTCCACACAATCCTCTCCTTTCTTTTATCAGAAATCCGGCCTTTTATCCGGCATGGATCTACCCAAATTCTTTTAAAGCTTGGACAACATCAGGCATTCAGACACTAAATGACTTCATAGCATCTAAATCATTCCTTTCATTCCCATCGCTTAGAGAAAAATATGATCTACCAAACTCTGAGATATTTAGATATCTCCAAATCAAAAATTTCTATACACCATTCCTAAAGGGGGATACACCATTATCCCAATTATCCATTTTTGAATCAATCTGTACAAAAGATCCATTTGCTAAAGGTACAATTTCATCACTTTATAATCAATTATATGGAGTAGTAAATCTTAATAGACCCTCTTACGTTCAGAGGTGGGAGGAGGACCTGGGACGAACTTTAGAAGACACGGACTGGTCTAACATATGGCTCACATCTAAGTCATCTTCACCCAACATCTTAGCACTGGAGACAAATTATAAAGTCCTAACTCGCTGGTACCTTGTACCCACTAGAGTGGCAAAATATTCACCTAATACCTCAGCTCTTTGTTTTCGAGGATGCCCAGAAATAGGCACACATTTACACATATGGTGGACGTGCCCAGTAATCCAAACCTTCTGGAAGGAAGTCTTCGTGATTGCATCTAAAATATTTAAAAAAATAATACAACCAGATCCATATATAACTTTACTTAATCTAAAACCGGAATGGTTAACATTCTCTCAATTCAAACTTATGATCCAACTAATAACGGCTGCAAAACAAACAGTGGCCAAGGCATGGAAATCTCCTACATTGGTACTAGCAGAAACAATTCACAGAATGAATAATACAATGTCCCATGCTAAGATGGTAGCCATCGATCAAAATCAAATTCCAAAATTTGAAAAACTTTGGCATCCTTGGATAAAACAACAGTTCCTGTCAAATTTCAATGACTCTGTCCTGTTGCCATGGTAACAGATTAAATGACTTACAGAGACACCCATTCTAAGGCTTCAAAGAGAACTAAAAAGAATAATAAACTGACGAGCGGGACAACCTTGTGGACCATACCTCTGCCTTTCTACCCTTTTTCTTCTTTCTCTTTCCTTTTCTCCACCTTACGATTAAAGCTCATTATCAGAATTTATTTGACCTATATACACTCTACCTGTAAACAATATGAATAGTAGGTATAAACCATTTAAATACCTACAAAAGTAACTAAGGAAATGATTTATATCTTTAATTTAGGTTTACGTGAACCCAATGTTTAATATTTGAAATTTCATGATATTTACCTATATAAACCCTACTGTAAAACAATGAGCTTACTTTATAGATCCTTGTAAACTTACTTTGTGTATCTTTATAATATTGTATACTCAATAAACTTCTTTTGAGAAGGAAAGGTATAGAACACATTATCAATTCATTTTCACAAACTGAGTGGTCAGAGAGTTATATATTAGGAACGCTTGATGTCACTTCTTTATACATAAATACTTTCTGGAACATATTAGGTCTTTATCTGAGAATCCGTCCTACCCAGGCACATGCAGTATACTGTATAGCAAGTCACTCTGGTGTATGGCTGAAGGTTGTTGTATAAATGTAGAGTCCCTCTCAGGGATTGAGTGCAATCCATTGGGGACAAACTGGCTTGGACTAGCATGGAGGTAAAATAGTTACTCTTTCTATTATTTGGATGGGATACCATCTGAGGTTCCTCCAGGTGTTTCACAGAGCCTAAGGATGAGGAATTTCTAAAAACCCACGAAACACATTGTCCCCAATGTTACTACCTTGCAGGACTTTGGAAAACATCTTGTTCAGAAATGACAAGAATACAGCATAAGTAACTTTTTTGAAGGGTGGGAGGGGCAATGGTTTACTGTGATAAAGGATTTAAATTATTGTTATATGTTGATGAATGAGCTTTATGGCCAGAAGTCATGTACTTTAAAGAACTAAGGATTAAAATTTTAGAGAAATAAAAATAAAAATGTATAGAATTTTAATTATGGTGTACACTGTATATACTGTATGTAAGGCACCTTTAAAGTCCTGCAAACAAACTACACTATACATACCCTCTTGCACATGGCGCGGGGGGGTCTAAAGCTTTGTGGGGTTCGCCCTGTATCTGAGGATTGATGTGCCTGTTTAGTGGCTATGTTTGACACAGGGCTCTCCATGTACAGGTTTTGTTGTCCTGTGGAGGAGGGATGCCGGGTAGGAATCATTTACTTTGTGACAGGGAAACGGCTCTCCATGTGCCATGTGTCTGGGTCCCCCCCCCACTGGGTTCTCCTGGGCCTCCATTCCCCCCTCCCCCCTCCATACTGCCCTCCCCCCTCCACACCCCCTCCCATTTCCCCCCCTCTCATTCCCCCGCCCTCTTTTCCACTTCCCCCTCCCCCTTTCATTCCCCCCTCCCATTCCCCCCCTCAGCTCCCCCCCTTATTCCCCCCTGCCCAACTCCTCCCCTCTCCATCAGGGCCTAAATAAATCTGGGGACTGCCCTCTTGCACACGACTTCCCCTGAAGATCAGGCTTCATCGACCTGTCTATCAGCCAGCTCTTCCCCTCACTTGGTCCACGTAGCGGAAGCCTTCCATCCAGGTATCAGTTTTGTTGTGTGCAACGTGTTTTGTTATTTAACTGTTCTTCAAACGTTTAGTAGTTAGTCCTATGTGAAAAAGCTGTGTAAAACTATCTTCTGATGCCATCTTATGCTAATCAGGATTTAGCTCAGGGGACATGCCATGTTGGGTACCTGGACATCTCAGAAAGGGGTACCGGTATCGGCATCGCCTGGCTTTTCAGCCACTCTTGTACTTGTTTGACTATTGTTTCTGTTCTTTTCTATATATAGTGTGGGTCGGATTAGGGAGCCTCTGACTCCTGCTGTGTACAACCACCTACCCCACATAGGGTCGCACCCGCTCAGTGACTCCTTGTCTGGGGTTACTGGGGTGCATTGAAACTAGGTCTCTTCTAGACCCATGGCGTATTAGTTGTCTTTATCCACTTTTTCTTTCTGCTTCTCCTCTGTCTCTACCTCTCCCCCTTATTCCTCCTCCAGCCCACGCCATGTCCATGGGTAAAACAGAGCCTGTCCGTCTTGTTTCTATCAATGTGAAGAGATTGAACACTCCAGAGAGACGCTCCATGGTGCTGGCTAACCTGAAACATATGAAGGCTCACTTTTGTCTCCTTCAGGAGATGCATTTCAGTGCTGATAAAAAAACCACGACCCCGTAACCACTTTTTCCTGACGGTATACCACGGGTGCTCTCCTGATTCTAAATCAAGGGAAGTGAGCATTCTGGTCCATGGAACCACCCAGTGGTTTGTGAAGGATAAATGGAGTGATGCGGAGGGAAGAGCTCTCTTTGTAAAGGGGGCGGTGATGGGTTCCTTAGTCACCCTAGTGAACCTATACCTCCCCAATTTAAATCAGATTGCTTTCCTGGACCCAATATTGACCAAATTAGGAGACTTTGCTGAGGGTGCGGTGATCCTGGGGGTGACACGAACTTTGTCATGAATACCTCTTAAATCTCTTACACAGCGTTGAAATGACTAAAGAGGAACTTCTATGCTTTCCACCTTGTAGACATGTGGCGGGTTCTCCACCCGAGCCATAGAGACTACACATCTCACTCGCACCGGCATGATTCCTGCACCAGAATTGATCTTTTTATGATGCCTCAATCTCTCTTGTCCAGGGTTACCTCAGCCTCAATGGTTACTCCCTTCTATACTACAAGCCCTTTGAGGATCTTTTGATCCCACACCTTCTCTCCCCCTACATTGCCAAATCCGATTTCCCTTTTAAATGTGGATCTTAAAATATTCACCAAAATCCTCTCCATGCATTTGATAGACCTGATTCCACAACTGATCCATTCCGACCAAGTCGGGTTTGTCCCTATGAGGGAGGCGTGTGACAACACAACCAAGGCAATTAATCTGATTCATGCTGCACAGACACGGAGACCCCACTGCTCCTTCTCTTGACCGACTCTGAGAAGGTGTTCAACAGGGTGAGTTGGCTCTTTCTGTTTGAGGCTCTTAGATGCATAGGGCTGATGGAACAAATGATGAACTGGGTTCAAGCTATATATTCTTGTCCATCGGCACAGGTCAAGGTCAACGGCCACCTTTCATCATCCTTTTGGGTAGCAAATGGGACGAGACAGGAGTGCCCCTTGTCACCTCTGATATTCATCCTGACCCTTGAACCCTTCCTGCGATTCATCAGGGATAATCCAAACATCTCGGGCCTGCGTTTGGATGCCACCCTATAGCGCAGACAACTTACTTTTTTTTAAATTTTATTGGGTTTTTCATAGTAAAATTATATAGAGTACATTAGCTTAAGAGCAGTTATACATATGTATTCAATTCAACAAAGGAGGTGGAGTTCTAAGTAGGGGGGGTTGGGGGAGGGGGAGGGGAGTGGAACAGGTGAGTCCTATTCACCTATACAACAATGGTAAAGCAATGTGATACATACAGAAGTGAGAACTTATACAATAATACCTTCACGAGTGGAAGCATAGTTTGGATATGAATGACTGGTGATCTCAGATAATGGCCTAGCCGTATCGATAATAGCTACGGGAGTTGCTAGTTTCAGACATAAGAGAGTCATGGACATCAAAGAGCTGCAGGAGTCAATGAATGTCATATGGTGGAAGAAAAGTAGAGTAGACAGATTGGATACTTTGAGGTTGCCCAGTGAATTGGTGAGATCTCTTTTCAAATACCAGTCGGTGTAGTGGAATGGTTACATGACTTCTTGTAAGACTTTCTGGGTTAGTGTGGCCTCTATATATTTACGCCATCTTGTGAAGAAGCATGAGGTAGAACGAAAGTAGAAGAGCGATAGCATAGCCCTTTTCACTGCCGGTAGAGTGGGTGGTGTTGGTGAAATCCAGTGGGACTTAATAGTCCTACGAGCAACCAAGAGACATAGATGGGCCCACTGTGGAATATTTAGGGGTCTTAATGCTGGTGAAGAGGATGCTAGTGGTGTGTAGCCAAACAAACATAGTAGACAATCTTTCGGAATCTGTGTTTTATTGATTTTGCAAATGTGGGCAAGTACAGAGTCCCAGTAGGTGGTGATGGCTGTGCAGTCCCAGAGATGGTGTAGCAACGTGGGGCGAGATAGGGTGCACCAAGGGCATTGCGCTTGGGTTGGGCCTGCTTTGTTGATGCTTAACGGGTCGTAGGCTCTGTGCATGATCTTAAATTGTGTTTCACGCCACGTTTCTGATATAATAAGTTTGCGAACATGTCTGTATCCCTCAAGGATTTTTTCCGGCAGTTCATTGTCACCAAATAGGTTGGACCACTTTCGGAATGGTTTAAGGTGGTATTTTTCTGATAGGTCTTAATTAAGATAGGAGTAAAGACTGGAGATGGAATAATCATTTCTCTGAAGCACAGTGTCAATGAAAGACTGTTGAAAGGGATCGGATTTAGATCCATAACGCTACCACAGATAATCAGTTAATTGATGATAGAAGAAGGTGTGTGGCGGTGGCAAGGAAAATTCCGTCAATAGGGCTTGGAAAGGTTTGAATGCGCCAGGTTTGTCATGGTATATAGAGGTTACTTTTGTGAGGCCCTTGGTTTGCCATTGATTAAATGCTTTGTGGAGAGTGGATGGGAGAAACATAGGGTTGCCTTGGATTGGTAGATAGCATGAGATGCTTGATGGTAATCCCAGTAGTTTCTGTACCTCTCTCCAAGCGGTGACTGCATCTCTGATGAGTACACTTGATTTGAGGTGAGGCGGTAGAGCGTTAGGATTGGAATGAAGGATGACTAAAAGAGCTTGTGGGGAGGTCAAAGCACCTTCAAGTGAGATATTGCAGTATTTAGACTTTCCATTAAGCCATTCTAGGCATGAGAGATTATAGAAATGAATGTTGGGTAGACCCACCCCACCCTCGGACTTTGGGAGGCATAGTTTTTGTAACGCAATGCATGGCTTTTTGCTTGACCATATAAAAGTAGTTAATGCCCTATGAATTTTTTGTACATCAGAATGTTTTAATAAAAGAGGTATGGTCTGCATAGGGTAGAGTAGGCATGCAAACGATACCATTTTAAAAAGGTGACATTTCCCAACTCCTTAACAATTTTAGTTATTAACGGGGGATAATTGAGTAAATATAGGAAGGAGGGCTCACGTTCTATACGGATGCCCAGGTATGTGATATACTGGGTTGCCAGAGAAAACGGGGATAAAAGCTTTAATTTAGCAGACAACCGTTGGTGGAGCACTAGAATTTCGCTTTTATCAAAATTTATAGAAAGCCAGAGCTTAGTTGAAAGGCCGCAAAAAGTTCTCGGAGTCTGTCAAAGTTTGTGAGGGGGTCGTGGAGAATAACAGTATGTTGTCTGTGAATAGAGCGGAGCAGAGAACATGGTTACCCATGGTGATGCCACTGATCCCGTCGTGTGAGTTGAGTATTCTGGATAGGGGCTCAAAGGCGATATTAAAAAGTAGGGGTGATAGGGGACATCCCCGTCTCGTTCCCTTCGTTAAGGGTATAGAGTCTGAGACGAAGTCAGGAGTGACAAGACGCGCAGTTGGCGGTGCGTACATTTGTTGTAGAAATTGCATGATTGGGCCCGAGAAGCTGAGTTGTTCCATTATTCTGAACAGCCAGGACAAACTAACGTTGTCAAAGGCTTTTTCGGCATCCAGTGATATAATAGAGACATCTTGATCAGGATGTGTTTTAGCATGTTCTAGTGCCATTAAAACCTTACGTATGTTTAGAGTGGCTGAGCGTCCTGGAACAAAACCAGATTGGGGCGAGTGTAGTAAAGAGAGGAGTAGGGGGGCTAAGCGCGATGCGATGATTTTAGATAGGATTTTGACATCCACGTTAACCACTTCAGCCCCGGAAGGATTTACCCCCTTCATGACCAGAGCACTTTTTACAATTTGGCACTGCGTCGCTTTAACTGCTAATTGCGCGGTCATGCAATGCTGTACCCAAACGAAATTTGCGTCCTTTTCTTCCCACAAATAGAGCTTTCTTTTGATGGTATTTGATCACCTCTGCCGTTTTTATTTTTTGCGCTATACACGGAAAAAGACCGAAAATTTTGAAAAAAAATGATATTTTCTACTTTTTGTTCTAAAAAAAATCCAATAAACTCAATTTTAGTCATACATTTAGGCCAAAATGTATTCGGCCACATGTCTTTGGTAAAAAAAATGTCAATAAGTGTATATTTATTGGTTTGCGCAAAAGTTATAGCGCCTACAAACTAGGGTACATTTTCTGGAATTTACACAGCCTTTAATTTATGACTGCCTATGTCGTTTCTTGAGGTGCTAAAATGGCAGGGCAGTACAAAACCCCCACAAATGACCCCATTTTGGAAAGTAGACACCCCAAGGAAATTGCTGAGAGGCATGTTGAGCCCATTGAATATTCATTTTTTTTGTCCCAAGTGATTGAATAATGACTAAAAAAAAAAAAAAAATTACAAAAAGTTGTCAATGATATATTGCTCACACAGGCCATGGGCATATGTGGAATTGCACCCCAAAATACATTTAGCTGCTTCTCCTGAGTATGGGGATACCACATGTGTGGGACTTTTTGGGAGCCTAGCCGCGTACGGGGCCGCGAAAACCAATCACTGCCTTCAGGATTTCTAAGGGCGTACATTTTTGATTTTACTCCTCACTACCTATCACAGTTTTGAAGGCCATAAAATGCCCAGATGGCATAAAACTCCCCCAAATGACCCCATTTTGGAAAGTAGACACCCCAAGCTATTTGCTGAGAGGCATGGTGAGTATTTTGCAGCTCTCATTTGTTTTTGAAAATAAAGAAAGACGAGAAAAAAAAATTTTTTTTTTCTTTTTTCCATTTTCAAAACTTTGTGACAAAAAGTGAGGTCTGCAAAATACTCACTATACCTCTCAGCAAATAGCTTGGGGTGTTTACTTTCCAAAATGGGGTCATTTGGGGGGGGGGGGGGGTTTGCCACCTGGGCATTCCATGGCCTCCGAAACTGTGATAGGCAGTGAAGAGTGAAATCAAAAATTTACGGCCTTAGAAAGCCTGAAGGCGGTGCTTGGTTTTCGGGGTCCCGTACGCGGCTAGGCTCCCAAAAAGTCTCACACATGTGGTATCCCCGTACTCAGGAGAAGCAACAGAATGTATTTTGGGGTGTAATTTCACATATTCCCATGGCATGTTTGAGCAATATATCATTTAGTGACAACTTTGCGCAAAAAAAAATAAAAAAAATAAAAAAATGTCTCTTTCCCGCAACTTGTGTCACAATATAAAATATTCCATGGACTCGACATGCCTCTCAGCAAATAGCTTGGGGTGTCTACTTTCCAAAATGGGGTCATTTGGAGGGGTTTTGAACTGTCCTGGCATTTTATGCACAACATTTAGAAGCTTATGTCACACATCACCAGACAAAGCCCTTTCTGACACTTTTTGATTACATAAAAAAATAATTTTTATTTTATGTAATTTTATTTTATGTATTTAAAAAATAATAGAAAATTACTTTGAACCCCCAAACATTATATATTTTTTTAAAGCAAATGCCCTACAGATTAAAATGGTGGGTGTTTCATTTTTTTTTTTCACACAGTATTTGTGCAGCGATTTTTCAAACGCATTTTTTGGGGAAAAAACACACTTTTTTAAATTTTAATGCACTAAAACACACTATATTGCCCAAATGTTTGATGAAATAAAAAAGATGATCTTAGGCCGAGTACATGGATACCAAACATGACATGCTTTAAAATTGCGCACAAACGTGCAGTGGCGACAAACTGAATACATTTTTAAAAGCCTTTAAAAGCCTTTGCAGGTTACCACTTTAGATTTACAGAGGAGGTCTACTGCTAAAATTACTGCCCTCGATCTGACGTTCGCGGTGATACCTCACATGCATGGTGCAATTGCTGTTTACATTTGACGCCAGACCGACGCTTGCGTTCGCCTTAGCGCGAGAGCAGGGGGGACAGGGGTGCTTTTTTTTTTTTTTTTTTTCTTTATTATTCTTATTTTTTTTTATCTTATTTTTAAACTGTTCCTTTCATTTTTTTTTTTTAATCATTTTTATTGTTATCTCAGGGAATGTAAATATCCCCTATCATAGCAATAGGTAGTGACAGGTACTCTTTTTTGAAAAAATTGGGGTCTATTAGACCCTAGATTTCTCCTCTGCCCTCAAAGCATCAGACCACACCAAGATTGGTGTGATAAAATGCTTTCCCAATTTCCCAATGGCGCTGTTTACATCCGGCGAAATCTAAGTCATAAAATGCTCGTAGCTTCCGGTTTCTTAGGCCATAGAGATGTTTGGAGCCACTCTGGTCTCTGATCAGCTCTATGGTCAGCTGGCTGAATCACCGGCTGCATTTTCAGGTTCCCTGTTGAGACAGGAGAGCCAGAGAAAAACACGGAAGACGTTGGGGGGGGGGCATTCCCTCCCACGGCTTGTAAAAGCAGTCTAGAGGCTAATTAGCCACTAGGATTGCTTTTACATGAAAGCCGACCGCTGGCTGAAAAGAATGATACCAAGATGATACCTAAACCTGCAGGCATCATTCTGGTATAACCACTCAAAGTCGTGAATGGCGTACCTGAAGACAAAAAAATGGTTAACAATAAAGCACAGTAAACGGTAAAGTATAAAAAATTGCATACCTGAAAAGCAAACATGATAAAACATAACAACAATAAAACATTGCAGAATAGAATACAGTAAAAAAGAGCAGAACAATAGAGAGAATAGAGAGAGAGAACAATAAAACGACAACTATTTTTTTTTTATTTTATATTTTTGTATGTGTTTTTTTTTTTTACACTTTTTTTTGTAACTGTAACTTTTATAACTGTAACCGGTTCCAGGTTCGGGTCTCTCAAAATGCGATGGCATCTTGGGAGACCCTGTGAAAGTGTGTCTAGTCTGTGGAATGCTGTACCCTACGCTAATACTCAACTAGTGAATGGTAGCGTTCAAAACATTCAGCAATGCAAAGACCAGGATTGTCAGGACAGGAGGGACAATAATAGCGGGTGTCACGCCTATATCCACGCTTGCTGCAGACACAACATCTTTTTTGGGGGGGTTCGTTGGGTAGGGGTACTCGGGAGGACATAAAAATGCCTCTCATGCAGCCGACTGCATTTGGTTGGGGATGTGAATGGGGGAAGTACGGGCGCTGCAGAAGCGGTGGGTTCCCAATTAGGATTGGCAAATGCAGTAGGAAGGGCACTATGGGCACGACGGGCCTGTGTTTGTCTTTTTGGTGGCAGCGGGACACTACTTGTGCTTGCCACCTCACCAGCTTGAACTGCACTTATGGGACTCGCCACGTCACCAAGTGTTACTGCAGTGCTGGTTTGACTACGACCGGGGTGTACTAGGCCGCTGGTGCTTGCCAGTTCACCAAAACGCTACCAAAAAAACTCTTAGCGATCGCAGGATCAGGCCTGACTCTTTAGTTTAGTGTTTTGTAAGTGACAGTGATGGATCGATACTGCACTTGGGTGGGCTGGGCCGGGCGGAGGGGCAAAACGCAGGTGCTAGCAGGTATCTGGGCTGATCCCGCTAACACTGCGTTTTTGGGAACCCTAAACTGCTGGGGACGCTAGTATAGATCTGATCGGATCAGATATTGATCCGATCAGATACTATACCACTAAGGGAGGTGTACGGTGCGTGCGTGGGTGTTAGCGGTACTGGCGCTAACCTGACGCTGCCTGGGGCTGGTGCTTGCCAGTTCACCAAAACGCTACCAAGAAAACTGTTAGCGATCGCAGGGATCAGGCCTGACTCTGAACGCTTCAGTTATGCGTTTAGTGTTTTGTAAGTGACAGTGATCGATCGATACTGCACTTGGGTGGGCTGGGCGGAGGGGCAAAACGCAGGTGCTAGCAGGTATCTGGGCTGATCCCGCTAACACTGCGTTTTTGGGAACCCTAAACTGCTGGGGACGCTAGTATAGATCTGATTGGATCAGATATTGATCCGTACAGATACTATACCACTAAGGGAGGCGCATGCTGCATGCGTGGGTGTTAGCGGTACTGGCGCTAATCTGACGCTGCCTGGGGCGACGCATATCACCGCCGGGCGATCAGGGGGCTAAACCTTTATTCGGTAATAAACGGCGGGTGCCCTGACACTATAAAAAATAAACGAACTAACCAGCGTCACCCGTAACAGTTATATGGTGATCAGTAGTGAAAGGGTTAACTAGGGGGCAATCAAGGGGTTAAAACATTTATTAGGTAGTATATGGGGGTCCCTGTCGCTATAAAACGCTGACGGCGAACCTAAATATTTACGTCCCTAACTAGCGTCACCAGCGACACTAATACAGCGATCAGAAAAATGATCGCTTAGTGACACTGGTGACAGGGGGTGATCAAGGGGTTAAAACTTTATTAGGGGGGTTAGTGGGGTACCCTAGACCTAAAGGGGGGTAACAGTAACTGTCCCAACACTAACTGTCACAAACTGACACTATGCAGTAATCAGGAAAAAAAAAAAAAACCTGCTTGGTGTCAGTTTGTGACAGGGGGGGGGGTGATTGGGGGGGGATCGGGGGGTGATCGGGGGGGGGATCGGGGTGTTTTGTATGCCTGGCATGTTCTACTGTGTTGTGTTGTGTTTGTGCAGTCACTCACATGTCGTCTCTCCTCGGCCCGGAACGGAAAATACCGAGCCGAGGAGAGATGACATCATTTCCTCTGCCTCTGTGTACAATACAGAGGCAGGGAAATGATCCCATTGGCTGGGAGCGATCGCGAGGGGGGGGGGCCACGAATGGATGGCCTCCCCCTCACCACCGATCGCCGGGGAAGATTTGCCGACCGCCGCAGGCACCGGGGGGGGTCCGATCGGACCCCCCACCCGCGGGCAGGCAGGGACGTACAGGTAAGCCCTTTTGCCTGCCCGTGCCGCCCTGTCGACGTACATCTGTGTGCGGCGGTCAGCAAGTGGTTAATTAGGGAAATTGGGCGTTACGAGCCCGGTAATACAGGATCTTTCCCTTTCTTGGATATCAATTTGATGTGTGCCTGTGTTCCAGTAGGAAGGTAAGGGCCCCATCTCACATGACTGCATAGACATGTTTCAGGGTGTCTGGAATAAAGTTGTTGGTCAATTTATAGCATTCAGCCGTGTAGCCGTCTGGGCCTGGGGCTTTGGCAGATGTCATATTTTTGATTGTCAGCCAGATATCGTCAGTGGTGATAGGAGCGTTAAGTTCCTCTAGCTATGCATTTTGAAGTTTGGGCAGACGGGTCTTAGCCAGGAGAGCTTCCGCAGTAGCTTGGTCCTGAGCATAGTTTGGCTAATAGTTTGCCTGCCTTGGTACCAGACCTGTAAAAAAAGGAAGCATAGAGTACGACATGTTAGCTGCTTCCCGTTGTTCTGCCCAAAGGTCAAATGTACGTTTAGCCTGACACCACATTCGTATTTTATCAGGGGTGCGGTTCAGAGTTAGGTGTTCCTGTGCCAAACGTAGAGCTTCACTGGCTTGTCTGTATTGTTAGGTGTTTGTGTGCCAAACGTAGAGCTTCACTGGCTTGTCTGTATTGTCTGTATTGTTGCCTGGCATGTTTTTTAAATTGGGTGGTATAGGAGATGGTTTTTCCCCTCAGGAAAGCTTTACAAGCTTCCCAAAAGAGGTTTGGTTCGGTGATCCTGAGCTCCATTAGTGGAGGTGTATTCGTTCCATGCTTCATATAGCATGTGGCAGAAGACATCATTATCTGCCACATATGAAGGAAAGCGCCACGTGTGTGAGGGGGATGAGGATTTAGCATGTGTCATGTGTATTACGATGGTACTGTGATCTGAAATTCTGGCGTCTGTTATTTCCGAATTGCATAGGGCAGTCATTAGTGCAGGGGAGGCAAAGAAATAATCGATGCCAGAGAACTAGTTATGTGGGGGCGGAAAAAAAAAGTATACTCCTGATCCGTTGGGTGCATTAGACGCCATGTGTCTACATGGAGGCGATGGATTGTGCTAGAAGGGTTCAGTCAGGTGTTGGGGGAATAGATTTATGTGTTCTGCGAGTTGGGTCGCTTGTACGGTCTGCTAGCGTGGATATGACAGAGTTGAAGTCCCCACCTACTAGGTGTAGGGTTTCAGGGGCAGTAAGTATCCACTGCACCATGTCTTGGAAGAGGGGGTTGTCTGGAGAGTTAGGAGCATAGATGTTGGTGATAGCAACTTGCTTGGTCCCTAAAGTCATGTGTACGGTCAATTTGCGGCCTGTCGAGTCTGCCTTAACATCTCTAACAGTGTGTCTTAGGTTTTTGTGTATCAGAATAGCCACTCCAGCCTTATGGCCAATTGCTGGTGAGCCATACACCGAGCCTACCCATAGTTTACGAAGACATGCTAGATCATCTGCGGACAGGTGTGTATCCTGTAAGAGGGCCACATCCATTCGGAAATGCTTCAAATGTCTAAGGATTGACATAAGCTTACATGGAGAGCGAAGCCCCTTAACGTTCCATGATACAAATTTTAGGTGATTCCCATCGGTTGAAGAGGCCATGTCTGAGATAAAGTAACGTTTTGGATTGGAGGCTTGCAATGGAGCCCCCCTGTAGGCAGAGCATCTGCAATCTGAAAGTCACGAAAGTATTGTAGGTCGACTCCTGCCAGTTATTAGCTCCTCTTTTGATGCCAGAGGGTGGGCTACGGGGAGGGGGGGGAGGAAGGTGGGGGAAGGGTGGTGGGCGACATGGAAGCCAGAGGGGTGGGGGTTAGGGAGGGAGCATATCAACTCCGGACAGGGGGGCAGGTGCTAGTGGGTGAGAGCTCAGCTTATGAGTAAGTTCAAGAGGGAGCAGTGGAGCTGATTAGCAGCAGGAGCCTCTATGGCGATCTCTAGTGTGAGCAATAGAATGTCATGATGGTAACAGAAACACAGGCAGAAGTAGAATAGCAGGCTAGCACATTTACCGCAACACAGAGTTCAGTCATATATAGTAAAAAAAAAAAAAAAAATTGTAGAGAATAAACAAGGGGAGGAGATGGGGAAAAAGAGGGGGTAACACTACTCGTCTCCCATGTGTGACCAATAACAGAGTGTCTCTGTGGACTTTCAGTGATTTCCAGAGCGGTCATCCTTCTGAGTGACTCGGCTGCGTTTATATGGAGGCTTGGTCAGGCTACGTTGTTGTTTGGGTAGTGCGGATGGAGAGGATGCTGATGGAGAGGTTGAATTCTCTGCAGAGTTGGTGTGGTCCATTTCCGTGCCCAGGGCATTGATGTAGCTTTCCGCTTCATCTGGTGTGGTAAAAGTAAGTTGTTCACCTTTGTGCGTTTGGACGTGGAGGATTGCCGGGTATGCTAAGGAGAACCGGATTTGGTTGTTGTGCAGAGTGGTGCAGATCAGAGAGAAGGCTTTACGCTGTTTCATCACCTCCACTGAGTAGTCCGCAAAAATAATGGCGTTCTTGTCAGCATAGTTGAGATATTTGACTATGATGTGGCGAGGTTTGATGCGACTTTCTGAGTATTGCCCAATGTGATGCGCCCTTTCAATGGTGCAGGGTATGCGGAGACCCAGTGTAAGAGAAGTCCGGTCGATAGACACGCCTTGGCGCACAGGCGCGGGCACAGTAATGTGTGTGCCAAAAAGACGGTGTACTGGCACATGCGCGGAGGCACACGGCTGCAAACAGGTGGGCGCGTGCAGCCGCGAACAGGCACACGTACATGCACACGTGCTCGCACTGGCACCAGCCGGTCTATTTAAATGGAGCAATGTCGTACACACTGCTGAGTGGTCTTTCAGCTAGTACCTGTTATCTGTGTTTGATCTGTTCCAGTGTTCCTATGTTTGACCCGGCTTGTACCTGAACCTTTCCTTGGACTTCTGCCTGCCTTCTTGTGACCCTGGCTTGTGTTTGACCCTGTTCCTGTTCCATGTTTCTGTACTGTGCTGCCCAACTGTGTACCAAACCCAGCCTGTATCCTGTCTTGCTTCTGCCTCACTCTCCGGTACCTGCTCGGCTCGGCTGTTGACCTCCTGGCTTATGTTCCAACCATGTTTCCGCCTGCTGATCCAGCAACATGGAGTTCCAGTCCTCGGTGCCTATCCAGTGATCTGCATCCATTGGGTTCCTGCCCTCATGCCACTCTGTGTCTTTCACTCCCTGTCATCTCTACCAGGGGTGCTAGACAGGAGGTGCAAGAGAAGCCCTCTCTACAGCTCAGTCTCCACCAGGTACGAGACAGTGCCACTCAGCCAGATGTTGGAGACTGAGAGAGAGGCTTCACCTTTGGAACTGCTATGCCAGCAACTTGTCTCCCTCACACAGACAGTCAGCACCCTGCAAAAGAGCCACGTACAGCTGGAAGGTCGCACCTGAACTTTTGCCTCAGCGACTCATGCACCTGCTATTGCACCAGACTGCGCCACATCTGAACAGACTGTTTTCGCACCCTCAAGTGTCATGCTGCCACCTGAACTACGAGTTCCTGCACCAGAGCGATTCTCAATGATCGGCACGAGTTCCATGCGTTCAAGAACTCTTGTGAACTATATTTTGCCTTGCAGCCAAGAACTTTCTCACTTGAAATCACTAAGGTGGGATTTGTTATATCCCTACTTCTTGGAGAGTCACAGTCTTGGGCCCACCAACTCCTAGAACAACATAACTGTGTCCTGGACTCTCTCTCTTCATTATTTGAAGCAATGGCCCAGCTATATGATGACCCTCAGCGCACTGCTACCGCAGAGTCTATGCTCCATACTTTATGACAGGGTCGTCGACCTGCCGAGGACTATGTTGCAGAATGGGCCTCTGATTCCGGATAGAACAATGTAGCCTTACGACATCAATTACGCCTTGGCTTGTCCGAAGGACTCAAGGATGAGCTTGCTCGTGTGGAGGTTCCCAATTCCCCTAATGGCCTCATTAGTCTTGCTATCCAGCTTGATCGTCGATTCAGGGAAAGGAGAACAGAGAAGATTGGCACCGCTACCAGACCTATGCAATTGGGACTTTTTCGTTCTTCACTCTCCAGTACTGAGAAGTCGCAAAGACGCAGAATGGGCCTGTGCATATACTGTGGGGTAGCGGGACATTATCTCCAAAACTGAAATGTGAGACCCACAAGGACCAGGATCATCTCCTCTGCCTACCTTACCAACTGCTCTGGATCAAAGGGATCTGCTCATGTCACCCTATCCTTGTCACTTCAGCTTCCCGGGAGAAACATTCAGGTACCAGCTATAGTCGACTCCGGGGCCTGCAGCTGTTTCATGGATAAGGACTTTGCTTAGCATCACCAAATTCCTGTGCAAACAAAGACCTACCAGCTGTCCATCCACCTGGCCGATGGGTCCCATCTCAGGTCTGGGCCTATAACACATGAGACCTGCCCGCTACTGGCTACGTCTGATACGGGTCATCAGGAACACCTATGCCTGGATATTATCCCATCACCTTTGTTCCCCGTTATCTTGGGCATTCCCTGGTTGCAGGCCCACAACCCGCAGATAGACTGGGTTACAGGGAAAATTACCTTTCCTTCTTCCTACTGCCAGCAGTCCTACTTTTACCCCATTTCCATGACACCTGCACCTCTTTTGGGGATACATACTGACTCTCCTGTGTCACAGCTCATACCTGCAGTTTATCATAAATTTCTGGATGTTGTTGATAAACAAAAGGCAGACATTCTGCCACCTCATCGCCCATATGACTGCCCAATTGAACTGTTGCCGGGTTCTGAAATCCCATTTGGGCACATTTTTCCCCTCTCTGAACTAGAACTTAAGGTGCTACGTCAGACCATTGACGAAAACCTAGAGAAAGGTTTCATCCGGCCTTCCATATCCCCTGCAGGCGCTGTAATTTTCTTTGTGGAAAAGAAGGATCACGCTCTGCGCCCTTGCATAGACTACCGGGAGTTGAATAAAGTTACCGTCAAGAACAGATACCCTTTGCCTTTGGTTCCGGAACTTTTTCAACGTTTTAAGACTTCTGTTGTTTTCACAAAACTTGACTTATGAGGCGCATATAAATTAGTACGAATCCGGAAGGGGGATGAATGGAAAACTGCCTTCCGCACTAGATTTGAACATTATGAGTACCTTGTTATGCCCTTTGGGCTGTGTAATGCCCCAGCAACATTGCAGCATTTTGTTAACAATATTTTCAGAGACTTCCTTGATCTGTTTCTTATCGTGTATCTAGATGATATCCTCATCTTTTCTAATTCCCTCCCGATACACTGTGAGCATGTGAAAAAAGTTCTCGGTTGGCTAAGAGACCATGGACTATATGCAATGGCTGAAAAGTGTGACTTTGAGACAGACACCATCCAATTCCTGGGACTTATCATCTCCATCTCAGGCATCTCCATGGATCCCCAAAAAATCAAATCCATCCTAGAATGGCCCACTCCTTCAGACAGGAACAGTACACACAGGTTCATTGGGTTTGCCAACTTCTTCCGCAAGTTCATTAAGGATTTCTCTGCCATTATCACTCCTATCCCCAACTGACGAAACAGAATACCCGCTTCCAGTGGACACCTGCAGCACAAGCCGCCTTCGTCCAACTGAAATCTCTGTTTATCTCAGCTCCCATCTTACAACATCCAGACCCTGCATCACCATATGTTCTCGAGGTGGATGCTTTAGAGAATGCTGTGGGTGCCATCCTGACCCAGCGACAGGGGGCGAAGTCTCTACTACACCCCATCGCCTTCTTCTCTAGGAAACTTAGCCCCGCAGAGAGGAACTACGATGTGGGTGATCGTGAATTATTAGCCATAAAGTCAGCCCTGGAGGAATGGCCTTATTTGCTGGAAGGAGTGGCCCATCCCATTTTGATCTTTACTGATCATAAAAACCTCAAATACCTTAGAACAGCCAAGTGGTTAAGACCTCGGCAGGTGGGCGCTATTTTTCTCCCGTTTCTCCTTCCACCTTACTTTTAGGCTGGGTTCCAAAAATGGCAAGCCTGACGCCCTATCACGAATGTACCCAGAGGAAGGAGAATCCCACCAGGCAGGCACAATCCTGCTGGCACAAAGTTTTTTACTACTACAAGTAGACCTGATCACCCAGCTCAAACAGGCATTGCCATCAGGTATCTGTTTTCAGGAACAAGAAGGGCTATTTCTACACAATCAAAATGTGTTCGTACCCCCGAGTCTGCGCCCCAAGATCCTGAGTCTCTGTCATGACCATCCCTTAGCAGAACATTTCGGGGTAACCAAGACAGTGGAGCTTGTGCAACTTCCTTTTTGGTGGCTGGGTTTGAGACTCCACTGCAAGAGCTATGTGAACACCTGTGAGGTCTGTGCCTGAAACAAGAATGATAAAGTCGAATATTGGGGTCTGCTGAGACCACTGCCCATTCCCAAGAGGCCCTGGGAGATGATTAATATAGATTTCATCGTTGAACTTCCACCATCTGAAAAATTTACCACCATTTTTGTGATCATGGCTTTATTGACCAAGATGGCCCATTTTATTCCATTGATAGGAACTCCGTCAGCAACAGAGACCGCCTGCACCTTCATCAGGGAGGTAGTCAGACTCCGTGGGGTACTCAGCAGCATTACCTCGGACCGAGGGGTGCAATTTACTTCCAGATTTTTGAAAGAGCTTTGTAAGATGTTGAAAATTGAAACTTATTTCTCTTCAGCATACCACCCCCAGACTAAAGGCCAAACTGAACGTACAAACCAGACTCTAGAACAATATCTTCGTTGCTTCTCATCCTTTGCCCAGAATGATTGGGCATCCATCACTGTTACCCCTGGAAGAGTTTGCATACAACGATGCAGTTCACTCAGCTACGGGACAAGCCCCGTTTTTTGCAAACTATGGATACTTTACAACTTTCCTACCTGACATCTTGCCTGATTCCTTGGTGTTCCTGCAGTCCAAGAAAGATTAAACACCCTTCTATTGAACAATAAAGGATTACAAAGAAACATCTCCAAAGCACAGCAAGACAATAAAAAAATTTTTGACAGGAAAAGAAGAGGAAACCTAAAACTCCAATTTGGAGATAAGGTTTGGTTATCCACTGCCAACTTAAAATTATTCTGTCCATCCAACCGCCAACTTGGACTGAGATTTATTGGTCCCTTCCCTGTCAAAAGGCAGAACAATCCTGCAGCCTACGAACTGTTACTCCCGGAGAATTACAAAATTCATCCAGTCTTCCATGCTTCATTACTGAAGAATGCAAGGCTAGATCCCTTTCCTGGTCGTGAGTCAGGCCCACCTGTACCTACCTTAGTCAACGATAATGAGGAGTATGAGGTTGAAGCCATTATGGACTGTAGAAAGAGAAGAAATGTAATCTAGTTTTTGATTAAATGGAAGGGCTACGGACCGGAGGACAACTCTTGGGAGTCCAATTTACACGCCAAGAGGTTGATACAGTCTTTTTTCCAGGCTCACCCCGAAAAGAAATTACTGATGGGCATCCAGAAGTTGCCCATTGGGGGGGGCAATGTAAGAGAAATCTGGTTGACAGACGCGCGTTGGCGCATAGGCGCGGGCACAGTAGTGTGTGCACCAAGAATACGGTGTACTGGCGCATGCGCGGACGCGCACGGCCGCAAACAAGCACACGTAAGCACACACTGGCGCCAGCTGGTCTATTTAAATGGAACAATGTCATACACACATTGCTCAGTGGTCTTTCAACTAGTACCTGTTAACTGTGTCTGATCTATTCCAGTGTTCCTGTGTTTGACCCGGCTTGTATCTTAACCTTTCCTTGGACTTCTGCCTGCCTTCTTGTGACCCGGCTTGTGTTTGACCCTGTTCCTGCTCCATGTTTCTGTACTGCGTTGCCCGACTGTGTACCAAACCCCATTCTATATCCTGTCTTCGCTTCTGCCTCACGTAACTGTACCTGCTCTGCTCGGCTGTTGATGACCTCCTGGCTTATGTACCAACCACGTTTCCGCCTGCTGATCCAGCAACATGGAGTTCCAGTCCTCGGTGCCTATCCAGTGATCTGCAGCCGTCGGGTTCCTGCCAAGACCCGACTTGGGCCACCTGTTACATCAGCCCTCGTGCCACTCTGTGTCTTTCACTCCTTGTCATCTCTACCAGGGGTGCTAGACAGGAGGTGCAAGAGAAGCCCTCTCTACAGCTCAGTCTTCACCAGGTAGGTGACACCCAGTTGCTCGGGAATGATTTTTGCACAGATATTTGTGAGCTGAGTAGCGGAAACTGATTCAGGGAGTCCAATTATGCGTAAATTGTTTCTTCTCGAACGATTTTCCAAATCGTCGCGTTTGTCCCAGATATCTCTATTTGCGGCATTCATGCATGCTAACTATGGATTCATCCTCCAGGGCTGAGATACTTTGTTCTGCATATGTGAGTGTCTGTGCCTGGGCCTGAACCTCTATGTGTAGCTGTTCCAGCCCTCTGTGGACTGCTGCATCCACAGTAGTAGTGAGTGTAGGGCCTAGCAGCGTTACCACTGCCTGCGCTATTCCTGCAGAAGAGGCAGGGTGCCATGGATCTGCCACCTAGGGGTTAAAATAATGACTGATTTCAGTAATTGGCAACAGGCTGCCTTATTTAAACACCTCAGCAGCGCTGTGTCTTTGCTGTCTGATCTGCCGCTCATACCTGTTCCCGGGACTTCCTGTTCCTGTGATCCGATCTGTTTCCTGTGTTTGACCCGGCTTGTTTGACTACAATTGATATCTGTTATCCTTACCCCGGCCTGCCTTGTAACCACGCTCCGCTCTACACTGCTTGATATCCTGTTGCCAAACTTTGCCTGTACCCTGACCATTCTCTGCCTGTCGTCCATATCTACATCTGATCGTCTGTTACCAAACCCGGCTTGTCTGACTATGTATTCAGTGTCTCCCCAGCCCTGCACCTACCAGCCTGCTTCCTGTTTCCTGCTGCACCAGCTGAACTGACAAAACCAAAGACGAACCAGGCACCCATTCACTGCCAGGCTCTGGCAGCCACTGTTGCAACACCGGTGGCCCTTGTGCCGGGGTTGTACGAAAAAAACCTTCCCACTGCACGTCAGGCTCATCTAGCAGGTACGTAACACAGGCTCAGCAGCGGTTGTCCCTGGGGCTGAGGGAGGCTGTGGATGTGCCTGCAGATGCACCTGCAGCGTCTCTGCTGGAGATGGCGCCATCTTGGCTTCGGCGGGGGTTTCGCGGAGGATGCAGCTTGCGCGTACGATCGCTCAACAAAGCGATCCATGTATGCCCAGCATGCAGCGGGGGTGGAGGGGGGTCTCCCCAAAGCATATGCCGGTGTGTATGGCCATTTTTTTGAGGAGCGCGGCGGAAGCTGAGGATATCTACCTCTCCCTCATGTGGCGCCAGAACCGTAAGTCCATTATTTTTTTTAACCAATCTCCTGGTATCTATCCCAAATTTGCTTGCGGAACTAAAGACATATGAGGAGTTGTCAATGTTCCGCATCAATTATCAGAAATCTGAGAAGCTGGCTGTCCCCTTGCCATCCTCCTTAGCTGCGCTGCTCCAGGTGGACTTCCCCTTTAAATGGGCCAGTTCCCACATTAAGTATCTTGGCATCCCCTTACCCAGTAGGGCAGAGATTTTTCCCCTTAACCCCCCCCCCCCTCTTGACAGCCATAAAGAAGGACCTTCAGGAGTAGCAGTATGGTCTGTTCTAATGGTTCAGACGCTGTGGCATAATAAAAATGAACGTCATGCCTCGGCTGCTGTACCACTTTCAGGCACTCCCATACGGGTTCCTACCTTCTTCCTAAGGGCAGTGAACCGAGCGTTCGTCAATTTTGTCTGGGCCCAGAAACCCCACCGTTTGGCGCAAACCGTCCTATGACTTCCAAAACTGAGGGGCGGCATAGCCTTGCCGGATGCCAGCCTTTACCATATGGTGTGTCACCTAACCTATCCTGGACTGGTGTTGACACAGCGCTCTGAAACAATGGGTCCAAGTAGAGCAAACCCTAACGGGGTCCAGCTGGAGTCGCTGCCCTGGTGCCAGAAGCCCTTGCCAAATCTGACACTGGATCATCCCACCGTGGGGGTAACATTGCAGATTACCGCAAGGGCTTTCCGCAAATTCTATGTTGCACCGATCCCATCTCCACTCACTCCCGTTGTTGGCAATCTGGCTTTCAGTCCGGGACTCAATGACCCTAGATTTCTGGAGTTGAAACTGGTCGAGAGGTCACAGGCCAGACACTTTCTCACTAATGGACAGTGGAAGAACAGGCAACAAATCATGGACGACCCGGCCCTGGGGGGGCTATCTTTTTGGCAAAAAATACAGTTAGCCCATTATATTGGCTCTTTGCCCTCCCCGGCAGCTTTCAGGAGGCAACTAACCTCCTTTGAATTGTTAAGCCTGGAGCAGTCTCCATTGAGGCATGCAATTTCGCTGGCTTATCAATTATTGATATCCCAACCTCTGGACTTTAGGCCTCCCTATATTGCCAAGTTGGAGCATGAGCTGGGATTACAATTTACAGAGAAACAAGTTGATCCGCTCCTCCTTATTTCCCGCTAAACTTCGATCTGCGCCAGACACCAGGAGGCGGGATTTAAGGTACTGTCCCGGTGGTATTACACACCGAAAAAGATCCACAAGATGTTTCCTCAGAGCACAGACCTTTTGTACGGAGGCCTCCTGGCCCTATGAAGCTCAGCGTGATTCATCTTTTCTTACAATGTGATGTTTGTATCATGTTCCTGGGAATGGTTATTTTTATTTTTATATGTACCATTGTGGTCTCTGTATTTCCACATCCTCTTCTTTTGCTCTTCTGTTGCTAGGGAACATATTGCACAGATCGTGAGATTCATATTTATGTTCCCTAGCAACGGGCCCTTCCTTATAGTGACTCAGGAGCCACAATACCAATCTTATATGACAAAACACAGGTAGTGTCAGCGTGTTTTTTATGCTAAACCCTTCTTCACATACGTTTTTGGATCTGTTTAATTATGCTAACTTTTTGAGTCTTTTTGGCGGGATTTGTGACGTCATACCTATCTGGGGGTGGGAGGAGCTCTGGTTTTCTGTCTTTTCTGATTGGTTGATAGTTATTTAAATTCTTTCCACTGTTATCCCAGGTTTATCACCTGCCTGACGAAGGGGTCCTGCGTGACTCCGAAACGTTGCACCTTTCTTGTGTTGTAATCATGCAATAAACTACCCGTTTGGACGCCACCTTGTGCTGATCCTTGGTGTGCTGACAAATATCTACGTTACTTCTCCTTTAAGGCACAGGAAAACACTGGATTCCCAGCAAGAGCACAATGGCGGCTGAAGGCATCCAATGGGGTTGATTTACTAAAGGCAAATCCACTTTGCACTACAAGTGCACTTAGACGTGCAGTCGCTGTAGATCCATGGAGGACATGCAGAGAAAAGAAAAAACAGTATTTTTGCTTGTACATGATTGGATGATAAAACCGGCAGAGCTTCCCCTGATTTCAGATCTTCCCCTCAGATTTACAGCGACTGCACTTCCAAGTGCACTTTCAAGTGCACTTGCAGTGCATTTGTAGGGCAGAGTGGATTTGACTTTAGTAAGTCAGCCCCATTGTGTCCCAATGCCAAAGTTTTAAATTCCCACTGAGGCTTTTAGAAACGTTTTTCTTAATAATATTCTATTTATAATATATAATACATTGGGTTGATGTACTAAAGGCAAAAAGAATGTGCACTTTGCAAGTGCAGTGCTCCAGAGCTTAGTAAATGAGATAAAGCTCCACTTTACAAAAGTGCATTTTTGTTAGCACATAATTGGATGACAGAAATCCGCAGAGCTTTTGCCCATTTGCTAAGCTCTGGAACAATTGCTCTTGCACCCATTCCCACACCCCCTCCCCAACCCATGATCCCCTCTACTTTTTCTTGTTCTGATAACAACATTCTCCTGAGTTTTGGATCTCAACTACCGGTCAATATGAGTCACTGCCGACCGGCTAGTGATCCTTCTTTTTTCAGCACAAACTTCGGAGACTATAAAGATTTTTAACCTTTATAAAACATATTCTTTCAGAAATAACACTACTTGGTAAGGGTCTCAATTTTGCTCCCACTTCCAAACCAGATTCGTATGTGTTATTTAAAGACCTTAACAAATATATCAGACTCCTTACACTTAAAAGATTTTTTGAAATCCAAAAGAGTAAGCAACCTGAAGCGACCAGTACTTCCCATACCGATAGATTTATCCTGCTGCAAAATACATCTGTTGAATTCAGTTTTGACACAGACATGATGGACCAACTTGAGGAACTCTAATTGGACAGTACCATCTCCAATCTGGATCTCTACACACAGCACCTATCCACATCACCACCAGTACAACATTCCTCTCTAAAACCTCAATCTATATTTTATCCTTATCAATCCAAAGGTCCACATATAACAACATTTTACAATATGGTATATGCTGATATGAAAAAATTATGTTCCAATCCATCCCAATGCAAACCCAATTTTGGGTACCTAACTCCCCTAGAACAAAAATCTTTAAAAACCCTTGCTGACAATGAGAATCTAATTGTCAAAACGGCAGACAAGGGTGGAGGAATTGTCATCATGAACCTGGATGATTACATCAAAGAAGCGTATCTTCTTCTAGCGGATACCTCCACATATAGGAAACTAACTAAGGATCCCCTTCCCGAGTACAAACTCAAATTGAACCTTCTCATAGAAGGGGCAACGAAATCCCACATTCTTGAAAAGTCTGAAGTTTCTTTTCTAATTAAAGATTTTTACCGGACTCCCTATTTCTATCAGATCCCCAAGGTCCATAAAAGCTTGCTTAATCCCCCTGGAAGGCCAATCATAGCAGCTATGGATAGCTTAACCTCAGGGCTCTCCAAATACGTTGATCATTTCCTCCAGCCTTTGGCTCAAGGACTTCGGTCCTACATTAGGGATGGTACTCACCTTTTAGAGATACTGGAGCCATACTCTTGGTATGGTGATTACATTTGGCTATCATTGGATGTGAGTTCCTTATACACGTCAAAAATAGTGAGCAACCCTGCGAGCCACTTATGGATGGATGCCTACAAAATGGTGAGTGATTAGTCTTAAGTGGAGACCAGCTGCAAACACTCAGTCACGTTTCATAATCGTGCAAAGAAATAAAAACTAAAACTAAAACAATAGTGTCTGCGCTAGAAGAAAAAAATCCCATCAATCAAAAGTGCAGCAATAATGAACATAAGCAACATAAATATTTAAATAAATAGTCCACTGGAGTGAAATACCCCTATGTACTAGAATATAAAGTGCACAGTGCTAAATAAAATACACAATGAGAGTGATAAGTCAAAAACCTATCACATAAATATCAAAGAAATATAAGGGGATATGACTCCTGGTGAATAAAAATAAAGTCCAAAACAGTGTGTATCCAGAGATATAAAAGTGCCCAGAAGAAACATAGTCCGAAGATTTAGTGAAATTCACATATCCTTCCTTCCAAACGTGTATCACCAAGAAAACATGCTGTAGTGTCTTCCAGCCACCCCCACAGGTGTATATGCTCACCTTCCTGTGTGTGACACAGCGATTAAACTATGTCAAACAAAGCCTTGGAGCCACTCCTGTGCTCATTTGGAATCAGCTGTGTAGACCTCCAATGCTCTCAAACGAAGGTAATATATGCAAAAGAAAAAAACTCCATAGCGCAATATTGCAAGATGTAATAAAAGGATTTTAATAAAATAATTCTCTCCCCTTGATGGGGTACTCACATGCTATGGGTGCGTGAGTGCACCATCCTTAACAGACAATAAACGGTCAATCTCGCGGTGTGGCGTGTGATGCGGTATATGTAACGAAACTCTCCTTCTCTCTCTCTGCTGACAGCTCCGTCCAGGCCCCTCCCTGGGGAGGGGCCTGGACGGAGCTGTCAGCAGAGAGAGAGAAGGAGAGTTTCGTTACATATACCGCATCACACGCCACACCGCGAGATTGACCGTTTATTGTCTGTTAAGGATGGTGCACTCACGCACCCATAGCATGTGAGTACCCCATCAAGGGGAGAGAATTATTTTATTAAAATCCTTTTATTACATCTTGCAATATTGCGCTATGGAGTTTTTTTCTTTTGCATATATTACCTTCGTTTGAGAGCATTGGAGGTCTACACAGCTGATTCCAAATGAGCACAGGAGTGGCTCCAAGGCTTTGTTTGACATAGTTTAATCGCTGTGTCACACACAGGAAGGTGAGCATATACACCTGTGGGGGTGGCTGGAAGACACTACAGCATGTTTTCTTGGTGATACACGTTTGGAAGGAAGGATATGTGAATTTCACTAAATCTTCGGACTATGTTTCTTCTGGGCACTTTTATATCTCTGGATACACACTGTTTTGGACTTTATTTTTATTCACCAGGAGTCATATCCCCTTATATTTCTTTGATATTTATGTGACAGGTTTTTGACTTATCACTCTCATTGTGTATTTTATTTAGCACTGTGCACTTTATATTCTAGTACATAGGGGTATTTCACTCCAGTGGACTATTTATTTAAATATTTATGTTGCTTATGTTCATTATTGCTGCACTTTTGATTGATGGGATTTTTTTCTTCTAGCGCAGACACTATTGTTTTAGTTTTAGTCCTTATACACGTCCATTCCACATATTTTTGGACTCAAAGCTCTCCGTCATTTTTTGTTTCAGGACCAGCGAATGAATGACAGACAGGCTGCATTTATTTTGGACTGTACCGAATTTTGTCTTGCACATAATTATTTCACCTTTGATGATCTATTTTATTTGCAAGTTCAAGGCACTGCGATGGCTAATTTTGCCCCTACGTATGCCAATTTGGCCATGGGTCTTTGGGAACACCAGTATATATAGAACAACAATCCCCATTCTAGACATCTTGTATATTATGGCAGATACATAGATGATGTTATTATCTGGAGCGGTCCCCCTCAGGACATCTCTGATTTTCTCCATCATTGTAACAATAATCCCCATGGTCTGGTTCACCCATGAGTCCAACACAGAGAAATTGTCTTTTTTGGATTTGGAGTTATAACATTATGGCGATACCATACACGCCAAAAATTACTCTAAACCTACTGCTGGCAATTCTTTGCTACATTACAAAGTTGTCATCATCATAAGTGGAAGAATAACATTCCGAGAGGTCAATTTTGTCACCTTAAACGCAACTGTACCAACTATCTAGATTATATCAAGGAGAGTAGCGTGCTCAGTGTAAAATTAAGAGACAAGGGATACCCTGAATCACTTATACAAGATGCTTACGGGCATTTTTTAAGTGGTACTCCGCCATTGAGACAACCAAAAGCCACGGACCAGCCAGTCCGCTTCACTACCCGATTCCATCATGATCATAAAAAAATGGAAAATATCCTCAAGAGGTATTGGCCAATACTTCTTGAGGACCCTCATCTAACAAATATATTACCTAAATATCCTACAGTCACCTACAGAAGAGCATCTAATGTAAAAAACAAAATCGCTCCCAGCAAGCTGAAACCCCGGTCCACGCAGGCCAGTCCACGTTTACGCTTACTTCCATTACATGGCATGTTTCAGTGTAAAAAAGCTTTATGCAAAACTTGCGATTTTGTAGATCATGGTCAGAAACATTTTTCCAGCAAAGGCAAAACCTACGACATCAGTGAGTTTTACAATTGCTCATCGGATTTCGTGGTTTATTGCCTCTATTATAAAGAGGAAAGATGGGGACATGGTGCTACCCTGTAGTGACGCAAATTATAATTATAAATATAAATTAGTGAGTAAATAAATAGTGCACAACCTAGTATTTATATACACACTCTAAGGTGCAGTTTTGGAGTAAATCGTATATAAATGCGTGAAATTAATATAAAAAACGCTAAATCACAGCAATGCTAAATCACAAAAAACCTCTATCACAACAAAACAATAAATCACAGCAGGGATGAGATTTTTTACAACGGTATTGGAAAATACTTAAGTGTGTAATCAGTGTATGTACTTAGTCCAATTCACTCTGCTCCTGGAAGCCAGTCCTAGTGCGTGCGTCCCAACTTGCGTTCCAGCCAGAGCTTCCGGGTGTGACGTGTGAGTGTGACTACGCCTTACGCGTTTCGTCAGAGGACGTTGTCAAAGACGGTCATTATTGCCTCTATTGCCCGTGCAATTTATTATACGTAGGACGTACCATCCGGCCCCCTAAGACAGAGACTTGGTGAACATCGCAGGAAGATCGAAGAAGGGAAAGATAAACATAGTGTCCGCCGCCATTTCTCTAAATGCCAGAAAGGTTCCACCCATGGTCTCAAAGTATGGGTTTTGGAACAAATGCCGAAAAATCTTTCTGAAGTTGAAAGGTTTTTCAGGCTATGCAAATGTGAAACCTATTGGATATATTCCCTTGACACCCTGTCACCGGAGGAATCAATGAGTCTTTAGAGCTTTCCACGATTCTACATTAACTTCTAATTGTTTTCCATTCTCCCTTAATCATCCTGAGTTATTATTATTAGATTCGATATACCTTGATTATTATTTTGTATTCATTAACCATTGAGTGCCATAAATACTGTCATTCTTGCACACATATATATTTTAGGCATCGAGTCCATTATATTTTCTCGTTTATTCAGTTTCCCCGTCTTAGTTTGTAATTTTATCCCAAAACTAGGCAGTTTCTATGTACCCATATCCCATTTCTTTATATATTTTTTCTATTCTAGATATATTTCTTCATGACTCTCTATATATGTATATATATAAATATAGTCACTTTTATAATCTTAATTATTATTATACGTAATTTATATGCATCCAATTGTATTCCTTTCAACTGTTTTACCCCTCCCCCCTCCTTCTTACATTTGTTTTTACAGTCCCGCTTCATTAGATTAATGTTTTTACTTATTGCTGGAGTTTCTCTATCTAGGTTGTGTTGTTGTACACAACCTCCACTAGATGGCTCCCTCCGTAGGCACATATAAGGACTTGTCAAGCCCCTATCCTCCATGCTTGAGGAAGGCGCACGCCTGTATTACACAGAGAGCATGCGCCGAAACGTCGTCGCATTAATGGTGACGTCATCGTGCCTGAGACCTGCGCTACACAGCTGATCGGAGCCAAGCCCCGGTTTCATCCCAGGGATAGAACACGGACTTCCTGCTGGACGGGACTGCTGTCTCCACCTCCTCTCCCATGGACGGCTTCATTGCACAGGATGCTCACGCCGGGACTTCACTTATTGGGGATACATTGTGCTCTACTTACCTTTACCCTATGTAAGTGGACATATACATTTTTGTAAAATAAAGGTTTTACTGTTTTTGAATCGGAGGCGCCTTTTAGGGATGAGCCGAACACCCCCCTGTTCGGTTCGCACCAGAACATGCGAACAGGAAAAAAATTCGTTCGAACACGCGAACACCGTTAAAGTCTATGGGACACGAACATGAATAATCAAAAGTGCTAATTTTAAAGGCTAATATGCAAGTTATTGTCAATAAAAGTGTTTGGGGACCTGGGTCCTGCCCCAGGAGACATGAATCAATGCAAAAAAAAGTTTTAAAAACGGCCGTTTTTTCAGGAGCAGTGATTTTAATAATGCTTAAAGTCAAACAATAAAAGTGTAATATCCCTTTAAATTTCGTACCTGGGGGGTGTCTATAGTATGCCTGTAAAGGGGCGCATGTTTCCCGTGTTTAGAACAGTCTGACAGCAAAATGACATTTTGAAGGAAAAAACACATTTAAAACTACCGCGGCTATTGCATTGCCGACAATACACATAGAAGTTCATTGATAAAAACGGCATGGGAATTCCCCACAGGGCAACCCCGAACCAAAATTTAAAAAAAAAAATGATGTGGGAGTCCCCCTAAATTCCATACAAGGCCCTTCAGGTCTGGTATGGATATTAAGGGGAACCCCAGCCAAAATTTTAAAAAAAAATTGACGTGGGGTTCCCCCTAAATTCCATACCAGACCCTTCAGGTCTGGTATGGATTTTAAGGGGAACCCCGCGCCAAAAAAAAAAAAAAAAACGGCGTGGGGTCCCCCTAAAAATCCATACCAGACCCTTATCCGAGCACGCAACCTGGCAGGCCGCAGGAAAAGAGGGGGGGACGAGAGTGCGCCCCCCCCCTCCTGAACCGTACCAGGCCACATGCCCTCAACATTGGGAGGGTGCTTTGGGGTAGCCCCCCAAAACACCTTGTCCCCATGTTGATGAGGACAAGGGCCTCATCCTCACAACCGTGGCCGGTGGTTGTGGGGGTCTGCGGGCGGGGGGCTTATCGGAATCTGGAAGCCCCCTTTAACAAGGGGACCCCCAGATCCCGGCCCCCCCCCTGTGAGAAATGGTAAGGGGGTACTTACCCCTACCATTTCACTAAAAAACTGTCAAAAATGTTAAAAATGACAAGAGACAGTTTTTGACAATTCCTTTATTTAAATGCTTCTTCTTTCTTCCTTCATCTTCTTCTTCTTCTGGTTCTTCTGGCTCTTCTGGCTCTTCTGGTTCTTCCTCCGGCGTTCTCGTCCAGCATCTTCTCCGCGGCGTCTTCTATCTTCTTCTCCTCGGGCCGCTCCGCACCCATGGCATGAGGGGGGAGGCTCCCGCTCTTCTCTTCATCTTCTTCTCTTCTTCATCTTCTTCTTCATCTTCTTCTTCATCTTCTTCTTCCTTCTTCTCTTCTTCATGTCTTCTCCGGGCCGCTCCGCAGCCATGCTGTGGCATGGAGGGAGGCTCCCGCTGTGTGACGGCGTCTCTTCGTCTGACGGTTCTTAAATAACGGGGGGCGGGGCCACCCGGTGACCCCGCCCCCCTCTGACGCACGGTGACTTGACGGGACTTCCCTGTGACATCACGGGGAATGCCACAGGGAAGTCCCGTCATGTCACCGTGTGTCAGAGGGGGGCGGGGTCACCGGGTGGCCCCGCCCCCCGTTATTTAAGAACCGTCAGACGAAGAGACGCCGTCACACAGCGGGAGCCTCCCTCCATGCCACAGCATGGCTGCGGAGCGGCCCGGAGAAGACATGAAGAAGAGAAGAAGGAAGAAGAAGATGAAGAAGAAGATGAAGAAGAGAAGAAGATGAAGAGAAGAGCGGGAGCCTCCCCTCATGCCATGGGTGCGGAGCGGCCCGAGGAGAAGAAGATAGAAGACGCCGCGGAGAAGATGCTGGACGAGAACGCCGGAGGAAGAACCAGAAGAACCAGAAGAAGAAGAAGATGAAGGAAGAAAGAAGAAGCATTTAAATAAAGGAATTGTCAAAAACTGTCTCTTGTCATTTTTAACATTTTTGACAGTTTTTTAGTGAAATGGTAGGGGTAAGTACCCCCTTACCATTTCACACAGGGGGGGGGCCGGGATCTGGGGGTCCCCTTGTTAAAGGGGGCTTCCAGATTCCGATAAGCCCCCCGCCCGCAGACCCCCACAACCACCAGCCACGGTTGTGAGGATGAGGCCCTTGTCCTCATCAACATGGGGACAAGGTGTTTTGGGGGGCTACCCCAAAGCACCCTCCCAATGTTGAGGGCATGTGGCCTGGTACGGTTCAGGAGGGGGGGGGGGCGCACTCTCGTCCCCCCCTCTTTTCCTGCGGCCTGCCAGGTTGCGTGCTCGGATAAGGGTCTGGTATGGATTTTTAGGGGGACCCCACGCCGTTTTTTTTTTTTTTTTTTTTGGCGCGGGGTTCCCCTTAAAATCCATACCAGACCTGAAGGGTCTGGTATGGAATTTAGGGGGAACCCCACGTCAATTTTTTTTTTAAATTTTGGCTGGGGTTCCCCTTAATATCCATACCAGACCTGAAGGGCCTTGTATGGAATTTAGGGGGACCCCCACATCATTTTTTTTTTTTTTTTTTTGGTTCGGGGTTCCCCTGTGGGGAATTCCCATGCCGTTTTTATCAATAAACTTCTATGTGTATTGTCGGCAATGCAATAGCCGCGAGTAGTTTTAAATGAGTTTTTTCCTTCCAAATGTCATTTTGCTGTCAGACTGTTCTAAACACAGGAAACATGCGCCCCTTTACAGGCATACTATAGACACCCCCCAGGTACGAAATTTAAAGGGATATTACACTTTTATTGTTTGACTTTAAGCATTAATAAAATCACTGCTCCTGAAAAAACGTCAGTTTTTAAAACTTTTTTTTGCATTGATCCATGTCCCCTGGAGCAGGACCCAGGTCCCCAAACACTTTTTATGACAATAACTTGCATATAAGCCTTTAAAATTAGCACTTTTGATTTCTCCCATAGACTTTTAAAGGGTGTTCCGCGGCATTCGAATTTGCCGCGAACACCCCAAATTGTTCGCTGTTCGGCGAACTTGCGAACAGCCAATGTTCGAGTAGAACATGAGTTCGACTCGAACTCGAAGCTCATCCCTAGCGCCTTTCTTCTGCTTATCTTTTACAGCTCTTGCAGAGTGCAACTGCACTTTGCAAAGAGCACAGTGTATTTTCCTTTAGTAAATCAACCCCTAAACTGTACGCTTTATTTACAGACCACAGGCAGGGCTATGAGGACAAGATTTGCACAGAGCTACACCAGTCTTCTAATAGCCTATGGCAACGATATGCAATTAGCGGACCTCCAGCAGTTGCAAAACTACAAGTCCCATCATGCCTCTGCCACTGGGTGTCATGCTTGTGGCTGTCAGAGACTTGCTATGCCTCATGGGACTTGTAGTTCTGCAACAGCTGGAGGTCTGCTAATTGCATATCCCTGGCCTATAGGGAATCTCCCTCAATTCGGCATGATGGCATGATTAGTGTGAACTTTTGGGACCCCTGGGAGCATTATATCAATGACTTTATGTTTATTTGGAGGAATAACCAGAGATATTCCAGGACCAGATGGACAGAAACAAAAAATAAATCTTTGGCAAGAAAAAAAACTCTCTTATATGTATTTCATCGGTGTATTTAGCTGTTTGCCTGGAGTTTAGGTACATGCATGCTACGTAATATGTAAAAATGCAGGTATTCAATAATTCTCAGAGATCACAGTACTCTGACAATACCATCATGTGTTTGTAAGGGGGTAGTGTGCGTGTTGCAGTAGGTGGATGACACCTCCTCCATATGCTCCCCATTAACTCATTGGGTGCCAAGTGTGGGTCACATAGGAGGCCTAACCCAGGGTGGGTTTTTTTGGTATAGGCCAGGCGTGAACAGGCTCACTCATACTAGCACAGGGGTAACACCATGCCTGAAGTTCTTCTCACCAATGCCCGGGACCAGGCGAGTGCCATGGTCATGGGAAAGTCAAACATTAAGACAACCCCCCAACTTAGAGATGAGTGTCTTGTGTGTAGTCTTGTATTCACAATTTCTCCAGAAGATGTTCCCCTTGTCCTACAAACTTGAACAAGTGTACGTCTTGCATTAGGAGGGACATGCAGAGCCTATGCCCACTCCACCAGTCAGTAGACCTCTGTTACCTCATTCCTAGTAACAGGTTCCGCTGAGCACATAACGCAGATCTCATACATTCTCCACCTAACCCTTCTCGTTCAGACAATCACATTGTTTGTTTTTTGAAAGAATTTATTTGCAAATTATGGTGGAAAATAAGTATTTGGTCACCCACAAACAAGCAATATTTCTGGCTCTCACAGACCTGTATCCTGTAGGCCTGTAGGCTCCTTTGTCCTCCACCCATTACCTGTATTAATGGCACGTGTTTGAACTTGTTATCAGTATAAAAGACACCTGTCCACAACCTCAAACAGTCACACTCCAAACTCCACTATGGTGAAGACCAAAGAGCTGTCGAAGGACACCAGAAACAAAATTGTAGACCTGCACCAGGCTGGGAAGACTGAATCTGCAATAGGCAAGCAGCTTTGTGTGAAGAAATCAACTGTGGGAGCAATAATTAGAAAATGGAAGACATACAAGACCACTGATAATCTCCCTCGATCTGGGGCTCCACGCAAGATCTCACCACGTGGGGTCAAAATGATCACAAGAACGGTGAACAAAAATCCCAGAACCACATGGGAGGACCTAGTGAATGACCTGCAGAGAGCTGGGACCAACGTAACAAAGGCTACCATCAGTAACACACTGTGCCGCCACGGACTCAGATCCTGCAGTGCCAGACGTGTCCCCCTGCTTAAGCCAGTACATGTCTGGGCCCGTCTGAGGTTTGCTAGAGAGCATTTGGATGATCCAGAAGAGGATTGGGAAAATGTCATATGGTCAGATGAAACCAAAGTAGAACTGTTTGGTAGAAACGCAACTCGTCTTGTTTGGAGGAGAGAGAATGCTGAGTTGCAACTAAAGAACATCACACCTACTATGAAGCATGGGGGTGGCAACATCATGCTTTGGGGCTGTTTCTCTGCAAAGGGAACAGGATGACTGATCCGTGTACATGAAAGAATAAATAGGGCCATGTATCGTGAGATTTTGAGTGCAAACCTCCTCCCATCAGCAAGGGCATTGAAGATGAAACGTGGCTGGGTCTTTTAGCATGACCATGATCCCAAACACACCGCCCGGGCAACGAAGGAGTGGCTTCTTAAGAAGCATTTCAAGGTCCTGGAGTGGCCTAGCCAGTCTCCAGATCCCAACCCCATAGAAAACCTTTGGAGGAAGTTGAAAGTGTGTGTTGCCCAGCGACAGCCCCAAAACATCACTCTTCTAGAGGAGATCTGCATGGAGGAATGGGCCAACATACCAGCAATAGTGTGTGACAACCTTGTGAAGACTTACAGAAAGCGTTTGACCTCTGTCATTGCCAACAAAGGATATATAACAAAGTATTGAGATGAACTTTTGATATTGACAAAATACTTATCTTCCACCATAACTTGCAAATAAATTCTTTCAAAAATCAGACAATATGATTGCCTGGATTTGTTTCCACATTTTGTCTCTCATAGTTGAGGTATACCTATGATGACAATTACAGGCCTCTCTCATCTTTTTAAGTAGGAGAACTTGCACAATTGGTGGCTGACTAAATTTTTTGCCCCACTGTATGCCAGGAACACACATGCACTCCTTGAGTAACTTCAGACCAGGCTTTGAGTAGAGTAAACAACTTTACTGAATACTGGGCAGAATATTTACAACATGTAAATGTTCTTTCCCTAACTAAACTAAATTGTGGCTGCCCCAGGTTACCTGTATGGGTGTAGCATCTTTGGGAAAAGTCCAAACTGGTGACAGCTCCTTGGGAGTATTCCGAAGGGTTGGCGTTCCAACAAGCTTCTTGAGACAGAATTTGGAGTCTCTGCACACGCATCCAAAACCATTCTGGGTTCCCGTGCTTGTTCTAGTTTTTTTTACCCCCTGTGGATCTGGGCCTCCTCCCTTTATATCACACAGTAGGGAGGCAGAACTGATGAGGAAAACCTGTGAACACACAAGAAAAGGTGGCACTAACATTAACCCTTTCCCCCCCAACCTGGGGAGTCAGGTAGACTGACTAACCAAGAGAAGCAAACCTGCCTACATGTTTCCTCTCCAGAATCACAGAGCCATCTTTGTTTAGGCACTATCCAGATTCAGAATTTAGTTCCTGGACTGGGATGCTGGCTGAGAGATGACACAATCATGCAAATCCTGTAATAAGCATCTGACACAGATCAGCCCTGCTGCAGACCATCACTTTGTGACTTGCTGTATAATTATAATCTTGCAGTCTGACTACAGGGGAAGAGAAGACTGAGAAATTGCATCATCTATTTTAGAGAAGACAGATAACATCATGTCAACCACAGCACATTTACTGGACTGGGTCACAAAGACCTAAATGTTAAAAGTAGAGTTTTTCTGAAAAATAAAAATGATACAGTTGCTGTATACTCTATAGTGACATGTTTGATAATGAAGCTGACATATTGACAGTGCAATTTCCAGACAAAGTTACCCAACGACCTACTTTTACAGAATAATGATGAGGTTAGAAACTTAGACAGAAGGGGGCTGTTGAGCAAGCAGAAAACCCCTCAGGGGATTTAGTACACGCCCCACACTATATAAGGCCGCCTGCACGGCGGCCCTGTGTAGTGTGTGTTCCGGCGATGAAAGAGATAGACAGAGAGACAGTGTCATTTGATTTGAGTTAGATAGATTAGGCAGAACAGTCAGTCAGTTAGCTGCACTTACAGTGTATTGTGTATATATATGCATCCCAGGTGTTGCATATATATATATACACTGTATTCAGTTTAGCTAGATGTGTTCCTGTTATCTTCCTACTGACAGGCAGGCTTGTCTTGTTACAGTATTTACAGCTACCTGAAGAAAATTACTGGTGTTCTTTTGATCATATTAGTACCACAGTCAGGCAGCTAGACTATTTACAGTTAGTGCAGTGCGTCCTGCTCACAGTGTTCAGCTAGATCCGTTCCTGTTATCTTCTTACTGACATGCAGGCTTGTCTTGTTACAGTATATACAGCTACTTGAAGAAAATTACTGGTGTTCTTTTGATCATATTAGTACCAGAGTCAGGCAGCTAGACTATTTACAGTTAGTGCAGTGCGTCCTGCTCACAGTGTTCAGCTAAAACTACAAGTTAGTGGGGTGCGTCCTGCTCACAGTGTTCAGCTAAACCTACAAGTTAGTGGGGTGCGTCCTGCTCACAGTGTTCAGCTAAACCTACAAGTTAGTGGGGTGCACCCTGCTCACAGTGTTCAGCTAAACCTACAAGTTAGTGTGGTGCGTCCACCTCACAGTGTTCAGCTAAACCTACAAGTTAGTGGGGTGTGTCCTGCTCACAGTGTTCAGCTAAACCTACAAGTTAGTGTGGTGCTTCCACCTCACAGTGTTCAGCTAAACCTACAAGTTAGTGGGGTGCGTCCTGCTCACAGTGTTCAGCTAAACCTACAAGTTAGTGTAGTGAGACCTCTGCACAGTGTTCATCTAAAGCTACAAGTTAGTGCAGTGCATCCTGCTCACCGTGTTCAGCTAGATCCGTTCCTGCTTTCTTCTTACTGACAGGCAGGCTTGTCTTGTTACAGTATTTACAGCTACCTGAAGAAAATTGCTGGTGTTCTTTTGATCCTATTAGTACCACAGTCAGGCAGCTAGACTATTTACAGTTAGTGCAGTGCGTCCTGCTCACAGTGTTCAGCTAAACCTACAAGTTAGTGGGGTGCGTCCTGCTCAAAGTGTTCAGCTAAAACTACAAGTTAGTGCTGTGCGTCCTGCTCACAGTGTTCAGCTAAACCTACAAGTTGGTGTAGTGAGACCTCTGCACAGTGTTCATCTAAAGCTACAAGTTAGTGCAGTGCGTCCTGCTCACAGTGTTCAGCTAAAACTACAAGTTAGTGTGGTGCGTCCACCTCACAGTGTTCAGCGAAACCTACAAGTTATTTTTTTTGCGAGCTCTGCACAGTGTTCACCTAAAGCTACCTGTAGAAGGTTGGTGGTGTTTTCCTGATCCTATCACTACCGCAGGCAGCTAAAAAAGCTACTAGTTTGTTTTTTGCGAGCTCTGCACAGTGTTCAGCTAAAGCTACCTGTAGAAGGTTGGTGGTGTTCTCATACTACAGGCAGGCAGTTGATTTTGCTAGCTGCAGTATCAGTATCAGTATATATATATATATATATATATATATATATATATATATATATATCCCAGCTTAGTGCAGCTACAGGCCATTAGTATGTCTGGAAGGCCAAGAAGGAGAGGCAGACAGTCACAAGCCAATAAGAGAGGGCAAGCAGGCTCTGTGTCTAGTGCTGGTCGCGGAGACTGTGCATCCTCATCAGCACGTGGCCATGGGACACGCTTGGCCTTTTTTTCGGCAGCTGGCCGTGTTGAACCGCAACATGCGGAAGACTTGGTCGAGTGGATGACCAAGCCGTCCTCATCCTCCTCATCCTCTCTCACCCATGCCCAGGGTACTTTGTCTGGCAAAGCAGCGGCCTCTTCCCTCGGCTCAATGTCATCAGTGACTAATTTCCTAGCCCCACCATGTCCTCCTGAGGAGTCCCTCGAACTGTTTGACCATAGTGTTGGGTACATGCTCCAGGAGGATGCCCAGCCTTTGGAAGGCTCTGATGATGATACTGAGCTCGATGAAGGCAGTAACATAAGCACGGACAGAGGGGGTGCCCAAGAAGGACAGCAATCTGGCAGTCATGCTCCCCCTGCTGCAGCATACTGCCAGGTTTGCTCCAGTGATGAGGAGGGAGGGGATGATGAGGTCACTGACTCAACGTGGGTGCCTGATAGGAGAGAGGAGGAGGAGGAGGTGGCACATCACCAACGAGGCAGGATGCCCTCCAGGGGCCAGCCTAAGGGCAGCATATTGACTGCATCACACCCCAAAGCTCCACATGTGCAGGGCGCTGCAGTCTCTGCGCGTTATTCAAAAAGTTCTTTGGTGTGGGCCTTTTTTGAGACGAGTGCATCAGATCGCACCGCTGCTATTTGCAACATATGTCTCAAGCGTATCTCGCGTGGCCAAAACATCTCCCGCTTGGGTACCACATGCTTGACCAGACAAATGTTGACCTGCCATGCAGTTCGTTGGCAAGCGTATCTAAAAGACCCACACCAAAGAACAAAGAGGACGTCTCCTTGCTCCTCATCAGCTGAGATCTCCAACCCCACTATACCTTCAGTCCTCTCTGAGACCTGCACTGAGAGGAATGAAGGTGTAGAATTAGGTGTGTCACAGCCAAGTACTTGTGGGCAATCTGCTTTTGGTACACTGACGTCAGATTGTACCAGGCAAATTTCCCTGCCCCAGCTGCTGCACCGCCGAAAGAAGTTTGCTCCCAGCCATCCACATGCCCAGCGGTTGAATGCTAGCTTGGCAAAATTGCTAGCACTTCAACTGCTGCGTTTTTAGTTGGTAGACTCTGCCCCCTTCCGTGAGTTTGTGGAATGTGCGGTTCCTCAGTGGCAGGTACCCAAACGCCACTTTTTCTCATGGAAGGCGATTCCGTCATGTGGAAGGCAATGTCCATGCCTCGCTGGACAGGGCGGTCAGCGGTAAGGTGCATATTACCGCTGACTCATGGTCCAGCAGGCATGGACAGGGACGTTACCTAAGTTTCACGGCGCATTGGGTGACTCTGCTGGCAGCTGGGAAGGATGCAGGACAAGGTGCAGTAGTGTTGGAGGTTTTTCCGCCACCACGCCTCCAAAATGCTAATGATTGTGACACACCTCTCTCCTCCACCCCCTCCTCTTCTTCTTCCTCCATGGCCTCTTCCTGTGCTTTGTCCTCGGAACCAGCGGTGCTCCGTAGCCGTTCAAGGCGCTACGCAAGTACACAGGCCAAAAGATGCCATGCGGTGCTTGAGCTGGTGTGCTTGGGGGACAGAAGCCACACTGGGGCAGAGGTTCTGTCAGCTCTGCAGGGGCAGGTTCAGAGGTAGTTGACGCCACGCCAACTTAAGGCAGGAATGGTGGTTTGCGACAATGGCACCAACCTCCTCTCTGCCCTCCGACAGGGACAAATGACCCATGTGCCCTGTTTGGCTCACGTCCTTAACTTGGTGGTGCAGCGGTTCTTGGGCAGGTACCCGGGCTTACAGGATGTCCTGAGGCAGGCCAGGAAAGTCTGTGTGCATTTCCGCCGGTCATATAATGCCAGTGCTCGGCTGACGGACCTCCAAAAGGAGTTTAACCTGCCCAAGAACCGCCTAATCTGTGATATGCCCACCAGGTGGAACTCAACGTTGGCCATGCTGCAGCGGCTGCACATGCAGCAGAGGGCCATCAATGAGTACCTGTGCGACTATGGCACCAGGACAGGGTCAGGGGAGCTTGTTTTTTTTTCCCCACGCCAGTGGGCCATGATCAGGGATGCATGCACTGTCCTGTCACCATTTGAGGAGGCCATGAGGATGGTGAGCAGTGACAGTGCATGCATCAGTGACACTGTCCCCCTTGTCCACCTGTTGGAGCACACGCTGCGTGGAATAATGGACAGGGCACTTGAGGCAGAACAGAGGCAGGAAGAGGAGGACTTCCTTAGCTCTCAAGGCCCCCTTTATCCAGACAGTGTTCCTGTGTGCCCGCCGATCACACAGGAAGAGGACGAGGAGGAGGAGGAGGAGGAAGATTGTGTCAATATGGAGGTGGAGCCTGGCACTCAGCATCAGCAGCAGTCTTTAAGGGATCTGTCCCAAGAAACACATGGACTTGTACGTGGCTGGGAGGAGGTGGCTGCGGACCATGTCGTCCTTAGTGACCCAGAGGACTCCGGACCGAATGCCTCAGCAAACCTACGCTGCATGGCCTCCCTGATCCTGCAAAGCCTGCGTAAGGATCCTCGTATTCGTGGTATCAAGGAGAAGGACCAATACTGGCTGGCAACCCTCCTTGATCCACGTTACAAGGGTAAGGTTGCGGACCTTATCTTGCCATCGCAGAGGGAGTAGAGGATGAAACATCTTCGGGAAGCCTTGCAAAAAGGTCTGTGCAACGCGTTCCCAGAGACTGGGAGGTTACAAACTCCTGTTTGGTCAGTCAAAGAAGGAGCGGTGGAGAAGGTGGCCGTCTGACCGATGCGTTCAGACAATTTTTTGGTCCGCAGCCCCAAGGTATGATCGGTTCCAGCAACCATCGCCAGCGTCTGTTTTACATGGTGCAGGAATACCTAGGGGCAAGATCAGACTTGGACACCTTTTCCACCGAAAATCCTCTGGGTTACTGGGTCTTGAGGATGGATCACTGGCCAGAGCTTGCACAGTATGCAATTGAGCTACTGCCTGTCCTGCATCCAGCGTTCTTTCGGAACGCACATTCAGTGCTGCTGGAGGTGTGGTAACCGATCACAGGGTGCGTCTGTCCACCGACTCGGTCGATCGACTGACCTTCATAAAAATGAATCAGTCTTGGATCACCACCAGCTACCAAGCACCTGATGCTGATGTAACCGAATAATTTTTTTTGAAATCTCAGATCCCTTCAAAGACTGCCTATGCTGATGCTGAGTGACTATCCCTGAGTAATTATCCTCTTCTTCCTCAATGATCACGCTGATAGCTTGTAAGAACATTTTTGGTTCTGGGCGCCACCACCTGTGCCTAAGGCACAATTTTTCAACCCCTGTTTAACAGGGGCGTGTAATTACAATTTTTAATGCAATACTTTGCAGCAGGGCTCATTTCAGCATTCCAACTAGAGTATCTGTGAGGGGTTGCAGTGTTGTGGCACCAGCACCAGTGCCTAAGGCCCAATTTTTCTGCCCCTGTTTAACAGGGGCGTGTAATTACAATTTTTGATGCAATACTTTGCAGCAGGGCTCGTTCCTGCGTTTCAACTAGAGTGTCTGTGAGGGGTTGCAGTGTTGTGGCACCAGCACCAGTGCCTAAGGCCCAATTTTTCAGCCCTTGTTTAACAGGGGCGTGTAATTACAATTTTTGATGCAATACTTTGCAGGAGGGCGCGTTCCTGCGTTCCAACTAGAATGTCTGTGAGGGGTTGCAGTGTTGTGGCACCAGCACCAGTGCCTAAGGCCTAATTTTTCAGCCCCTGTTCAACAGGGGCATGTAATTACAATTCTTGATCTAATATTTCACAGCAGGGCCCATTTCTGCACCCACCAAGAGCGAGTGAGGACTTACAGTGTTGTGGCACCAGCACCACCACCACCACCAAAGGCCCAATTTTTCTGCCCTTGTTCAACAGGGGCATGTAATTACAATTCTTGATCTAATATTTCACAGCAGGGCCCATTTCTGCACCCACCAAGAGCGAGTGAGGACTTACAGTGTTGTGGCACCACCACCACCACCACCACCAAAGGCCCAGTTTTTCTGCCCCTGTTCAACAGGGGCATGTAATTACAATTCTTGATCTAATATTGCACAGCAGGGCCCTGTGAGGGCTTACAGTGTTGTGGCCACAACAACACCTAAGGCCCAAATTTCTGCTGAGTATATAGGGCAGGCCCCTACTTTCAAACATCTAACTTACAAACGACTCCTACTTGCAAACGGAAGGAGACAACAGGAAGTGAGATGAAATCTACCCCTAGGAAGGGAAATTCTTTCCTGTAAGAGTTAATATGGGAAAAACATTTCTTCTTTCCACTGGTGCTTTCCAATCCTTGTTCCACAAAAAACCCCAAATTTTCAAAAAACATTTGTCATTGGGACAAAAAGTGAGGTGAAATCTTCTGAAGAGGAGGAAAGACAGCAAAACAAATGTCACAGGGGTGATAACCCTTCCCTATGTTTTCCAAAAAGCTTAAAAAAGATTTTTTGGCTGGAGCTAAACACGTTAAAAATGTACCCGTTCAAAATTACAAACAGATTCTACTTAACAACAAACCTACAGTCCCTGTCTTGTTTGCACCGCCTGTATACTGCTGTTCAGAGTATATAGGGCCTGGTGGCCCCACACCTTTCCTTATTTTAATTTGGGTGCGGGGTTCCCCTTAATATCCATACAAGACCCAAAGGGCCTAGTAATGGACTGGGGGGTACCCATGCCGTTTGTCTCACTGATTTTCATCCATATTGCCAGGACCCGACATTACATTAAACCCGCAAGCAGTTTTAAATGAGATTTTTTCCTTTAAAAATGACATTTGGTGCAGGGACTGTTCTAAACACGGGAAACACGGGATACATGTCCCCTGGGGTAGGACCCGCGTCCCCAAACCCTTTTTAGGACAATACCATGCAAATTAGCCTTTAAAATGAGCACTTTTGATTTCGAACGTTCGAGTCCCATAGACGTCAATGGGGTTCTAAAGTTCGTGCGAATTTTCGGTCCGTTCGCAGGTTCTGGTGCGAACCGAACCGGGGGTTGTTCGGCTCATCCCTAATGCTGATGCTGAGTGACTATCCTGTTATGCTGAGTGACTATCCTCTTGCTCCTCAATGATCATGCTGATAGCTTGTAAGAATATTTTTGGTTCTGGGCGCCGCCACCAGTGGCTAAGGCCCAATTTTTCAGACCCTGTTTAACAGGGGCGTGTAATTACAATTTTTGATGCAATATTTTGCAAGAAGGGTTCGTTGCTGCACTCAACTAGAGTATTTGTGAGGGGTTACAGTGTTGCGGCACAAGCACCAGTGCCTAAGGCCCAATTTTTCAGCCCCTGTTTAACAGGGGCGTGTAATTACACTTTTTGATGCAATATTTTACAGGAGGGCTCATTCCTGCGCTCCAACTAGAGTATCTGTGAGGGGTTGCAGTGTTGTGGCACCAGTGCCTAAGGCCCAATTTTTCTGCCCCTGTTCAACAGGGACATGTAATTACAATTCTTGATCTAATATTTCACAGCAGGGCCCGTTTCTGCGCCCACCAAGAGTAACTGTAAGGACTTACAGTGTTGTGGCACCAGCACCACCACCAAAGGCCTAATTTTTCTGACCCTGTTCAACAGGGGCATGTAATTACAATTCTTCATCAAATATTTCACAGCAGAGCCCGTTCCTGCGCCCACAAAGTGTAACTGTGAGGGCTTACAGTGTTGTGGCAACACCAACACCTAAGGCCGCAATTTCTGCAGAGTATATAGGGCAGGCCCCTACTTTCAAACATCCAACTTACAAACGACTCCTACTTGCAAACGGAAGGAGACAACAGGAAGTGAGATGAAATCTACCCCTAGGAAGGGAAATTCTCTCCTGTAAGAGTTAATATGGGAAAAACGTGTCTCCTCTCCACTGATGCTTTATCGCCAATCCTTGTTTCACTAAAAAACCCAAATTGTCAAAAAACATTTGTCATTGGGACAGAAAGTGAGGTAAAATCTTCTGAAGAGGTGCACAGACAGCAAAACAAATGTCACAGGGGTGATAACCCTTCCCTATGTTTTCGAAAAAGCTTAAAAATAGATTTTTTTGGCTGGAGCTACACTTTAAAAATGTACCAGTTCAAAATTACAAACAGATTCTACTTAACAACAAACCTACAGTCCCTGTCTTGTTTGCACCGCCTGTATACTGCTGTTCAGAGGGCCTGGGGCCCCGCGCCTTTCCTTTTTTAATTTGGGTGCGGGGTTCCCCTTAATATCCATACAAGACCCAAAGGGCCTGGTAATGAACTGGGGGGGGGGGGGTTACCCATGCCGTTTGTCTCACTGATTTTCATCCATATTACCGGGACCGGACATTACATTAATGCCATAAGCAGTTTTAAATGACTTTTATTACTTTAATAATGTCATTTTCTGCAGAGACTGTTCTAAGCCACTTTACAGGCATACTATAGACACCCCCCAGGTACGATATTTAAAGGAATATTTCACCTTTTTTTTTCACTTTAACCACTTGCCGACCGCCTCACGCCTATATACGTGAGCAGAGCAGCACGGGCAGGCAAAATCACGTACCTGAAACGTGATTGCCTTCCCGCGGGTGGGCTGCGGTGCCAGCTGCGGTCGGCATTTGGTTGGAAGCGATGAGAGACGAGGGGGAGGCCATCCGATCGTGGCCCCCCCTCGCGATCGCTCCCAGCCAATGAGAAACATCCCCTGCCTCTGTATAGTACACAGAGGCAGAGGATGTGATGTCATCTCTCCCGGCTCGGGAGTTTCCGTTCCAGCGCCGAGGGGAGATGACATGTAAGTGCACCAACACACACACAACACAGTAGAACATGCCAGGCATACATTACACCCCCGATCCCCCCCCCCGATCGCCCCCCGATCCCCCCCCCAATCACCCCCCCCCCTGTCACAAACTGACACCAAGCAGGTTTTTTTTTTTTTTTTTTTTTTTTTTCCCTGATTACTGCATAGTGTCAGTTTGTGACAGTTAGCAGTGTTAGGGTAGTGACTGTTACCCCCCTGTAGGTCTAGGGTACCCCCCTTACCCCCCCTAATAAAGTTTTAACCCCTTGATCACCCCCCCTCACCAGTGTCGCTAAGCGATCATTTTTCTGATCGCTGTATTAGTGTCGCTGGTGACGCTAGTTAGGGACGTAAATATTTAGGTTCGCCGTCAGCGTTTTATAGTGACAGGGACCCCCATATACTACCTAATAAATGTTTTAACCCCTTGATTGCCCCCTAGTTAACCCTTTCACCACTGATCACCATATAACCGTTACGGGTGACGCTGGTTAGTTCGTTTATTTTTTATAGTGTCAGGGCACCCGCCGTTTATTACCAAATAAAGGTTTAGCCCCCTGTAGGTCTAGGGTACCCCCCTTACCCCCCCTAATAAAGTTTTAACCCCTTGATCACCCCCTGTCGCCAGTGTCGCTAAGCGATCATTTTTCTGATCGCTGTATTAGTGTCGCTGGTGACGCTAGTTAGGGACGTAAATATTTAGGTTCGCCGTCAGTGTTTTATAGCGACAGGGACCCCCATATACTATCTAATAAATGTTTTAAACCCTTGATGGCCCCTAGTTAACCCTTTTACCACTGATCACCGTATAACCGTTACGGGTGACGCTGGTTAGTTCGTTTATTTTTTATAGTGTCAGGGCACCCGCCGTTTATTACCGAAAAAAGGTTTAGCCCCCTGATCGCCCGGCGGTGATATGCGTCGCCCTAGGCAGCGTCAGATTAGCGCCAGTACCGCGAACATCCACGCATGCACCGTACACGCACCGTACACCTCCCTTAGTGGTATAGTATCTGAACGCATCAATATCTGATCCGATCAGATCTATACTAGCGTCCCCAGCAGTTTAGGGTTCCCAAAAACGCAGTGTTAGCGGGATCAGCCCAGATACCTGCTAGCACCTGCGTTTTGCCCCTCCGCCCAGCCCAGTCCAGCCCACCCAAGTGCAGTATCGATCGATCACTGTCACTTTTTTTTGTAGCGTTTTGGTGAACTGGCAAGCACCAGCGGCCTAGCACACCCCGGTCGTAGTCAAACCAACACTGCAGTAACACTTGGTGACGTGGCGAGTCCCATAAGTGCAGTTCAAGCTGGTGAGGTGGCAAGCACAAGTAGTGTCCCGCTGCCACCAAAAAGACAAACACAGGCCCGTCGTGCCCATAGTGCCCTTCCTGCTGCATTCGCCAATCCTAATTGGGAACCCACCGCTTCTGCAGCGCCCGTACTTCCCCCCATTCACATCCCCAACCAAATGCAGTCGGCTGCATGAGAGGCATTTATATATCCTCCCAAGTACCCCTACCCAACGAACCCCCCCAAAAAAAATGTTGTGTCTGCAGCAAGCGCGGATATAGGCGTGACACCCGCTATTATTGTCCCTCCTGTCCTGACAATCCTGGTCTTTGCATTGGTGAATGTTTTGAACGCTACCATGCACTAGTTGAGTATTAGCGTAGGGTACAGCATTGCACAGACTAGGCACACTTTCACAGGGTCTCCCAAGATGCCATCGCATTTTGAGAGACCCGAACCTGGAACCGGTTACAGTTATAAAAGTTACAGTTACAAAAAAAAAGTGTAAAAAAAAAAAAAAAACACAAACAAAAATAAAAAAAAATAGTTGTCGTTTTATTGTTCTCTCTCTCTATTCTCTCTCTCTATTGGTCTGCTCTTTTTTACTGTATTCTATTCTGCAATGTTTTATTGTTGTTATGTTTTATCATGTTTTCTTTTCAGGTATGCAATTTTTTATACTTTACCGTTTACTGTGCTTTATTGTTAACCATTTTTTTGTCTTCAGGTACGCCATTCACGAATTTGAGTGGTTATACCAGAATGATGCCTGCAGGTTTAGGTATCATCTTGGTATCATTCTTTTTAGCCAGCAGTCGGCTTTCATGTAAAAGCAATCCTAGCGGCTAATTAGCCTCTAGACTGCTTTTACAAGCAGTGGGAGGGAATGCCCCCCCCACCGTCTTCCGTGTTTTTCTCTGGCTCTCCTGTCTCAACAGGGAACCTGAGAATGCAGCCGGTGATTCAGCCAGCTGACCATAGAGCTGATCAGAGACCAGAGTGGCTCCAAACATCTCTATGGCCTAAGAAACCGGAAGCTACGAGCATTTTATGACTTAGATTTCGCCGGATGTAAATAGCGCCATTGGGAAATTGGGGAAGCATTTTATCACACCGATCTTGGTGTGGTCAGATGCTTTGAGGGCAGAGGAGAGATCTAGGGTCTAATAGACCCCAATTTTTTCAAAAAAGAGTACCTGTCACTACCTATTGCTATCATAGGTTACATTCCCTGAGATAACAATAAAAATGATTTAAAAAAAAAAAAATGAAAGGAACAGTTTAAAAATAAGATAAAAAAGCAAAAAAATAATAAAGAAAAAAAATAAATAAATAAAAAGCACCCCTGTCCCCCCTACTCTCGCGCTAAGGCGAACGCAAGCGGCGGTCTGGCGTCAAATGTAAACAGCAATTGCACCATGCATGTGAGGTATCACCGCGAAGGTCAGATCGAGGGCAGTAATTTTAGCAGTAGACCTCCTCTGTAAATCTAAAGTGGTAACCTGTAAAGGCTTTTAAAGGCTTTTAAAAATGTATTAATTTTGTTGCCACTGCACGTTTGTGCGCAATTTTAAAGCATGTCATGTTTGGTATCCATGTACTCGGCCTAAGATCATCTTTTTTATTTCATCAAACATTTGGGCAATATAGTGTGTTTTAGTGCATTAAAATTTAAAAAAGTGTGTTTTTTCCCCAAAAAATGCGTTTGAAAATCGCTGCGCAAATACTGTGTGAAAAAAAAAAAATGAAACACCCACCATTTTAATCTGTAGGGCATTTGCTTTAAAATAATATATAATGTTTGGGGGTTCAAAGTAATTTTCTTGCAAAAAAAAATAATTTTTTCATGTAATCAAAAAGTGTCAGAAAGGGCTTTGTCTTCAAGTGGTTAGAAGAGTGGGTGATGTGTGACATAAGCTTCTAAATTTTGTGCATAAAATGCCAGGACAGTTCAAACCCCCCCCAAATGACCCCATTTTGGAAAGTAGACACCCCAAGCTATTTGCTGAGAGGCATGTCGAGTCCATGGAATATTTTATATTGTGACACAAGTAGCGGGAAAGAGACAAATTTTTTTTTTTTTTGCACAAAGTTGTCACTAAATGTTATATTGCTCAAACATGCCATGGGAATATGTGAAATTACACCCCAAAATAAATTCTGTTGCTTCTCCTGAGTACGGGGATACCACATGTGTGGGACTTTTTGGGAGCCTAGCCGCGCACGGGACCCCGAAAACCAAGCACCGCCTTCAGGCTTTCTAAGGCCGTAAATTTTTGATTTCACTCTTCACTGCCTATCACAGTTTCGGAGGCCATGGAATGCCCAGGTGGCACAAACCCCCCCCCAAATTACCCCATTTTGGAAAGTAGACACCCCAAGCTATTTGCTGAGAGGTATAGTGAGTATTTTGCAGACCTCACTTTTTGTCACAAAGTTTTGAAAATTGAAAAAAGAAAAAAAAAATTTTTTTTCTGGTCTTTCTTCATTTTCAAAAACAAATGAGAGCTGCAAAATACTCACCATGCCTCTCAGCAAATAGCTTGGGGTGTCTACTTTCCAAAATGGGGTCATTTGGGGGGGGTTTGTGCCATCTTGGCATTTTATGGCCTTCAAAACTGTGATAGGTAGTGAGGAGTAAAATCAAAAATGTATGCCCTTAGAAATCCTGAAGGCGGTGCTGGGTTTTCGGGGCCCCGTACGCGGCTGGGCTCCCAAAAAGTGCCACACATGTGGTATCTCCGTACTCAGGAGAAGCAGCTGAATGTATTTTTGGGTGCAATTCCACATATGCCCATGGCCTGTGTGAGCAATATATCATTTAGTGACAACTTTTTGTAAATTTTTTTTTTTTTTTTTGTCATTATTCAATCACTTGGGACAAAAAAAATAAATATTCAATGGGTTCAACATGCCTCTCAGCAATTTCCTTGGGGTGTCTACTTTCCAAAATGGGGTCATTTGGGGGGGTTTTGTACTGCCCTGCCATTTTAGCACCTCAAGAAATGACATAGGCAGTCATAAACTAAAAGCTGTGTAAATTCCAGAAAATGTACCCTAGTTTGTAGACGCTATAACTTTTGGGCAAACCAATAAATATACGCTTATTGACATTTTTTTTACCAAAGACATGTGGCCGAATACATTTTGGCCTAAATGTATGACTAAAATTTAGTTTATTGGATTTTTTTTATAACAAAAAGTAGAAAATATCATTTTTTTTCAAAATTTTCAGTCTTTTTCCGTTTATAGCGCAAAAAATAAAAACGGCAGAGGTGATCAAATACCATCAAAAGAAAGCTCTATTTGTGGGAAGAAAAGGACGCAAATTTCGTTTGGGTAGAGCATTGCATGACCGCGCAATTAGCAGTTAAAGCGACGCAGTGCCGAATTGTAAAAAGTGCTCTGGTCAGGAAGGGGGTAAATCCTTCCGTGGCTGAAGTGGTTAAGCATCATTAAAAACACTGCTCCCGGAGAGCACAGGTGCGAAGCTGCTGAGCAGTCATGAATGCTTAGAGCTCCGCTGTCACTGGGACGAAAACGGCCTTCTATCGACAAGTCACGGTCGAATACCGCATTAATACGGTAACCCACTTATTACTGAGACTACGGGGCACAACTACATATAATGTTTAGCGGGAAAAAGACAAAACTTAAACAGCCAGCAGGCAAAGAAAAGCTGACAAGAAACGCTCCTAATATGACAGCAGCACAATCTTCCCGCTCTGCATTACCTCAGAGACAGTCACAAAGGGGGAACTCTGCTTATTCTTCCTCACAACTTGCTGACTCTGACCTTGATTATGGATTAACACCAATATCTCTACAGAATATTTCTAATAACTGGGATATTCTTAGTCAGTTTGAACGTGTTTTACAAAAAGCCCTCCAAATTACCTCAGACACAATAACAGAAAAACTGACAAGGGAAATTCGTGAGGTAGGGCGCCGCACATCTATCTTAGAACACAAAATGGAGGATATAAATGATATCACTAATACTCATACTGACGAGCTAGAAGCCTTGAAAGAAGAAAATTTTACTCTACACACACGTCTGGAAGATTTCGAAAACAGAGCGAGGAGATCCAACCTGCGACTGCGTGGTATACCTGAAACTATAATAGATCTTCAATCAACCATTACAGCGCTTTTTCAGGAGTTAGCCCCATCAATCCCCATTGAACGATTGGAGATGGACAGAATTCATAGAACTTTGGCCCCTAAAAAAGAAGATGGTCCCCCCAGGGACATTGTAATAAAATTACACTATTTTAGAACAAAGGAACAACTGATGGAAGCGGCACGTAATAAAGATACATTAACCTTTCAAGGCCATCGCTACCAAGTATTCCATGATCTCTCGCAGCAAACTCTCTACAGAAGAAAAGAGATGAAACCTCACCTACAAATACTCCAATACCACCACATCCCCTATCGTTGGAGTTTTCCATTTGCCCTGCGATTCACCTATAAAGGTACAACATATACCTGCAAGAAATTGGACGACCTACTGACTGCGATCCAGGAGCTTCGTTTGTCAATTCCAGATAATTCGACTGAAGGCTCCAAACGCAGAGCATCATCAAACTCACCCAAGGCTCAGCAAGACAACCCAACTCAACTAGCTCACTCCAGTACCAGTAAAAGGAGTCGTTTTGCATCACCACCTCCTAATTCCAAAGATCAAATGGACTGAAAGCCACTACGATTCTTTTACTTCATTGAAACCTTTTACCTAGTGTTACTATTATAACGGTAACCAATTTCAGGTAGATTCAGAGTAGGGATCGAATAATCCTTCCTCTGTCTTTACCTTTACCCTTATAATTTAATTTAAGCAGAAGTTAATCAATCCTTTGTAAAATAATAATTGTTACCAAACTTTATTACTCCAATATCATTCTTTAGGTTTAGTTTAGTAAATGCAATGCCCTTTTTTATAAGTGCATGATGTAATGCAAAGTTATAGAAACATATCTCTATTACATTATCCTAATAATAGCTATTATATTATTAGTGACTTGTATTATTTTATTATTGTTTGTATAGCCTTTGAGGAGGCTGCCTTTGTCCCGGAGACAATCCACTGCGCCTCTCAATAGATCCTCGAGTAGCCGGACTTACTGACCGGACTCTCTTTGGACCATTTGTACCCACCGGTTGGTGATATTTCACCACCCCTTGGATACTAGCTCCATATAGGAGCTATTTTCCTCTTTATTTAAAAACAACTTCTCATCTACTGCTCTAAAACAGGAATTTTACTTATTCTACTTGTCCTATTCATCCCCCTTTATTCTTTTTACCCATCCTTTCCTGCCCCCCCCCTTTTTTTTTTTTTATTGTGTTTTGTTTTTTTGTTTTTTCTCGCCCCTCCAGAGTATAACCTTCTTGGATATTATCACATTAAGAATTTATTATAATCCCTAATACCTTTATTCAAAAATGTCTTTAAATGTACTAACACTTAATGTCCAGGGTCTCAACTCCCCACCAAAACGAACAAAAGCCTTTCATTCCTTTTCTTCACTTTCTGCACATGTAATATGTCTGCAGGAAACACACTTCTCTACACAGTCTTCCCCTAAATTTATAAGTCGCCAATACCCACAAGTCTATATGGCCTCGGCCACTACAAAACAAAGAGGAGTGCTGATTGCATTTCATAACACAACCCCCTTCACTATACATAGAGAAATAAAAGATCCTGAGGGTCGCTATATAATCCTTACAGGTCTCCTGTTAGATAATGAAATAACTATAGTTTCTTACTATGCTCCCAACAGAAATCCTCTTTCGTTCCTCTCACACTTGTTCTCAGTAGTTGAATCTCATAAAAAAGGTACCCTCATGATGTGTGGAGACTCAAATCAAGTTTTATACCCAATTTTAGACAAATCCCCTACACCACTACAACCTCAACGCCTTAATTTCAGACAACTCCTTGAACAACATTCTCTTATTGACTCTTGGCGTGAACAAAACCCTAGAAGAAAACAATACACTTACTATTCCCATCCCCACAAAACATTTTCTCGTATAGACCACCAATTCGTCCACATTGGCACGTTACCACAAATACATAATTCCTTAATCATCCCATGCGCATGGTCAGACCACAATGCGGTCATGACGTCCTTCTCATCCTTGATCCCGAGGCCTAGCCATAGATCCTGGACTATAAATGATAATTTATTAGTTGACCCAACATACCGTCTAAAAATAGAAACAGTTTCTTGTAAAAAAAAAAAAAAATAGAAACAGCCATACAAGATTACATCGCTAATAATTTACCAACAGATACTAATCCACTGAATCTATGGGAAGCTCTTAAACCTTCCATTATAGGAGTCTGTATCAGCCAGTCGTCTTACCGACGTAAATTGAAACAGCAAATGCAAAACAAATTAGAGGAAGCTTATTATAAAGCCTCTGAAATTTTCCAAAATTTGCCCTCTCAAACTACAAAGCTAGACTATGATAAAGCAAAGTTGGAGCTTGATCTTTTTTTAACAGACTCAGCTATACAGATTCTTCGCAAAACTAAACATACAATATATATGAAAGCTAATAAGCCAACCACATTCTTGGCATTAACTCTACGCAGAGCAGACCACATTCCGAAACCAATTCGGCTACAAATCACCAAAAACAATTTTTCTAGTAATCCACAGAAAATTATCAATGAGTTCCGTAGGAAACTCAAAGATTTATACCAAAATACACAAACATTCGACTCAACAAAATTAGACGCACTGTTATCTTCTATTCTTCTCCCAACCCTTTCTGTTACCCAACAAGAAACTTTAGATAAGCAGATCACTAATATGGAAGTCATATCAGCAATAAAATCCCTAAAATTGCATAAACGCCCAGGCCCTGATGGATACTCAGCCACATTTTATAAACACTTTACTACACTACTAGCCCCACTTATGACAAACGCATTTAATTCTCTATTAGAAGGCTGTGCCTTTAACGCGGAATCCCTACTAGCTTCAATATCCATGATTCCAAAACCGCATGCAGATGACACGTCATGGTCCAATTACAGACCAATCTCAATCCTTAATATAGACATAAAAATATTAGCAAAGATTCTATCTAATAGACTTAATCCAATTATTGGCACATTAATTCATAAAGACCAAACGGGTTTCATACCTTTCAGACAAGCAGGTGATAACATACGGCGTGCTACCCTACTGGCTCATATAGGTCTTGCAAAATCCCTGCCTGTTTCCTCTCTATCGATATACAAAAGGCGTTTGACACTCTGTCATGGTCTTATCTTAAAGCCATTCTATATAAATGGGGATTTGGTGAGCGGTTCCAGGGATGGATTTCCTCTCTTTATCATAATCCAAAAGCGTATATAACCTATTCAGGTTACCGCTCAGACCCCTTTAATATTGAAAGAGGAACCAGGCAGGGATGTCCATTATCCCCTCTTCTATTCTCCTTGGCTATTGAGCCCCTAGCTCAACTTATTAGATCCAATATAAATATAAAAGGATTTGAATTAGGTGGTCACCAACATAAGTTATGTTTATTTGCCGATGACGTCTTAGTATTTCTTACTTCGCCCCTACTATCAGCTCCAAACCTCATTGAAATTCTTACAAAATTCGGTAAAATATCTGGTCTTAAGATAAATCAGCAAAAATCAAAAGCCCTAAATATATCGTTATCACCTGATTTACAGAAACAGTTACAAGACTCCCTTCCATTTACATGGTCAACAACACATTTACCATATTTAGGGATCTCACTAACGGCTAATCCAGCTGACCTATACTCTGCAAATTATCCTCCCATGCTAACTCAATTATCAACCTTACTGAGAAAATGGTCTTCTTTACCGTTAGCATGGATGGGTAGAATCACAGTAGTAAAAATGTCGATATTGCCTAAAATCCTATACCTGTTCCGTGTACTTCCTATAAACGTTCCGGCTTATTTTTTCCGAATACTACAACGCAAATCAGCCCAATTTATTTGGGGCAAACTTAAACCACGATTACCACAAAATACACTACATATGGCCCGAACCCGTGGAGGTTTGGGTGTTCCAAATTTCTCAAAATACTATTATGCTTCTCAATTAGCACAAATTATTAAATACCATGCCACTAAAGAAATCCCTCTTTTGGTAACTATAGAATCGGTGGAATGTGATCCACTTTCTATATCAAATCTGTTATGGCTTTCACCACCCCAACGACGTTCAATAACAAATCTAGTCACAAAACATAGCCTCTCAATATGGGATAGACTTAAATTCCGTTTTGGTCTCCAATCTCCACTAAACCCTCTCCTCTCCTTTCTAAACAACCCCTCCTTCTACCCAGCTTGGACTTTACCTTCCTCCTTTAAAGCTTGGATAAATGTGGGTCTTACACGAGTTCATCACTTCTACGACTCTGATAAACTTATTTCATTTCCTACAATAAGCAAGACACACAACATACCCAGTAATGAAACATTTAGATTCTTACAAATTAAAAACTTTTTATCCCAAAACATCCCCACAAACTTGACAACTCCAGAATATACTTCATTTGAACGATCATGTATGTCAGATCCACACAGACGAGGACTTATCTCTGACATATATGCTCAACTACTTTCACAAACAAATTCCTCTCCCCCGTCTTATACTACCAAATGGGAAGCTGATTTAAACCTTCCTCCAGACTCACTGGATTGGTCACAAATCTGGCAATCTACAAAATCAGCCACACCCAACATAGTCGCCCTAGAAACAAATTATAAAGTTCTTACCAGGTGGTATTTAGTGCCAGCACGTATATCAAAATACCTTCCCCAATACCCCCCCTCACTGTTTTCGCGGATGCAGCGACATTGGTACTCATCTGCATATTTGGTGGACTTGTCCAATAGTCCAAACATATTGGTCAAAAATATTTCAAATTCTCTCTACAATGTTTGAAACCACATTACAACCGGATCCATTGGTAGCCCTCCTAAATAATAAGCCACGAAACATAACTCAACGTCAATTTAAACTTTTACTATATGTCACAACAGCTGCAAAACAATCGATAGCAAAAGCCTGGAAAACCAATAGGCTTTGTGACATATCTGTAAAACAACGTGTAACTCAAGCTATGATCCATGCTAAAATGGAGGCAATCATACTTGATAAACTGGACAAATTTGAATCTCTTTGGCTTCCATGGATAACACACATACTACCACCGGATTTGAACTATTCACTTCTTTTACCCTAATGAGATCTACCACCTTCACGGTCTATACTATTACATGTTCCCATAAATATTTAACACTCGCTTCTCTCTGGAGACCCCAAATTCCCTCCATAACCATTTCAGATCCCACCACATATTCCCACTTATTAAATTTTATTTTTAGTGATGTATAATAATAAAATATGTCTTTATCTATTTCTATTAAATTATTATTTGGTTAGGCAAACTATGTCTTTTTCGGATGCAAACTATCTATACCTTTGATGGGGATGCTTTGGAGGGACACCCATACACCCGGGATATGCCGGGCCAAATAGCCGGACCTTGGCCCTGGTTGTTTGGGTGTCTCTCTAGGTCATCTCATTAATACCCAATTTATCTAATTTAGTTGCATTTTACGTCTCACTATTGTGACATATTGTATTATTTTTTATATATATATTTATCTACTTACTTATTTATTTATTTTTCCAATTACAAAAGCTCTATTAATTATTATAACCATATAATTCAGATATGGACACTGGATAATAGATTTTCTTACTGATTTCTACAAGATAACTTAAGTATTATTATTCTAAGTTATTATTGAGAAGTTCCTTTTCCTCATATTTTGTAACCTTACATACATTTAAAACCAGTACTGTAAAATTGTATTGTTGTATTCTCAATAAATTATTTGAAAAGAGAAAAACACTGCTCCCGAAAAAACGGCCGTTTTTAAAACTTTTTTTTGCATTGATACATGTCCCCTGGGGCAGGACGTGGGTCCCCAAACCCTTTATAGGAAAATACCATGCAAATTAGCCTTTAAAATTAGCACTTTTGATTTAGAACGTTCGAGTCTCATAGACTTCAATGGGGTTCTAACGTTCATGCAAATTTTCGGTCCGTTCGCAGGTTCTGGTGCGAACCGAACCGGGGGGGTGTTCGGCTCATCCCTAGTCGGCGCCAAGAGGTTAATGAGTTTAAAGAAATACCTTTTGATTTGATTCATAAACTGATCATTTGCTGTGCTTTCAGCCTGTGCTGGCTGTTATCAATTACATTGTTCTCAGCACTGCAGAATCAAACTCTCTGAGTTATGAAGAATAGAAGAGGGGTTGGGTACCTTAGCCCGATCTTGTTTCTGTTGACCTGATACAGAAGGACAAATGAGTGTTAATATTCTAGGGCTCGAGGTATGTTACTGGCTGAAGCAACAGATATAAATGAATGGAAAAAAAGCTTGAAAATAAATGCCAAGACCAGATCTTAGGAATTGTATGCAATATATTAAATGTTTATTTTTTGCTTTAAATGTACTTTAAGATCAGCCTGAGGCGCTTCAGGGATAATTCACAATAAAAGTGATTGTAAACAATCACCTTGTAAAATAACCCATTCAGTTTAGGATGGAAATTAAAGGCAAAGCATTTTTGTATAGATACAAAAAAATAAAAATTGTAAATACCTTTTTTCCCTTTTTTTAATAAATGATCACAGATCCTCTGTTCTCAGCAGCATAAGAGCTGGGGGAGGAGAAGCAGCAGCACACTGAGCTTCCTAGTGAAGGGTTGTGCAGCAGGGGAATGTCTGGACATAGCTAGATAACTGACCACACTGTGCTCTCCTGCTTAGTGTGGTCAGTTTTTATTAGGAATGCAGAGGGACTGGCAGAAACACCATAAAGGAAGCAATACAAATAGAACAGGATTCTTTCCCATACAAGTACATGGTATAGCAGGCACATATCAGGAATATGAAGCATTGGGGTAACAAACGCTTTAACTGATTGGTGCATTAGACCTCCTGCTAAGCTGCATCAACCTGCTTCAATTTGCTTTTGCAGGCATATTGACTTGTATGGGAAGAGAAGAAATTCTGACATGAACAAAACTGGCTGTCACAGTGGTCACATGATCAGGAGCCAGTCCCACCAGCTCCCTATTATTACTAAAGACTGGGAGCTGTCTTTGACAACTCGTTCCCTGTACTGGATGCGTGCTGTAAGCACAGAAACCTCTGCCACCCAGATTAGAATTAGATTGAATGAAATTACTAGTGAAAGTGAGTATGTAAAAATGATAATAGTAAAGAATTATATCAAGAACGATGTACCTTATAGATGCAGTAGAGTGCTTTTAGTACCTGTCTGCAAAGGGTTAAAATGACTGGTAAATAAAAAATAAAACTGGACATTGAATGCCAAACTGACAATGGACTAACCTACTTAGGCTGGTTTTACACGGGTGTTCCATTTTTTAGTTCAGTTCAGTCACATTTTTTTTGTAAATAAAAAGGGATCAAAAATGGATAAGGACGTCAATTTTTACATCAATTTTCATGTCTGCTGATATTCGTTTTTTTACAAAAAAAAAAGCGACTGAACTGAACTTCAAACACTGTATATAGCTGGTTGCTAAGGATGGGGCTGAGAAGCCGGCTGCCATGTCCTTAACACCTTAACAATTGATGAGTCATCAGCTGTCAACGGGGTTCCCCACTGACAGCTGAATGTAAAAAAAAAAATTCCCCGCTGACAGCTGAATGTAAAAAAAAAAATTGTCGGCGAATAAAAATCACGAAAAAAATAGGTATGGGGTCCCCCCCAGGTCCATACAAGGCCCTTCGGGTTTAGTATGGATTCTGAGGGGACCCCCCGCGCTAAAATTGAAAAAAAAAATGGCATGTGGGGGGGCATTCGCTCGTCCCTTCCCTTTCCTGACCTGCTGGGCTGCATGCGCTAATAAGGGACTGGTATGGATTTTGGGGGGACCCACGCCAGTTTAAAAAAAATTTGGGTGTGCCCCTCCAAATACATACTAGATTCGAAGGGCCTGGTATGGACCTGGGGGGGACCCCACGCCATTTTTCTTCCGATATTTTTTTTGCCGCCATTTTTTTTTACATTCAGTTAGCAGCTGATAACTCATTGAATGTACACAATGCGCTGGCTGGCTACCTGCCCCCCTCCTTAGCAGCCAGCTATATACAGTGTGTTTAATGAGGGGGAAAAAAAAGGGTTTAAAAACAGATGTCAGCGGATCAGATGTCAGCGGATCGTCCGCTAACATCCTGACAGATCTGGGACAGGGGGACCGGAGGAGGACATGGAGGACCCGGAGGAGGATACAGGAGACAGTCAGGGATGATCGGTGTGGCAGTGGGGGCAGTTACAATCACTGATTTTCCTGTGTGGCTTTCAATAAAGCAGCTGAAAGCCGCGGAAGGGAGAGGAGGAGAAGCGGCTGTCAGTTGCTTTATTGAAAACCACACAGGGAGATCGGTGGTTTGTACAGTGCCTTGCATTTTTCGTGTTTTGTTGCCTCACAACCTGGAATTAACATGGATTGATTGAGGATTTGCATCATTTAATTTACAGAACATGTCCACAACTTTGAAGATTTTTTTTTTATTTTATTTTATTGTGAAGCAAATAACAAATAGGACAAAATAACAGGAAAAGTCAATGTGCATAACTATTCACCCCCCTAAAGTCAATACTTTGTAGAGCCACCTTTTGTGGCTATGACAGCTCCAGGTCGCTTTAGATAAGTCTCTAAGAGCTTGTCACATCTTACCACTGGGATTTTTGCCCATTCCTCCTTGCAAAACTGCTCCAGCTCCTTCAAGTTGGATTGTTTGCGCTTGTGAACAGCAATCTTTAAGTCTGACCACAGATTTTCTATTGGATTGAGGTTTGGGCTTTGACTAGGCCATTCCAACACATTTACATGTTTCCCCTTAAACCACTCAAGTGTTGCTTTAGCAGTGTGTTTGGGGTCATTGTCCTGCTGGAAAATGAACCACTTTCCTAGCCTCAAATCACACACAGAGAGGTACAGGTTTTGCTCAAGAATATCTCTGTATTTAGCACCATCCATCTTTCCCTCAACTCTGACCATTTTCCCAGTCCTGACTGCTGAAAAACATCCCCACAGCATGATGCTGCCACCACCATGTTTCACTGTGGGGATGGTGTTCTTTGTATGATGTGATGTGTTGGGCTTGCGCTAGACATAGCATTTTCTTTGATGCCCAAAAAGTTAAATTTTAGTCTCATCAGACCAGATCACCTTCCTCCCTACATTTTGGGAGTCTCCCTCATGCCTTTTTGCAAACTCAAAACGTGCCATTTTGTTTTTTTGCTGAAAGTAATGGCTTTCTTCTGGCCACTCTGCCATAAAGCCCAACTCTATGGATCGCATGGCTTATTGTTGTCCTATGTACAGATACTCCAGTCTCTGCTGTGGAACTCTGCAGCTCCTCTAGGGTTACATTAGGTCTCTGTGCTGCCTCTCTGATTAATGCCCTCCTTGCCCGGTCCGTGAGTTTTGGTGCTCGGCCGTCTCTTGGCAGGTTTGCTGCTGTGCCATGTTCTTTCCTTTTGGTTATGATAGATTTGATGGTGCTCCTAGAGATCATCAAAGATTTGTATATTTTTTTCTAACCGAACCCTGACTTGTACTTCTCAACAACATTGTCACTTACTTGTTTGGAGAGTTCCTTGGTCTTCATGGCAGTGTTTAATTAGTGGTGCCTCTTGCTTAGGTGTTGCAGCCTCTGGGGCCTTTCAAAAAGGTGTGTATATGTAATGACAGATCATGTGACACTTATGCCCCGTACACACGGTCGGACATTGATCGGACATTCCGACAACAAAATCCATGGATTTTTTCCAACGAATGTTGGCTCAAACTTGTCTTGCATATGCACGGTCACACAAAGTTATCGGAAAATCCGATCGTTCTGAACACGGTGATGTAAAACACGTACGTTGGGACTATAAACGGGGCAGTAGCCAATAGCTTTCATCTCTTTATTTATTCTGAGCATGCGTGGCACTTTGTGCGTCGGATTTGTGTACACCCGATCGGAATTTCCGACGACGGATTTTGTTGTCGGAAAATTTTATAGCCTGCTCTCAAACTTTGTGTGTCGGAAATTCCTATGGAAAAGTGTGATGGAGCCCACACACGCTCGGAATTTCCAACAACAAGGTCCTATCACACATTTTCCATCGGAAAATCCTATTGTGTGTACGGGGCATTAGATTGCACACAGGTGGACATCTTTTTACTAATTATGTGACTTCTGAAGGTAATTGGTTACACCAGAGCTTTTTATGGGCTTCATAACAAAGGGGGTGAATACATACGCACATGCCAATTATCATTTTTTTATTTCTGAAAAATATTTTTATGTATATATTTTTCTAATTTTAATTCACCAACTTAGACTATTGCGTTATGATCCATCACATATAATTCAGATTAAAAAAAAACATTGAACTAAAGGCTGTAAACAAACAGAGGCCAAGATGGCAGCTTTCTTGGCTGTAAAGGTTAAAAATGGTTTTGTTCTGGTTAAATTTTTCCCTGACTGATTATAATCTTGCATTCTGATTACAGGAGAAGAGAAGAATGAGAAATGTGCTTTATCTAGTTTAGAGAAGACAGATAACATTGTGTCAACCACAGCTAATTTACTGGACTGGGTCACAAAGACCTAAATGTTAAAAATAGAGTTTTTCTGAAAAAAAAAAAGATACAGTTGCTGTACACTGTACAGTGACACGTTTGATAATGAATATGACATACTGACAGTGCAATTTCTAGACAAAGTTACCCAACGAAGTACATTTACAGACTAATGATGAGGTAAGAAATTTAGACAGAAGGGGACTGTTGGGCAAGCAGAAAACCCCTGAGAAACGTATGGGGATAAGGATCTTTTTCTGTATTTCTCAAACTCCAAATCTTACTTTGTTCAGAGAATAAGTAAAACACGTTGGCCCCTACTGAGAGGGGGGAAAATACTGGGTCAAATTCTTTTAAAAAGGCTAAAATATATTTTCTTAAAAAATCCACTAACTTAGCTATGAAAGTAGCTCATACAGTATAATGGCTTTTTTTTTTATTCACTCTTTAGCTTTCAAGGTGCAAAAGAAAATGTTCTAAATGTACGTCCTGCAGATGTCTGAAAGAGAGTAGTAGGGGTGCTAATTTGAATGAAGCATGTTTCATAAAACTAGTATGAATGTGGCGTTCAAGATCAGGGATTTCCTATTGCATGAATCAAAATGTGTAATATACTGTATAAAATTCCCCCTGGAAAGAAACTATACATTGGATGCTACAAAAGAAAAATTCATGGTTAAGAAGAGAGAATACTTTTCGCTTATGTGGAAAGGGGGTTAAAAACCCTGTTTATGAATATTATAAAAAAAATTCAAGGACTTAGTGTAAAAGGCAATCATTTCTGGGCTACGGGTAAGCTTACTAGAGATTCCGGAGGGGGAGATTACATCAAAACCATGTCCAGAGCAGAGACTCAGGGCCTGTGTCAACAGACTTTTGGGCATGTGTCACTGGGCAAATGTAGCTTGCTCTTAAGTGCATTCCGCTTGCATTTAAAGTGTATGTAAACCCTAATAATGAACTTGGTAGGATTTTGTTATATCTGTTTAACCCCTTGGCGCCGGTGCCTCCTGGCCCTTTAAGGGTTTCAGATGCCGGGTGGCAGGGCCAGGTTTATGTAAGCGTCAAAGCTCTGATAACTGTGCCGAAATCTGTGCCGGGGATGCGCAGGGCGAGCGCTCTCTGCACAGCTGTATTTACGTATTTACGCAAATATGCGGCTGCTCAGCGTTAAGGTCCACCCACGAGAGGCCACATATTTACATGCTGTCGGTGCCAAGAGGTTAATGAGTTTAAAAAAATACCTTTTGATTTAATTCATGAACTGATCATTTGCTGTGCTTTCTGCCTGTGCTGGCTGTTATCAATTACATTGTTCTCAGCACTGCAGAATCAAACTCTCTAAGTTATGAAGAATAGAAGAGGGGTTGGGTACCTTAGCCCAATCTTGTTTCTGTTGACCTGATACAGAAGGACAAATGAGTGTTAATATTCTAGGGCTCGAGGTATGTTACTGGCTGAAGCAACAGATGAAAATTAATGGAAAAAAGCTTGAAAACAAATGCCAAGACCAGATCTTAGGAATTGTATGCAATATATTAAATGTATATTTTTGGCTTTAAATGTACTTTAAGATCAGCCTGAGGGGCTTCAGGGATCATTCAGAATAAAAGTGATTGTAAATGATCCCCTTGTAAAACAACCCATTCAGTTTAAGATGGAAATTAAAGGCATAACCTTTTTGCATAGATACAAAAACAAATAAACATTGTAAATACATTTTTCCCTTTTTTAATAATGATCACAGATCCTCTGTTCTCAGCAGCATAAGAGCTGGGGGAGGAGAAGTAGCAGCACACTGAGCATCCTAGTGAGTGAATGGCTCTGTAGCAGGGGCGTGTCAGGACATAGCTAGAAAACTGACCACACTGTGCTGTCCTGCTTAGTGTGGTCAGTTTTTATTAAGAAAGCAGAGGGACTGGCAGCAACACCAAGTAAGCAATACAAATAGAACAGGATTCTTTCCCATACAAGTACATGGTATAGCAGGCACGGCACATATCAGGAATATGAAGTGTTGGGTTAAAAAACGCTTTAACTGATAGGTGCATTAGACCTCCTGCTAAGCTGCATCAACCTGCTTCAATTTGCTTTTGCAGTCATATTGACTTGTATGGGAAGAGAAGAAATTCTGACATGAACAAAACTGGCTGTCACAGTGGTCACATGATCAGGAGCCAGTCCCACCAGCTCCCTATTATTACTAAAGACTGGGAGCTGTCTTTGTCAACTCGCAACCTGTACTGGATGCGTGCTGTAAGCACAGAAACCTCTGCCACCCAGATTAGAATTAGATTGGATGAAATTACTAGTGAAAGTGAGTATGTAAAAATTATAATAGTGAAGAATAATACCAAGAACGATGTACCTTATAGACGCAGTAGAGTGATTTTAGTACCTGTCTGCAAAGGGTTAAAATAACTGGTAAATAAAAAAATAAAACTGGACATTGAATGCCAAACTGACAATGGACTAATCTACTTAGGCTGGTTTCACACGGGCGTTCATGTTTTTTTTGTTCAGTTCAGTCATGTTTTATTTTTGTAAAAAAACAGATCAAAAACAGATAAGGATGTCAGTTTTTACATCAATTTTCATGTCTGCTGATATCCGTTTTTTACAAAAAAAAAGTGACTGAACTGAACTTCAAACACTGTATATAGCTGGTTGCTAAGGATGGGGCTGGGAAGCCAGCCACCATGTCCTTAACCACTTGACAACTGGCCACTTAAACCCCCTTCCTAACCAGACCAATTTTCAGCTTTCGGTGCTCTCACATTTTGAATGACAATTACTCAGTCATGCAACACTGTACCCATATGAAATTTTTGTCCTTTTTTTCACACAAATAGAGCTTTCTTTTGGTGGTATTTAATCACCGTTGGGTTTTTTATTTTTTGCGCTATAAAAGAAAAAAGACTGAAAATTCGGTAAAAAAATGAAATTTTCTTTGTTTCTGTTATAAAATTTAGCAAATTTAGTCATTTTTCTTTGTAAATTTTGGCCACAATTTATACTGCTACATATCTTTGGTAAAAAAAAGTACAAATTGGTGTAAATTATTTGGTCTTTGTGAAAGTTATAGAGTCCAAAAGCTATGGTGCCAATATCTGAAAATTGATCATACCTGAATTACTGACGGCCTATCTATATTCTTGAGACCTTAACATGCCAGAAAAGTACAAATACCCCCCAAATGACCCCTTTTTGGAAAGAAGACATTCCAAGGTATTTAGTAAGGGGCATGGTGAGTTTTTTGAAGTTGTCATTTTTTCCCACGATTCTTTGCAAAATCAAGATTTTTTTTTTTTTCCCACAAAAATGTCATATTAGCAGGTTATTTCTCACACACCACATATGCATACCACAAATTACACCCCAAAACACATTCTGCTATTACTCCCGAGTACGGCGATACCACATGTGTGAGACTTTTACACAGCGTGGCCACATACAGAGGCCCAACATGCACGGAGCACCTCCAGGCGTTCTGGAGCACCCAGGCCAATTCTGACATTTCTCTCCTACATGTAAAAATCATCATTTATTTGCTAGAAAATTACATAGAACCCCAAAACATTATATATGTTTTTTTTTGCAAAGACCCTAGAGAATACAATGGTGGTTGTTGCAACTTTTTATCTTGCACGGTATTTGCGCAGCAATTTTTAGAACGCTTTTTTTTGGGAAAAAAAACAGTTTTGTGCTTTAAAAAAAAAACAAAAGCAGTAAAGTTAGCCCAATGTTTTTGCATAATGTGAAAGATGAAGTTACACCGAGTAAATAAATACCTAACATGTCACCCTTCAAAATCGCTCACGCTCGTGGAATGGCGCCAAACTTCGCTACTTAAAAATCCCCATAGGCGACGCTTTAAAATTTTTTACTGGTTACATGTTTTGAGTTACAGAGGAGGTCTAGGGCCAAAATTATTTCTCTCGCTCTACCGATCGCAGCGACACCTCACATGTGTGGTTTGAACACCGTTTTCATATGTGGGCGGGACTTACGTGTGCATTCGCTTCTGCATGCGAGCACACGGACAGGGGCGCTTTAAAAAAAAAAATTTTTTTTTTTTATTGTTCATTTTACTTTATTTATTTTAGTTTGACCCTTTTTTCCAAAAAAAAAATTTTTTGATCACTTTTATTCCTATTAAAAGGAATGTAAACATCCCTTGTAATAGGAATATGGCATGACAGGTCCTCTTTACAGTGAGATATGGGGTCAATAAGACCCCACATCTCACCTCTAGGCTGGGAAGCCTGAAATAATAAAAAAAAAAAAAACGATCCTGGCTTCGATCGTAGCGCTGAGACGGTAGAAGCACCGGAGGGCGGCGGGAAGGGGGGGGGTCCCCTCTCGCCTCCCATAAGAACGATCAAGCAGTGGAACAGCCGCTATGATTGTTCCTATGGTGTAGGGAATCGCCGGCTGAAAAAGATGATATCTAACCACACTTGCTCTTGTTCAAATTAGCCATTTCCTTTCTTTCATTATCCCCCCACCCCCTCTATGCCATACGATCAGCTCAGTTTTCTCCCCCCCTCTCTTTCCGTCATTTAGCCCAGGTTCCCATATTCTACCCATATAACTGACATTCACTGGTTCCACCTCACACACCTTTCCCTCAAATTTTCCCATTCTCTTTCACCTGTCTTTCTCAGGCCTTTTTTCCTTCTAATCTTTCTATTCATTGCTTGTCAGTCTGTACCCTCTCACTCAGCTTTCCGTTTTCCTTACCTTCAGGTTCGTTGCTGAAAATCTTTCAATGTGTCATCTTCTCCTCCACCCCTTGTGTCCCTATTCTTTTCCTCTTCAGCCCGCCGTGGCTAAATGTCCAGCCTGTCAGTGCACATGATGAATTCACGTGCATCCGGTCCGCGGACATTTTAACGCCTTCATGCCGACCTGTACTGCTTGCATCACCCAAGTACCATTTTTTAGAGCCGGCGGTTGGCTTTCTTGGGATAACAATCCGTCACATTCAGGCACAGAGCCGCGGTTTGGCTTCGCCCCCTCTCTCTTCATTGGCTAACTGACTTTGATTGACAGCAGCAGGAGTCAATGATGCTGCTGCTGTGTCTCAGCCAATCAGGTGGGGCAAAGGACGTCAGACGACCGAGGCACTCGTGCACATCGCTGGATCATGGTGGGGCTCAGGTAGGTATTAGGGGGGCTGAGGGGGACTGCTGCACACAGAAGGTTTTTTATCTTAATGCATAGAATGCATTAAGATAAAAAACCTTCTGCCTTTAGAACCACTTTAAAAGAATGATCAGAGTGAGAAGTCGATTGGGAATAATGAAGTGGTGGCCAGAAAATGTAGAAAGTTGTTTAAGAGGGCAGACAAGTTTGATGATTTGGTGCAAACTCTAATAAAACTGTGAGAAAAAAAAAAGATGAGACCGTAAAAACAACTCTTAAACCAACATAAAAGCCCCATTTAGTGAGACAGAGACTTTCAGGCTGAATATTTTCTGATGAAGGGATTGTGAGTCCCATTCTCACAAAACACATTTCTAGTTGTAATTTACAACCCTCTGCTGTACTGCATAGTCAGGAAGATAAGTCCCCTTTAAAGTTTCCTGTGACATCTGCCTTCTTACTGGATGGAGGAAGTGATACTGTTGGTTATTTGTCCAGTGAATAGGCTTGAAGCAAAGAGGGGACATAAGAAGCTGCAAAACTGAATAAATAAAAAAAGAGTGTCACCTGCCTGGCTCAACCACCTGTTTTTGACCCCCCCCCCCCCCACACTGTCCACCCAAAAGGGAATGTGCAACCGTTGAGGGCTGTACACATGCTGTGGTTGCAATGCTGTTATTAGCGCAGAGGCAAAAATGATACCCTATGTCATGCGGTAGTATCGCCACTAAACGAGACCCGTTCAAGTGAATAAGGCCGCACCTCCACTGCCCTGCAATAGCCTGGAATTCAGGTGGATGTAGTGTGGTGGTGCAGGCATTTCAGGGGTAAAACAGACAGCGAGGAGGCAACATAATGGGGTTGATTTACTAAAGCCAAATCCACTCTGCACTACAAGTGCACTGCAAGTGCACTTGGAAGTGCATTCACTTTAGATCTGAGGGGAGATCTTAAATGAGGGGAAGCTCTGCTGATTTTATCATCCAATCATGTACAAGCAAAAATGCTGTTTTGTATTTTCCTTGCATGTCCCCCTCAGATTTACAGCGACTGCACTTCTAGTGAAAAGTGAATTTTCCTTTAGTAAATAAACCCCATTGTCTCTCAGTGAGTGTCTGTGAACCTCCCTTTGAAAAATCTTTATCGATCAGCCATAACATTATGACCACCCAACAAACCCGTCGAGACATGAACTCTACTACACCTCTGAAGGCATGCTGTGGTATCTGGCACCAAGCCGTTAGTAGAAGATCCTTTAAGTCCTGTAAGTCAGGGATCTGCAATTAGCAGACCTCCAGCTGTTGCAAAACTACAAGTCCCATCATGCCTCTGCCTCTGGATGTCATGCTTGTGGCTGTCAGAGTCTTGCTATGCCTCATGGGATTTGTAGTTCTGCAACAGCTGGAGGTCCGCTAATTGCATATCCCTGCTGTAAGTTGTGAGGTGGGGCCTCCATGGATCAGACTTGTTTTTCCAGCACATCCCGCAGATGCTTGTTTGAATTGAGATCTGTCGAATTTGAAGGCCAAGCCAACACCTTGAACTCATTGTTGTGTTCCTCAAACCATTATTGAATCGTTTTTGCAGTGTGGCATGGCACATTATCCTTCTGAAAGAGCCTATTGCCACCAGGGAATACTGTTTTCATGAAGGGGTGTATGTGGTCAGCAACCATGTTTAGGTAGGTGGTACATGTCAAGTAACATCGACATGAATGGCAGGACCCAAGGTTTTCCAGCAAAGCATTGCCTAAAGCATCACACTGCCTCCACCAGCATGTCTTTATCCCATATTGCATTTAGGCACCATCTCTTCCCCAGGTAAGCGACACATATGCACTCAGCAATTCACATGATGCAAACAAATTGTGATTCGTCAGACCAGGCCATCTTCTTCCATTGCTCTGCGATGGACACAGCTGGTAGAGACAATGTGATGCTTTGGGCAATGTTCTGCCCAATGTGCCCATTGTTGGTGCTTTTGGATGTGGACACGGGTCAGCGTGGGTACCCTGACTGGTTTGCAGCTACACAGCCACATACACAACAAACTGCGATGCCCATTTTTTTCTGCTTTCAAAACATCATTTAGGGACATGTTCACTTGCTGCCTAAAATATCGTACCAACTTTCAGATGCCATTATAATAAAATAATCAATGTTATTCACTTAAACTGCCAATGGTCATAAGGTTATGGCTGATCAGTGTATTTCCACAGTATGTGTAAAAGTCTGCAATAAAAGCATTAAAAAAGAAACTGATGTCAGTTTTAAACATTTTTTTTATTAGACAAAACTTTCCAGAATAGCAAAAAATTACAAAAATATCATATGCTCTTCATTTGCTTACTCATGCGTGCAAAAAAAAAAAAATCCCATCAAGGGAGTGAAACGTGTTCATTTACCTGCTTGACAGGATGTAGTGTGGTTACTTTGTATTTTTTCTAACGGCAATACTTCTTATTGAATAATCTAATTAACCAATCAGAGCATGGGAAATAGACTATGGGAATCTCCCTAGGTCTTGCAATCTGATTAATACTGTTATAAATGATGTTTGCATTTGCTCAATGTAAGTTTGAATGTCTAAGTAGAAAGGCTTTTTTATCTAAAAAAATGTGCATAATCTGAACATGCTGTAATGACCACAAACCCAACCTCAGACAAAACATTTCATTTGTTTTGAATAGAGCAGGGAAAAGTTAGAACTTCTGACAGGTTTTTCATTGCTGTTCCTACTGGTGAGATTACTTCTCACATCTTGCTGCATGTGCAACCTGCCTTTCTCTATACCAGTGGTCTTCAATCTGCGGCCTGGGGGACAGATGCAGCCCTTTGCTTGGCCCTTGGGGCACTATTTCATTCACTGACACCAATGAAGGAAACAATTCCTTCTAATGACACCAACAATGGGGCACAGTTCCTACCAATGACACCAACAATGGGGCCTAATGATGGGGCACAATTTCTCCCATTGACACCAATGCTGTGGTACAATTTCTCCCAATGGCACTAGTGATGGGCTGATTGACTGAGAGGAGAAGCACGGGCTTCCATTCTCCTTCCTCCCACGTCATCCAGGCGCACACGTCATCCAGGCACGCCTGACACTTTGGCTCGGCTTGGCTTCCCTTGACTCCGGTCCCGCTCCCAGCAGGGGTAAGTGCGGGGCCAGACAGAAGAATGAGAGAGCCACTGGGGGGTCTGATGTACACTACAGAAGAGTCTGCTGCTGCGTTCCTGTCATTGGGCTTAATACTGCCACCTCTGGCTGATTGCTGCAAATGCGCAGGTGTGTGCTGCCTCTTCTTTGCATGGTGAGACAAACATGGTGGCAACTGGAAGTGGGATCTAAGCTGCAGAAGATCTGGCATGCACAGCACGAAGGGGTTATAGGCGGACACAGTTTGACATCTATACACTCTATTACTTTGTCTGGGAAGTGGTATCACTGGGACTGGGCAATGCTGTAGATCCGAGGGGGACATGCAAGGAAAATAAAAAACAGCATTTTAGCTTGCACATGATTTAGCTTGCACATCTACAGCATTGCCACCTCACAACAGGAAGTGCCTAAACAAAGACCTTCAAAGCAGGATTAGCTTCTAATACTAAATGAATAAACTGCAGATTTAACATTTTTGAAAATAATTATTGAAACTACATTAGCATGTTAAAGATTTAGTGTTTAGGTTTACATCCATTTTATTTTAGAAGAAGTTATTTTTATATAATAGGAGATCTTCAGGAGGACTCTGTATGTTATGAAGGGAGCACACAGCGCACATACACCTCTCTCACACGCCCGCATACACAGGAACATACTGTAAGTTTGTGGTGCCATCTACTGGAATTTTATTAAAAAAGAAATCAAAAAGCTTCTCTTTGACGTACTATACTCATTTTAAGCTTTTATTTAGCGACAACGGATGATAGGTTTAGGAGATATTTTTAGGGTGTTTCAAATAGGGTACATGAAAAGAGTAAAGACTTCTGGGAATCCATATGGACCAGGATGCTCCAGAGCATGACTATGGGATGTGGTATATAGTGAGGCTCCCTTAGTTAACCCAAACTTATTCACTATCTATTTCTTACCCAATGACCAGACGACACAAACTTCTCTTTGGAGTCGAATGGCCATAGCAGCCTTTTATTATAACAAAAATACCAGAAATATCAACATTCTTCAACATACAGTGGCTTGCGAAAGTATTCGGCCCCCTTGAACTTTTCAACCTTTTGGCACATTTCAGGCTTCAAACATAAAGATATAAAATTTTTATTTTTTGTGAAGAATCACCAACAAGTGGGACACAATTGTGAAGTGGAACGAAATCTTTTGGATTTTTGAAACTTTTTTAACTAATAAAAAAATGAAAAGTGGGGCATGCAAAATTATTCGGCCCCCTTGCGTTAATACTTTGTAGAGCCACCTTTTGCTGCGATTACAGGTGCAAGTCGCTTGGGGTATGTCTCTATCAGTTTTGCACATCGAGAGACTGAAATTCTTGCCCATTCTTCCTTGCAAAACAGCTCAAGCTCAGTGAGGTTGGATGGAGAGCGTTTGTGAACAGCAGTTTTCAGCTCTTTCCACAGATTCTCGATTGGATTCAGGTCTGGACTTTGACTTGGCCATTCTAACACCTGGATACGTTTATTTGTGAACCATTCCTTTGTAGATTTTGCTGTATGTTTGGGATCATTGTCTTGTTGGAAGATAAATCTCCGTCCCAGTTTCAGGTCTTTTGCAGACTCCAACAGGTTTTCATCCAGAATGGTCCTGTATTTGGCTGCATCCATCTTCCCCTCAATTTTAACCATCTTCCCTGTCCCTGCTGAAGAAAAGCAGGCCCAAACCATGATGCTGCCACCACCATGTTTGACAGTGGGGATGGTGTGTTGAGTGTGATGAGCTGTGTTGCTTTTACGCCAAACATATCGTTTTGCATTGTGGCCAAAAAGTTCGATTTTGGTTTCATCGGACCAGAGCACCTTCTTCCACATGTTTGGTGTGTCTCCCAGGTGGCTTGTGGCAAACTTTAGACGAGACTTTTATGGATATCTTTGAGAAATGGCTTTCTTCTTGCCACTCTTCCATAAAGGCCAGATTTGTGCAGTGTACGACTGATTGTTGTCCTATGGACAGACTCTCCCACCTCAGCTGTAGTTCTCTGCAGTTCATCCAGAGTGATCATGGGCCTCTTGGCTGCATCTCTGATCAGTCTTCTCCTTGTCTGAGCTGAAAGTTTAGAGGGACAGCCAGGTCTTGGTAGATTTGCAGTGGTCTGATACTCCTTCCATTTCAAAATGATCGCTTGCACAGTGCTCCTTGGGATGTTTAAAGCTTGGGAAATCTTTTTGTATCCAAATCCGGCTTTAAACTTCTCCACAACAGTATTACGGACCTGCCTGGTGTGTTCCTTGGTCTTCATGATGCTCTCTGCGCTTTCAACAGAACCCTGAGACTATCACAGAGCAGGTGCATTTATACAGAGACTTGATTACACACAGGTGGATTCTATTTATCACCATCAGTCATTTAGGACAACATTGGATCATTCAGAGATCCTCGCTGAACTTCTGGAGTGAGTTTTCTGCACTGAAAGTAAAGGGGCCGAATAATTTTGCACGCACCATTTTTACGTTTTTTAATTGCTAAAAAAGTTTAAAATATCCAATAGATTTCGTTCCACTTCACAATTGTGTCCCACTTGTTGGTGATTCTTCACAAAAAATAAAAATTTTATATCTTTATGTTTGAAGCCTGAAATGTGGCAAAAGGTTGAAAAGTTCAAGGGGGCCGAATACTTTCGCAAGCCACTGTATAACTTAAATGCTTATAAATACATCTTTAAATAACATTAAACCAACTATACAGCATGACAACTTTTATTTTCCTAGGAGGTCTTTGAAGGCCAACTCTAACTTTCTCCAACTCGTTGCATCGGTATCCCCATGTAAGGCCCCACGCCGTGCATTACGCAAGCTCAGGGACAAGCCCATTAATCCTTCCAGATGCAATTTTTCTACCACCAATGTTGCCATTTTATTTTGGGAAAGGACGCCCATACATCCGTATGAGCCCAACCCCCATTTTAAACCTCAATTATTCTCATCACCGCCTTCAAAGACCCCCAATACCTACTGCCACGGGACGAACACGTGACAACCTTACGTGTGCGTCGCCCTCCAAACTCTGACTGCTCGCTGCACACCATCTTGTAATCCCAACTGCCACAAATCAATGCCAATCGCGTTCAGATGTACCCCATCCGAGCGCAGAAAACGCCATGTCTCCTCCTCCAGCTCCCTGTGCCGAACAGCCAAACCTCCATTCCTCACAAAAAATGTTGCTACCGCTTTATTAACTTTCACACGCGCTCTATTCAATCCTGCCACAGAGCGCGCCAAACGCCACGCTGTCCTGGCCACCATATCCGACCACACAAATATAGTATCAGGAAAGCTGGATTGCAGTCGCAGAAGATCAAATTTTATATCCCTAATCAGTTCCCGAGCACACCTCACGCCCAAATCATTGCCCCCCACATGTAATACCACTACATCCGGAGGGCGATCAAGACTAGCAAACCTGTGCATTTCCGGAACAACCCTAGACCACAACACCCCCGGAAAACCAATCCACCGCACCATCCCTTCCCACCAACCCAACAACCTGCCGTCCTTCCTGACATCTGCCCTTCTGGCACCCCAATAGACATAAGAGTGTCCAAATATCCATACTAGGCAGGTTGCTGCTCCTGAAAAACAAGAAACAAAACAAAGAGAAAATATAGCAAATCAATTATAACGCTCCTTCTGTAAGACAGTTCCCAAAAAACAACAACCCCCCCCCCATTCTACAACAAGTTAGGGCGAACATAAAGCTTAAAGCGTGCTGATTCCCAACGCCCAATACGCTGCACCACCTGCTCATCCAAACCCCAACGAACCGCTTCGGTAGCCGCCCCAATGCGGAACGAATGGGAAGAATACTCCTCCGCTTTTCGCCCCGTCGCCCTCAAACATTGTCTAAAGACAGCCTGAAACTGAAAACGGGACATGGCCGAACCATCCTCATGACGAAAGAATGTCCCCCCCCGTCAGGCCTACCTCTACAGAATTCCCCCACAGCCGTCACCGGACACAAGGGGGAACCTGGGACCGACCTCAACTCCACCCATGCCCCTTTTCCCAATTGGTCTGTCTTTGACTTCTTGAGGAATACACCTAAAGCATCCCCCTGCACCCGTACATCTTGTACATCCAAACCGCCTTCCCCCCTTTTATTCTTACTCACCAATTCACCAACCCGAAATGCCCCAAAAAAGGCCAATATAAATGCCGCCCTGAACAACACATACTCAAACCTAGACCGACAAACATTTTTCAACTGTGTAACCACTTCACTTAACACGGCAAATGAAACCGGGCGTCTTGTGTCGGCAGCCGCTCGACCAGCGCGATATCCGCGCATAGCACGCCGTACCATAAAATCTTTTGTAACATCCCGCTTGCCCGCCATTTGGAACATGAACGCCAAACCAGCCAACTTGCGAGCCATATATGACGCCGATACCCCCTGCTCAAAATTCCGACCTATAAAGTAAAGGAGTAGCTGCACCTTGCTCGCCCTACCAACATCATCCCCTACTTCCCGCATTAACACCTCCCATTCCAACCACACCTTACTGTATGCTTGCCAAGTAGTTGCCGAGACAGACCTACGAATCAACAATTGCGCCGTGGTAACACGATGCTCCACAAACTCTCTGGGCAAGGACTCCCCTGCACGTCCGCTTCCGGCACCAGTTGACGAAATCTGTCCCACTGGAAACGAGACAATGCATCAGCTACGGTATTCTCAATCCCAGGAACATGCACAGCAGTAACAAAACAGTTCTTATTTAAACAAAGCAACACCAAATGACGCAGCAAACGCACAACCGGTGGCGACGACACGTTGTTGTTATTGATGGCCTGTACCACCCCCATATTATCACAATGAAACCTTACCCGCCTATTCCGGAACTCATCACCCCATAGCTCTAGTGCTAACACGATGGGAAATAGCTCCAAAGCCGCTAAGTTACGCACCAAACCCTCCTCCTTCCAATGCTCCGGCCACTCCCCGGCGCTCCACCTACCCTGAAAAAAGGCCCCAAAACCACCAGACCCAGCCGCATCCGTAAATAATTCCATATCAAAATTGGAAACAGCCTTTTCCAACCACAGTGAACGGCCATTATAGGACGCCAGGAAAGAATCCCAAACCCTCAAATCTTCTTTAAGCTCCGACCCCAACCTGATAAAGTGATGTGGGGCCCGAACCCCAGCCGTGGCAGCCGCCAGACGCCGGCAAAACACACGCCCCATGGGCATAATCCTGCAGGCAAAATTCAGCTTCCCAAGCAGCGATTGCAACCCACGAAGCTGAATCTTCTTCCCCTTGATGGCCTCCGCCACCTCTAGCCGTAAACCATCCAATTTATCTAGTGGCAACCGGCACTCCATGGCCACAGTATCAATTACAATCCCCAAAAAACACAACTCGGTGACCGGACCCTCCGTTTTATCTGCAGCCAACGGCACCCCAAAATTGGCAAACACATGCTGAATTGTGGCCAGCAAAGATGCACAAACTTTGCTCCCTGCAGGCCCCATACACAAAAAAAAAAATCATCTAAATAATGTAGGACAGAGGACAGGCCGGATACATCCCGCACTGCCCATTCCAAAAATTAACTAAACTGCTCAAACAACGAACATGAAATAGCACACCCCATGGGTAAACACCTATCTACAAAATACTCTCCCCGCCATCGACAGCCCAACAATCGGCAACACTTCGGGTGAACTGGTAAGAGGCGAAAAGCCGCCTCAATATCCGTCTTAGCCAGCAAGGCCCCCCGGCCCAAACGCTGCACCCACGCAACTGCCTCATCAAAGGACGTATACGACACCGTGCAGAGGTCCCGATCAATGGAATCATTAACCGACCCCCCCCCGAGGGTGGGACAAATGGTGAATGAGCCGAAACTGATTCGGCTCCCCTCTTGGGCACCACTCCCAACGGGGATATTACCAAATCCGGTACCGGCGGTGCCTTAAACGGTCCGGCCATCCGGCCCAACGCCACCTCCTTTAGCAATTTTTTCGTAACTACCTCAGCGTGTTCTTTTGCCGATTTCAAATTCTCAGCCGCAGGCGGAACCGCCCGGAGCTGACTATTCAATTGAAACCCCTCCCTAAAACCCAATTCCAACAGCCGGGCCGCATCCCTATCAGGGTACCGCTTTAGAAAGGGAACCATCCTTCCTACCATCACTGGCGTCTTCCCTTTTTCCAACATCCCCTCCCTTTCCTCGTCCCTGTTTAAAACACCTGGACTGCGAATGGGAGCCCCCACATGTGGAGCACTCATGTCGGAACCGACACTTAGCCCCGAATTTGCAAGTCCCCGCATTAAATTGCCAGCAGAAGCCCGCTCGCCCTCCGGCCGGTTGTCCAGACAACCCCGAACCCCCGGCCCCTCCCTGAAAGGGCGGCACAGAACCCCTCGGAGAAGACATCAGCTTCATCCAAAGACTAATGTCTTTGTGATCCCATCTTATCGAAGGACGAACCGCTTTTCTCTGCCTGAACTGCTCATCATAGCGCAGCCATGCCGTACCACCGTACACTCTTTGTGCTTCCCCGATGGAATCAAGGTAACAGAAGAGCGGTGAGCAATTCTCCGGCGCCTTTTCCCCAATCACACTCGCCAAAATCGCGAACGCTTGCAACCAATTTGCAAACGTACGAGGAATCAAACGATAGCGCCTCTTTTCCTCTTCTTCTTTCTTGCTCTCATCCGGCTTAACCTTGTCCAGGTTAAACTTTTCCAAGGGCAACAAAGAGAAAATTTCAACATACTCCCCCTTCCAAATGCGCTCCTTAATCTCTGCTTTTAAGTGCGCTCCCAACGGCCCTTCAAAACAAACGTACACTTCACATTTGGCAGCATCCGCCAAACGCAACTCATCCACACCAGCCAACCCTTTACCGGCCGCTGCCGCATCCCCAGCTACTGTGGTCGTTGCGGCCGCCACCACCGGCGCTGCCGGTGGGGGCCCCGCACTAGCCACCCCCATTCCCCCAACACTCGTGCCCCCCACCAACACTGTGCCTTCCGCAGCCACCACCGGGCCTGGAGAAGCAGGCGCAGCTCCCTGACCCATAGAGGTGCCGGGCACCGCCCACGCAGCCACAGGAGAAATGCCACCCACCGGCCGTGTGCCAGCCTCACAGCGCGCAAGCACCTCCCTGAGACCTGCTAATAACACCTGCACCATCCCCCCAGCCTGTTCCCCGGTTGCTCCCATTGACTGGACACCCGCACTGGGACCCTCCCCAGCCTCCCTATCTCTTGTCCCCACAGACCCCCTCCTTGAGGGCCTAGCAGTATTACCAGCAGAAGAAATCGGTACCACAATGTGCTCACCTGGCTGCATCCGTTGCACCGGACATCCAGCCGCGCCTCCAGCTCTGTGCGTCGTCTCCCATCCGTCTGTGTCCCGCTCATCTACTTCACCCTTGGACAGGCTGTCCTGGGAACTCCCGGCCATCTCATGCTCCTTCTCCCCAGGCCGCTGGTCTGGATTCCCCGTTGCCGCCGAGCGCCCAGGCGTGACGTCATCACCCTGCGCCGTTCGCTCCATCTCCTCATGAGGCCTGGCACTTTTTTTCGCCGGGCTACAGGCCGGGCTGGCGAAACCCGCCTCGCCGTGTTCCTGGACCGTGAAGCGACAAGGTCCCCCCGATATCCTCCCGCACCGTCCGCCGGCCTACTGCGGCCTCTCCTATCCGGATTACAGGCCCCGGCCGCCTTCTCTGCCAAGCCGTCACCCGCCGCGGCCTCTCTCCCCCGCCGAGCCGCCTTCCGGCCAGGCGGTGAGCCTGCCAAAGCCGCCGTTCTCCGTCTCTCTTCACCCGCTGGAGGAGCGGGAGCAGGTCCCACTGATGCGCTCCCTCCCCGTGCCCGCCGCGTCCGTGGACTCACCGCCGACGACTTCTTTACAGGCGGCTCCCCTTCCATCACGCTGGCCCCAGTCCTCCCTCTGTCCGCATCGGCCGTGGGACTAAAGCGCTCCGGAGGACGCGACCTCCTAGCACGAGGCCGTTCCGCGGGCTGCGGGGAGGCGAGCGGGCTAGCGGACGCCTGGCTGGGACCCTGAAGCAGAGATGCCATGGTGGATTGCAGCCATTCCGTCCCCCTAGCCGCCGTCTCCTCCCGCAGCTGCTGCAATAAGCGCTCTACGTCCCCCATACTAACTAACTAACCTGCACCGCCGAAATTCACCTTCCTCACTACCTTCTTCTTCCCAACTGACCACTGCGCCTAAGCTCCACCTCCTAAAAGTATCCCAAACTCCCCCCACTGCCTGACTAGTTAACCCCTACATCTCCGCCTCACAGCCCCACCCCAGTCATGCTAACCCTACACCTATGCTGCGCTCAGTTCCGGGCTGTACTTCACTAAGCTCTGGAGCAACTGCAAAAGCAGTTACTCCAGAGCTTAGTAAATGAGCAGAAGTTCTGCTGACTTCCATCATCCAATCACGTGCAAGAAAAAATGCTGTTTTTTTTTCATTTTCCTTGCACTTGATTGGGTATTCTTTGCAAAGTGACGCTTTACCATTTGCTAAGCTCTGGAGAGTGCAACTGCACTTTGCAAAGTGCACAGTCTATTTGCCTTAAGTAAATCAACCCAGATGTATTCATTAAAAAAAAAATAAGAGTTTCTCTGGATGGTGAAGGTGGGGAGCGAGCAAATCTCTGTGTTCAGTGTGCAGAGCGGAAGCTGCAGGAGTAGGACCTGGAAGATTGTGAATATCACCGTGTGGAGCGTGTTACTACAGTAGTTTCCAACTTCCATAGCAGTTCTCTATATCAGCTTGGAGAAACGCTTGAAATACCTTTCTGGTTTCATGGAAAGCCTGATAATAATTACCATAATAAAAAAAGGGATGATCAGTACTCAGGATGACATCCAAAAATAGTATTCCTTTATTGAAAAGACATGTACAAGGCTGTAAAAACAGCCTACGCATTTCGGACGTGGTCACCTATGCTGGTTAATCATGTGACCTTTTTATATACTATTTACTGTAAGTGTTACTTATTCTGTTTTTTATCAGCCATGACTAAGGACTAACGTCTGAAACGCGTAAGCTGTTTTTACACTGTTGTACATGTCTTTTCAATAAAGGAATACTATTTTTTGGATGCCTTTCTGAGTGCTGACCATTCCTTACCTCATTACGGTACATTGGAGTTGTCGGCAGCCTCGAGGCCTGAGCAACTTGTGGAGTTATGTGGGAAGGGTGTAGCGCCTACACACCTTTTATTTCATAATAATTACTATTTTTAGAACTCACGGTACAGTAGTGTGATTGTCAAAAGGGAAGGATGCTCTTTACATTTAGGGTCAGTGGAGGGCCCTAAATGAATTCCCCCCTTACAGACAGCTAAAAAAGACATTGGTGTCAGTAGTTACTCAACTGAGAGGCAGAAGATGCTCATTAATCAAGGAACCCCTAGCAAAATCTAGAGGAACCCCAGGGTTCAATGGAGCCTTGGTTGAGAAAGGCTGCTCTAGATATAAGATACGGATTAAGTTCTACTTTAATAATTAACCGGTTCCCGACCGGCCGCCGCAGTTTTACTGCGGCAGGTTGGCTCCCCTGAGCGAGCCGCCGTAACTGTACGATGCTCCTTTAAGACGCCGCCGGAGGCACGCTCGTGCCCGCAGCTGATGCGAGTGCACGTCGGGCACGATGACCGCCGGGCACCCGCAATCGCTCGTGACAGAGCGAGAACCGGGATCTGTGTGTGTAAACACACAAATCCCGGTTCTCTCAGGGGAGAGGAGACAGATAGTGTGTTCATACTAAGCATGAACGCCAATCTCTCTCTTCCCCTAGTCAGTCCCACCCCCCCACCCACAGTTAGAACACACCTAGGACACACAGTTAAAGGGGTTGTTAACCCTCCTGTTTTTTCACCTTAATGCATCCTTCTCAGCTCTTGATTGGATACATTGATAGCAGCGCAGCCATTGGCTCCCGCTGCTGTCAATCAAATCCAATGACGTAGGGGGCGGGGCCGAGTCCAGCATTCTTGTCTGTGGATGCAAATGCTGGCCCGCAAGCTAACCCCCGGGAGAGCGCTTCTCCTAGGGGGTTATCTGATAAGAGGAGGAGCTGCGAGAGCTGCCGAGGGACCCCAGAAGACGGTGTTCGGGGCCACTCTGTGCAAAACGAACTGCACAGTGGAGGTAAGTATGACATGTTTGTTATTTTTTTTAAAAAAACGCGAACCTTTACAATCACTTTAACCCCTTGATCACTCCCTAGTGTTAACCCCTTCCCTGCCAGTGACATTTATACAGTAATCAGTGCATTTTTATAGCACCGATCGCTGTATAATTGTCAATGGTCTCAAAAATGTGTCAAAAGTGTTCAAGTTGTCCGCCGCAATATCGGAGTCCCGATTAAAAACCAATCAATATACGCTTATTGGGATTTTTTTTTACCAAAAATATGTAGAAGAATACATATCGGCCTAAACTGAGGAAAAAAATATATATTTTTTTTAAAATTGAGGATATTTATTGCAGCAATAAGTAACAGATATTGGGGGTTATTTACTAAAGGCAAATCCACTTTGCACTACAAGTGCAAACTACAAGTGCAAAGTGCACTTGAAATTGCACTTGGACATGCAGTCGCTGTAGATCTGAGGGGGACATGCAAGGAAAATAAAAAAACAGCATTTTAGCTTGCACATGATTGGATGATAAAATCAGAAGAGCTTCCCTTCATTTTAGATCTACCCCGCAGATTTACAGCGTCTGCACTTCCAAGTGCACTTTCAGTGCAATTTCAAGTGCACTTTGCAATTGTAGTTTGTACTTGTAGTGCAAAGTGGATTTGCCTTTCGTAAATAACCCCCATTGTGTTTTTTTCAAAATTGTCGCTCTTCTTTTGTTTATAGTGCAAAAAATAAAAACCACAGAGTTGATCAAATACCACCAAAAGAAAGCTCTATTTGTGGGAAAAAAAAGATGTCAATTTTGTTTTGGTACAGCATCGCACGACCGCACAATTGTCAGTTAAAGCAACACAGTGCCATATCACAAAAAATGGCCTGGTCATTGAGCAGCCCAATCTTCTGAGGGTTAATGCCGCGTACACACGGTCGTACTTTTCGTCTACAAAAGTCCAACGGACGCTGACGGACTAAAGCTGGCTGGTAATCCGATCGTGTGTGGGCTTCTCCGGACTTTCAACGTACTTTTTTAGCCTCAAATCCGACGTACTTTAGATTTGAAACATGCTTTAAAACTTTACGACGGACTCGAGTCTGGTCGAAAAATCCGCTCGTCTGTATGCTAGTCCGACGGACAAAAACCCACGCTAGGGCAGCTATTGGCTACTGGCTATGAACTTCCTTATTTTAGTCCGGTGTACGTCATCACGTAAGAATTCGACTGACTTTTGTGTGATCGTGTGTAGGCAAGTCTGTTCGTTAGAAAGTCCGCCGCAAGTCCGTCGAAAGTCTGCCGGAAGTCTGTCGGAAGTCTGTCGAACAGGCTGTCTGACTTTTGTAGACGAAAAGTACGACCGTGTGTACGCGGCATTAGGGTTAAAGAAGTAGTGAACTAAAAAAATAAAAATGAAAATGGTCCCCTGCAGGTTAATGTCATAATGTGCTAGCATGACCAAACAGAGCCCTCCAGCAGCATGCTACTACTTCCATCTTTGCACTGTCTTACTTTCTGATTCACGCTCTCCAGCCATTTTAATGGGCTGCAATGATGTCATTCCTGCACGTTCGCATGGGAGTCACGATTGTGGTATTGTTCTCTCTGTTTTTATGACACACTCAGGGTTCTGTGAATGTAAAGAGTACTGTACATGAGCCAGTGATGCCATTGGTTGGAGCCAATATCAAAGACACCTAAAGGTAAGATTTTTTTAAACTCTTACCTGTAGGCAAAATTTGAAATTTTAACTTTACTACCACTTTAACAGGGGACAGGGGAAAACGTGTAGGATAAGTGAATGGTTCGGGACCTATCGATGGTATGTGTCCCTCTGGTGCATTCCAGTTAATGACAGTTTAAGTGGAATATGGAAATTGTTGCACTGCTGGTAGTGTGTCGTCTCCGAGCTGGTGTGTTGTGGCTGGAGGCCTATTAGGATAAAGGTCCCGCAGTGTGTAATGGAACGTAATCTTGGGGTTCCTCAAAGACCAGCAGGCTTAAAGACTGATATGTTTCTGTTTTAAGGAATGTTTTTTCTCCTTATGTTAATTTAAGTTTAAATTGTTATTAAAAGGCTGCTATGACCATTTTTACTCCACTCGCTGTGTGGTCTCAGTTATTGGGTTAGGTATGTAAAGTGGTTGTGGGGGTGAGTTGAGTTTGGCTGTCTCAGCCAGTGTTAAGGTTCGGGACATCTGTTCTACACTGGTCAAGTTCACCCCATACTGCACCTACTATATAACACTTGATCATTACTGTATATTGCTGCTTTGTATCATTTGTGTGGTATTATTTGTCGTATGTTGACTTTTTTGGAAATAATATATTCAGTATCACGAGGGTGTGGGCATAACTCCCAACTGTCTCTGATTTCAAAGGACAGATAAAGATATGTTTGTAGGTGGGGTGCAGGGTGGTGGAATAACACACTCAGTCCAAGTGCAATTAAAGAACTTGTTGAAATAATTGAGAAACTGTTCACAAATAACCCGCTGGGAAGGCAGCCAAACCAGAAACACTCATGGTTCCAACAGCATGTAGACAGCAGAATGAAGCCAAGCTGTCAACATCTGCAGAGAGGAGAATAATGCAGCCTGGCCATCTTGTGCCCAACAGGCGGGTGTCTAGAGAAGTTGCAAACCCTACCCTTTCCCTCGTAGTCAGAATTGTTTCCCTGCCAGTAGTATTGTCCCCTACCAGGCAGGATACCTGTCCCTACTCTAGGGAAATGCATGCCAAATCTGGGAGCCAGGGCATTAAATAGGTTCCTATTTTCTCCTATTGATACCAACAATAAGGGTCATATTGCTCCCACTGACACCAATAATAGACTCATTTTCATACCACAGAAAGAAATTTTGCCCACAGGACCATGGGCGTAGCATAAGGGGTTGCAGGGGTCACAATTACAACTCCCTGTCATATTATCATATCCTCCACAAAGTCCAGCTCCGATCTGCCCTAGGGCCCCACAGCCATGCTCCAGTACTGGGCTTCCACTTTGCCTTCCACAGTCCAAACCCCTCTGTTCTCATTGGCTGGAGAGAAGCTGTGAGCCATTTCCTGAACGGAGAGGAGCATAGGGTGAGAACAGCCCAGGATGGGGAAGTGTCTGTACTGTGTGCTGGCAACATGGAATGGTAACCAAGCGCAGCAAGTTAAGAGGAGGAGAGTGCCGTCCTGTAGCCACAATGGGACCGATGTCACTGGTGAGGTAAGACACTGCTCAGTGTCTTCTAGTCACTAGCTGGGATTCTCTGTACCCCCCCCCCCCAAATGGGGATGTCTGCTTACCCCACTTCCCTGACAACTGGGGAAAAGACACGTACCCCCGGGAGGTGACCTTGCCCCAGCACCTGCCAACACTGACAGAGAAACCTTCAGAAATTGCTCAAACAAATCCCTTAACACCTCCTGAGGGGTTGCAGGCTCCAGATTTCATGTCACATGGCTTTGCCCCCCAGATCTAAGTTTCGCCCCCCCCCCCCCACCTGGGGTCCCTGTTTTCTGATTCTCCAGCAGTGATCCCTGTCCTCTGATTCTCCAGGGGTGATCCCTGTCCTCTAATGTAAGGAGGAACTCTGGGAACTCTAAACTCTTAAGCCATTTTGAGTATCTTGGCGTGCGGTGGGTGTATCTGCACACACTGTGGAAGTGGTGGGTGGTAATGGGTGCCCAGGTCAACTTTTGCATCGGGGCCCACAAGCTTCAAGCTACGCCTCTGTATGGAACTTTTAATGTATCAAGCCAAAAAAGCAGTACAAAACAATTGTATAAAAAAATATTAGACAACTTTATTAATCACATTCAATACCAAAAATACACGTGAAAAAAAGGGTTATTTTATAAAAAACATGCTTTGATGTACATTATATAGTAGTGCATAGTATTCAATACAATTGCCAAAGTATATGGGTAACTACCAAATGCTATAGGATTGCTTCTCAACGTGTTTCATGAAACAAAGTTCACTTCATCAGGAGATAAGGCAATTTTCCATTTAATTACCCATATTCAGCAGGTGTATAAAAATAGTATGAAAAACAGCTTAGCAAGTCTTCAACCACAAAATCAATACAGGATATTCCCTCACAAAAGAATAGGTGCAGATGACTGAATGCCGGTCAGGACAGACTTGCCTGGGAACTGTGGGTGGACCCGGTCGCCAATGGGGAGCCCAGTTGACAGATAAAGAGGTCAGCATATGCTGATACTGAGACACCTGGCAAAAACAGTATCCAAGTGAAAGGCAGACCTCCATGACTTTAGCAGGAAGCGGTAGTTGTCTTACCCCTTGGATCAAGGATGGGCTTCTGTTAAACCTTCTGACACCAACACTGAGACTTTTTTTTATTGCCACTGACACCAATGATGGGTTTTTTTACTTCTACTTACACCAATTATAGGGTTTATTTTACCTTTCACAAACATCAATTTTGGCCATTATTTCCTCCCACAAGCAATGACAATGGGGCTTATTTTTGCACTCACTGAGTAGTAATCTAAGGGGCACTAAGTTACTAATACCTGACCCCTGCACCCTCTACATTGTCCTGGCTCCTGCACTGTACATACATTACATATTTGTTACTAAAACATGTATTATCAAACCTGCTGTTTGATCAGTTTAAAATTTTACTTTTTGTTTTTGAAACAAATGCTTTTAATTTAATTTCAATTGTAAACCCTCTTTACTGTCTTAGCCTTAGGTACTTATTATGCAGCTGGACTCCTAGATGTGTATGTGGTTAAGACAATGCGATTTGTTTAGAAGTGTAAAATTTCCTCCAGTTGTGACATTTACAGAAATTAGCCCACAGCCTAGCCTGAAAACAGGGGACATTTGCAATAATGTCAGTTTAGCACGTACCCCACCTACACATTACATCTGTAGACCACCCAAAGCCTTGCCGTCTGGTAAACAGTAATTGCCTTGTGCTTTTTTTTTTTACTTTTCCTATTACTCATTCATATGTTTAACTAATTTTAATTTACACATTTACTAAATGGAAAAATTTGTGTTGGTTAGCATTGACATGTAAAGTATGGCATAGATGTTTAAGAGGTTGATTTACTAAAAGTGCAGCTCTGCATAGAATCCAATCAGCTTCCAGGTCTTTTTTGTCAAAGCTTAAAGTGGACCTTCAGTAATTTTTTCAACATTCCATCTATTAAATCTTCTGCCCTTGTAGTTTTAACTTTGGATAGTAAAACATTTTTTTCCTGCCAGTAAATACCTTATACAGCTCACTTCCGGTTTCTTGTCTGGTCATTAGGCTAGGCTTATGACATAATGCACAGCTCTCTCTCTCACTCTCATGAGATTTTGCAATGAAGGGAGGGGGGTGAGTCATAAGAGGGCCAATGAAAGCTGCAGGGTTGCAGAGCTGGAGATGTGCCTCTGTGTGTCTGTCTAAATCCAGGAAGTGAACAGGCAGCAGCTTTTGCTGCCCACAGTTAAAATGGGTGCAGCCAGACTCAGTGGAGGGAGATTTCTGCAGCATATTTGGCAAGCGCGGAATCACAGTATATATAAAATAATATGCAAAGTGGTTGGAGGGAAGCTTCAGAATGGCAAAGATGTTTTTATTACAAATTATGTGAGCAGACTGCAGTTCCTCTCCAAAGTATAACTAAAGGCAAAACTTTGTTTTTAGTTTTGGATAGAGTGGAGAGGGATTAGAACACCTGTCAGTTTTTATTGCTGTCTGTGCCCCCATTAAGGAGATTCACCCTCTTATTTGTCCTGTTTACTGTTATCACTAAAAGTGAAAGTAAAAGAAAATCCCACATTTTGGGTTGGCCCCAGAAAAGTAATAGAGGGGAAATCTTCCAATGAGGACACTAGTTCTGGTGACCTGGGGGTCCCCAAGAAAGTCCCTTAATTTGCAGGGATTTCCTCTCACTTCCTGTTTGGCTCTGGGACCGGAAGTGAAGGAAAGTCTCCACATTGGGACACAGATAGCGAAACAAAGTCTCATAGGGGTTATAACTATCCTTTACTCTATCCAAAATGAAAAAAAAAAAATTGCCTATAGTTCTACTTTAATTGAACAAGCTGAAGTTAGAAGCTATTAAGCAAGAAAACGCGCCAGTGTACCAACACTGAACGAATAATTTCAATCCAAAAAAATACTGCGCTATCCCTGAATTAAATCAATAAAGATAAATGTGTATAATGTGAACAAAGGTAGATTAAAGCTGCTGCAACCATAAATGTGAGACAACCTCCACTTATTAACACTGTATACGAAAAAGGCTGCGCTGCTGCAAGTGAATGAGTGCAAGAAAAAATCACTTAAATGACCACAACTAATGCACTCATATATGATAAATAAACAGTAAAAAAAAAGTTTTTTTTTAAATTAAATTATGACAAAAGAAACCAAACGTAACTCCCATAAATTAAACAAAAAAATATTGAGCATAAGAAGTCAGATTCAAAGCTGGATGGGGTGAACAAAGTCCATACAAAGAGTTCCTTGCTGGAAAAGACAAAGAGTTCCTTGCTGGAAAAGTCTTTCAAAAAGGAAGAAATACACCAGTCATCCAATCGATGTGGGGCATGCAATATTGTCACCCTGAGGAGCGTGAAAACAGGAAAGTTCCTCCACCTCAAAACCAACAGCCCCTTACCAGATAATTTGATCTCTTGTTAAGGAGATCTTGTGAGCATGTGGCTGTGTCCCCCAGCCACCGGGTCTCTGCTGGGAATAACTCGCAAAGGGTCACCACTCAGGGGGTCCTCTAGAAGGTGCATGAGAGCTCAGTCCCCATGGGTATAAATGAGAGAGAAAGCTGGTCTGTGTATCACCCCCTGAGTGGTGACCCTTTGCAAGTTATTCCCAAAAAAAAAAAGTATTGCACTTACCTTTGGTATGTTTAAAATTTGCATATAAAAACAAAGCCAGGCGGCAAACAACAGAAGCCCGTCCTCCTAGAACACAGCGTGGTGACGTCAGTATGTACCCTACTCCAGACGCGTTTCATTATACATGACGTTGTCAATGGGTTCCTGTCAGGGCTTGGCTCAGCCCTTCCTTCTCAAAGCTGGCTGCTCAGCTGTCGGCTAATTGCCATCTCCTTTCTCTCCACAGTGACTCACCTGTTGATGATATCCTGCTCGTCAGTCCTGCCTACTTAAGCCGTCCAGCCCATATGATCTCTGCCTTCGCCTTGGTCACATCTCTAGAGACGCTCTCCTGTGTTCCTGTTAAAGACTTGTTTGGCTGACATTCCTTCTGGCTCCAGATCCTGCTTGCTGTTCTACTATGCTCATCTCTGGTTCCCTGACATTTTTGTTTGTCTGACTATCTGTTCCGGTTCCTGAACTCTGGCTATGTTTTGACTACGTTTACTCTGTTTACATTTTTATTATTATTAAACAAGTGTGATTTAACTGTACTTCTGCCGGTGCATTGGCAGCAGGGGTCCTGCTTGCTCCGATCTGCAACCAGGAAGGAAGCGTTTTCCTGGTGATTGGCCCCCCTTCTGCTCAGTCGACAGGATCCATACCGCAGCAGCAAGGTGCTGGTGAGTTATCCTGCTTACCTTTACTAATAGTGTTGGGCGAGCGGTTTGAGCCGAGCAAAAGTTCAGTCCAAACCTCGCCTGTTCGTCCGTTCGGCAAACACCCAAATTTGTGGGCTGCTCAGCTGGATATTTGCCCGCCGAGTGCCCCACAAGGCACTGCACGCTTAACAGTGCATTCTAGGGCTCTAATTGGATAAAGCCTTGCATCTGACCGCTGGTCAGGTGCTAGGATTCGCCAGTTAGGGCACAGAGCTTTGTCAGAGCCCTGATTGAACAAAGTGATGATGACTTTCTCCAATCACGGCTCAGTGCTCAAAGTTCCACCCCACACTATAAAAGGTTCCTTCCCATAGAAAGCTTTTGCAGTGTGTTGAAGTGGAGATAGATAGAGCAGGGCTCAGTTGCTACTAGCGAATTAGTGTGCTCACTTATTTTGACTCTGAATTTAGAGTGTTAGTGTAGTGCATAGGCGTGCGCACAGGGTGTGCCAGGTGTGCCTGGGCACACCCTAATCACCCCGTGCTGTGTCCAGAGATTTGCCCCAAAATGCTGCATCTAAGAGAGTGTGTGGCCCGCGCTGCCTGTGAAACAGTTTCACAGGCAGCAGAGCGTGAGAATTGCCAGAGCTGATCAGTGTATGGAACCGTCAGATAATGACACTGCATGCAGGAAGTGAGACCAGCTGTCTTAATGTCAGGGTGATGCCGGGGGTGGGCGGGACAGAACGGCCATCAAACACCAGCCAATGGGATGGGGTCTGGGCTGGCCGCTACATGTATGTGGCCCCGCCCCCTCTCTGAAGCAGCTCAAACATTGGCTTGTGTTTATAGCGCTTGGTCCCGCCCACTCCCGACATCGTGGCTGAGTTGTAAGTCATCACAACTCAGCCGCGATGTCGGGGGTACGCGGGATCAAGCGGCAACACCAGCCAATGATTGGGCTGCTTCAGAGAGGGGGCGGAGCCAGAGAAATGTAGCGGCCCGCCCAGACCCATCCTATTGGATGGTGTTTGGTAACTGTTCAGTCCCGCCCACCACCAGCATCACCGCTGACTTTTAACAGCTGTGTCTCTCCCTGCATGCAGTGTCATTATCTGACAGTTTCATACACTGAACAGCTCTGGCAATTCTCACCATCTGCTGAATGTGAAACTCCTCCTCTCCCCTATCTGTGCCACCCAATGCTGCCAATCAGTGCCAATCAGTGCCAACCAATGCTGCCTATCAGTGCCAACCAATGCTGCCAATCTGTGCCACCCAATGCTGCCAATCAGTGCCAATCAATTCTGCCAATCAGTGCCAATCAATGCTGCCAATCAGTGCCAACCAATGCTGCCAATCAGTGCAAACCAATGCTGCCAATCAGTGCCAACCAATGCTGCCTATCAGTGCCAAACAGTACTGCCTATCAGTGCAAACCAGTGCCGCCTATCAGTGCCAACCACTGTTGCCTATCAGTGCCACTGCTGCTTATCAGTGCCAACCAATGCTGCCTATCTGTGCCAGTGCTGCTTATCAGTGCAAACCAGTGCTGCCTATCAGTGCCAACCAATGCTGTAAATCAGTGCCAACCAATGCTGTCAATCAGTGCCAACCAATGCTGCCTATCAGTGCTGCCAATCAGTGCCCATCAGTGCTGCATATCAGTGCCCATCAGTGCTGCCTATCAGTGCCAATCAGTGCTGCCTATCAATGCCAATCAGTGCTGACAATTAGTGCCCATCAGTGCTGCCAGTCAGTGCCCATCAGTGCTGCCAATCAGTGCCAACCAATGCTGCATATCAGTGCCAACGAATGCTGCCAATCAGTGCCAACAAATGCTGCCAATCAGTGCCAACAAATGCTGCCAATCAGTGCAAACCAATGCTGCCTATCAGTTCCAACCAGTACTGCCTATCCGTGCCAGTGCTGCTTATCAGTGCCAACCAATTCAAACCAGTGCTGCCTATCAGTGCAAACCAGTGCTGCTTATCAATGCCAACCAATGCTGCCTATCAGTGCCAGTGCTGCCTATCAGTGCCAACCAGTACTGCCTATCTGTGCCAGTGCTGCTTATCAGTGCCAACCAATTCTGCCTATCAGTGCAAACCAGTGCTGCCTATCAGTGCCAACCAATGCTGCCTATCAGTGCCAACCAATGCTGTAAATCAGTGCCAACCAATGCTGCCTATCAGTGCTGCATATCAGTGCCCATCTGTGCTGCCTATCAGTGCCCATAAGTGCTGCCCATCAGTGCTGCCAATCAGTGCACATCAGTGCTGTATATCAGTGCCCATCAGTGCTGCATATCAGTGCCCATCAGTGCTGCCTATCAGTACCAATCAGTGCTGACAATTAGTGCCCATCAGTGCTGCCTATCAGTGCCACCTACCAGTGCCCATCAGTGCTGCCAGTCAGTGCCCATCAGTGCTGCCTATCAGTGCAGCCTATCAGTGCCCATCAGTGCTTCCAATCAGTGCTGCCTATCAGTGCCAATCAGTGTAGATCAGTGCTGCGAATCTGAGCCTATCAGTGCCCATAAGTGCTACCAATAAGAGCCCATCAGTGATGCATATAAGTGCCCATCAGTGCCACCTATCAGTGCCCATTAGTGCCAATCAGTGCTGCCTATCAGTGCCACCTATCAGTGCACATCAGTGCTACCAATTAGTGCCCATCAACGCTGCCAATCAGTGCAGCCTATTAGTGCCCATCAGTGCTGCCTTAGCAGGGATGGTGGAAACCCCTCTACAGATAATTGCAATACAAATTACCTTCGAGTGCAACAACTTTTTAGTTCGGAGGTTCACACCATTATAGCACTTTGGATTTTTTATTTTTTAGAGTGTTACACTTAATTGTATATGTTTTAGTTACAGTTATAATATGAATTATTGCACTTGAAGTTAATTTCCCACCAACCCTGCTAAGTCCATGTCTTTATGGACCTTGCTTTGTGCACTGGGGAGCAGTCATGTTGGAAGGGGTCATCCCCAAACTGTTCCCTCAAAGTTGAGAGCATGAAATTGTCCAAAATGCCTTGGTATGCTGACGCCTTAAGAGCTCCCTTTACTGGAACTAAGAGGCCAAGCCCAACCCCTGAAAAACAACTCCACACCATAATCCCCCCTCCATCAAATGATTTGGACCAGTGCACAAAGCAAGGTCCATAAAGACATGGATGAGCGAGTTTGGGGTGGAGGAACTTGACTGACCTGCACAGAGTCCTGACCTCAACCCGATAGAACACCTTTGGGATGAATCCGAGTGGAGACTGCGAGCCAGGCCTTCTCATCCAACATCAGTGCCTGACCTCACAAATGCCCTTCTGGAAGAATGATCAAACATTCCCATATACACACTCCTAAACCTTGTGGACAGCCTTCCTAGAAGAGTTGAAGCTTTTATAGCTGCAAAGGGCGGAGCCAACTCAATATTGAACCCTATGGACTAAGACGGCATTAAAGTTCATGTGCGTGTAAAGGCAGGCGTCCCAATACTTTTGAATATATATATATATATATATATATATATATATATATATATGTATGTATGTGTGCTTGAGCTTTCGGGTGCACACCCTAATGCAATAGGCTGCGCACGCCTATGGTGTAGTGTTAGTATAGTGTGTAAGTATAGTGTGTCAGTATAGTGTAGTGTCAGTGTAGTGTGTTAGTGTAGTGCAGTATTCAACACAGCATTACATAACATTTGAGAGTGTTAGTATAGTGTTAGTCTAGTGTGTGAGTATAGTGTGTCAGTGTATTGTGTTAATGTAGTGCAGTGTTTAACACAGCATTACGTAACATTTAACTCTGAGTGTAGAGTGTTAGTGTAGTGTTATGCCGCGTACACACGGTCCTACTTTTCGTCTACAAAAGTCCAACAGACGCTGATGGACTAAAGCTGGCTGGTAATCCGATCGTGTGTGGGCTTCTCCGGACTTTCAACCGACTTTTTTAGCCTCAAATACGACGTACTTTAGATTTGAAACATGCTTCAAAACTTTTACTTCGTACCTACGACGGACCCCGAAATCCGCTCGTCTGTGTGCTAGTCCGACGGACAAAAAGCCACGCTAGGGCACCTATTGGCTACTGGCTATGAACTTCCTTATTTTAGTCCGGTGTACGTCATCACGTACGAATCCGACCGACTTTTGTGTGGTCGTGTGTAGGCAAGTCCGGTCGTTAGAAAGTAGGCCGCAAGTCCGCGGCAAGTCCACCGAAAGTCTGCCGGAAGTCTGTCCGACAGGCTGTCCGACTTTTGTAGACGAAAAGTACGACCGTGTGTACGCGGCATTAGTATAGTGTGTGAGTATAGTCTAGTGTCAGTGTATTGCATTAGTGTAGTGCAGTGTTTAACACAGCATAACATAACATTTTTTTTGCCTCCTGCCTGCCTCCTTTTTTTAAATTGTCAGTCGCAGCTTTTCTGACTGCGACGTTGGTGTTCCCCCCTTTTTGTTTATTTTTTTTATAGTTTTTACATTTCTGTCAGTCCTCAATTTAAAGTGCACCAAACACCACTTTTCATTCATAGTTACAGTACATAGTTGGTAAGGTTGAATAAAGACAACAGTCCATCCAGGTCAACCTGTAGTGTGTGTGTGTGCTTGTAGAAAAGCATTTCCCATATCCCCGTATATTGTTTTTGCTAAGATGCACGTCCAAGAGTCTTTTAAAACTATACATACTTCCTACTGATACCACCGATTGTGGAAGAGAGTTCCACGTTCTTACTGCCCTGACCGTGAAAAACCTCCTACGCAGCTTAAGGTTAAACTGCTTCTCTTCCAGTCTCATCATGTGGCCCGTGTCCTCTTACACTCGCTGGGACTGAAGAGTTTCATACTTACGCTGGGATCATCGTTGAGATATTTGTATATTGCTATCATATCTCCTCTTCTTCTCCCAGGGAGAATAAATTTAGCGCTTGTAGTCATTTCTCATAATTGAGGTCCTCCAGTCCCCATCTGTGAACGTGTGTTGTATTGCCCTGGGCTGCTAGGCCAGAAACCTAAGAAACCATCTGGCTGCTAAGCTGTCTGAGGGCCTATCCAGAAGTACCTCTAGAAGGTTACAGGGTGAAAGCACCAACACCCAAAGACCGATTTTTCCGCAACTGTTTTTACCGCTTGCCGACCAGCGCACGCCAATGTACGTTGGCAGAATGGTGCTGGTAGGCAAAAGGGCTTACAGGTAGGTCCCCTTTAAGAAGCAGTGTCGAGGGCGCCCGCCCGCCAGGTCTCTGTGACCATGACCGCAGATCCCTTGGACTCGATGTGCGCCTGGTGCCCGCAATCATGTCACGGAGAGGAAGAATGGGGAGATGCTTTTGTAAACAAAACATTTCCCCGTTCTGCCTAGTGAAGGGACAGAGATCACAGCTCTCTGTCATCGAGAGCAGTGATCACTCTCCTGTGTATTAAAACCCAGCCCCCTAACAGTTAGAATCACTCCCTAGGACACACTTAACCCCTTCACTGCCAGTGTCATTTACACAGTAATCAATGCATTTTTATAGCATCGATCGCTGTATAAATGACAAGGGTCCCAAAATAGGGTCAAAAATGTCCGATGTGTCCGCCATAATGTCGCAGTCCCGATAAAAATCTCAGATCGCCGCCATTGCTAATAAAAAATTAAAAATAAAAATGCCATAAAACTATCCCCTATTTTGTAGATGCTATACATTTTGCGCAAACCAATCAATATACGCTTATTGCGATTTTCTTTTTAACAAAAATATGTAGAAGAATACATATCGGACTAAACTGAGAAAAAAAAAATGTTTTTTTTTATTTCAAAATTGTCGCTCTTTTTTTGTTTATAGCGCAAAAAATAAAAACTGCAGAGGCGATCAAATACCACCAAAAGAAAGCTCTATTTGTGGGAAAAAAAACGACGTAAATTTTGTTTGGGTACAACGTCGCACAACCACGCAATTGTCAGTTAAAGCGACACAGTGAAGAAAGTGTAGTGTATCTCGCGCCAACTAAACAAATTAAAGCGAACAACCATAAATATAATTGGTAATCTTAATAAGCAGCTATCCCCAAACTGAATGATTATATTACTAGTGCAAATTGAAACAAAATTGGTAGGGAGCGCTTACGTGAAAAATATATTAATAAAAAATATATAATCTTATTAAAAAAATGTACCGTATATACTCGAGTATAAGTCGAGGCCCTAATTTACCACCAAAAAATGGGAAAAAATTATTGACCCGAGTATAAGACGAGGGTGAGAAATGCAGCAGCTACTGTAAGTTGAAAAAGAGGGTCAACAATGCCCATCTGCAGCTGTATACCTCCCTGTGTCCTGTGCATGTGTCATGTGTCCTGTGTATATGTGCATGTGTCATGTGTCCCGTACCTGTGTCCTGTGTATATGTGCATGTATCATGTACCTGTGTCCTGTGTATATGTGCACGTGTCATGTGTCCCGTACCTGTGTCCTGTGTATATGTGCATGTGTCATGTACCTGTGTCCTGTGTATATGTGCATGTGTCCTGTGTATATGTGCATGTGTCATATACCTGTGTCCTGTGTATATGTGCATGTGTCCTGTACCTGTGTCATGTGTATATGTGCATGTGTCCTGTGTATATGTACCTGTGTCCTGTGTATGTGTGCATGTGTCATGTGTATATGGTCCTGTGTATGTGTCTGTGTGCATGTGTCTGTGTGCATCCTACCTGTGTCCTGTGCATGCCTCCGTGTGCCGCTCTGCACCGATCAGCGTGTGCTATTTCTATTCGGCAGCCATTTACTGTTCAAAAGTCGCGCCTCCTCTTCGTCCATGATAGGCAGAAAACTCCATTTCCCAGCAGTCAGCGGTCAGCCTATCATGGACATTCTCTCATCCTCATACCACGGACGAGGATGAGAGAATGTCCGTGATAGGCTGTACACTGACTGCATATCACAGACGAGGAAGCGCAGATTTTGAACTGTAAGAGCCGAGAGCTGCTGCCGAGTGCTATGTAGCACACGCTGGCTGCCGTCTGCCTGCATGACACGCTGATCATGTAGGCAGACGGAGGTGACTTGTGTATAAGTCGAGGGGGCACTTTCAGCCCCAAAAAAGGGGCTGAAAAATTCGACTTATACACGAGTATATACAGTATATATAATAGAAAGCAATAGAATAGCAATATAATAGAAAGCATCAGCCTACCTGATTAAAAAGTGACAAAGCCTATGGCTAAAAAAATTGACTATAGGAAATACAATATATCCTATGTGATGGTAACATCAATGAAGTGCAAATGAACACACACAGTAACAATCCGCTAGAACGTGATAACAGTGAATAAACCTATATCTTAGCACGATAATCCTTGATTGAATAAAAAAAAACACAAATGTCACATAACCAAGTGAATATAAAGTCCAAATTGTGATGAATCCTATGGACAAGTTTTCCAATCCTGAAGATACGTGGAACACCTTCACCGACTATATTATCACCCAAAAGTGCTCAATAGATGGGTGCCAGCTTACCAGATGATGTTGACCTTATTAATGGAAAAAAAGGTCAAGCAGGCTTTGGCAAGATAATGCTTGCTACAATAAGGGAGACTGTGGACTGGATTAGCCCCTTCTAACGGTGTGAGGGGCTAATCCAGTCCACAGTCTCCCTTATTGTAGTAAGCATTATCTTGCTTACATCAAGATTACCTCTATAGGGTTATGGTGTGAAGGCACCACCAACACCCCAAGCCCAATTTTTCCGCACCTGTTACTTATATCCAAAGTCTGCGAAAGAGACACCAGACTTTATCTGAAAAAAATTGTTAATCTTGGTCTGAGTGTACTATAATTTTGCTTCTTCACATAAGGCTTGCTCGCTGTGGTGCAAAAATTTGTTATTTCCATCCAAAGTCCACCAAAGAGACCCCAGAATTTAGCCCAAAACTCTCTAATCTTGTTCCGAGTGCACCAAACTGTGGCTTCATCATACAGACTGGCTCCCCAAGCCATTGTTTACAAAACAAAGAAAGCTCACAGGGAAAATCAATTTAAATGTAATTTTTTTCTGTATAAATGTCAGTTTTGCTGCAGCAGGTTCTATACACGGTACAGACGCGCCACTTTATAGACAGACTAAGGGTATCCCCCAGGCACTATATTTAAAGGAGTTTTATTTTTATTGTTTCACTTTAAGCATCAGTAAAATCACTGCTCCTTTAAAAACAATCTTTTTTAAAAGTTTTTTTTGCATTGGTACATGTTCCCTATGGCAGTAGCCGGGACACCATACTCTTTTTATGGCCAATAACTTGCATAAAAGCCTTCAAAATGGGGAATTTTGATTTTTCCTGTTGTTTCCAATAGACTTAAATGGTTCACCGTTCGGGTCCGAACTTTTGTTATGTTTGAGAGTTCTGGCACAAACTGTACCGGGGAGTGTTTGGTCCATCTATACTTATAACTAGCATTTAAGAATAGGCTGGTTAGGGATTTACATTCTTCATCTACTCATGCACAGGCTGTCCCAGCTTCGGTTATTATGCCTAGTGATAATGCTACTGCAGAGATTTTGGCGCCATCTAGTGGCCTTTTTGCTAATGATGCTCAGGTCTCTTTCAATACTTCTGAGCCTGTACTTTCTTCTAATGTCTTCTCCAGTTTTCAGTAAGCCAAGTGTCAGAATATCCCCAAGACATTTTTAAAAGAATATTTGCCTTGTGAACTTTCACCTTTAGGATTTCATCTTTCTTTGTCGGTTAAGGAAAAGATTTGGAGGGGAGCGTTTGTTGACATTCTATCTCTACTCCCTTCCGCCAAAGAATTTATTTTGAAAACTGAAAAAAAGATGACAAGGCTGATGATTACAGGAGGAGACCTATATCAAGGACTTTTAATAATTGGCTTTAGGCCTTTTGTGATTTGAGGATACAAAGTAAGGTAGTACTGAGTATTACCAGGGAGGCGGACTTTTTAGGCTAAGAAACAGTGGAGAAGATATAGCAGTATAAAAAATATAAATTTATTGAAAAATACAAATATCTAAAAAACAATGACAATTGTAACACATAGCATCTATGATTATTGTGCAGTGAGCCCTTGTATGTCTACGCATTTCACCGTTAGGCTTCCTCAGGACACGGCCAAGGTTCACAGATGAGACAGAGAAGGGAATATGTCTCTCTATCTTAAATTGGAATGCAAAATCATGCAAGTCACGGTAGCATGAGAAAGTTCAATCAGCAATAAGAAAGTATATTAGATATAGCTAAATATCTCAGCAGGGGCATGAAAACAATATTCCTAATTAAGGGAGCAGCCATTGGAGTAAGGAGGGCCAACACCGGATGCACCACTTAGGTCCTGAATTTAGTATCAGCAATGCTGAAGGCTCAATACAATCCCATCGCTGCATATTTAGGATACAAATAATCCAGCGTGCCCCTGGGAGACAGCAATACACTGCACACAGTGTGCTAGATTACTAGTTCCGGATTCCTGCCATACACCCATCATTTACTCATTACCAAAGATTCATAAAGATAATACCAACCCACCACCGAGACCAATAGTGAATGGCATAGACTCACTAACGTCCAGATTAGGCCAATGTATCGATGTATTTCTACAACCGGCTGTACAAAACACACAAGCATACTTGAGGGATATAAAACAAATGCTGCAGATCCTAGAGAATATTCCGAAAGAGGAAGGCCCATGGATTATGGCTACGGCAGACGTTGCCTCATTATATACTATAATACCACACCATCTAGCGTGTGAAGCAGCGAAATGGGGTCTGAGGAAACACACCCAATTACCCTGTATGCAGAGAAAATTTTTAATCAAGTGTATTGACTTCAATTTAAAGAATACTTACTTTTGGTACAATAATAGGTACTATCACCAACATACTGGAGTCGCAATGGGAGCCAAATTTGCCCCTAGCGTATCCGGATTATTTATGGCCCAGTGGGAGGAAGATAATGTTTTTAAGGATACACCAGGTGAATTGGTGATCTATAAAAGATATATTGATGACATCTTCATCTTATGGAAAGGGTACACAGATCAACTTACCTGTTTTCTTGAAAGACTTAATATGAATAATAAAAATATCACGCTGACTTGGGACATCAGCAACAGCAAAGTAACATTTTTGGACTTAGAAATTATACAAGAAAATTCCATACTAAGATCGCAAATGCATTTCAAAAACGTTGACAGAAATAGCTATCTCCCCATTGAGAGCTGTCATCATAGAAATTGGCTTTTTAACGTACCAAAGGGCCAATTTGTACGGCTTAGACGGAACTGCACGCATATGAATACCTTTCTGGACCAAGCAGAAAAGATAGCACTCAGATTGAAATATATTGATTTCTTTCTTCAACCGTTAGTGAAATCCACACCATCTTATTTAAGGGATACCAAGGATACTATTGCTAAACTTGAATGTGTCACATACAGTGAGGACCCCATTCTGGCTACAGCCGACGTTAAGGCACTGTACACCTGTATACCCCATGATTTGGGATTTGAAGCAGTTAATTCTTTCCTTTCTAGGAACGGCACAATTCCAGGTACTCAGAAGAGGTTCATTATGGACCTACTGTGCTTTGCCACCAAACACAATTACTTCTGGTACAATGGAGATTACTATCTCCAGAAGAAAGGGGTAGCGATGGGGGCGAAGTTCGCTCCCAGCTTGGCCAATATATTTATGGCCAAATGGGAGGAGGGTGTCGTCTATGCCCTAGACCCACCGCAATTGGTGTTGTGGGCTAGGTACATTGACGACATCCTCCTCCTATGGAAAGGGAACATGCAGTCTCTCGATGAATTTATACGCATTTTGAATAACAACCAAATCGGGATAGAGTTAACTTATGAAGCCAGTCAGTCGACCATTCATTTTCTGGACCTTGAAATCTCGGTGGCCGACAACCACCTCTCTACCAAGACTTTTTTCAAGGCCACGGATCGGAATGGATACATTCCGATCGACAGCTGCCACCACGCGGCGTGGCTGAAGTCCATTCCCCGAAGTCAGATGTTACAAATCAGACGCAACTGTTCACAACTCACCGACTATTATGATCAAGCTGATATCTTGAAGTCGAGATTTATGAACAAGGGTTACGATGCACTAGAAATAGATAAAGTGATCCACAGGGTCTCCTTAATAGATAGGAATTCTCTCATTTCTGAACAACCTAAACCTATTGTAGAAAATAAACATAAATGGTCTTTTCTCACGAACTTCTCTATTCAACATAGACAGATCAAGGACATCCTTAATAAGCACTGGAAGGTTTTAAAAAACGACACTGTCCTTGGACCAGTCCTCCCAGAACAAGCAGGAGTAATCTATAGAGGTGCTATGCCCCTGAGGGGACAGATTGCGCCTAATGTAACAGACCCCCCCTCTGTTCCCTCTTTTTTCCAAAATATGAAGGGTTTCTTCCCTTGCCGGAAATGCAGGGTATGCAAACATAATACACATAAGTCTCGGAAGATCGACACTTTTGGATCAACCACTACAGGGAGAGAATATTCTGTGAAACACTTTGTCACTTGTTCGACGAAGTATATCGTATATCTCATCACCTGCCCTTGCGGGAGACAGTACGTAGGGCGGACTATCCGTACCTTCGCCATAAGGGTCAACGAACATATCAAGTCTATTAAAAAGGGACGTACAAATCATAGTGTACCCAATCATTACTTAACACATCATAATCGAGACCCCACTGGCACTAAGTTCCAAATAATAGACAAGTTTACCCCCCATTGGAGGGGTGAATCATGCATAAGAGGAGTATCAAGGCTTGAAACTTTTTGGATACACCAATTAAGATGTTTCACGCCACATGGATTAAATGTGGAATGGGACATCAACTCATTTATTAATCAATCCTAGCTATGGTTCCCTTTTGTTCCTCCCTTTTGTCCCCTCCATCAATTTTGTTCCCAGTCGTATCCACATCAATTTTAACATCAGCTAGCCTAACCTGCCTGATGATATATTTGGGCCTTGTTTATGGCTTATAGGGTTAAGGTGGCTCTTAATACAAGAATAGTTCTACTAGTTATTTTTCTGCTCACCACCAGGTCCTGGTTTCATATTTTTAATACCATATTTTTTTATTATATTTCTTATTTTATTCTATTTTCTTTGTATTGTGTATAGTTTTTATATTTGTATTTTTTATACTTTTATTTTGTGTCAGATTTTCAACGAGATCTGGGTTTCTCAACTAAATGAAATTCTGATACTTACACAGTGTAGTCTGACCTTCTGTCCTTTATGGGACAGTGGCCTCACATACGCTGAGATCTGACTTGGATTTGGATGGGCACCAATACTCCCTTGTCTTATATGTATTACTAAGAATAAGAATATCCATTTGTCATATGGTTGTTCTTTTCTTCTAATGTAGCTATAATGCATACTGACTTCCTGATTGGACACCATATTTTCACTAATAAGGTATTCAATTTAAGTTCTATTAAGTCCATACACTTAACGTTTTGGCGGACTTTTATGACTGCCGTACTTGTTTTCGTTTACACTACTTCCTTTCCAGATGATCCGTTTGGAACGCATAAGCGCTCCAATAGCCTCCGCGATGTGTTTACATTTCCTGGTTGATGCAATGATGTACGCATAAGGTCACGTCAGACGCTATCACGTGATGTCAGTCACGTTCGCGTCGAATACGGCGACGACCTGCATTGGGTGAGTAACAGAGAAAGGCGCCCCTTCACCCTATGAGCGTGCACTTTGAGATGATACTCACACCGAGGCTTGGATGTTAGAGGTGGATCTACCACCCGGCATCCTATTGGCGAATTCAAGGAACATGTGACCTTGAATGGAACGCACGCTTCCAGTTCAGGAAGTCAGCGCGCATGTTGCTGTAACAGCTGTACATGGGTGATCATTATAACATATGTATAAAAGCGTGGTGGTGGCAGGTTGGCATATACCCCAGCAGAAGTCTCTTCAGACGAAACGCGTCGGGTCTCCTTGCTGTACCCAGCCACCCACACCACGCTCTTTTTTCTTCTATTTTACTTGAATCGATTCTATTTTTAAACAAAAACTTTTATGGATTGTCTTAATGATCTTGAATGATCTAATAAATGTCAATTGAGAAGTAATTTTTTGGATTTACACTATGTGGAGGCTCCTTGTCGTTTTTTTCCATATGGTCCATGTATGCTGACAAAAACGGTGATCGTGCAGACCTTCAGGACAGGTTCCAGGCCCCCCATCCAAGGAGGATACCTTCCGGTGTACAACCCATCTTTACACTGTCATTCATCACAAGACAGTACAAGCTCTTTTGACTCACCGCCCACGGCTTGTGAGTCCACCGAAGTTGGTAAGAGTATTCTACCTTTCACTTTGATTTGGAGTCTCTTTACTGTGAGGATATCTGCCTTGGGTCCCTTTTGTTTCAACTGCACTATGCAACATATGGACTACATTAATAAGTCTTTATCATTCACATGGGATTAATACTTCCCCACCATTATTGTGGACATTTTCTATATTTCTTCACTATCAAAAATGTGGACTTTTGAGATTATTATTTGTTGATACATTTCACTTTATTTTCACTTTCATGTATATCCGCACCTTTCCCAAAAGAAAGAGCATTGCACCTTTTTATTTAGGTGGTGATATTGGACTGTTTGTTTACACACTTATTTGGTTTTGGCCTGGTTGGGGTTACGTGCCACTTTAAATGTGGATTGACCTCCCCCTGTTCTAAAACCTTTTTTCCACTGCATTTACTTTAGCGCTACACTTTTTTGTTTATATACTCAGATTCTCCAACAAAGGTTACGATCGCCAGTTTATTGAGAATAAAGTAGAAGTCTCTGCACTGGATCGGAATGCACTGATCAAGGACACTAACAAACCCAAACAGCCACTAGGGGGAGCACATTTGATCTTGGATTTTAGTGCACAGCACAAAAAAATCGAAAAGATTATCAAACGCCATTGGCACATACTCTTAGCAGATAAACAACTGCAAGGATCATTACCCGCTCTTCCGCGTTTTATATACAAAAGAGCACCAACTATCCGCGATAGAGTGGTAAAGAATGCAATAGATCCACCCAAGAGGACCTATACCTTTTTTACGGGCAAAGGCTTCTTTCCATGTAAGAGGTGCTTTGCGTGCTTAAAAACGAGAAGACCAAATGAAAGAAAATTCCAGTTTACATCAACGAGTACAGGCAGTACTGGGACAAGGCCATTTGGTGCCCAGGGCAAAGATGGCAAACTGCGCCCCCCCCCCTATCTCCCCCACTGTAATATCCACATCTCCCCACTGTAATATTCACATCTCCCCCACTGTAATATTCTCATCTCCCCACTTCAATATTCACATCTCCCCCACTGTAATATTCACATCTCCCCACTTTAATATTCACATCTCCCCCACTGTAATATTCACATCTCCCCACTTTAATATTCACATCTCCCCCCACTGTAATATTCTCATCTCCCCCACTGTAATATTCTCATCTCCCCACTTCAATATTCACATCTCCCCCACTGTAATATTCACATCTCCCCACTTTAATATTCACATCTCCCCCACTGTAATATTCACATCTCCCCACTTTATTATTCACATCTCCCCACTGTAATATTCACATCTCCCCCACTGTAATATCCACATCTCCCCACTTTAATATTCACATCTCCCCCACTGTAATATTCACATCTCCCCCACTGTAATATCCACATCTCCCCAGTGTAATATTCACATCTCCCCCACTGTAATATTCACATCTCCCCACTTTAATATTCACCCCCCCCCCCCACTGTAATATTCACATCTCCCTCACTGTAATATCCACATCTCCCCACTTTAATATTCACATCTCCCCCACTGTAATATTCACATCTCCCCACTGTAATATTCACATCTCCCCCACTGTAATATTCACATCTCCCCACTGTAATATTCACATCTCCCCACTGTAATATTCACATCTCCCCCACTGTAATATTCACATCTCCCCCACTGTAATATTCACATCTCCCCACTGTAATATTCACATCTCCCCCACTGTAATATTCACATCTCCCCCACTGTAATATTCACATCTCCCCACTGTAATATTCACATCTCCCCCACTGTAATATTCACATCTACCCGCTTTAATATTCACATCTCCCCCACTGTAATATTCACATCTCCCCACTGTAATATCCACATCTCCCCCACTGTAATATTCACATCTCCCCACTTTAATATTCACATCTCCCCACTGTAATATTCACATCTCCCCCACTGTAATATCCACATCTCCCCACTGTAATATTCACATCTCCCTACTGTAATATTCACATCTCCCCACTGTAATATTCACATCTCCCTACTGTAATATTCACATCTCCCTACTTTAATATTCACATCTCCCCACTGTAATATTCACATCTCCCCACTTTAATATTTACATCTCCCCATACATCAATACATCACAGTCCGCTCAGCCCACCCTCCCCACCTGTCAGCCCACCACATCACAGCCCTCAACAACTTCATTTTAATGTCCTCAGTGAGTCAGCACACACTTTCCCCCTTATCAGTGTCCTCACTCCCTGTAACTTCACCCCCTCCCTCACTTACCTTGCACAGACCGAAGATCGGAGGGAGGCACGGCATGTCTCAGATGGAGGGCGGGTGTTGCAAGATGGTGATTGGTTGCTGAGACCGCCCTTCATCCTAGCAGCCAATCACCTGCTTGTTAACCTCCGCCAGCTCCGTCCTCCATCCAGAACTGTCCCGCCTCCTGCTGTCGGCTCTGTGTGAGGATTACAGAGACGGCATTGGGAAGAAAAGACTGCTAAATGGCGGTACCGCGGCGGGCCGCATAGGACAGTGAGACGGTCCACATTTGGCCCGAGGTCCGCCATTTAGTGATGCCCATTTTAGGACACTTCACTGCGCCCCCCCCCCACCCCAATAAATTGTCTCGCCCAGGGCATCCGCCCCTTCTGCCCACCCCTTGTACCGGCTCTGAGTACAGGAGACACATACAAGATAAAAAACTTTATTTGCTGTAACACTGAAGGAGCTGTATATGTCCTAGAGTGCAGCTGTGGGCTCCAGTACGTTGGTCGGACAAAAAGACCACTCAGGGTACGGATTAAAGAACATGTCAAGAACATTTTGAATGGCTATGATAAGCATAGCGTCTCTAAACATTTTTTACTATGCCACAATAAGGATCCTACCCATCTTAAATTTTGGGGGATCGAACCATATATCAGACACTGGCGAGGGGGACACAAGGTTAGGACCCTCAGTCAGGCCGAATCCAGATGGATATTTATGCTAGATAAGTTTGCAACATAGAATTCGACCTGAATTGTTTCCTCAGTGATTTTTAGTTTCTCATGATTACACACTCTGCGTCTTAATCTGTATCATTGGTTGTTTACTTTTTAAATCTGTTTATGAGCTATGTTTTTACTCCTGCTTTTATTGCTCTTTCCTATGTTACGCTCTGCCTCCTTGCTGTGTTGCCCCCCCTCCCCTCCCCCCCTTTTCTCTCCCCACTCCTACCCTATTACCATTACACTTCCCTTTTTTGTCATACTGCACTCGCCACTGATAGACATTTTTTTATTGTGTTTTTTATATCCTTCTGGGCATTTTTACTATTTATTATATATTTTTATATATATCTGTTATATCTTTCTATCGTTGAGGCAGAATATTTGATACCCCTCATGGGATTATTTTTACATTATTATATGGACCATACGCTGATTTCAGTGGAAAGGCTTATCAGATGCAGATTTGCTAGTTATTTATTAGTTACCTAGTTACCTTTCCCTATACAATATAAAATTTCTATGGGCTCTCTATTGCCGGCTATCATTTATTTACCGGCTGCCACTGTTTGGCTATAAGGGGGATTCGGCCGAGCATCTAGGCTGTCCCCTCCCTATTAAGTATACCAGTTACTCCATCTGCAGCTCTTCTCAGCATGGCATTGCCTTAGATATTCATCAGACGCAGGCCATTAGCGCTACTGACGTGTCTGTCAGTGCTTTGATAACCATTAAAATGGCCGCCCCCATGCAACCATGGGAAAATGGCCACTATGGCATTTTCCCATTGGGCTTCAAGAAAATGGCCGCCGTACATTCACTTAACCTGATCTATTTAAAGACAACTCTGTGTGCCTCCCAGCATCCCCTGATGAAGTCACGTGACCCGTGACGCCACGCGTAGGGACGGGACAGGCACCTTCCACTGTCAGAAGTGTACGAGCTCGCCGCTCATTTGGTTATATACGCCCTTTGCTACTTTACTGTGTGAGTACTATTTTTAATGTTAATAAAGCTGACTTGGTTTTACAAAATACTACACTATATGGCATCCCTTTCCTCCTCTGGCCGCCTTGCCCCTCAGATGATCTGAGGCATATAGAGATCTAGTCCGGGACCCAGGACCAACCCCCATAGGAGCTGATAAGAGCGGTGATTGATCTATGCTTTAACCTCAATATAATGAGGTAAGGGGCCACTATCTACCAGTGTAGGATTGTTGCATGAAGAGGACTGAGTATCTCTGTGATCCATACACTTCACATCCCTCACCTATTTCAAGTGATTGGTCTTTGAATCAAGTTTGCTGTCAGTGCTCATAGAGGCATACAGACATAAATACAGTCCAAAAAAGGTGGCTTGTGCAACAGAATCTTCGATGACTTATCAATCCTCAGAGTGCCAAACAGTGAGATAGTGCAAACAGCAAACTTGATTCAAAGACCAATCACTTGAAATAGGTGAGCATGACTGCCAATTTGTTGTGTACCAGTGTTTTCCCCTCTCTGTAGGCTCTTGTTCCTACCTTCCTCAACCTCAGAACCAACATAAGAATCAAGTAGTGCCTGTGCATCATCAAGGACCAAGTGGCTGACGCTGTGTTCAAACAACTCAGCTGACTCCTTCATGCATGATGCTGGGGCTAGGGTAGGAATAGCAGTGGACAACAAGGCAGAATAAGCTACTCTGGCAGCTGCGGTGGACTGCGTACTAGTCTCAGTTTGGGTGACAGAGGATGAGGAGGATGAGGATAGTTTAGTAAGCCAGTTACTTTTACTGTTACACTGTACACTGTACACACAATTTGCAAAAAACAAAATAAAAACGAAAAAGTACAATGTTACACTGTCACCTACATGTTTATTTATGCAATCTAATCACAAATTTGGGCCGAACATTAGCTGTTCGCCCGTTCGACAAACACCCAAATTGTCAGGGCTTTCGACCGTTTGTTCGGCCCACCGAGCGCCCCACAATGCACTGCCCGCTGCACAGTGCTTTGGAAGACCCGATTGGCTGAATCAATTAAGGATTTCCCCAGTCAGTGCACAGAACACTGTCAGAGCCATGATTGGAGAAAGTAATGATGACTGTGCCCAATCATAGCTCATTGCAGCTTGATATTAGAGTAGAGATGGATAGAACAGGGCTCTTTTTATTGCTACTAGCAAGTTAGTGTGCTATAGTGTGCTATTGTGATACTATTGTGAGTGTAGAGTGATAGTTTACTGTGAATATGGTGATAGTGCAGTGTGAGTGTTGTGCGACTATTCATTTTTACGTTAGTGTCAGTTTAGTGTCTCAGGGCAGGTTTAGTGCAGTATATTGAGGTGTGTTAGTGCATGTTTAGTGCAGTATATTGAGGATTGTTAGTGCATGTTTAGTGCAGTATATTGACGTGCACGGTTACCGTTAGTTCGCGGTTACTGCAGTATATGGGGTGCATTAGTACACGTTTACTACAGTATATTGAAGTGCCTTAGTGCACTTTTATGGCGGTATATCGAAGTGCCTTAGTGCACTTTTTTACGGCAGTATATGAAAGTGCCTTAGTGCACCTTTACGGCAGTATATTTAAATGTGTTAGTGCAGTTTTACTGCAGCATATTGAAGTGTGCCAGTAGAGTGTGTCTGCGTAGTCAGTTAAAGTGGACCAAGCACCACTTTCCATTGATTAAAGTTCACATTCTCAATCACATTCACTATTACATTTCAGTGATACCCCCATCATGTCTGGAAGGCCAAAAAGGGGAGGCATACATTCCCATGGCACTGTGAGGGGTCCAGCAACGTCTGTGTCCACAGGCAAAGGTGGACGTAGTCTGTCCTCAGGCAGGGCACCATTTCCTCTGTTTAGTGATGTTGCCCATGCTATCCAGCCACAGCATGCAAAGGAGATGGTGGACTGGCTTACTAAACTATCCTCATCCTCCTCATCCTCTGTCACCCAAACTGAGACTAGTGCGCAGTCCACCGCAGCTGCCAGAGTAGCTTATTCTGCCTTGTTGTCCACTGCTATTCTTACCCTAGCCCCAGCATCATGCATGAAGGAGTCAGCTGAGTTGTTTGAACACAGCGTCAGCCACTTGGTCCTTGATGATGCACAGGCATTACTTGATTCTTATGTAGGTTCTGAGGTTGAGGAAGGTAGGAACAAGAGCCTACAGAGAGGGGAAAACACTGGTACACAACAAATTGGCAGTCATGTTCCCCCAGCTGCAGCGTGCCAAGTTGGCTCCAGTGATGATGAGGATGGAGGGGATGATGATGAGGTCACTGACATGACTTGGGTGCCAGATAGAGCAGAGGAGGAAAGTGAGGGTGATGCTCAACCCCAACGAGGCAGCCATCATGGAAGAGTAGAGAACAGCCAACCTAGTCCATCACATTGTGGAGCTGTTATCTCCCGGCCCACTTACCACAGTTTAGCTGGGCCTTTTTTAGCACATGTGCAGCAGATCGCACTGTTGCGATTTGCAAACTTTGCCTCAAGCGGATCAAGCATTGCAAAAACACCAGCCATTTGCGTACCTCATGCTTGACAAGGCATTTAACCTCCCATCACTCAGCCCGTTGGCAAGAGCACCTGAAAGCCACACAAAAAGGGATGCAATTCTGCTCCTCCTCACTCCTCATCTTTCAGGTCTACCCCAGCTATATTTTATGACCTTTCAGCATCCTCCACTGACAGGGATGTTGGTATAGCGAAGGGTGTCACACCACCAGCTGTAGGTTATAGCAGGCAAATTTCTCTGCCCCAGCTGTTGTAGCGGGAAAAAAAATACAGTCACTGCCACCCACATGCCCAGCATCTAAATTCAAGCTTGTGAAACCTGCTGGCTTTACAACTCCTGCCTTTCCATTTAGTGGATTCTGTCCCCTTACCGTGAATTTGCAGAATGTGCTGTACCACAATGGCAGGTTCCCAGTCACTATTTCTTTGCACGTAAGGCCATTCCAGCTCTGTACCATCACATGGAAGGCAATCTTGTGGCATCATTGGGCAAGACAGTTAGCAGCAAGGTCCACATTTCTGCTGACATGTGGTCCAGCAAGCATGATCAGGGACACTATATTTCATTCACAGCACACTGGCTAACTCTGCTTGCAATTCAGGAGGATGCAGGACAGGGCTCAGTGCTGCAGATTGTTTTGCCGCCACATCTCCATACAGTTGATGGTGATGATGCAAGCTCTGTCAGCTCCACCCCCTTCTTCCCCTCCTCCTCCATGCCCTCCTCTGCTAAATTGTCCAATGAACCACCAGTACCCCCTAAGCGTTCAAAGAGCTATTCAATGAGTCAGGCTAAAAGATGTCATGCAGTGCTTCAGCTGGTCTGTCTATGGGACAGGAGCCACACTGGAGCAGAGCTTCTTTCAGCTCTGCAGGGGCAGGCCCAAAGGTGGCTCATGGCACACCAGTTAGTTGGAGCCAGAAATGGTGGTGTGCGATGATGGCACTAACCTCCTGTCTGTCCTTAGACAGGGAAAGTTGACACATGTGCCATGCCTGGCATATACATCAATTTGGTGGTGCAGCATTTCTTAAGGGTTGGAAGATCTGCTAAAGCAGGCCAGAAGTGCCTGTAGTCATGGCTTGGCAAACATGGAAACCAGTTGGGGGATGGAGAAGCAGGTGAAACAGCACAAGGAGCCAGTTTTTTTTTTTGCTGCACTGCAAGACACATGCTGATCAGAGGAGAGAACAGAGTGACCGCATTCCTGTGCAAATCGCATGCTATGTCTGTGCGGTGAGATTTGAGCTATTCATTTGTATGGTTCAAATTGCCCTTGCATCCGAACCAAAAAAGGTGCAGGATCCTTTTTTTCCCTGCACTGGAATCGCACCCATGCACCCATGCAATCTGATTCTGTCCATTGCACTGTGTTTTGCTAACCATTTTGGGGTGTCGTTAACTTAACATTGACACCCGCATGAACGGTGGGTGATTTCAATGCAGTGCGGGAAAAACGTACAGGATTTGCTGTGTTTTCCACACCACATATATGTGAACCGAGCCTTACTGTTCAGTCACAGGTTGGGGAGGAACCAGGCCTGTAATTGTTATTTAACTGCAGCTGAGAAATATCAGGTCTCCTGCCCTACCAGATGGAGCTGTGCTGTGCGGCTGATCTGGTTAAATCCTAGGACTGGTTGGACACAAATACAAATCCTTTGGCAGGTAAATGAGCTCCTATATATGTATTTAATCTGTCTAGCTGTTGCCTGGAGTTTAACTTAAAAAACTGAGTAGCTATATTTGTGTATAACCATATACAATGCAGCCACATGTTTGTGGACACCTGACCATGTATATGAGCTTGTTGGACATCCCATTCTATAACTATGGGCATTAACATGGAGTTGGCAACTCTTTGCAGCTATAATAGCCTTCTCTCTCCTGTGAAGGCTTTGCACCAGGTTTTGGTGAGTTTGTGTGGGTGTTTTTTGCTCAATCAGCCAAAAGAGGGTCCGTAGTTCTGATACCAGGGCTGTAGCATTAAAATGTGGCTATGGGCAAAATCATAAATAGCGTATAGCGCTAACCCCTTAGGAGCCGCTGAGTATTTTGGGTTCCCTGTCTCTTTTGAGCCTGATCTAGGAGCACAGGCCCTGCTAACATCACCGTAAAAGCTTGACCAGGTGAACCCCCTGGCTTTAAAACACAAAATAATTACACAGTTTAAGGTGAACAAATACTCTGATTGTATTAAGGTCAGGGTATAATTAGTGCAAGCACAAAAGAAATAACAATAAGCATTCACAAAATTTAAACACACTGAAAAGCTTAGACAAGTGATCATGCACAGTACCACTTTAAACAAGCTCAAATGTCCTGCAGGACCAGAGTTTGAACTGAAATAGGCTATTAAGAAATTGGGCTATTTCACTGCTGGGTTTTCAATGGCTGGGAACAGGGTTTAACTATACAGATGAGATTGCAAATAATATTGTCCCCTTTGATATCCCAAAATGTTGGAACAAACTCTTCTGCATGCTTGATGGAGCTCTAGTTTGTGCACATCAGAGTTGAGGTCCTTTTATATAGGAGCAAGATTTCCAGAGGATGGTACAGCAATAAGAAAAGTTCCCAATGGCCCGATGGTGAGAAACTGGGGAAGGTGTATGGGGAATGGCTAAAGTTGAGGCAGGGGTGGAAGTAGACTTCAAAAGAATTGAACCCCTGTAAGTGGTGAGCTAGTCTGATGCACACCTCCCTTCAAGTAATACCCGGTGTCTTGCGAATCTGGGCCCATAGAGGAGCCCAGTCCCGGAACATGTTCTGGCACTTGACTGCACTAATCCCTCAGTCAAGTGCGCGCCATGCCATGCACTGCCCAGCCAGCACAGCCCCCCACCTCCCCCGCCCAGTCATGCACCTGCCTACTCGCTAGCTTGCCAGCCGCTCTACAGGCTGCAGAATGGGAGAGGAGGTGGGCTAAGTCTGCTCCATATCCCCCCATGTTCTCCCTGTGCCCTCCAACAACCCCCTGCATGCAGCCAATCCTGTGGTTGTGAATGGGTTGTGTGGGCGGGAATTTTAAAGCAGTGATCCTGATGTCATTGCCCGAGATTCTGGAGACCAGCCAGCCTCGGGTGAGTGAACTCTCTCCTCTCTCTTCCTTCCATGTGCCATAATGATTCTTCCCTTCTACTTTCCATGTGTCATAGTGATCCCTTCTTCCTGCCTTCCATGTGCCATAGTGATCCTTCCTTCCTGCTTTCCATGTGTTGTAGTGATCTCTTCTTCCTGCCTTCCATGTGCCATAGTGATCCCTGCTGCCTTCCATGTGTCATAGTGATCCTTCCTGTCTTCTATGTACCATACTGATCCTTCCTGCTTTCTGTGTACCATAATGATCCTTCCTGCCTTCCAAGTGCCGTAATAATCCTTCCTTCCTGCCTTCTATGTGCCATAGTGATCCTTCCTTCCTGCCTTTCATGTGCCATAGTGATCCTTCCTTCTTTCCTGCCTGCCTTAAATATACCATAGTGATTCTTCCTACTTTATAGGTGCCATAGCATTTCTTTCTTCCTGCCTTCCATGTAGCATAGTGATCCTTCCTGCCGTTCATGTAAACTAGTGATCATTCTTGCCTAACATGTGCCATAGTGATCCTTCCTGTCTTTCGTGTGCCATAGTGATCCCTCCTGCCTTCCATGTACCATAGTGGTCCTTTCTGCCTTCCATGTGCCATAGTGATCCTTCCTTCCTGCCTTCCACATGTCATAGTGATCATTCCTGCCTTCAGTGTACCATAGTGATCCTTCCTGTCTTCCATGTACCATAGTGATCCTTCCTGCCTTTCATGTGTCATAGTGATCCTTCCTTCCTGCTTTCCATGTGCCATTGTGATCCTTCTTTCCAGCCTTCCATGTGCCATTGTGATCCTTTCTTTCTGCCTGCCTTCCATGTACCATAGTGATTCTTCCTGCCTTATATGTGCCATAGTGTACATTCCTTCCTGCCTTCCATGTACCACAGTGATCCTTCCTGCCTTCCATGTGCCATAGTAATCCTTTCTGCCTTCCATGTGCCATAGTGATCCTTTCTTCTTGCCTTCCATGTGCCATAGTGACCCTTCCATGTACCATAGTAATTCTTCCTGCCTTATATGTGCCATAGTGATCCTTCCTGACTTCCATGTACCACAGGGATCTTTCCTGCCTTCCGAGTGCCATAGTGATCCTTCCTGCCTAACATGTGCCATAGTGACCCTTCCTGCCTTCCATGTGCCATAGTAATCCTTCCTGCCTTCCTTTTCCCAATTGATCCTTCCTGCCTTCCACATGCCATAATCATCCTTCCTGCCTTCCATATACCATAGTGATTCTTCCTGTTTTCCATATACCATAGTAATCCTTCCTGCTTTCAATATACCATAGTGATCCTTCCTGCCTTCCATGTACCACAGTGATCCCTCCTGCCTTCCATATGCCAAAGTGATCCTTCCTGCCTTCTATATGCCATAGTGATCCTTCCTTCCTGCCTTCCATGTACCATAGTGTTCCTGTCTTCCTTTATTCAATATACCATAGTGATCCTATCTTCCTTTATTCAATATACCATAGTGATCCTTCCTGCCTTCCATGTGCCATAGTGATCCTTCCTTCCTGCCTTCCATGTACCATAGTGATCCTGTCTTCCTTTATTCAATATACCATAGTGATCCTATCTTCCTTTATTCAATATACCATAGTGATCCTTTGTGCCTTCCGTGTACCATAGTGATCCTAAGCAAAAAGGGGTCCACTACCCCCACCTATGACTGGCCATTACACTAAGCAGCATTGGAGGGCAAATAGATATAAACAAGGCCAAGGAGAAATCCAAGGTAAAATTCCAAGCTTACTTACCGACCAGCCCATGGACAACCAGATCAACCTGTCTAAAAGTATGCGTTAAAAACAGGGGTTTAATCTGCACACATTTGTAAATAACTGTGTAAGCTACAGAGCCCTGCCAAAGTACCCTGGTATATGTAGTTCCTATCACTGACTGATGAGTGACTCCACATTGGAAGCACATGCATATTGATGAGTAGGTGGACTGGCCTTACAGTAAGCAGCATTGGAGGGCAAATAGATATAAACAAGGCCAAGGAGAAATCCAAGGAAAAATTCCAAGCTTACTTAACGACCAGCCCATGGACAACCAGATCAACCTGTCTAAAAGTGTGCGTTAAAAACAGGGGTTTAGTCTGCACATATTTGTAAATAACTGCGTAAGCTACAGAGCCCCGCCAAGGTACCCTGGTATCTGTAGTTCCTCTCACTGACTGATGAGTGACTCCACAGTGGAATCACATGCATATTGATGAGTAGGTGGAGGGCAGATGGACTGAAGGGAGCCCAACCATTCTTAAAAGGTACAGGTGCACACTGAGCACCAAGCAAATTGCACAATAGCTGCAAAGGTGTCAGTGCGTTGCCTGACCAATATAACATTGTTGCAAAAAAGGGGTCCACTATCCCCACCTATGACTGGCCATTACAGTAAGCAGCATCATCCGAATGCATGTGCTTCCACTGTGGAGTCACTCATCAGTCAGTGATAGGATTACAGACACCAGGGTGCCTTGGTGCCTTGGCGGGGCTCTGTAGCTTACGTGTGTATTTGCAAATGTGTGCAGACTAAATCCGTTTTTAACACATACTGTCAGACAGGTTGATCCGGTTGTCCGTGGGCTGGTCGGGACACAGTGCGGGAAAGGCGTGTTTCGTGTGCATTTCCCGCACTGCATGCAGCCATGCTGCCCTTGTGAGACACACGCAGGTGCCATTAATCGTTAATGGTAGCGTGTTTGTGGCCACCAAACCACATGGTACTGCAGTTCTATGCAGTTTGGTGTGGTATGATTTGAAAAAGTAGTGCTTTGCAGAGAGTCCCTATTCACTTAAAGGGGAGCACTTGGCGAGGTGGTAAACCCTGTGGCTGAGCCACGGTTTTACCACTCTGCAGCTAAAGGGGAGCACTTGGCGAGGTGGTAAACTCTGTGGCTGAGCCACAGTTTTACCACCCCTGCAACCACTAGTGTGAATGAGCCCTAAGTGTTATGTTGTTTATTTCTGAAATTTGAGATAAGATTTCCTTGTGGTTTGTTCGTGGCTAAGAATTTATCCAACAGAATCACTTGTAGCTTGTGTATTGGGTTATGGAACCCTCTCACCCAGTCTGTAGACTTAGCAGAGCGAAGGAGGGGTTCTCTCAGTCCCTCTGTAGTAGAAGGAATGCCGATACCACAATCCAACAGTCTGCAGGGTCGACTCTCCTTCCTCTCAGTGATGCTGTCCCTCTTTCCGGCTCTTCGAAGCAACCCAACTAGGCCTGAGTCCTCCGAGTCCCACACTGCCGTCTCACACACATCCTGACCCTCTCACAGTCTCCTTCCTTCTTACCCCGAAAGTTCCCAAGCTTTAGATTATATAGGCTCCCACCGCTTTGCCAGATCTTCTGGGAAATGTAGTCTGCATTTAGCTTGCCTGGGTACAGAAGTCCTATTATCAGCATACAAGTTCAGCAAAGCTTTTCTGTACTTTACCAAAGTCTAAATAACTAAACTGCAGAACACTGTCATCTTGTGGTTAATTTACATCCTGCAATCAGTAACAGTGCAGTCAGTTACAAACGCATACGGCGCCGTCTGTCAATAGTATTAACACAGCAGTTTTTGTTTTTACCAGTTCTTCTGGTAGCATACTTTTATTACCTGTGTACAGGATATCTCAAGCCCTGTACACGCGGGCTGAATATCGGGCGGTATCGGACAGTTCAACAGAAAAAGGGTGACATTCGGTCCGTATGTACGGCAGCTGGTCCAACAGAAGCAGGCAAAATGTTCGGCTTCTGTTAAAGGGGCATGACTGCAAAAAGGTTTGCCGATCGGCATCCAATCAGCGCTCTCAGTGCTAACCAGTGTGTCCTGGCAAGGAAGGGGGGGCATTCAGTTTGTGTTAATCAGGCAATCCCTCCTGCTAAACTATTGTGTTCTTCCAGCAAGGGGGCGCAGGGATCTGTCTCTGCCATCAGAACACAGTGATTACTGCTAGCGGCTATAGCTGCTGGCAATAATTGTATGCTAAAAATTCAACATGCTGGTTGTACCCAAGTCAATTGATGGATCAACTTGAGTACAATCAGCCTGCCCACAGATGGATTGAATCTCGACCCGTCCCTGCTGAACCGGTAAAGATTTGATTCATCTATGGCCAACTTCAGATGAACATATAGTTTTATTCTGATACAGTCAGGCTGTTTATAAAATCAGAATGTTGTTGATTGGAGCACTGTGCACTGGGTGTGTTGGACCACTGGAAATTTTGTCCGCTACACTCTGTGTGGGAGCAGAAAGCTGAATCTTCTGTATTCCATTTTATTCTCATTTCACATGTTTGGTCCTGCCTAAGAACAACTGTCCCAAGATGCCTACTATTACCTTTACTAGGAATCCCTACAGAAAAGTATTTTCGATGCTCTTCACTGATTAATTATACTTTGTTACTATAGCCAAACTTTCACAGGCGTGATGGCTGATCCCTGTGAACTGTCTTTTTACTGTTAATGAGATTGCATTCGTGGCCACTGGCCAGTAAGGTTTCTGACACTGGACATGGGTGTGGCATTTGGGAAATCTCAACCTCAAAATCATGCAAAGTGAAAAGGACCCAGTAAGGACCCAGTAAAAATGGGAACTAAATCAGAGCAGGGTACAGAGGAAACATTATGGCTTACAAAGGTATTAGTAGACATTTTGTGGTGTCTGTTCTTAGCAAGACCTTTTAAAGGGCATTTTCCCCTTTTGCCTTTACTGTTACTGTGGCCGTATTAGAGCTAAGCCCCCTTGTGTAGGTTTACACTAATTAAGGCCTCATGCACAAAGATGTTTTTATTTTTGAAGTGTATTAGACTTTGCAAGTTTTTGAAAACACACAGAGGTTTATTAGCTTTAAAGTCCTCAAGAGTAAACATTATACTTCCCAACTTTTTGAGATGGGAATGAGGGATATCTATTAGCAAAGGTATGTAGACATAGGACACATCTTCTGCCACACCCCTTTATAGGAGAAATATACAAAAAAAAAAATTTATTTTTTTACCACTTTTTACTATTCTTATTAACCACTTCAATACAGGGCACTTAGACACCTTCCTGCCCAGACCAATTTTCAGCTTTCAGCGCTGTCGCAGTTTGAATGACAATTGCGCGGTCATGCTACACTGTGCCCAAACTAAATTTTTATCATTTTGTTCCCACAAATAGAGCTTTCTTTTGGTGGTATTTGATCACCTCTGCGGTTTTTATTTTTTGCTAAACGAAAATTTTGAAAAAAATAAAAGTTTTGCTTTTGTTTCTATTTAAAAAAATTGTAAATAAGTACGTTTTCTCTTTCACTGATGGGCACTGATAAGGCGGCACTGACAGGCACTGATACGGCGGCACCGATGAGGTGGCACCAACTAGCAGGCACTGACGGGCACTGACGATGGGCATTGATATGCGGCACTGATGGGCACTGGTAGGCGGCACTGATGGGTGGTACTCATATGCAGCACTGATGGGCGTTGATTGGCGGCACTGATGGGTGGCACTGGGTGGCACTGGTTGGCACTGATGGGCACTGATAGGCGACACTGATGGGCAATGAAAGGCGGCACTGCTGGGCACTTTATAAAGCAAGTCAAAGAGTAAAGAAATCAAGTGTACGTAAAAAGAAAATAATGATGAAGAATCATTTAATACTTTTGCTTCTGGAGACTTTGCCACGAAGGGGTTGATTTACTAAAACCACAAAGTGCAAAATATGGTGCAGCTGTGCATGGTAGCCAATCAGCTTCTAACTTCAGCTTGCGTGGATGTAAACCCGATTCATGAAATTTGAGCTTAGCACATATATCTGCAGTGTTTTCTTATCTCTCTTTGAGAACACCCTATGTCCCTTAGCTTTCTCCTGCTCTGTTCTGTTATCAGCCTGATAATTTCTCACAAATTTTGTGTTGTGGAGGGAGTGATCAATAGATTAGCAGACAGCTTGCTGTGTCACAGAACACCTCTGAGAGTCTTTGCCAATGTGGAGAGGGAGTGTGTGCCTTTCCTCCTATCAGCTGTCTTGGCTGTATGCCCAGACTTCACACTCTGTGTTAAACAGGAAGCGAAAATCTCCTAAAATGATCTGAAGTTTCTAAACGGTATATAACATTGAAGACAGCAGATATACATGTAAAACTTATGTAGGAGGATTTGTTTCACCTCTGTGTATCATCTGAGGCTGTTCACTTCACTGTGTATATGTGAGAGTTTACATCCACTTTAAGCTTTGACAAAAAAAACCTGGAAGCTGATTGGTTCTATGCAGAGCTGCACCAGATTTTGCACTCTTCAGTTTTAGTAAATCAACCCCTAAGTGTTGGGGACCTATCACACCACAGTTTTAGGATTTTCCCTTTTTTCCCCGCTTCAGTGAAAATCTATAATTCAATTATTCATTAGGAGAATTTACATCTTTTCCTTCTCATCTGATATATACATAAACAGGTAACTATTTGCAGGGGCTTTCCATTTCTAACAACTAAAAGTAAAATATATTTGTAACCTTAGACCTTATGCCCATTTTCATATTCCTTTAGGCTACTTTCACACTGATGCGTTTTTCAGGCGCTAAAGAGCTAAAAATAGCACCTGTAAAGTGCCTGAAAAACGCCTCCCCTGCAGCTCCAGTGTAAGAATCCGAGTGCTTCGGCAGCGGCACTTTGCGGGCACTTTTAACCCTTTTTCGGCCGCTAGCTAGTGGCCAAAAAGCACCGCTAAATAGACGGTAAATCGCTGCTAAAACTAGCAGCGCTTTACTGCCTAACGCCGCCCCGCCCCAGTGTGAAAGTGCCCTTAAAACTGCAGGGCCTTCATGTGAGTTTTATGTGCATTGGTGGTTATTTACAAAGTGTGTAACTATTAGAGACTACGGATGAGTTTGGATTTGGCTTGGGTTCAATCTGAACCCAGAAGGAAGCTGTCAGTACAAGTGTCAGGACCTAGATCACCTGCTAGTGGCACTGCGGTTCCTCCCTGGGCTGAGGGTTGTAATTTCAGTGTCCACCAGCGGGTGCGTCCCAGCAGCCAGCAGACCCAGTAATCAAGTAATCAGTTTCCATCTAATGTTGGCTGCTGTGAGAGTATTTAGCCCCCCCCCATTAAGGGCCTCTGGCTCTAGTGTTTTGCTGCTGCCAGATTGTGTTTGCCTAGATGCTCCTCTTGCTCCTACCCCTTACCCTGCCACCTTGTACATGCTCTCCCTTGTTCCCGATTCCATTGTTGTTTCCCCCTTCCCATCTGCTCCCTGCACTCCCCTAGTTTCTCCATGCTTTTTGTTGTTCCCCATTTTGTATATATTGTATATAATTAGTTGTTAGGCTTCTGTTTGTTAGTTATTAGTTTGGTATACTGTCACTGTGTTTTTTGGTTCACTTATACTTTCATGGAAGGATTTTGTTTTTCTGTAAATAAAACTGACTTTAAAGAACCATAATCTGGTCCCAATTTCCTGAGTATAGCCTGTGACGAACCTAGTTGGGACAGGGGCTTTTGGAGAGAACCGGGAAACCTTTTTCAGCTTCCCATGTCCCTCTTATGTCTAAGTCACCCTGTATTAGGGGCACAGGGTGACCAAGCAAATGGGATAGTAATATTTATCCACAATATGTCCCAGGAAATATTCAAAGAGTATTCCTGGTTTATTTGATTCTGAACTATACATGTTAATTGAAAGAGCTGATCACATTGGCCTCTGTACAATGTAGGAGAGCTACTGGGAGCTCCTGCTATTGTGTAAAGGTGTGTGTCCTGTGTTTATACCTATGATAATGTAGATTGCGTCTTCTGAGCTAGAAGACGACAAGGCTGACCTGAAAGGTCAGGCCTCTGAGTCACCTAGGCTGGTTAAATGATTAGATAATTAGCTCATGTTAATTTATGTTTCTGGTTACAGTTGTATTGTTAGGGTAATATGATCAGGAGGGGGAACCTCCTCCTCAAGTGTATAAAACACTGTATTCTTGTTCTAATAAACAGTTCTATTTCTGGTGTACTCCAAAACTGGTGTTTCCTGGTTCTTGGGGTTACTATAGATAGCCAGATCCATTGGTCTCATGTTGCAGGACTTGGGAAGCAGCTTCTTGGCGGAAATACCCAACAGGGTGTCCGGAGTCCGTCACATAGCCACACAGATCTAGACATCTCTGCTGCTGATTCCCAACAGCCAGGCATATCAGTAATGTTGATAATTTAGGTGAATGATGTCATAAGCATCCCCATCCCTTTGTGCATGGGCAGCTGTGGGGAAGAGAATCATTTTTGTGTAGCTGGTAGGCCCGCCACTGACAGCTTCCTTCCGGGATCACAGGAACATGGGTTACACCAAACCCAAGCTGAATACAAGCTCATCCCTTTTAGAGACACATTTGTTATCCGTTTATGGCATACCTGTGCTTTGCCCCTGCAGACCAAATCACCAGGTTTGATTTACTACCACCCTCAGCATTATATGCTCTTTTTTTCACTCTCCCACATTCAGCTACTGTTAGCAAAGGAAACACCTGATGCATCCGGATATGGAAGAACATATGACTCACTCCCCATCCTGTCATGTTACAACATTGGTTATATATTGTCACAAGTGGTTGGAGAGATAGTTCTTAGGCTTGTGTTACCTCTGGCCAAAGCGACTGTTCCTTCATTGTCCATTCACAAACTTGGGGGTAGGGAAGAGATGTGTAAGCATTACTGAATTGCAGCACAGAAAAACAGGTCTCATGATATGCACAAAATGGTTATGTTGTGTGGTAGACAGACATCTGAAGTCTCCCGGAAGGTGCGGGAGACTCCCGCATTTCTGCCGTGGCTCCCGCACGCCCGCAAGTGCCTCCCCACTGGTGCAGCGGCTGTCCCTTCTGCTGCGTACCGATCATCCCCAGCTTCTCTGTGTACTCCTCCCCCGTCCCCCTCCGTGTCCTTCTCCACCCCCCCTCATCCCCCGCAACCGGCTCCCCTCCTCTCCTCTCCCGCTGGCTGTGGGGGGAACTAGTAATTGGACACAGTGAGCGAGATCGCTCCTGTGTCCTGTGATTACTGAGCAGAGTAAACCGTGTTTACTCTGCTCAGTTTATGAATGGACAGGAGCCTCTGTCTCCTGTTCATTCATCTTTAGTGCTGAGAAAGGGACTGGGGAATGTGTCCTCAGTCCTTTTGTCTGTCTCAAAGGGGAGATGTCAGGGGTCTGTTTAGACCCCTGACATCTCACCAAAGCCCCCCCCCCCCAAAATAAAGAATAAAATATTGTAAAAAAATTCTAAAAAATGAAAAAGTGTAAAAAAAAATTAAAAAGGCATTGTGAAAATTTTTTTAAAACAAATTAAAATGTAAAAAAAAAATCAATTATTAAAAGTAAAAAAACTACTGACACCATCCACTGCCACCCACCCACTTCCCCAGAAACACTGCGAAAAAATTTTGAGAGAGTGATTTAAATAAAATTTTGCCATGTGGGGGTGGTGTTTGTGGGCGCGAAGCGCCACATTCCTGAAATGAGTTTTTGCAGGTTGGGATGTCTGGGTAGAGCTGTGTAAGTCTCAAAACTGGATGAACAGAAGTTCAAATCCTTTCACAGGTTAAACAACTCTCATATATATTTTGTTTAAGGACCTTAACATTTCATCTAGATCTGCTAAGTAGGATGGAATTTCAGCTGTAATATACATGTTTCTTTTGTGCCTAGCACATGTGCATTACAATTTGTACGATTTTTCTGAAAAGGAAATCACATTCACGGTTAGAATTTTCTTTGTTCAGATAAGAGATGATAACATTTTTCCATCCTGCTCCTCTGAATTTTTTCATTACTAAAATGACTGTTGATTCGACACCACTAACCATTATACACTTAAACATTCTGAAAATGAACATTATTTAATTAAATTTTACTGGTGTATGGTCAACTTTACATGTCCAGTTTAAAAAAGGCTTTTAGGGAAAGAGTTAGGGCCTATGTCATTGAGGTTTTTTTTCAGATCAGAACTGCTTTCCCCAAACAAGTTAACGGGAAAGTAAAAGTAGTTTGGGGCAGGGAGATGCAGCTTAAAAGTATAGTCCAGAAAGAGGTCAAATTAATGTAAAGTTCACCTGTCAAAGAATTCTAAATGATCTCAGAAACTGATCTCAAATGCAAGTGTGCACTTTAAAGTATTTGCACATATACACAAGCACTTATACTGTATCCACTTGGCTGTTTATACTGTGAGCCCTTACCTGAAATCAGTCCTGCTAACACAAATTAGTTGTTAGGGAAGGTGCTGCCATTGGTATTCCTAGATGTGAATATGTATCCATGGCTGCACCTCCAAAAACAACCAATCCATTGCAGCACCACTGATGAGTAAGCCACAATAAAGGGACATACACACATGCCGAATACTGGGCAATTCAATAGAAACTGGCCGATATTTAGCCCGTGTGTATTGCAGCCAGTTCGACAGAAGCTGGTTAAAGGTCTGGCTTCTGCCAAAGGGGCATGACTGAAAAAGGTCTGCCGATCACCATACTAACATCGGATTGTTAGTACAGGTCCTTCTTCCCGAGCCCCTCAGTGTTTTTTTTTGTTCAGCCCGCTGGGTTGAATGAAAAAAAAAAAACTAATAGTGTGTACTGTACAAGGCTTAAGTAGCCTTTTTATAAAGAGTGGTGAAAATAACGTAGGAACGCAAGAACAGTTGTTGCACATAGTGACCAATGAGGTATTAGCTATTATTCCCTAGGATAATCGATTAGGGAATAGAGTTGCGCACTGTTAGCAATCACTCCAGTTTTATTGCTGTTATCTTTTCACTTTTTCTAATTATTTCAAGCTTCAGTTTCCCAAAAAACAGTAGCCTCCCTGGCGGTTTTCCCGAGTGTGGCTCGGGGTTAAAAATCAGGACCATTAGCGGTAACCCCGAGCCACACTCGGGATTACATCGCAGGATCCTGGTGTGGCATTACTTACCTTGTCTCCGGGATCCTGCGATGTCCCCCGCAGTGTCCGTGGGCTCCGTCCTCTGCCCGAAGCCTCTCTGTGCCAGGCTCCGTTCCCTGCGAGCGTCGCGACGCACGGGGGCAGAGCCTGGCGGCAAATTCAAAAAAATGTCAAAATCATAACACATACAGTACTGTAATATTACAGATTACAGTACTGTATGAAATAATTTCACATCCCTTTTGTCCCCAGTGCTTTGGCCAATGCCCTGCATGCAGTTTTATGTGATATATAGTGTTCTTTCTGCCTGGAAACTGGAGATTGTCCATAGCAACCAAAAAGTGTCCCTTTACGTCAAAAATGGCTTTAGACCAGCTAGAAAACAGCGATAGTAAATTAGAACACTTGCAGAATTGAGCGATAGTGAATCGTGGGGAAATTTATTTTATTACTATTTATTTTTATTTTTTTTAATTATTTATTTTTATTTATTATATTATAATTTATGTTTTTGTGTTTCAAACTTTATCATACCCGGGATATCTACTAGACTCTTGTTTGGACAGATTTAAGTGTGTTATTGTTAAGAATTACAGACCTACAATATAAAACGCCAAATTTCCATGCAAAATAATGGTACCGCTTTCAGCACCTAAAATCCGAAATAATCATACCGCCAGGGAGGTTAAAAAAAAACTGCTTACTGATACTCCTGGACTGGTAAGCAGTGAACAAGCATGGTTAGCAAATGAAAAACATCCATTTATTAAAACAGAGAGATCTCAAGCATTTAGGTGTTCACATGTCTTAATTACAGCACATACCCTACATACATTCAATGGTGGTTTTCATTTGTACATGCTAGCTATGCACTGTGTTCAGTGCTTAGCAAACAGAGTTCTTTTTAGATGGAAGACAGTTAATATATTAATTATAATACTGAATGGAGAATGCAGTGGGTGGAAACTCCAGTCTGGCTACCTTGTCCGACTTGAAACAATGGCCATCAAGGCAGGAACACCAGCAATCAGTTATAGGTAGCTATTATTGATCCAAAACTCTGATTTGAAATATTTAAAGGGAGAGGGCTTATGCTTTATCTCTAATCAGAGTTGTCTGTATTTGCTACATCAATGGGACTGAAACTGTATGACAGAAGGCAAGGTTAGTTAAGCTAAGGCAAAATAATAATAATAGAAAATACACAAAGACATGAATTCATTTGTAGGCATTTCAGCTTAAAAATGAAACTATATCTGAAATATTTTGAATTGAATAAATTGGATAAGGGTTAGTGTCTCTATTAGGCTTTAATTGTTGTCTGTTTCCCCTGTAGGGAGTAGAGTTGATTCTCAAGTTTGGATGACAATTTCATGAATTCAAAAGTCCTGACCAAAATCCCAATATCCATATTAAATTTAGCATTTTAGATTTCCAAATGGATTCCGGGAGAAAGGCACCAAAGGCTTTATTGAAATCTGTTTCTGCCTCATGCTATTGCATGGATGACCTTCGCTTGACTGTCAGTGCCACCAAATCCCACCCTTCCATCTTCCATCGTTTTGCTGGTGGAACTTTAAAGAAAATGGCTTTGGCTTGCCATAATGTGTCTGCATACATCAATCCATTGCATCCAAAGATACGCAAGTATTTAAAGACCCAGATGAGGTACTGTACTTTACTCTGTTAGTTTTTTTGTTGTGGATTCAGCTAATACAGAATGACTTGGCACCCACTGTTTCACATAATTTCTTTCATAAGTTTCTTCTTCTCTACTGTAGGTGTCTGAGCTGAGTGGTTCTGGCGGTGTGCCTTTGTTTCCAAAATCACTGTCCACTGGGCTCCCACATTCAGAATCACAGAAACCACTGTCAATGGTATCCAAATCTAGGCAAATCCTAGGATAGCCAAAATCAGCACTATCCCCTGAGTCTGGAGAAAATGCATTATAATTGTCATTGTAAAAAACATTTTCATCATCATCCTGGCTTGGAGAATCTTGAAACTCCCATCCTTCTGGTGAAGCTGGCACCAGGTCCAGAATACTTATATTTGGTCCCAGGAAAACTTCATGCAGACGGACATTAGAGTGAGCTGAAAAGTTTGTGGCAGCTTGAGAATCTGATTTCTGGTCAAGCATGGGGTTCAACAGTTTGCTGCTGTCGCTGTCAAGGTTAACACAAGGGTAGCTGTCATCTCCACTCTCATCCATAGCAGCTTCCAGACCATTCCTGGTGTTGAAGTAAGGACAAGCCTGAGTGCCCATGGGTAGGTTTTCAAAGACCTTGTCTAGAACTGCTTTATTACAGTCACAGTTCCTGCAATTTTCGTTGTCTCTACTTGGGCATGGCTTGGTAAGTAAAAACTTCTGTTTTTTGAAGCTGTTGAGATCCTGCTTAGATGCATTTTTTAGTAAACCTTGGCTGTAGACTTCAAAGATTTCTGGGAATGCCATGCTATCAAATGGTGTTGCTTGGTAGTAAGAAGAACCCAGCCAGCTCTGAAAAAAAATAATATATAAACCACTGATTATGTGTTGGTAGAAGGCACTTTCTGGTTATTTCTGTCAGTTATAATTATTTAGCTAATGAAAAATCTTTCACAAGTAAAGGGAATTTCTAGAAAATTTTAATTCCCTATCTGCAATTACAGATTTTGCCTGCTGATAATATCTAGTATTAAAGCCTAAGTTTAGTTTAAATAAATAAATTAAAAAAAACAGCACAAGGGATTGTACTTACATTCAACGAGAAGTGTCCCTTGTGCTAGTGGCTGCTGTCTTAGTTGAAATTTTCAGTCCTCTGCTGGGGGGGGGGTTAATACAGTTGATAGTTGATGGACCTGTTAAAGGCACCTATCAAGTTTTTGGCTTCCCTCCTCTCTATTCATAAAAGCTGTACAATAGCGTCCATCAATATAATGTGCTCTATGAGTGGAGGAGGCGGTCCTTTCATTTATCTGCCTGTCCTATATTCTTTAAGGCTCTTTTCCTTGATGAAAGCCATAGTACAGCTTCTTTGAATGGAGGAGGGGTTAGAAAGGGCAGGACTAATCAGTACTCTTGATGATTGCCTATACAGGTCCAGCGGCTGCAGGGGTATGGGGGGGGGGGGGGGGGGCAGAGGACTTAAGACTTTAACTAAGACAGCAGTTGCCAGCATAGGGGACTATTCTTGAATGTAAGTACTGTCTCTTGTGCTGATATATATATATATTTTTTTAACTAAACATGGGCTTTAATCTCAAAATTTCAAGCTTCAGCAGAGCAGACATCTTGCTACTGCTGTAAGATCTGGTGGTGTGTAAAGTACATGCATACATATGGAGGAAACTAAATGAAATTAGGGATTTCACCTTCATTTGGAAATACATATCTACATATCACAGACGCATATACGCTATGGCCTCGTTCACTTGTGCAGGGCCAGGTGTTCCATGCAGGCAGTCCCACTGATGTCTGTTGGGACACAGCCACTGTGTCCCAATATGACATCCGTGTGGGTGCGGGCGTGTGTCATGAATGCACACAGGGTGAGTTTGGGAATACGCCTGCACCCACATGGATATCATATTGCGACACAGCGGGGCTGTTTCCCAATAGACATCAATGGGACTGCCTGCATTAGGGATACACGGAACAGCGTAAACTATAAACACTCCCTGCTCAGGACTACAGTATTGTACGCCCTATGTGAACAAGGCCTATATCAGAAACCACCGGAAATATAGTATACTGTAGTGTTCATACCTCTGGCCTGTAGATGTAAGTTTTTTAAGTTGTTACATGTATAATTGTGTCTAGATTCTGACAAGTGTTGTCAAGTTTGTGTTTGTGTTCCTCTTTGTAGATGCCTGAAACTATTAAAAAAAACTCTACGAGGGGGATTTACTACAATTGGATCTGTTCCAACTGCACGGCTACTAATCAGCTTCTAGCTTTCATTTAGAATGCTAAACTTAACAAGCTTTAGCTGGAAGTCGATTGGCTACCATGCACAGTTGCTTCAAAAATTTTCCGCCCCAGTTTTTGTAAATTCCCCCTACAACTACTTTGCCTCCCATACTACAGGAGATAACAGTTACCAAAACATTTGATTTTGTGATATCATTCTGATGCCCAATCTACTAGCTTCACATTTTACCTGGGTTGAAGATGGGCCCCATGAACCAAAATTAGAAGTTAGCTTGGCCCTGAATCACACCAGTACTGCAAATTGCCTTTGTTCCCAAACATCTCCTCCAAGTTACCTACTTAACAAGAGTGCATGATATATAGAAGATTTTCTATAGGAGAGATTGATTTTGCCTAGTCATCTAAGATCCCATTTTAAAAAATGACAGTACTCCTCTTCAACCTTCTGTTTTTGTAATTGGCTGCTTTGGCTTATAGGCAATTGACCAGCACCAATCACAAAGCATAAAGGCGACGTTTGGTGAAATTTAGAATGCGGTGGGCATGGATGTCAAAATAGAAAGCCCGCTAACTGAAACTCCCTACGAAGTTGTAAAGGGTAATGCCTAGTACACACGATGAGAATATTGGACGAAAAAGAAGAAAACACATTCGGAAAGATTGTCTGATAATCTGTTCGTTAGTTCACAGCTTTTGAGAGCCGATTATGACAGTTTTTGCAAACAATATCTGAAGGAACATGCACAAAAATGTTCTCATAAGATAACAGAACGATTTTTGTGTAATTATTATAGTATTTGTACATAAAAATTGTGTGACCATGCATGTTCAGAAATGAAAGCATACATTACAATAAAATAAAATACATTACATTGTTTTTGAAATTGTATTATGTCGTATGAGAATTTTTGTAATTTTAGTAACCTATTCGTTTTCCATATAAGACCAAGAAAAGCTAGAAGAATTTTTACGCGCATTTGTGCAAAAACACGTAAATACACGCATTTACCATACTACCCATCCTTGGATTTATTTATTTTTTCCCATAATGGATTGCATTTTTATCTTCTGACAGAAATCTGATGTTCAATATTGTGTGCAAGTACCAGGAGTGAGGCTCATCCAGCCATATATGTGTTTGCTGAATAAAGTCTATTCTATAGTATATTAGGAAAACAATTAGGGTTAGGCTGGTAAACACAGAAAGAGCTGTATTTTGTATTTACTTGGCTAAAAAAAAATGTATTATCACCCCTTCCTTTACCTTATCATGGAACCAGTCTCTAGCAGGGTGTCCCCTTCGGGAACCCCTCCATGTTTTTACTATTATCAGGTACTTTTTGCCCCCTATTTACCCCTATGTTCACAATTTGTATTCCCCTCCTCACTCTCCCCTTCCCCCCCCCCTCTTACCCTCCACCCTACCCTCCTCCTTCCTCCCCCCCCTCTCTCCCCCCCCCTCCTTTCCCCCTTTTCTCTCCCCACCCCCCTTCACCCCTCCATTTATTTCCCCCGCCTCCTTTTCCCCTCTCTCTTCCTTTCCTTCCTTCCCCCCCCCCCCATTTTTTTTTTTTTTTTTCCCCCCCGTTTCCCTCCCAATCCCCCACTATCCCTCCTCCTCATTCCCTTTCCCCTCCCCCTCTTCACCCCCAACCCCCCTCCCTTCCCACGGCCCCTTCTCCTCACCCGTTTACCCTTCCACCTACATTACACCTTATGTCTTGTTCATCATCACCTCCTTTTAATTGGTTGGTCACCCTGAAACCTCTATTCCTTACATAATACGATTTCAATTATTGACATCCTTCACACTTTCACCCATTCAAAACCCCCCCAGTCACCACCCCCCTTTTTTATACTCACCTTTTATGTTTCACTTCCCCTTGTATATGGCAATCTGGGTTACCTTAATTTCGATATACATTTATCCTTACTACCCTGTTATCTTGTTAGCTCCCCCAGGCTGCCGTGGGAGATCATTCGCTGGTGTTGGGGCCTTGCGCCTGGGGTCTGCTGGGACCTGGGTAAGCAGATTTGTTCTCCCCCCTCCCCCTCCCTTATTTTCATTATCTATTTGTATATTTTGATGCTGGAACATAAATTGTCTGATCATGTATCTTTATAAATCTTGTATATTTTTAATTGTCAGGTTCAGACTGTTTAGTCAGAAAAACTTATCTCCAGATAACCTCCTGATGAAGCGGATTGTGTCCGCGAAACTAGTCGAGGAATATGATATCTGAGATTTTGTGCTGTACTGTATACTATTGAATCCATTGGTGATATGCCTGTACTTTTACTAAATGTTCTTGTATTACCATGTTTTGTCCGCTGCATCAATAAATGTATTATATTTTATTATTGTCGTTACTTGCTCTGATGGTTACCCCTAATTACTGTACCGTAATAGTCCAATATGCTCCATTTTTGGTCGCCTGACTGGGGATCAGGCTTCCAACCGCTTTTTTGACATTGATTTCTGGATGATGGTACATATGCACTCTTGCTACCTTCATATTTTACTTTAGAGAGGCCTTGCCTTAATCGTATACATTGGGTGGATAACACACCCGTCCTTTTGTCGAGTGGGACATCTGGGTAGCCTGTCTTAGTGGAAGGGCCCCCAATGCCCCCCACCACGCGGACCCCATTTGTTCCACCCTTCAATTTTAATTAACCCCCACTGACACACAAATTGTGTGCTTTTGGGGGGGCCTCTAGTATATGTAATTCTACCCCTTTATATTAATATGGCTAATTTTCAGCCCCGATGCAACCCTCCGAGACAGATGCCCATTAGGTCGGCCAGACACCCTTACCCTGGCTACCCGCCCTCTATCCACATGGTTTTACCCAACCATGTGGTATTGTCTTTGGCCCTCCTTAACTTATATGCATATTATGCAATTAGGTGTCACGGGTTTATGTCTCTGTGGGATTACTGCACCGGTCTCTAGGGTATTACCATCCCTAGTTTACCTTAATAAAGCCTTTTCAATTGTTTCCAATTTTGCTTCTATCTCTATTAAGCTTGATTTATCCCATATTGTTGTTTTCACAATTGTTTTACGGAGACCACTGCTTCCCCACTCCTGGTCCTGGCTTCAAGCGCCGGCGCGGGCCCCTCCCCCTGTGCTCTCCCGCGGCGGCCTGGTGAGGTCCCTGGTGGAGGGATCGGCCTCTTACACGGGACCGCCCCCTCCTCTTGCACCGGCCTTGGCTGGGACGCTGTCCCTTTGGCCTTGTGGCCGATGCGCATGCGTGCGCGCGCGATCCATTCGCGCGCGCGCCGTGTGGAACCTCTGACCCTGTGACGTCATGCGCTGACGTCCCACTGACGCACGGCGCAGCGTCGCAGGGTTGGGAGCTATTTATGGCAGGCTATGCCTGCTAGCCGGACGGTTCGGTCTGCTACCCTTGGGTGCCTTTACCTCAGCCAGTACTAGTACAAGTAAGTACCTACCCACCCCTTTACTTAAGTCCCATACCCCTGGGCACTATCATCATGTATCTCTAAACTACTCTAATTTACCTTGCAGCTGGCCTAGGCTTAGGTTTACTTGCCTTGGTTTATGGTTGCCCATCGCTTGCAGTCCTCATTATCACCCCTTCCTTTACCTTATCATGGAACCAGTCTCTAGCAGGGTGTCCCCTTCGGGAACCCCTCCATGTTTTTTTACTATTATCAGGTACTTTTTGCCCCCTATTTACCCCTATGTTCACAATTTGTATTCCCCTCCTCACTCTCCCCTTCCCCCCCCCCTCTTACCCTCCACCCTACCCTCCTCCTTCCTTCCCCCCCTCTCTCCCCCCCCCTCCTTTCCCCCTTTTCTCTCCCCACCCCCCTTCACCCCTCCATTTATTTCCCCCGCCTCCTTTTCCCCTCTCTCTTCCTTTCCTTCCCTCCCCCCCCCCCCCCCATTTTTTTTTTTTTTTTTTCCCCCCCCGTTTCCCTCCCAATCCCCCACTATCCCTCCTCCTCATTCCCTTTCCCCTCCCCCTCTTCACCCCCAACCCCCCTCCCTTCCCACGGCCCCTTCTCCTCACCCGTTTACCCTTCCACCTACATTACACCTTATGTCTTGTTCATCATCACCTCCTTTTAATTGGTTGGTCACCCTGAAACCTCTATTCCTTACATAATACGATTTCAATTATTGACATCCTTCACACTTTCACCCATTCAAAACCCCCCCAGTCACCACCCCCCTTTTTTATACTCACCTTTTATGTTTCACTTCCCCTTGTATATGGCAATCTGGGTTACCTTAATTTCGATATACATTTATCCTTACTACCCTGTTATCTTGTTAGCTCCCCCAGGCTGCCGTGGGAGATCATTCGCTGGTGTTGGGGCCTTGCGCCTGGGGTCTGCTGGGACCTGGGTAAGCAGATTTGTTCTCCCCCCTCCCCCTCCCTTATTTTCATTATCTATTTGTATATTTTGATGCTGGAACATAAATTGTCTGATCATGTATCTTTATAAATCTTGTATATTTTTAATTGTCAGGTTCAGACTGTTTAGTCAGAAAAACTTATCTCCAGATAACCTCCTGATGAAGCGGATTGTGTCCGCGAAACTAGTCGAGGAATATGATATCTGAGATTTTGTGCTGTACTGTATACTATTGAATCCATTGGTGATATGCCTGTACTTTTACTAAATGTTCTTGTATTACCATGTTTTGTCCGCTGCATCAATAAATGTATTATATTTTATTATTGTCGTTACTTGCTCTGATGGTTACCCCTAATTACTGTACCGTAATAGTCCAATATGCTCCATTTTTGGTCGCCTGACTGGGGATCAGGCTTCCAACCGCTTTTTTAAAAAAAAATGTAGAATTCTTATTTTTTAAAGCAATGAACATAAACACTATTACTGTACATTTATCAAAAACCGCAAAGGAAATTTTTTTTTTATTGCTCATCAAGCAGGTGTACATGCAGCCTTTTATCTTTCTTTCTGATAGAAAACAAATACAATTGATATGGTTAATGGTTACTGTTGCTATATATTTTGTATTAACCTTGATAAACCACATCCTCCATGTGTGAAATGACATTCACAATAAAAAACCATGTGGGTGGAAAATGTATCACTTAAATATTTTTTAGTGGTTTGGTTAGTTATTTACATGTAATATAATAGCTGTTGCATTTTTGAGAAAAAGATCATTTTTTTTTAACCTTTCTGCTCATTATCCTTTTCAAAGGCGAACCAAACTTCCAATACTGACCACAAACATTAGATGGCTGTTTGCATGATGGATTTTACTGCCAAGCCATTACTATTTAATGTCAAACATACATAATCATTCCTTGTAGTAAAGTGGTCAAACTGGTTATGGGGTTAAAATTAAATAAGACCTCCCTGTAAAAAAAAAATGCTGCATACTTACCTTTCTGGTGTCAAATGCCTACTCCCCTGTTGCAAGTTGTGGTTCCTCCCACTGGCTAGTAGTTATGTAGAAGCTAATGGAAGGAACTACAGCATATGATGTGGGGGGATGGACAGGTATTTGGCACCCCTGGAGGTGTGGATACCTACAGCCGATGGGGATCACAACACTGGGAAATTTTAAAGCATGGGCTGGTGGAAAGGTAAAATATACAAAATTACTTTTTTCAGGGAAGCTTTACTTTCATTTTCAGTCTTAGTGATAGGATCACTTTAAGCAAACGTATCTATTTCCCCTGCAGACAGCTCAGAAAATAACCTAAAGCTTGGGTGCATACAGATCGAAAATCGTCCAATTCAGCAGTGACCGTTCAATCAAGTTCAATCTGTGTGCAGCCTTCTCAGTTCGACAGAAGCCAATGATGCCAATCAATGGACCCTCTGAAACACCCTCTCCGATCAGCCAACCAGCTGCAGCACTGATCAATGTATTCTGACAGCAGAGAGTCCCTGCTGTCAGAATACTATGTCCTGGTAAGGGGGAGGGGGGGGGGGTATTTCTGCATCCACTTTGCTTGTGTGGCTACAAGAATCTGTTAGTTTGTTTCATTCAGCCAGTTAAAAAAAAAAAAACCTAACTGTGTACCCAGCTTTAGCTATTAGAAAGGTTTGTTGAGTTCTGAGGGATCTAACACACCTGAACACATGTGCTTCTGATCTTCCATAGCCACAAATATACTCCTGAGGCTTGACTGGACTTGTAGCTTTAACTCTTTCACATTCCACAGAGAAAGCAACACACAGGGGTTGAAAACTGGAGAGTACAAAACCTGGTGCAGCTCTGCATGGTAGCCAATCAGCTTCTAACTTCAGCTTGTTCAAATAAGTTTTGACAAAAAAAACCCTGGACGCTGATTGCAGAGCTGCACCAGATTTTGCACTCTTTACTAGTTTGATGGAAGTCAGCAGAGCTTCTGCTCATGTACGAAGCTCTGGAGCAACTTTGCAAAGTGCACAATCTATTTGACTTTAGAAAATCAACCCCTTTATATCCTGGTAACACTGCTTACTAGAACAGATAGAAAGGATTAATCTCCATGGCAGGAACACAGATGGAAATAAAAACCTTACAGGTGTATCAACACGTCCCACTCTATCCAAAAAATTATGACTTTAGATATACAGGGGTTGATTTACTAAAGGCAAATAGACTCTGCACTTTGCATGTGCAGTTGCTCCAAAGCTTAGTAAATGAGGTAAAGCTTCACTTTGCAAAGAATACCTGATCACGTGCAAGGAAAAAAAAACAAACAAAAAAAACAGCATTTTTGCTTGCACATGATTGGATGATGAAAGTCAGCAGAGTTTCTGATCATTTACTAAGCTCTGGAGCAACTGTACCTTTCAAAGTGCACAGTCTATTTGCCTTTAGTAAATCAAACCCACAGGGGTAAATTTACTAAAGGCAAATAGACTGTGCACTTTGCAAAGTGCAGTTGTACTCTGCAAGTACAGTTGCTCCAGAGCTTAGTAAATGAGTGGGAGCTCTACTGACTTCCATCATCCAATCACGTGCAAGCAAAAATGCCGTTTTTTTTTATTTTCCTTGCACGTGATTGGGTATTCTTTGCAAAGTGAAGCTTTACCTTATTTACTAAGCTCTGGAACAATTGCATTTGCAGAATCAACTGCACTTTGCAAAGTGCACAGTCTATTTGCCTTTAGTAAATCAACCCCACAGTGTGAGCATTTCAATTTCTTCGATAGTTTCCGCAATAGTATTTTCCACCTTATATTTCTTATGATTAATGAGTAAACTTTTTGTTCCTTTTACAAAACTGACACGACTAAGACCCCTTTCACACTGAGCTGCCCCGGGCGTCAGCGGTAGTTTTAGCGCCTCTTTACTGTTGTTTTAGCGGCGCTATTCGGCCGCTAGCGGGGCAGTTTTAACCCCCCCTAGCAGCCGAAAAGGGGTTAAATCCACCCGCAAAATGCCGCTGCTGCGGCGCTTTGCCAGTGGTATAGCAGCGCTGCAACATTGTTTTCAATGGGCAGGGGCGCTTTAGGAGCGGTGAGTTCACTGCTCCTAATGCGCTCCAAAGAAGCTGCTGGCAGGACTTTTTCTGATGCCCTGCCAGCGCACTGCTCCAGTGTGAAAGCCCTCGGGCTTTCACACTGGAGTGAATGGAGACGCTGTTTCAGGGCGCTTTGCAGGCGCTATTTTTAACGCTATAGCGCCTGCAAAGCACCTCAGTGTGAAAGGGGTCTAAATAAAGAAATGCTGAAAAACTGCCACATCAGATTTTGTGTATGGTTAAGTGGCAAGGTTTGTAGGCATGCAACTGTTATTTTCTTCTAGTTGATCACTTCCTTTGAGGAAGTGGCAGGAAGCTAACATAACTATTGTGTGCAAAAGGTACAAAACAAATGCGTTCTTACACAAAAGTGTGCTGTTATTATAGACAATAACATAGGTTGCTGTGTAATCACCACATTTCTCATCCTTTTATCTTAAGGGAGAACTGCACTCCCACCGCATTTCCCCCCCCTTACTTTTTTGTGTTGGGTTACACACAAAACACATACACGCCCAGCATTCTGTGCGGATCTGATGAAGATGGTGGTGTAAGATGGGGTGTGCAGCGGCAGAGCAGTGCATCATTAGGGGCCATCTACAAGAACTAGGTAGTGACAGCGAGTCCCCTGATGATGTGCTGTAGGGCATGCACTGTAGGTAAGAATCCAGGACTTGTGAGGAAGATTCCTGAAAAACATTTAAAATGGAATGACAGAAAAGTGGGTGGAGAGGGTGAAGGCTTTAACCTCTTAGCACCGGCCCTTTAAGAGGTTTAGGATGCCAGGAGGCGGGGTTTATGATCATGTGACTACCGTGATTGGCTGCCATGGCAGTCACATGATTGGAAAGCTTCCGTTCGCAAGCAGCGATCGGGAACTTTCTGTTAACCACTGGTGCCAGGAATGCTCTTGGCACAGCTCTATTTGCTCAAATTCATGCAGATATGCAACTGCTCGGCACCACCCACCCGCTGAAAGGCCGTATATTTGTGTGCAGCCGGCGCCAAAGAGTTAATATGGGATATTTGATGAAAGCATCTCAATTTTTGGTTGGCAAAGTGCACGACAACCCTGAATGAGCATGCAGTTTAAGCAATTGGACGGTTTATAAAAGATCAAATTCAGCTTGAGTGTCTGCCATTTTTGTTTTAAACACTGTCGCAGTGAATCTGGGCTGAATCCTGCAGCAGAGGCCAGTTCCTGCATTTGATTCCACTAATCCAGCTGCCAGGTGCGCGCCGTGCTGCAACTGGCAAGACTGAGACTGACAGCTCAGTGCCCATCCAGCACAGTTCCCCCAATTCCCCCATCCAATCTACATCCCGACCAAATGGAAGAGGAGGGAGGCTAGGTGTTCTCCACCTTCTCCCCATGTCCCCGTGTCCACCCACAACCCCCGGCATGCAGCCATTGTTGTGCCTGTAAAAGGGGTTGTGTGGACGGGAATTTTAAAGCAGTGCTCCTAATGTCACTGCCTGAGCCTCTGGAAACCAGCCATACTCAGGTGAGTAAACTCAGTCTTTGACTGAACTCTCCCCTCTCTCTCTCTTCCTTCCATCTAATCCTTCCTTCCACATAATATAGCGATCCTACCTGCCTTCTATGTACTAGTTTAACCATTCTTTCCTGCCTTCCACGTACCATAGTGATCCTTCCTGCCTTCCACTTACCATACTGACCCTTCTTTCCTTCCTTCCTTCCTTCCTTCTATGTGCCATAGTAATCCTTCCTTCCTGTCTTCCATGTGCCATAGTGATCTTTCCTGCCTTCCATGTACCATAGTGATCCTGCCTTCCATTTACCAGAGTGATCCTTCCTGCCTTCCATATGACATAGTGATCCTTCCTGCCTCCCATGTGCCATAGTGATCCTTCCTGCCTTCCATGTACAGCACCTCAGTGAGCTTTCCTTCCAGCTTTCCAAAAACCATAGTGATCCTTCCTGCTTTCCATATACCATAGCGATCCTTCCTTTCTGCTTCCATGTGCTATGGCAATCCTTCCTGCCTTCCATGTACCATAGTGATCCTTTCTGCCTTCCAAATACCATAGTGATTCTACCTGCCTTCCATGTGCCATAGTGATCCTTCCTGCCCTCCATGTACCATAGTGATCTTTCCTGCCTTCCATGTGCCATAGTGATACTTTCTGTCTTCCATATGTCACAGTGATCCCTTCTGCCTTCCATATACCATAGTGAGCCTTCCTGCCTTCCATAAACCATAGTGATCCTTCCTGCCTTACATGCACCATAGTAAACCTTCTATCCTGCCTTCCATGTGCCATAGTCATCCTTCCTGCCTTCCATGTACCATAGTGATCCTTCCTGCCTTCCATGTGCCATAGTGATCCTTCCTGCCTTCCATATCCCATAGTGATCTTTCCTACCTTCCATGTACCATAGTGATCCTTCCTTCATGCCTTCCATGTGCCATATTGATCCTTCCTGCCTTCCATGTGCAATTGTGAACCTTCCTTCTTGCCTTCCATGTGCCATAGTGATCCATCCTGCCTTCCATATACCCTGGTGATCCTTCCTGCCTTCCATGTACCATAGTGATCTTTCCTGCCTTCCATGTACCATAGTGATCTTTCCTGCCTTCCATGTGCCATAGATCTTTCCTGCCTTCCATGTGCCATAGTGATCCTTTCTGCCTTCCATATACCCTAGTGATCCTTCCCGCCTTCCATATATCATAGCGATCCTTCCTGCCTTCCATGTGCCATAGTGATCCTTCCTGCCTTCCATAGACCATAGCAATCCTTTTTGCTTTCTATTTGCCATAGTGATCCTTCCTGCCTTTCACATGCAATAGTGATCCTTCCTGCCTTCTATAACATATTAGCGAACCATCCTGCCTTCCATGTGTCATAGTGATCCTTTCTGCCTCCCATGTGTCCTATTGATCCTTCCTTCCTGCCTTTCATGTGTCATAGTGATCCCTCCTTCTTGCCTACCATGTGCCATAGTGATCCTTCCTTCCTGCCTTCCATGTGTCACAGTGATCCTTCCTGCCTTCCATATACCATAGTGATACTTCCTGCCTTCCATGTACCATAGTGATCCTTCCTGCCTTCCATATACCATAGTGACCCTTCTTCCCTCCCATATACCATAGTGCTCCTTCCTCTCTTCCATGTACAATAGTGACCCCTCCTTCCTTATACCATAGCGATCCATCCTGCCTTCCATGTACCATAGTGATACTTCCTTTCTTTCATGTACCATAGTGATCCTTTCTTCCTGCCTTCCGTGTACCATAGTAATCCCTCTTTCCATGTATCATAGTGATACTTCCTTTCTTCCATGTACCCCAATGATCCTTTCTTCCTGCCTTCTATGTACCATAGTAATCCTTCCTGCCGTCTTTTCATGTACCACAGTGAGCCTGCCTTCCCTTCTTCCATGTACCATAGCAATCCTTCCTTTCTTCCATGTACAATAGTGATCCTTTCTTCCTGTCTTCCATGTACCATAGTAATCCCTCCTTCCTGCTTCCCTTGTACCATTGTTATCCTTCCCTTTCTCCCTAAGGGTATGTTCACACTGAAACACAGTGCAGGAAAGGCGCGTTCTGTGCCCATTTCCATGCTGCCCTTGTTAGACAAACATGGGTGCCATTAATTGTTTTTAGCATCAAGTTTGGGAGGTATGCAATACCTACAATTACAACTGTGAGACTGAAGGCAAAATGTAGTACAAGTATAGCACAGATTACTAAAAGGGCAATTTATTGTTTATTTCTTGCAGTTTAGGAACAGCATTTGATATAATAATGGAATAAAGGCAGGTTGGCACCCCAATGTTTTGTTACATTGGTTTGTGGCACATGGCTTTTCAATTAGTTTGTGTCTGAATACATATACAATTATTTTTTTAAGTTTTATAATTAAAACCTAATGTAGTATGAGTAACATCAGAGGCTATTTTCATCAAACCATGTATTATACTCAACATATAGCCTGTGAAATGTGGAAGCAGATGTTCACTTATTACAGATCATGTGATTTCTTGTATGTAATGCGTGTGGATCCATTTATAGAATCATTACTATACAGCAAGAATGAGCCAAGCAGCAAACCTCAGAACCCCAGCAGGCTTACGTCATGTTAACCTTTGCACCCACCCTGTGCATCATCTCCCTCCCACAGACCTCTTCTATATATAAAACTGTTCTCAGTGCTAAAAATGTCATTGGATGCTAAAGCTACTAATGACTAATGGAACATTTTAGAATATGTATTTTGTTACCTTGAAATCTCCGTGATGAACCATGTATAGTGGCTTAAAGAAAGATGCAGGGTCGGGTATGAATACCCACTCATTCTTCCATAGACTAACAATAAAAAACAGAAAGCAGATAAAGATTTACTTATATTATTAGCAAGGTTGACACAAGGTCATTTCCTCTGTAATAAAATACACTCATCACAAGAGAAAAATTATAACTGTTGTTGCTGCCTTCTGAAAATACCCATGCACTGACTTTAGATGTTCAACACTTTTGAATCACTGCCCATAATACATATGCTACAAACAAAAATCTATGAATTTCTTATACATAGTTACATAGTAGGTGAGGTTGAAAAAGACACAAGTCCATCAAGTCCAACCTATGTGTGTGATTATATGTCAGTATTACATTGTATATCCACTATACTTGTTCTAAATCAGTGACTCAAAAATGATTGAACCTTTTGATTAGCATGAATGCAGGCAACTAGTATTTTCAGAAGCAAATCAACAATAGTAGGTCACATATCTCTTTTAGTATACGTTTCCTTTAATTATACATTTTAAAGTAGATCTATTCCCAGTCACTAAAATCTCATTCAATTAATCAATCAGAGAACACCTTTTATTCATTGATAATGAATGTGTGCCAAGGCCAAGCCACTCGCACAGACCCTAGAAGTTTACAGATCTCACAGTACAGTGATTGCTAGTTTCCCCAGTGGACCTCCAGATATCAGATTTGCATACCAAGCTGGCACAATATAAGTATGCAAAAATATAATTCCTGGAGTTCAACTTTAAAATGAATTTGTCATAACGGAAGTTGCCATTGCTAACCTCCTCCTGCTGTTTCTCTGGCTGTCTCTGGCTTTTTAATATGTATGATTCACAGACCCAGGACAAACATGAAGCAAATGGAATTCAATGTAAAATCAGAAGTTCTTATCTCATTTCTGTTCTGGTCCGGTGACTAGGAAAGTACGAAAGCCAATGGATTATCACTAGCTGAGCAACTATTTTTTTCTTTAAAATGGAGAATAACCACAGTAGCCCATCTGCTTCTTTTACTACACAATTCCTTTATTAATAATACTAGTTTTATAGGAGGTATCATATGTCTGTAAGTGCAGGTTCACTTCAAAACTTAAGTTGACCATCAGCATATATCTTAACAAAAGGGTGGAGTGGGCATACTGTCTGTTCTGCTGCCTTGGAGCCCAAATATCCATCACATGTGCATAGAGAAAGTCAAATGGAGGCCAAATGGACAGGACTGAAAAGAACCCTTCTAATTATAATTTTGGTTGTTCTGCAGAAGGTACATATATACAGTGTTTAAGGACCGTGTAATGGAATTATGTGCATTTGTTCTAGTAACATTAAACAAGATAACCTTGTCCCTCTTGGTCATGCCAATAAAAGCAAAGCAAACTGAGTACAGAATGGTGAACTTTTTGAAGAAACCAACAAATCTGGTAAAATATACTGGCTCCATTGGTTCCAATTGGAGACAACTGGCACCACAGCTAAGGGTTTAGACTTTTACTGCTTGATGGGGTTCCATAGGGCCACCCCTATGTTCTACTACGATAAGGAATGATAAGGTGCAACTTAAAGTAAACTATAGGCAAAACCTTTTTTTTTTCATTTTGGATAGAGCAAGAGAAGATTATATAACCCCTGTCAGATTTTTTTGCCATTGTCCCATTGCGGACATTTTCCTTTACTTCCTGTCCCAAAGCCAAACAGCAAGTGGGAGGAAAAACCTGCAAATTAAGGGAATTCCTTGGGGTCCCCCAGGTCACCAGAACAAGTGTCACCATTGGAAGATTTCCCCTCTATTAATTTTCTGGGGACAACCCAAAATTTGGGATTTTCTTCTACTTTCAATGATAATGGTAAACAGGGCAAATAGAGAGAGTGAATCTCCTTAACAGTGGGGGCACAGACAGCAATAAAAACTGACAGCTTTTGAATCCCTCTCCACTCTATCCGAAACTAAAAAAAAATATTTTAAGTACTTATTGTTTTTACTGCAATCAGTATTACATTCTTCCAGATGCAGCAGGATTAACAATACACCAATCATTTCTTTATTTATACCATATGTAGGCTGGAAATTTGTCACCTCAATCCTAGGTCATCAACGCTTCTCGGTAAACAATTCAGAACAAATACTTATTGCTGTTGTAAACACACCTGATAATATAAAAAAATAGGAAAAAAAACGTACCACTTTGGCCTTTTGCAAACAAAGAGAATAGCTGCCACACTTAAAGGACACAGCACCATTATTATAATGACCCATTTTTGCAAGGAGTTTTCTGAAACAAAAAAATAAAATAAAGGATTTTGTTTAAGGTTTTAGGAAAAACTTAAAACAAATGCATAATTAGTTTTTTTTAACTTATATACCATATGAATATTTTTATTACACTGAGATGATACACCCCAATTGAAAATAAAAAGCTTGGGAAGGTGGGTAGAAAAGCTGGATTCTTTATATGTTGTTTATTGCTGTCATGCACTAGTAAATAAAAAAGTCTGAATATTGGTCTGGCAGCTTCTACACACTTTGGGTTGTGGATAAGTGAATTTAGAATTGAAGCACCACACTATGATATTTAAGTCCACATACAAATTTGTCACAATGATAGATTGTTTGCCATTTTATTCCAATATATAACTGGAATAAATTGTATTTGGACATAAATATTACACTGTGGTGCTTCATTTCTAAATTCACTTAAAGTGATTGTAAATGATCACCCTGTAAAACAACCCATTCCGTTTAAAATAGAAATGTAAGGCAAAATAGAAATGTAAGGCAAAAACATCATAAATATATTTTTCCTTTTTTTTATGTGATCGCATTCCCTCTGTTCTTAACTGCATAAGAGCTAGGGGAGGAGAAACAGCAGGACACTGGTCTTTCCAGGGGTTGTGTTTCAGGACAGGTCTGATCATTGAAGGAGAGCAGGCTGAGTTCCCAGCACAGCTAGAGAACTGACCATGGTGTGTTTTTTTTGCTTAGCGTGGTCAGTTTTAATAGCGGGGGACTGGCAGGAACACCACGGATTTCACACAAAGGAAGCAATACAAAGATAACAGGTTAATTTTTATACAAGTACATGGTACAGCAGGCACATATAAGGAATATGGAATGTTGGGTTTACATATTCTTTAACTAAAGTCAAGAAATCAGCTAAAATGTAAGCCAATCGGGCAGAAGATAAAAGCAAGTAGGTTGGTTTACAGGAGGAACCAGCTATAATCGGTATATATGTTACTATGTATTACCAGTGCTGATGCTATCTGCTGGGGTTCTCCATGACACTGGTGTACTCCAGCTACCCCAATGGCCACAATATATTCTCTTTGGTTTAGCCCGGATCCTGGCAACATAAATTTCATCATCTTCAAATAGTGATCGCAAGAGGACCCAGCTTTTCTCATCTTCATAAACCGGGACAGTCTTTTGGTTCTATGAAAACAAAGTAATAGAATAATTGCTCTGTAGCCACTGCTTAACCACAGACAAATTCACTGTATGCAAATTCTCTTACCAGCCAAGATTCAGCATACTTCTTATAGCTTAATTCATAGGTCAGCGTATTACTTCTATATGTATCTGAGTCATAGAGTGTTCTCCAGGAAAAATTGTAATTCTCAGAAAAAGAGACGGTGAGATTGAGTGGTGCCCGTGGTTTAACTGTTGATGAAAGAAGGATACAGAAATAAAATATGAATATTCGCCTAAAGCTGATTTGCAAACAAACAGCTGAATACACTATTGAAATAAAAAAAATGGGAATGGTGTCATCTACCAAAAGATTTATAATTCCGCTCAGCCACTTTTGTGATTGATAGACCTCTGCCAGGCAGTGACACCACTTTCTCTGTGAGAGTTCTAGTTGAATTCTGGCCACGACATGTTTTTTCCCATCCCACACACTCCTAGACATTCTGTTGTTTTTATTTAGCCTCCCTGACAGTATTCCTGAGTGTGGCTCTGGGTTAAATTTCAGCACCATTAGCGATAACCCAGAGCCACACTCGGGATTACATCTCAGGATCCTGGTACAGTGTTACTTACCTTGTCCCCAGGATCCTGCGATGTCCCCCGCTGTGTCTGCGGGTTGTGTCCTCCTCCGAAGCCTCTCTGTGCCGGGCTCCGTTCCCTGCGAGCGTCGCGATGCACGGGGGTGGAGCCTGGCGGCAAATTAAAAAAAATGTAAAAATCATAACACATACAGTACTGTAATCTTACAGATTACAGTACTGTATGAAATCATTTCACATCCCTTTTGTCCCCAGTGCTTTGTCCAATGCCCTGCATGCAGTTTTATATGATATATACTGTTCTTTCTGTCTGGAAACTTGAGATTGTCCATAGCAACCAAAAAGTGTCCCTTTACGTCAAAAGTGGCTTTAGACCAGCTAGAAAACAGCGATAGTAAATTAGAACACTTGCAGAATTGAACGATAGTGAATCGTGGGGAAATGTATTTTATTATTATTATATTATTATTATATTATTATTTTTTTAATTATTTATATTTATTTATTATATTATAATTTACGATTTTCTGTTTCAAACTTCATCATACCCAGGATGTCTACTAGACTCTTGTTTGTACAGATTTAAGTGTGTTATTGTTAAGAATTACAGGCCTACAATATAAAACGTCAAATTTCCATGCAAAATAATTGTACTGCTTTCAGCACCTAAAATCCAAAATAATCATACCGCCAGGGAGGTTAAAGGGTATAAAAACCCAAAATCTACCTTTTCATTATTTTTGGCATCGTGCCTCACTGTATACAGTTTTCCATCAGGTCCAGGCTAGGTAAATTGACATCTCTCCACAACTTGCCCACCACTCTCCTTTTGCATGAGAGGTGATACACTTGTATCTCATGTGTTACAGTACCCGCATGTTGCATGCAGTTGGTCTCCTTGGATGCATCTACCTCTGTTATGTTAAGCTGGTCTGGATATGCTGCTGGAACATACTACTAACATACATCTGTTATTTATACCTATGATGATTACTTGTGTAGACATATTGCACCCTCATCCTCTCCCCTGAGGATGGAAAAATTACATAACATTTCCGAAACGCATTGGGTTCGGGTCCAGCTGTGAACACCTTTGTAAACCTGGTAGCCTTTTACTCCATGAAAGGCCGGTTTGGTATTCCAGCTTATCTCATGATCAGGGTGCTTTTGCATATATGTCTAATCATGTTTTGCTTTTTATGTATTCATGTACCCCCTTGGGAAAATTTTTTATTGATTGTAACCAATAAACTTTTGTCATACTTTTTTAATGAATTACTATTATTACGCTTTTTTTTCTTACTCACACCCTCCCCCTATCTGTCTATAAAGTCCTTGTGGGGGTTAAATTTCTTTGTAGTGGCTATTTTCGATGTTGACAGATTAAGTGGGCTCTTAGTGGTCTATGAAGCTCTTTCCTCCGTATACACTTATTTGAGGTGTAGCTAAGTCAATGCTTTTATCGTTTGTTTAAGGTGTGAGCGCATCTGCACACGCAGTGAGGCAAAGCCTTTAGGAGGATGGCCTGGTGTCAACAAGGCCAGCAAAGAAACCACTTCTCTCCAGAAAAAACATCAGGGACAGACTGATATTCTGCAAAAGGTACAGGAATTGGACTGCTGAGGACTGGGGTAAAGTCATTTTCTCTGATGAATCCCCTTTTCGATTGTTTGGGGCATCCGGTAAAAACCTTGTCCGGAGAACAAAAGGTGAGCACTACCATCAGTCCTGTGTCATGCCAACAGTAAAGAATCCTGAGACCATTGCTTCTCAGCCAAAGGAGTTGGTTTACTCACAATTTTGCCTAAGAAGAAAGAATGGTACAAAAACATCCTCCGAGAGCAATTTCTCCCAACCATCCAAGAACAGTTTGGTGACGAACGTGGGCTTTTCCAGCATGATGGAGAAACCTTGCCATAAGGCAAAAGTGATAACTAAGTGGCTTGGGGAACAAATCATCAAAATTTTGGGTCCTTGGCCAGGAAAATCACCAGACCTTAATTCCTATTGACAACTTGTGGTCAGTCCTCAAGAGGCGGGTGAACAAAACAACCCCCACAAATTCTGACAAACTCCAAGCATTGATTATGCAAGAATGGGCTGCCATCAGTCAGGCTGTGGCCCAGAAATTGATTGACAGCATGCCAGGGCAAATTGCAGATGTCTTGTAATTATACTTCAGTATACCATAGTAACATCTGACAAAAAGACCTAAAAACACTGAAGCAGCAGACTTTGTGAAAATTAATATTTGTGTCATTCCCAAAACTTTTGGCCACAGCTGTACTGTTTGTGGAAGATAGCGTTCTAATATATATCACTGTACCTGCCTGTAGTAAACCACTGACCTATTTCCTCTGTCCACCAACGTTCAATGTCTGTCTGTCTGAGTGGAGTTAGACAGTTATATTTACTGCTCTCTAGTCTATAGTCTAGGCCAGTGATGGCAAACCTTGGCATCCCAGATGTTTTGGAACTACATTTCTCATGACGCTCCAATACACTGCAGAGTGCATGAGCATCATGGGAAATGTAGTTCCAAAACATCTGGGGTGCCAAGGTTCACCATCGCTGGTCTAGGCTCATGTATACTAGAGGCACTAGATGGATGTTGACACTGATGGATGGATGTCTTCACTCACAGCTCTTGCAAAGAAAACACTTAAAAAAAGTAATATCGAAATCACATGACCTCCACTAAACTTGCTAAAAAGTATGAGGTGCTACTTCTTATTTTAATGACTGTCTTTTCCTGTCTTTTTTCTAATACTCTTTTCCATATTGATTGCTTTTACTTTGTCTTTTTTCATATATAATTTACATTTGCTTTAAGCCCTGTCCCCTTCCAGTGAGGGACCCTTCCTTTTTTGGGGCCCATGTACACTGTTATGCTTTAATGCACATTTTGCAATGTTTCAATGTCCCCATAATAAAAATTATCTGTTCCTATCTCATTTTGAAAAATACAACATGTCTATTTTAATTTTTTGTGTGTTGGGAGACCCATTGACGTCAGTCAGCACATCAGAATGCAAATAACATATGGCAAACAGGTATTAACAGCTTTGGTTGATAACCATATCCACTCCATATTCTAAACTGAAAAATGCTTTGGAAATGTACATCAGCATGCATCAAAAGGCATGTCAACATACAAAGGAAACACACCAGCAAAAAATGCACCTCTACACACACACACACACTTAAATGGGCCCTTAATGGGGTGTTTAGTGAATTTTTTTTTTAAATCAGCACAAGGGACAATACCTACAACGAATGTCATGTGTTTCTCGTGCTGATAGCTGTAGTTTGTTTTTAAACCTTTCTTCCCTCAATAACCCCCCTGCCCTTGCTGCTGTAATATTCCAACGTCACTCTGGAATGGGACCTGTCATATGTACTCAACAAGAGTGCCAACTGTGCCCGCCCTTTCTGCCGCCCTTCTCTATTCATAGAGTTTTGCTATAGATTCTATGGATGAAACACGATCTATAAATGAGGAGAGGTGGATGAAAGAAAGATCGCGCTCGCAAATGTAAACAGTGTTTAAATCACACATGTGAGGTATCGCCACAATTGGCAGAGTGAGAGCAATAATTCTAGCACGAGACCTCCTCTGTAACTCTAACCTGGTAACCGTTAAATTCTTTTAAATCGTCTCATATGGAGATTTTTAGGTACAATAGTTTGTCTCCATTCCACGATTGTTTGCAATTTCAAAGCATGACATGTTACATATCTATTTACTCTGTGTTACATCATCTTTCACATTATACAAAAAATTGGGCTAATTTTACTGTTTAATTTTTTTAAAATTCCTGAAAGTGTCTTTTTTCCTCAAAAAATGTGTTTGAAAGACTGCTGCGCAAATACCGTGTGACATAAAATATTGCAATGATCCTCATTTCATTCCCTAGGGTCTCTGCTAAAAAACATATATAATGTTTGGGAGTTCTAAGTACATTTCTAGCAAAAAATATGGATTTTAACTTGTAAGCAACAAATGTCAGAAACAGGCTTAGGCGTGAAAGTGTTAATAGAGATTTTCATGCTGGTTATACTGGGTAGTAATAAGAAGCAATGTTAGTGATTTGGAGTCCAAAGGAGTTTAGATAACCATCTGCTGAATTGCCACTCCAAGAATGAATTGTTTAAAATACAATAGGATTAGGTCAACAATCCCTCTAGACCTCATATTTCCATAGTAGAAGCTATGTTTTGTCATATTCCATGTCTACTGCAATAAAAATATAGCTTGGCTGTTGGCTTACATTTTTTTCCTATGATGAATGGTCCACAATTCTGAGTTAAAACATCATTCCCATTGATGGATGCATTTATGAAAATTGTGCATTCAGTGTCATAAGTGAAGTCTTTCATATCAATGGTGCAGGTGTACTCATGTTTGCCACCCGATGCACTCAGTTCACAGTTCTCATTTTCCTCTTCAAGTGTCCTTTAAAAAAACATAAAAATATAAGCCAATCAGATATTTTGCATGTGTAATATTTAAGTATGAAAAGGACAACTAGGCTTTAGATGGGGTGTAGTCTGTCGGACAGGCTGTCGGACTTTTGTAGCTGAAAAGTCCGACCGTGTGTACGCCCCATTACTGCTTTTTTTTAATCTTCTAAACCTTTTCCCACATATGGCATTGGCAATTAATAAACTGGTAGATTGGTTGATGAGACTGTAGAAACTGTACATGGTATGTATAATAAACAGACTGCTTCCTATATTACTGTAGGTAGGTGGGCAGGTAGTCAGCACTGGCCTCTGCTAACCTGAGCTATCTTATTTGAATCTTGATACTAAATAAAGTGGTCTCATGACCACTGCTTACTACTGGTGCTAGAGAAAGCCTGGCATAGGATTAGTGTGTCTTCTGACATGGACTTTGGGCACCATCTTGGGGGAGCCTGTGTCTAAAGAGACACAGGGGTTGATTTACTAAAACTAGAGAGTTCAAAATCTGGTGCAGCTGTGCATGTATAGCTTCTAACTACAGATTGTTCACTTAAGCTTTGACAATAAAAACTGGAAGCTGATTGGTTTCTATGCAGAGCTGCACCAGATTTTGCACTCTGCAGTAAATCAATCACACAGAGTTCTTATGAGCATTGGGTGGTCATCTTGGGGAGGCAGAGCGCTATAGCATTGTCTGCATCACAGAGGTGCCCAGCGCGGGAGGTGCTTGGAGGAAGAGACAGATAGGCTTCCCTACTTGACCAAAAAAGCTTTGGCTATACTTCTCTTTTAGGGACAGTTCACATATATGCAGGGCCGTTTTCCCTGCATTTTTTCAAAGGAGTCCGGTGCAGTTTTGTTCACAGGTTCAGGTGCAATTCAGGTGCAAATTTTTACTTGAAATCGCTACTGAACCAGACTAAAAAAGCACAGAACTCTTTAAAAATGCACCACATATGTGAACTGACTCCATAGAGAAGGCTGCCAGTTCACATGTCATGTTCAAAACGCATCCAATTGGCATATATGTGAACAAAGTCTTAAAGTGGTTGTAAACCCTTGTCTTACTTTTATCTATATGTAAGCCTAGAATAAGGCAAAAGAGGAAGTAAAACCCATAGGGGTTTACTTCTTCTTTAAGGAAAGGCACTCCTCCCACAGTCCCTGACGTGTAACAAAGTAGCAGTAGGGATGGTGAGTAGTGTTCCCAAATTGTTCCATGCTTAAAAAATCTGCAGTGGTGACCAGGACTCTTTAAAATCAGCAACATTAAGGTTTGAAACAGCAATAAATACAGGGGTTGCACAAAAATTTGGAAACACCTGGTAAAAGAACAAAATTGTTAGCTAAAATGGTGTTGGACCGCTTTTGGCATCCAACAGCTTGAATTCTCTTGGTAATTGACAAACATACACTCACCGGCCACTTTATTAGGTACACCTTGCTAGTACCAGGTTGGACCTTGCCTTCAGAACTGTCTTAATTCTGGTGTTAATTAAGGTGTTGGAAACATTCCTCTGAGATTTTGGTCCATATTGACATGATAGCATCATGCAGGTTCTGCAGATGTGTCAGCTGCACATCCATGATGCAAAGCTCCCATTCCATCACATCCCAAAGGTGCTCTATTGGATGGAGATCGGGTGATAGTGGAGGCCATTGGAGTACAGTGAATTAATTGTCATGTTCAAGAAACCAGTTTGAGAGGATTTGGGCTTTGTGACATGGTGCATTATCCTGCTCGAAGGAGCCATCAGAAGATATGTACACTGTAGTCATAAAGGGATGGACATGGTCAGCAACTAAATACTTGATGTTCAATTGGTACAAAGGGGCCCAAAGAGTACCAAGAAAACCTACTTTAAACCACCACCACCAGCCTAAACTGTGGATACAAGGCAGGATGGATCCATGCCATTCATGTTGTTTATGCCAAATTCTGACCCTAACATCTGAAAGTCGCAGCTGAAATCGAGACTCATCAGACCAGGCAACATTTTTCCAATCTTTTATTGTCCAATCTTTGGTGAGCCTGTGCGAATTGTAGACTCAGTTTCCGGTTCTTAGCTGACAGGAGTGGCACCCGGTGTTGTCTTCTGCTGCTGTAGCCTTTCTGCTTCAAGGTTCGATGTGTTGTGTATTCAGAGATGATATTCTGCATACCTTGGTTTTAACGAGTGGTTATTTGAGTTACTGTTGCCTTTCTATCCTCTCTGCCTATTCTCCTCCGACCTCTGACATCAACAAGGCATTTTCGTCCACACAACTGCAGCTCACTGGATATTTTCTCTTATTCTGACCATTCTGTGTAAACTCTAGAGATGGTTGTGCATGAAAATCCCAGTAGACCAGCAGTTTTACAAGCAATTGAACAGGTGTACCTAATAAAGTGGCCTGGGAGTGTAAGTCTGGGATGGTGGATAATGGAATCTGATACCAGTTGACCATGTCGACTGGTCTTATGCTTATCAGACAACTTTTTGCCGGAAACTGTATATGATTTCATAACCTTTGATACTGTACCTCACAACACCGCAGATAAATTGCCAACTTCAGCCACAGAGGCACCAGCTAAGCGGGCACCAACAATTTGCCCTCTTTAAAACTCTGTAAGCTCTGACATGACGTATTATTTGCAGCACACGCAGTGAATGACGAACGTGAGGCTTCCCAACTGTTAGCTAGGTGTCTTATCACACAGCAGAAGCAAATGAATATGAGGACATGGGGGATAGCCTGTTTTAAGGCCCCCCTTTTCCTCATGGGATAGTGGCGGTAGGAGTTTCAAGCCCCCCATTGATTGATTTCAATGGAGGGTTTTGTGATAGGTAAAAATAGTCAGCTGATTGTCAATGTTCTGGAACATTTGTGGTTTGGGGGGCGGTAAAACCCTATAGTTCATTGTGGCCCGCGACCGGTTACCAAATCACTTAAGTGGTCCTCGTTCTTCAAAAGTTTGAGCACCCCTGCTTTACACAATTCATGATAAGCTGGAATGTTAGTTGTTTTCTGACTACAGGATATAGCATAAGCTCCCTTAACATAGGGCAAAACAGAGGTTTTACCAGTGGCAGCCCCCCTATCTATGCACCCGGCCCCCTGATCTACATACAGGGACGCCACACTATGGATTCTAATAGGGGGGTTATGAAGCATGTGATTATAGCCAGAGGCTCTAATAGGCTTCCAAAAAGGCTGGGCTCCGGGCGCAGAACACTGTGCAACCTTATTGGCCAAGGGGGAGGAGGAGGAAGGAGACACATGGAGGGGAAGGCCGACCCACGATGGCTCACCCACCACGGCTCCACTCCCCAGCTCGGACAGAGGAGGGAGGAGGACGGGTGATTGGGGTCATCCCGGGCAGGCAGGACCTAAGGTAAGGAGGCCGTCTGTGGGGGGTGGTGGTTACACTGTGGTGTGGTGTTGTTTTCCCTGAAATCATCTTCAGGGAGGGGGGGGTAGGAGTCGTTCGTTTTTCGCCTTTCGAGCACCAGCCACCACTGGGTTTTACTGGCCAATTCATATAATAATAAGCATTTCATGGAGTTTGCTCTGTGAACACAGTTGGTCACCCACTTGGTATGGGTGCCATTAGCACTTTCTGAATGAATTCAAAGTGTTTTCTGATTGGCTGAAGTGGAGAGCATGCATCACTTCTCCACCTCTCCGCCTTGCCCAATGCCTGGAATTCCTAGAATTCTTCTTTTTGTTGTCCAATAAAGTGTGTGTGTGTGTGGGGTACATAACTAACTTTTTTGATACCCTCACATTTTTGACAATTAGGCCTGGGTAACCATGATTCTTACCATTCTACAGCTGATGAATTCAAATTGATGCTGGTTCCATCTTTATCATTGTTATATTTACATGTCAAGGTGTCTATGTAATCGACATAACAGAGGAGATGTTCGCAACCTGCAACTGCAAGATCGAGAGATACGAATAAGCATGGTAAAAAAAGATGCATATGCAAACTTTAGCCTAAACTTTTTTGAGAGATTGGGGTAGGCTTAAAGCATCTCTCAGTTGTTTATTGTTGTTTGTATCTGTAAAAAAGGTATAGTCCACCTTTTGAAAAAAAATTATAAATTGCACAAACGAACAAAAAAAAAATAGCATTTATTCATTTTTTGCATTGGAGCTTGCAGAGCATTGTAACCATGATCAGTGCATCGTGGGGGTTCTGTGCACAGGCATCTGCAGACTATTCCAGCTTCAGGTCCGTTCAGGGGTGTGGACCTTCAGTTATGGAGCTGGAGGAAATAATCAATGAATGACGAGGGCTGTGAAAATCAGAATCATAATCAAGAACTACACACTTGGATCGACTCCTTCACATGTCTTTATTATTTCACAAGCATACAAAATGTTCTAGCCCAGGCACAGCCCCTCCTTGACGTGTTCACTATTAAAGTGTTTAGTCATCAAAAGTCATTAAAGTATAGCTAAAGGCAAAACTCTATTTTTTACTTTTGTATAGAGTGCAGATGGATTGGAACATGTCAGTTTTTTACTGCTGTCTGAATCCCTGTTGACCTGTTTACCACTATCACCGAAAGTGAAATTTTGGGTAGTCTCCAGAGTAGTAAAAAGAAATCTTCAAATGGGGAACTAGTTCTGCTGACTCTGGTGACATTTAGGGATTCCCTCACTTTAAATTGATTTCCTCTAACTTTAGCTATGGAACAGGAAGCAATGGGAAGTCTGCCCAATGGGACACAGATGGCAAAAAAAATCTGACAGGGGCTATGACGCTATCTTAAGATATCGAAAATGGAAAAAAAGTTTTGCCTTTAGTTGTGCTATAGGCGTTTTATGGTGAAACCAAATATTAGCAACTAAAACCTCTATTTTTAGCGCAAAAAGCTAGACAGTGTTTTTTTTTTTACTGGCTAGATGGTAGGTGTCCTAGGAATTTTTTTTTTTTTTTTTTATGAAAAGGACCTTTAAATATTTTAACAGCGACAAATGAGTTTATACAGTAAATTTGGATTCAACTTAATGAGTGGCGATGAGTCATTTCTTTGAAACATTTATTGCTGTCAGTATCTTAGTCAGCACAGGTTTTTACTTAGAGGATTTGTATTGATGTGGCTTAACGGGGAAAAAAAGAGTCTAAAGTGTAGGTGTGGTTAAAGTATCAGAACCCAAGTAACACCACGCTGAAAGCACAAAATATGTAACTGTACTTACCTGTCATTGTTATGCTGCACAAAGATAATAACAGGACCATTATAGCTTTACTTCTCCTTTTCATCTTTCTAATGGCTGTTGTTTTTTCCTGAAACCAAAAAAAAGAACCACTTTATTTATTTATTGCCAAAAGGCCATTCATGTGTTTAAAGTGTTTCTAAAGCCTTAAGTTTTTTTGTTTTTTTTTACCTTAATGCATTCTCTGCATTAAGGTTAAAAAAAACCTTCTGTGTTGAGCATCCCCCACACATCCCCATCACAATATATTCCACAATAAAAGAAAATGATTATTTCACAGTGAATCGTTGACCTTCCTGCCCTATTATATATTGTACACGTCTTTTATTGAATTAAAGCCAAATGATGAATAAGACTCTAGATGGCGATGAGAGGGGGGATTCAATGATTAAAAAAGATGCATTTTGTGGGTTCCAATTATCATATTTCCAACGTATAAAGTCAGCCATGCTTGGTCAATAAATACAACACATTTTGTGGGTTCCAATTATCCCACTTCTTCCGGTTCTGAAATGAAAAATTTTAAATTACACCACAATGCATGCCCTTATTTGTTGATTCATTGATGCATTTTGCTGAAGGTAAAAGGCTCTGATAGTATATTCAACCACCTTCAATCATAAAGTCAATTGTGGCCACACACAAATCCCTCCGGATCTTACATCAGTTTCATTACGAATAAAAGTAGACAGGTATACTTAAGGCCTAAGCCCAGGCAAAAACTTTGTTTAGTTTTGGATCGAGTGAGGAAGGGAAGGTTTTTTTGTCCTTGTTGACAAGAATCCCCTACGTCCTTCACTGGACGTCCTTTACTGGGGACAGCGTGTCACCAGGGCAGGAAGTGAGGGACGATCTCCCCAATGGGGTAAAGTATGTGATATTAACTAAGCGGTTCTAATGCTAATGCACGCAACTGAAAAAATTATTTTGTTATTGTTTGCGTAGAGAGGAAACTAGAGGAAGTTTGCAGACAGCATTAAAAACCTCAGCGGGGCTCTACCCATTCTACACGCCTTGCAAAAAAACAAAGTTATCTACAAAGAAGTGTGCTGTATGAAATGCCCCTCAGATCCAATCAGCTTCCAGCTGTCATTTCTGAAATGTAGGTTATGAAAAAGAAATGTGACTGCTGATGGTTGCTATGTGTAACAAGAAATGTTCCTGTTAGCAGACTATTGATACATCAATTTCCTGTTATTTTCAAAAACCTTTAAAGCTGATTTCCATGTTTCCAAGCTGGTCCAAATGTACTGTTACCTTTGCTAACTGCTGCACTGGCTCTAAACACTGTATGTACCCCATGTAGATTCCGCTACATAGAGTACACAGTGCTGGGTTCCAGCTGTTAAACAGAAAAAGACTTCCCATTTCACACCCAGAAGAAAATAGAGTCAATCTGAGCTCAACCATTCAGAGGCAGCTTTGTATTCTGTGAATCAATACAAAGCTTTCACTGCTGAGGCAGAAAGAGTGATGTCATCGGCTCGCCCCTCCAACTCAGCCAATCAGTGGAAGCTTTGTATTCATTCACAGAATGACCAACTCATATCGTTCCGGGTGTGAGACGGGAAGTCTCTTTCTCACATCCAGAACCCAGCACTGTGTACTGTATGTAGTTGAAGCTTACAGTGCTTAGAGCCAGTGCAGCACTTAGTGAAGCTTGGTCCAAAAAAAACAATTTAAAGTGCAAGGAAACCTGGAGATCAGCTTTAAAGTGTAACTTTAGTCAGAAAATTAAGTCCTTCTAGATCACTTCAGGCTGGCTCCTTTTGCAGTTATAGCTATGCAAAACATTAATAATTAGTGTCTATATTGTTTAAAACAGAAGTATGGGTTTGCACTTTCTTCTAGATTAATACTTACCTAGGTGGATGCAGCATCAGTTCGATGCTGCATCTGTCCCCTGGCGCCTCTGCACTGAGAACCGAGCAATCAAACAGCACCGATCGCTCGGTTCTGATAGATCCCCGAGCAGATAGCTGCAGAATGTCAGTCATCGGCTCTCTGCTCTGCCCCCTTCTTTGCTCACTGGAGCACTGGGCTGTGGAGGCCATCCCGCCATCCTGCCATGTGCCTGAAGGGTGGGCTACCTGAGGGTCTGCTTTTCTGGAAGCTGCAGAGAGCTGACTGAGGGACTGTTGTCTGAGAATCTAGTTTTGTATCAAAGGAAGAGAGTGTTGCAAGGATATTGGAAGGAGGCAACCAGTTTTCCAAGGATTTTTGTGAGTACATACTGGAGCGACATCCCTGAGACATTTGGGCTGAGGCCATCCCTCAGATGTTAGAGTCAGCTGTGTGTGTAGACATAGGAGGACATAGTGTCCAGTGTCTTGAAGAGCTTAATCTATTTAATTCCCAGTGAAAAGACTTTGCTTGGATTGGCCACCAGAGGAAGAATACCATCCTCAAAGTTGCTACAGGCTATTAGTTCTATAGAAGATAAGTGTCATCCCATCTCTACATAGTTTCTGGAGTACCTCACTCAATTTCAGGTGACTAACACTAACACCATCCAAGTTACCCAAAAAGAAAAACACCAAAAAGAAAACCCTAAGACCGTTCATTAAGCAAAAGAGTGACTGTGACCATGTGCCTGGCTGTGGGGCAACTGTTGGGAAAATGAACCCTGAGCATCTATCTAGCAACTCTTATGGGGGTAGCGCTTCAGTAATAAGGCTAATTTTGTAAAACTAATTTTGTATATTTCAAAAATAGGATACTCAATGTAAAATAAAGGGCTGCAGGAAATGACAGATGTAGTGTGAATTGTGGTTACTGTCTGTCACTGCTGACATATCCTCACACCCCCACATGGAGTGGAAGGTTAAAGCAAAGCCCACAACACAATGAGATGGGCACTGTCATCTATTCTTGTAAGACCATAGGCTACAGTCAGACCTGATAACCCCTGCTATAGCAAGAACCTTCACTATTTATTCTCCCTTGGACATTTCCAATGTGCCCAGAACAGAGGTACATTTATCAAGCAAGTTACCAACAAATTTAGAAACAAATCAGCTGCCTGCAAGTTACTGGCGATATATTTGTAGATTTTTGCCGAACATTTGTAAAAAAGTACATTCGATGCCTTGATAAATGTTACTCGAAAGTGCTTCAAATTTTCCTTTGCTGTTACCTTTGATTTTGGAATGAATGGACTTTCTCAAATGAAAACCACACTCACTGTTTGAGAAAAATTTTCTATCCTGTTCCTTTGAACTTCCTCGTCACTGCAGTTGACAATGAACATCGATCTGATCTCAATAACCATTAGAAAATCGAACCAACAGTATAAAAATGAAAAATTTCGAACAAAATTCTATTAGTGTACGGTCAGATTCAGCAAAGCCTTTGTAACCAATTTTAATGCATATTTTGACCCCTGCCCTTCTATTCCTGGGGCAGCAGACTGTTACAGATCGGCAGATCTAAAGATGAGACAGATTTTTTATCAAAATGAGACCGATTTGAGACATTTTAGAAGTTGTCACAGCAGGTTTAATTCTACCCCAGTGCTATTTTCCAGTAGCTGAAGGGAATTTATGAGTAAGCCCCCCTTTTACATCTAGTCTTTTACCGCAATGTGAATCAACACGCCTTACATGCGTAGACACATTATGGTGCCATTCATTTTTAATAGCACTGCAATGCACTAATGAAATATAAGGGACGTTTTGGTGTATTGGAAGACCACTGATTTGTCATTGACTGATGTGGCATAATGCACATTAATACATGCGGATTAACACACCACACTAACGCTAAGTATATTTAAAGTGGTTGTAAAGGTTGATGGTTTTTTACCTTCATGCATTTCATGCATGAAGGTAAAAAAACCTTCTGTGTGTTGCTCCCCCCCACAGCCCCCCTAATACTCACCTGAGCCCCCTCTCGATCCAGCGATGTGCACGGGAGCCTGGGCTGTCCCAGGTCTCTCTACTCCTGATTGCTTGTCAATCACAGCCAGTGAGCCAATGAGGAGAGATCAGGGGGTGGGACCAAGCCGCGGCTCTATGGACGCACTTAGTGGGGCTCGGGAGCGAGCTCACACCAGTGCCCCCCATAGGAAGCAGCTTTCTTTAGGGGCACTCATCAAGGGGGAGGAGCCAGGTGCATCAGCGGGGACCCGAGAAGAAGAGGATCAGGGCTGCTCTGTGCAAAGCCATTGCACAGAGCAGGTAAGTAGGATACATTTGTTATAAAAAAAAAAGCTGAAGTCTCAAATCCGCACTGTTCCCATTTATCACTGACTGACTGTGTGCCAGAATTAATTGATGAATGTCCCACCACAGTGTAGTAATCTATTTATTTCTATCCCTTTTGAAAGGGCAGTGGGAGATGTTTCAGCACCTCCACCTACCCATTACTTCCACCCAGTGACAGTGGACAGAGTTTCCTCTGATTATGGGTGCAAACCTTCTGTGTGCAGCAGCCCTCCCCACTACTGTCAATCACAGCCAGTCAGACAAAGAGTAGAGAGAGGGGAGGGGCTAAGTAGTGGCTCTGTGAGTGAATAGACACGCAGAGCAGTGGCTTGGGAGCGAGCCTGCTTGGGTGCCCCCATATCAAGCTGCAGGGAGGGACCAGGAGGATCAGGGCTGCTCTGTGCAAAACCACTGCACAGAGCAAGTAACTATTATTTGTTTTTTATTTGTTTTTTTAATTGCCTTTAATATCACTTTAAGGCGAACATGTTCACACTGTTTCGACACGGAAGTTGCACAACATCTTATCTGATTTTGCCCAGCGACTTCATGTCCGACTCCCATGTGACTTCAATGAACGAGATCTGACTTTAATTTTGGTATGGATCTTGAGGAGGAAACCCATGCCAAAAAAAAACGGCGTAAGGGTCCCCCCAAGACCATACTAGACTCTTATCTGAGCATGCAGCCCAGCAGGGCAGGAAAGAGGGGGGATGAGCGAGCGCCCCCCCTTCTAGACCATACCAGGCCACATGCCCTCAACATGGGGGGTGGGTGCTTTGAACTGCTCTGCGCCCACCCCAAAGCATCTTGTCCCGATGTTGATGGGGACAAGAGCCTCTTTCCGACAACCCTGGGTGGTAGTTGCGGGGGTATGCGGGCAGAGGATATCACCTTGAGACCCTGCCCCTAGTGACATCACACGGAGACCCCAGGTGGCCACGCCCCATGGCTATATAAGAACTGGCAGACACTGGACCTGACACAAGAGTGAGAGCCAGCGTCGGAAGAGGACCGGGTCGGCAGAGGAAGACATAATCGGCGGAGTTAGAACAACAGGGAGAAGAAGAGGAGGGAGAAGCCTGGAGGGAGAAGCGGAGGGAGAATAAGCAGAGGGAGAAGAAGCAGAGGGAGAAGAACTGGAGGGAGAAGAACGCGGAGCTATGACGGGGGACATTCTTCATTTTTAATAAAGGACTTTTCCAAAACCGTCTCTTGTTTTTTGTAACACTACACTTATTTTTTGGTGAATGGGCACTTGTTAAAGGGGCTTTCAGATTCTGATAAGCCCCCTGCCTGCAGACCCCCACAACCACCGCTCATGGTTGTCGGGAAGAGGCCCCTGTCCCCATCAACGTGGGAACAAGGTGCCTTTGGGGTGCACCCACCACCCCACATTGAGGGCATGGTCCAGGAGAGGGGGCACTCGCCTGCCCCCCCTTTCCTGACCTGTCAGGCTGCATGCTTGGATAAGGGTCTGGTATGGCTGTTTGGGGGGACCCCACGCCGGTTTCTTTTTTATTTTTATGGTGTAGGGTTTCTCTCAAAATCCATACCAGACCGAAATCTGGGGGGAACTCCACACCATTGTTTTTTATACTGCCGTGGAGTTCCCCCTCAAGATCCTCAGAGCACAAGTCGCATGCCAGAAGTCGGATCAGTTAAGATGATGATCCGACTTGAATGCGACTTACATTCAAAGCAATGGGCTGAAATCATGCCCAAGTTGGACCAAAGTGGTGCAGGAAGCATTTTCAAAGTCGGACCAGTTAGGACAGCTCTCATAGGTAACCATTGATTTTGACATGTCATGCGACTTGTGCTCAGGAAGTCAGAGCCTATGTCAGACCAGTGTGAACCGGCCCTTAGGCACATTTTTTATCTACAGAAATATGTGCATTTATTATTTTTTCCTTAAGGCCCCTTTCACACTTGTGCGACTTGTCCTACGACTTGGGACTGCAAAGTTGCATGACAAGTCGTACCCCATGATTTCCAATGAGTACCATCCATATCTGTGCGACTTCAAGTCACACCGACTTCAAAGCAGTCCCTGTACTACTTTGGTCCGCATTTGATGTGAGTTGAGGTCAGTTTATACAGGCATTCCCTGAAATCGCTGCAAAATCGTGTTAAAATCGCGGCCACGAAATCACGGTAAAATCGCCACAAAATTGCGCGACTCTCAAGTCACGGCAGTGTGAAAGGGGCCTTAAGGTGAACTCTTTAAATCCCTTGAGGATAATCATGGGAACAAAGCAGATAACAGAGTTGCAGAGGAAGAGAGCCCAGGAAATTTTCAGCTCACAACATTTCAGGCAGAATCAACAGGTTTTTTTTGCACTTATTGAATGGATATAACAAAATACCTTGAAAGGAATATTTAACAGGCCAAAAGGGCTGAATGAGAAAAATTGATTATTAGAAATGACATATACTTTAAGCTCTGCACACACATTACAATATCTAATCTCTACTAACAACTCTGTAGTCCTCTGATTGTATACATATCAATTCAATAGTCTAGGTAGGTACTCTTATTACATTGTTTTGCTAATTCTAAAGAGACTGTGATTGAGATTGTGCAAAATACATTCAGATTTTAAAGTGTTTTTTAAGCTTAAGCGACTTGCCATGCGATTTGACAGTTTAAAATTGTATGTCAAGTCGCACTCTATTGCCAGCATTAGAAGCAGTCAAATCGGTCCGACTCTATCAGAGTCGCACTGATTTTGAAAGCAGTTCCTGCACAACTTTTTTCAAGCTCAGCTGCGACTTGCATAGACATCTGTGCATGAAGTCGCACAGATGTCTTCCAAGTCGCACCTGAAGTAGCACTAAAACGCTACTTTGAAATCATGCTGCTTCACTTGAAGTAGCACAATTTCAATGTGGCAATCGATGTGACCGGGGTGTTATACTCGTTAGTTCCTATTTCTCAGATGCTGTTTTCCATGCCTCTCAGGTCTTATATCCTGCTAGATTTCTGTAAACAACAAATTAATACAAGTATATCAGGCACAATGAATAAGGAATATATAAGATTTCAAAAAAATGATACTGAAAAAGAGAAAATATCAAATGTGGTCTCCTTTAAAAATGAAAGGGGTATTAAACTCAAAGCAAACATTGATTATATTGCAGGTCACCAATTCTTAGATGTGATGTCTGCATTAGTTTTCTTTTGTAGGCTTTCTTTTTTTTTTTATAACTATCTTCTGAAATTCAAATTTCAATTAGAATAAATAGAAATATATAGAATAGAATAGAAAAGTATAGAATAGGATAAAAAAGAATAGAATTAAAAAAACAATAGAAGTGAATAGAATAGAATAGAAAGAATATAATCATCTCCCAAAATTCAAAAAGAATCAATTCGAATAGAATAGAAAAGAACAGAATAGTATAGAAAGAAAAAACAACAGAATAGAAAGAATATAACCATCTTCTGAAATTCTAATTTTGAATATAATAAATCTGAATTTGAATTGAAAAGAATAAAGTATTAAAGAAAAGAATTGAATAGAATAAACAAATAGAAAATAATAGAATATAAAGTATATAACAATATAACCATTTTTTCAAAATTCGAATTTCGAATAGAATAAATTTTATTACAATAGAAAAGAATAGATTACAATAGAAGAGAATAGAATAGAAAATAAAGAATAGAATAAAAAAAATAGAAGAGAATGGAATAGAAAGAATATAACCATTATCCAAAATTTGAATTTTTAATACAATTCGAATCGATTGGAATTCGGAAAATTTGAATACGCATAAACTAAACGAATTCCGAAGACGAATTAAATGAATTTAACTAAACTAAATTATGTACATAACGAATCAAAACAATTTTTTCATTCTGCACATGTCTAATCAACATTTAATTATGTATGAAAAAAACCTTTATGCCAAAAGGAAAAAAAAACTGCTGCTGTAACTGAATACACAACAAAAAAAAGCCAAAAAGGGTTCAAACTCCTCTATGCTCAATCAAATGTAAAAAAAAGTTTTGACTTGAGTCAAGCTGGCCATACACGAATGGATTTCTGAATGAATGTCACACGAACATAAGTACGAAAATTCGGATCAGTTCATCTGATTACTTGACAAATGTAAGTACTTAAAAAATTAAATTTTTTGGATTTGATTTTGAAATGAATGGACTATCTCAAACGAAAACCACATAAACTTCGAGAAAATAAATCATGTGAGAAGAATGCTCCATCCTGCTCTTTCAAATTCTCTTGCCAGTTCAGTCCAAAGCAAACATTGATTTGAGCCCAATAACAATTTAAAAAATTGAACAAATGTTCTAAAAACAAGAATTTTCCAACAAAATTTTACTAGTATATGGACAACTTGACACATAAATAATAAATGATAACCAAATAAACAAATACAGAGTTTATCATACTCATTCAAAAGACAGAGGGGTCATTGGTGACAAGTTCAAAAATTACCTGTGTTTAATTGTCCATCATGGAGAATCTATTTAAATGATCACAGGCAAGCGTAGTGACTCTACAAACACAAGACAGCCGACTGAAGAGACAAAAAATGATATTGATCTCAGTAGGTTTCTGTGTAATTATCACGTATGTCACTGGTGTCGTACGTAAGGATGTGGTGGTGTGGGATGTGTAGACAAAACTGAACCTACATGTTGTACTTCTGTCTCTGAGAAGGTGGGTGAAAAAAAATACATATTCATGATGACGTCAGAGCAATCAACCAAACTTACAGTAAACACTAATTAATTAATACATTTTTTACTTTAGTGATAAATATAATTGAGCAAAGGAGGGATCTAGGGGAAGTATTTTGTCCTTCAAAGAAGGTTTTATTGTACAGTACTATTTACTTTTCACAACTTTGAAGGCTGCCAGTACTTAATCCACAGCTAAGTTTTATCCCTTCTCCAGAATAAGCATTGATACCTCAGTCTTCTGTTCCCTCTTCCTGCACGAAGAGCCAGACCATACAACCAACGTTGTATCCTGGCCTAGTTAGTGTAGCGCCAGTCTTATGGGGCGGACTGGGATGAGAGGTAAAGTTAGCGCCCCCATAAAACGGCCGCACTGCTTCTGGTATGCGGGCGGCCGGCATTCCGCAACTGTGGGGGGCGGCGCTTCTAATTTTGACTGTCCTCTCATCCTGGACCACAAACCTTCCTCGCTGGGCTATATTTTTTTCTGCTGCACCATTCTGCTACATATTTTTGGTAAAAAAAAATCGCAATAAGCGTATATTGATTGGTTTGCACAAAAGTTATAGCATCTACAAAATAGGGGATAGATTTATAGCATTTTTATTATTATTTTTTTTTTTACTAGTAATGGCGGCGATCTGTGATTTTTATCGTGACTGCAATATTGCGGCGGACATATCGGACACTTTTGACACATTTTTGGTACCATTCACATTTATACAGCTATCCGTGCTATAAAAATGCATTGATTACTGTATAAATGTGACAGGCAGGGAAGGGGTTAACATTAGGGGGTGATCGAGGGGTTAACTGTGTTTGTTAGGGAGTGTTTCTAACTGTAGGGGGAGGGGACTCACAAGGGGAGGAGACTGATCGGTGTTCCTCTGTACTAGGAACACACCATCGGTCTCCTCTCCTTTGACAGGACCGTGGATCTGTGTGTTTACACACACAGATCCACGGTCCTGCTGTGTTACCGGCAATTGCGGGTGCCTGGCGGACATCGCGGCCGCCAGGCACGTGCACCAGGTGCCCAGTGGCACGGCGGGCGCACGCGATTACCATCGGCGGCGCGCGCACCCCCTGGTGGCCCGGGAAAGCAAGGGCGTCATATGACGTCCTCCCGCAACGAGAGCTGCGCCGCCTGGCCGTCAATTGACAACTGGCGGTCGGCAAGCAGTTAACGTAGAATTAGAGGCAACACTTTTTTTTTTTTTTTGGATAGAGTACGGGAGGGTTATAGCCCCTGTCAGTTTATTTTTTACCATCCCTGTCCCATTGCAGAGATTTCCCTTCACTTCCTGCCCCACAGCCAAAAACGGAAGTGAGAGGAAATCTATGCAAATTAAGAGAATCCATTGCCCCCCCCCCCCAGGCCCTCAGAACTAGTGTCCCCACTCAAAAATTTCAGGGCGGGTCTTAAACAGCAAGGGGTGTGGCCTTGACAGGAAGGGGTAGGTCATATTTAAATTAGGGGGTCATAAGTTTAGTCAGGCCTAGGGCAGCACAAAACCTAAATACACTAATGCATACAACTTCCCTGTATAATATACTGTATATATATATATATATATATATATATATATATATATATATAGTCCACAGCGTCTTCCTGCTATTTGCCTGTTAATATTGAAAGTCTAGGAAAGTAGCTTAAAGGCTGTGTTCACCTTTTTTTTCCTTCTAAATTCCAGCTCCCCTAAGCACCAATATAGCATTCATGTACTTTTTTTGCAAAAATATCAAAGCTTTCCATAAAATATACAGACACACACCTTACTGTCCTCCATCCATGATTCCAAACATATCTATTGCTTCTGTCTTACGTCCTTAGAGACTATAGGTCATGACACAGGAAGGAGTTGACCAGCTGACCTCATTAGCACACACCCTGCATCATCCACCCTCCCATTCCCAGCTGCAGGTTTTTTAAATGAAATGCAATCAATTAGTGATCATCATTCTCACTAAATACACAATATACAAAATATACAATCAGATTGCTTTTTTACGTTTTTTTTTTTTTTTTAGCGAGGTGGGGAGGTGTTTTGAAACATTTTCACTCATCACACACAGGGCAGCTAATCCACCTGAATGGGCTTCCCTACACACAGCACTCGCCCCAAAGAAGCTTCAGAACTTTTTTTTAGAGTGGAGCTTGGTGTGTTTTTTACTGTAAAAATGCAAGGAAATGCACAGATGTGAATGGAGCCGCATTGTTCTTGTGTTATCGCACCAATTTCACTTTCAGGCCCCATTCACATCTAGCATAGTGGGAGAGAACGTTTTGTGTCTCGTTTTTCCTGTGACACGCATAGGGCAGCCTGTTGATTTAAATGGGCTGTGTATATATGTGGCTTATGGGACATGTTGGCGTTTTGTGGGTTGCATTTTTTTTACTGTGTGTTTTGCAGCGTTTGCCATTCGTTTTTTTCACATGCCAAAATGTGTGTTTGCTTCTGTGTTTGGTTTGTTGTTAACAATTAATAGCACTGAAAGCGTAACTAGTAATTTTAGGTGTATAAAGGTGGCCATACACTTTACAATCTGATTGTACAATCTCCTTTAGATCTGTCATCAATTATGTAGTGCAAGGGCCTGTCTGATTGGATATAGAGTGATTGGTTAGATAGGTGTTTCCTCCTATTATATAAGTTTGGTAAATCTAAAGGAGAAAACTCATGTGGGAATGCGAGTTCCCCTATGCAGAGATGTGAATGGGGCTTGACAGCTGAGTGTTTCTGTCAACTCCCTTCTATGTACTTGTATAAAGATTGCCATACACTATGCAATCTGATTGTATATTGTGTATTTAGTGAGAAGTGTGATCACTGATTGGTTGCATTTCATTTAAAAAAAAAAAAATGTGCAGCTGGGAGTCGGATGGTGGATCATGCAGGGATGAGGTCAGCTGGTCAACTTCCTCCTGTGTCATGACCTACAGTCTGTAATGCCGCGTACACACGATCGGACTTTACGGCATACTTGGTCCGGCGAACCTGAGTCCGTCAGACAATTCGATCGTGTGTGGGCTCCAGCTGACTTTTTTTTCCCAAAAGTTTGACAGACCTAGAAATGAAACATGTTTCAAATCTGTCCAACGGACTCGAGTCCGGTCGTCTGTATGCTAGTCCGACGGACAAAACCGACGCTAGGGCAGCTATTGGCTACTGGCTATGAACTTCCTTGTTTTAGTCCGGTCGTACGTCATCACGTACGAATCCGTCGGACTTTGGTTGATCATGTGTAGGCAAGTCCGTTCATTCGGAAAGTTCGTCGTAAAGTCCGTCGAAAAGTCTGCCAGACAAAGTCCGCTCGTGTGTACGCGGCATAAGGACATAAGACAGAAGCAATAAATACGTTTGGAATCATTGATGTAGGACAGTAAGGTACGTGTCTGTAGATTTTATGGAAAGCTTTGATATTTTTGCAAAAAAAAGTACATGAATGCTATATTGGTGCATAGGGGAGCAGGAATTTAGAAGAAAAAAAAGGTGAACTTAGCCTTTAAAGTGGTTCTAATCTGAAAAGATTTATGCCACAGACACACGGTCGGACTTTTCGTCTACAAAAGTCTGACGGACGCCGACGGACTAAAGCTGGCTGACAATCCGATCGTGTGTGGGCTTCCCCGGACTTTTAGCGGACTTTCAGCGGACTTTTCCAGCCGCAAATCTGACGGACTTTAGATTTGAAACATGCTTCAAATCTTTACGTCGTAACTACGCCGGACCCAGAAATCCGCTCGTCTGTATGCTAGTCCGACGGATAAAAACCCACGCTAGGGCAGCTATTGGCTACTGGCTATCAACTTCCTTATTTTAGTCCGGTGTACGTCATCACGTACGAATCCGTCGGACTTTTGTGTGATCGTATGTAGGCAAGTCCGTTCGTAAGAAAGTCTGCCGCAAGTCCGCCAAAAGTCCGACAAAAGTCCGTCGAAAGTCTGTCGGACAGGCTGTCGGACTTTTGTAGCCGAAAAGTCCGACCGTGTGTACGTGGCATTAGGGTTTTGGTCATTTTTACTTTGGAGTTAAAAGTATTTTGACCTCTTCCGGACCAGCCGCCGCAGTTATACTACGGCAGGTTGGCTCCCCTGCGGGAACCGTCGTAGCTGTGTGTCGGCACTTTAAGACGCCTACAGCGTGTTAGACTTGAAAAACTTAATATAAATAAGTCACCGGGACCAGATAGCTTGCACCCGAGGGTCCTTAACCACTTCAGGCCCTGAAGATTTGGCTGCTCAATGACCGGCCATTTTTTGCTATATGGCACTGCATCTCTTTAACTGACAATTCGCACGGTCATGCAACACTGTACCCAAACAAAATTGACGTCCTTTTTTTCCCACAAGTAGAGCTTTCTTTCAGTGGTATTTGATCACCTCTGCGGTTTTTATTTTTTGTGCTATAAACCAAAGAAGAGCGACAATTTAAAAAAAAAAACGCAAAGGGGGTTATTTACTAAAGGCAAATCCACTTTGCACTACAAGTGCAAAGTGCACTTGAAATTGCACTGAAAGAGCACTTGGAAGTGCAGTCAGTGTAGATCCGAGGGCAACATGCAAGGAAAATTAAAAAACAGCATTTTAGCTTACACATGATTGGATAATAAAATCAGCAGAGCTTCTCCTCATTTCAGATCTACCCCTCAGATTTACAGGGACTGCACTTTTAGCGCAATTTCAAGTGCACTTTGCACTTGTAGTGCAAAGTGGATTTGCCTTTCGTAAATAACCCCCAATATCTTTTACTTTTTGCTATAATAAAAATACCAAATTTAAAAAAAAAACAAAACACATTTTTTTCTCAGTTTAGGCCAATATGTATTCTTCTACATAGTTTTGGTAAAAAAAAAACGCAATAAGCGTATATTGATTGGTTTGCGCAAAAGTTATAGCATCTACAAAATAGGGAATAGATTTATGCCATTTTCATTTTATAATTTTTTTTTTACTAGTAATGGCTGAGATCCGCGATTTTTATCAGGACTGCGACATTATGGCGGACACATCGGACACTTTTGGCATATTTTTGGGACCAGTGACAATTTATACAGCGATCAGTGCTATTAAAATGCACTGATTACTGTATAAATGTCACTGGCAGGGAAGCGGTTAACACTAGGGGGCGATCAAGGGGTTAACTATGTTCCCTAGGTGTGTTCTAACTGTGGGGGGGATGGGACTGACTAGGAGGAGAAAGAGATTGGTGTTCATACTTAGTATGAACACACGATCTGTCTCCTCTCCCCTGAGAGAACCGGGATCTGTGTGTTTACGGGTGCCTGGCTGTTGTCGTGCCCACTGGGCACTTGCATTGGCTTCGCCGGCCAATGTGAGTGGTCAAAGGATGAATCGAAGTAAGGTAACATTGTTTCGCACAGAGAGCCAACCTGCCGCAATACAACAGCAGTACAACCGCGGCAGCGGGTCTGAAAGGGGTTTAAGGAACTCAGTCAGGTGTTAGGTGATAGCCAGACCATTGTTCCTCATTTTTGTGAAGAGTTTACTGACTGGAATAGTAACCAGCTGATTGGAGAAAAGCCAACATGGCATCAAAATTTAAAAAAGGCAGAGATATATCCCTGGGAACTACAGACCAGGTAGCTTAACATCAATAGTCTGCAAGCTATTGGAGGGGATGATAAAGGACTATATACACAAGATTTATTAATGAAAATGGTATCATTAGCAGTAATCAGCATGGATTCATGAAGAATTGTTCTTGCCAGATCAATCTATTAACCTTCTATGAGGAGGTGAGCTGCCATCTAGATAAAGGAAGGCCCGTAGACATGGTGTATCTGGATTTTTCAAAGGCATTTGATACAGTTCCCCACAAACATTTACTGTACAAACTAAGGTCTGTCGGCATGTACCATAGGGTGAGTACATGGATTGAAAACTGGCTACAGGGGTGAGTCCAAAGGGTGGTGATAATTGGGGAGTACTCGGAATGGTCTGGTGTGGAAAGTGGGGTCCCCCAGGTTTCTGTCCTGGTACCAATTCTTTTTAATTTATTCATAAACAATCTGGAGGATGTGGTAAACAGTTCAATCTCTGAATTTACGGACAATACAAAGTTAAGCAGGGCAATAACTTCTACGCAGGATGTGGAAAGCTTACAAGAAGACCTCCTGGAGGACATTAGATATGAGGAAAGGTTGTGAGCACTGAACTTATTCTCTTTGGAGAGGAGACTATTGAGAGGGGATATGATATCAAAGTACAAATACCGTACTGGTGACCCTAGCATAGGGAACAAATTTTTCAGTGAAAGGGAATTTAAAAAGACACAAGGCCATTCACTAAAATTAGAAAAGAAGCGGTTTAACCTTAAACTGCGTAGAGTGATCGTTAAGGTCAGAGCAGTAAAGATGTGGAATTCTCTTCCACAAGCATTGATATCAGCAGGGGGCATTGATAATTTCAAAAGACTATTAGATAGGTATCTTAACAATCACAACATGCAGGGGTATACAATGTGCTATCAACATAAACGCGCACGCACACAGGTTGAAATGAATGTACTTGTGTGTTTTTTCAACCTCACCTACTATGTAACTATGTAACCATCAACTATTGCATTTCCTTCATTCTTTGCCTAAACCCAGATACTTTCTTAGAAAATGTACATCATTTGAGGAGACCTGCCAAGCCACTGGGGTGATACGGCGGTCTTTATCTTTTTCCTATCAATTTCTAGTAAATGCACACTCTTCTGAAGACCCTGTGTTTCTCAACAATTGGGAAAGAGACTTGTGAATTACTTTCTCGAAGAAACAAAAGAGCAGGATTTTACTCAGAATCTATCTGCAATAAATACCAAGTAATCTTCTACAAGCTGGTGACCAGATAGTATAGGATACCAGCAGTACTTTCCAAACTTTTTCCACAAAGTAATCCGTTTTGCTGGTGCTTTGACACCCATCCAGGCTCTCTCATACATATATTCTATATAGCTATATATATTATGCCCTTTTTGAAGATCAGTCCTGGAGATCATCCAGCAGGTAACTGGTTTTGATCTAACTGACAAACCATAAGCGGTATTACTCCACCTGATGCCCATGTCCTAGAAGACGTATAAAAGCTTGTTAGTAATCCACCACTTGAATGCCACCAAAGCATGTATCCGGAGTTCCTAGGAACAAATCAGTCCTCCATCCTTAAAACAATGGTTCGCCAGGGTTAATGACATTCAAGAAATGGAAGGCCTTACTGCAGCCCTTGGAGACAGAGGCTCTGAACAAACCTCAAAATGCTTTCATTGGGAGAATTTCAAATGCTTGTCGAAATATAAAGAATTATGAACTTTCATTACAGCCTTTGCTTGTTCAGCCAGTACTCAGACCGCTGTATACTTTTTCGCTGTGCAGTACTGCTGTAGAGAAGTATTAATGGTTTAACTTCATGTTATATAATAAATATATATATATATATTAGAAAAATGCACATAGGTAATTGCTGGACTTGACATTTTCCTGATATTTATATAGGAAAAGGGGGCCACCAGTTCCCACAAATGCCCTGTTGTGAGGCCCTGGTTGTATTTCTCTTCACTTACTAGGTTGAGGACAGGGGGAACTGGGAGGAGAGGGAACACCCCCCCCCCCCCCGGCCTTTTATTTTCTTACCTTCCTCCCCTTTCCTTCACCTCTTCCCTTTTAACGTCTCCCTCCCATTTTTTCCCCCTTGTTCCGGCAGCCATCTTTAGGTCTTTGTGCCTGATGTTTTCCCTTTAGAGGGTTAACCCCTAATTCCTTAGGCCCCTTTCACACGGGGCTGTCCATTTTGATGGACTCTGCTTGCTCATTGGCAATCGCTCTGTTGATCCCAGCTGAGCTGACGGATGACAGGCCCGTTTCTGCTCATTGTGCAGGGACGGACCTGTCAGAGCTCCGCTCTCCTCTATGGGGGATCGGAGGAAAACGGACCGCCTGTCAGTTTCATCCGATCTGAACCGCCAGACGGATAGAAAAAAGGGTGGAAAAAATTGACAGGCAGACCTGAACGGTCCGCCCATGTAAAAGGGGCCTAAAAATAAATGTAAATATTTTTGGGAATGTTCCCTGACTAGTTAATGCTGACAATTACTTCCTTCTCTTCTGAGACTATATTATGTTGTATACCATGTATCCTATGTACTGACAGACTCTCCTGTATTTTTTAATAGATAAAGATCTGTATATATCCTGGATCTCTAGGGTATAAGTCTATCGCGTTGATTTACTAAAACTGAAGAGTGCAACATGTGGTGTAGCTGTGTATGGTAGCCAATCAGCTTCTAACTTCAGCTTGTTCAATTAAGCTTTAAAGTTTTGACAAAAAATCAAAACCTGGAGGCTAATTGGTTTCTATGCAGAGCTGCAACATTTTTTGCACTCTCCAGTTTTAGTAAATCAACTCCATGTATTTCACATATAGCCTCATCATGACTAGACTGTTAAAGTAACTTTTAGGACTTACATTGATGGTATTAGTTTGACCCCGGTTTGAGGTGCTTCTTAGATCATTCAGATTTCAGGTGCATCTGCATTTGGCTTCCTTCTTACCTGCATTTGACTATTTTACATTTCCAAAGACTTGTATGGGAATGCAAAATCTATCTTATGCAAACAAAAGCCCACTAACATAAAGTATGCCTTAACGTTGTACAATATGTATTTGCCTGTATTAAAACCAGTACCCTGCCTAGAGCCTCTGTTCTGCCTCTTACATTAGCTAAGTGCTTAAAGTGGAACTTGAGTAATTTTTTCATCTTTCCATCTATTAAATCTTCTGCCCTTGTTGTTTTAACTTTAGATAGTAAAACATTTTTTTTTTCTGCCAGTAAATACCTTATACAGCCCACTTCCTGTATCTTGTCTGGTAAAAAGCCTAGGCTTATGACATCATTCACAGCTCTCTCTCACTCTGAGAGTTTGCCAGGAAGGGAGGGGGGGTGGATCATAAGAGGGCCAATGATAGCTGCAGAGTTGGAGGTGTGCCCCTGTGTGTCTGTATAAATCCAGGAAGTGAACAGGCAGCAGCTTCAGCTGCCCACAGTAATGCCCCGTACACACGGTTGGACATTGATCGGACATTCCGACAACAAAATCCTAGGATTTTTTCCGACGGATGTTGGCTCAAACTTGCCTTGCATACACACGGTCACACAAAGTTGTCGGAAAATCCGATCATTCTAAACGCGGTGATGTAAAACACGTACGTCTGGACTATAAACGGGGCAGTAGCCAATAGCTTTCATTTCTTTATTTATTCTGAGCATGCGTGGCACCTTGTGCGTCGGATTTGTGTACACACGATCGGAAATTCTGACAACGGATTTTGTTGTCAGAAAATTTTATAGCCTGCTCTCAAACTTTGTGTGTCGGAAAATTCGATGTAAAATGTGTGATGGAGCCTACACACGGTCGCAATTTCCCACAACATGGTCCTATCACACATTTTCCGTCGGAAAATCCGACCGTGTGTAGGGGCATTAAAATGGTTGCAGCCAGACTCAGTGGAGGGAGATTTCTGCAGCATATTTGGCAAATACAGAATCACAGTATATATAAAATAATATGCAAAGTGTTTGGAGGGTAGCTTCAGATTGGCAAAGATGATTTTATTACAAATTATGGGAGCAGACTTCAGTTCCTCTTTAACAGTTATCTCTCCTGTAATTTATCTTCAGGCAAATGACCCCCTACACATTTGTCCTTCAGTATTCTTTGAGTGTGAGTTGTTACCATTTTATATTAAAGAAAACCTGCCATAAGAGGTTAAAGGCCACAAGTTCTTTACTTCTCTTTGCGAAATTGTTATTGCCTGGTTATTGTGTTGATGCAATAGTCACAATTAGGGGTGCAACGGATCAAAAAACTCACGGTTCGGATCGTTCCTCGGATCAGGAGTCACGGTTCGGATCATTTTCGGATCAACAAAAAAAAAATCTCCCCCCACTGTAATATCCACAATCTCCCTATTGGCAGAGTATTGGCAGAGTATTGGCAGAGTATTGGCAGGGTATTGGCAGGGCATTGGCAGGGCATATGCAGGGCATTGCAGAGTATTGGCAGGGCATTGCAGAGTATTGGCAGGGCATTGCAGAGTATTGACAGGGCATTGCAGCAGGGTATTGCAGCAGGGCATTGCAGAGTACTGGCAGGGCATTGCAGAGTATTGGCAGGGCTTTGCAGAGTATTGGCACTGCTGCCATCCGATCTCTCCCCTCCACTGTACAGATCAGTACACAGAGGGGAGAGAGAGGAACCAGCGTCATGACATGACGCCGGTTTGTTACAAGTCATTCGACAGAGCGATCAGGTGCTAAACGGCCGCCGGGTGTACCAAGATGGCCGCCACTCCGGAGCTAGGCCAAAGCCGCGGCCTTTCCTATGGCCGAGGCCACAGAGCGCTCCGCGGATCGCGGGTGTCCCGTATGGATCAACCTCCGCGGATCGGATCACGGATTGATGACGATCCGTTGCACCCCTAGTCACAATACTTTCTGATGACCTGAAACCAGCATAGAGAATTAAAAAAATGGTTTCTGACTTTCAATTGTAACTGCACCTTTAATACAGATACACTTACTTTGTAACCCTCTGTCCTGGACCTGCCACCAGCACTTTTCCCAGTCTTATTCCTTATCCAGTGACAGAGGGCATCGTGCATGCATGGTCAGCAGCCGCTGCCACACTACTGAGACGCCCCATATCAGGATTTTGAAAATGTTGCAACATTACCTACTTAAGTCCTAGCTGCTTTTTCGAAATGATAGCTGGTCTTAGTGACTCCTGTGGCCAGCATCCAGAGCTAAGACCCGGGGCTGTTACCATCAGCTCCTTGGCTTCTAATGACTCTAAAGAGAGTCCCGGAGCCATGGAAAGGAGAGAAATTGGTGGAGGGACAACATGACATTGCTGGACGGCACAGTGGCCGCTTTAAGAGCAGGGTTTCCCCTTTTAGAAAGGGGAGGGGGCTTGATGAGGGCGGCGCTCAGAGCTGGAGAGAGGAAGGGAGAGGGGGAAGTGACATCAATCGTAGAGCGGAGGAGGAAGCGATTCCACGCTCACCCTCGCCGCTCTGTAACCTCCTCTCCTCCTCTCCTCGTTTGTGCAGCAATGGAGGGCTTTATCACCCAGCTCTGAACGGCGGTTCACGCAGAAGGAGCGGACTGGCTGCAAGCCCAGATGGCGGCCATGGAGGCGGTAAGGGAGCGGCAAAATGACGGGGGGGACGGCGTCACCTCGTGCGCGGCGGTCACGGCCGCCTGAAGTGCTGTAGCGGGCTATGGTGGCTCTCGGCGGTGGCAGCGACAGGAAGAGGGGGTGAACCCCCCCGACCCCAGCACACGGCGGAGCCAGAAGACCAGGTACGGGCAGCAGATCGGGACCTGTAAAAGGGACAAAAGCGCGGCGGGGGGAGCTCAGTGCAGCGCACGGCTCTGCTCCCCCTGGCTCATCACAGATTCACAGAACATGCGGCCGGGGCTGCAGGGGTAGATCTGGGCAGCCAGCCGGCCCACCGAGGGAACACCTTACTTCAGGATGGGGGGGGCCAGACAGCCATTACGGCCCACAATCCCACGCGGCACAGCAGAGGGTCCGAGAGGAGCACAGCTATGTGGGGAGCGACGGCAGAGGTCGGGCGACGAGGACCCAGCCACGCAGTAAGCACCGGAGCCCGTCATGGGGGATAACGAGCAGGTCTGACGGGACGGGTTGGAGAGCATGGCGAGAGCAACACCACAGACGCGCGGAAAACGGAGTGGGTCCTTCCGGGATGCAGCCTACGGTCGGTAGGACGAAAATGGGCAGCGACGGATCGGGGGGCATAATGTCCGGGTCGGAGTGTGACGAGAGCCAAGGACATCCTGCAGCGGTGGTTCCAGGAGTGACGGCTGGTGGGCCCCCGCCTGGGCAGCCTGGTGAGTGTGATTCGTTACTTGATACTAATTTTTTTTTTTTTTTTTTTTTTTTTTTCCGATTAGTCTACCGGGGTCGTTTAGGTTTAGGGGTAATGGTGGGACCTGGGGGGGACACGTCTACTCCCGTACTGACAGGACTCCGGACAGGGTCCATCGGGGTCTAGGTGAGTTGGGGCAGCGCTGTGAGTCGGGCATAAGAAGTAGTCCGGGGCGGGCATGGGCACCGACACATGACACTCTTACGGTCAGGGGGCGCCCTCAGGGTGGAGGAGAGATAGCTGCGACAGCAATGGGGACGGCCTCGGCGGTAGGTAGGCCCCCGGTTTATTACATAGGCTCAGTATAGCCAGGGCAAGTCTGGGGAGGTTGCAGCCAGTAGAAAGCAAGATGGTGGACCAGGAACGACGGGTATATCGGTTTAGTCCTAGTTCCTTGGTAAGTGGCTACGGTCGTTTGCCATACGGGCGAATGTAATAAGAAAAAGACCCCCGAACAATGTTCAGCTCGGTTGGGTAACTTACAGGCCTTTAGCTAAACACACAAGACTTATGGCGGTGTGGCTTGGCCAAGGCATGACGCATGGTTTCGGCGACGCATGGCCGTATGATTGGCCCCACGCTGGGGCCCATTAGGTCGTCTGCGGGGGGATGAAGCTATGGCAGCGACGCAAGCTCCTAATTCGATTGTCGGGCTAATGAAAATTTGGAAAACACTGTCTAGTCCAGCACATGGGTTCAGGCAGTGCGGGATACTATTCTCTGCACAAGGGTGTCGGAAAGGATGCTTTCTGTCATCAGCAGTTCCCGGACCAAGCAGCGGCATTTTGTAAGGGACGGTTTTTGTAGTAACGGTTTGTATTACTTCGCGCATTGATGTCGGTCCATCCCTAGGCTGAGAAGTGATAGGCGGCCCGGCGTCATACAGCATTGGTTTTGGAAAAACTGGGAAGGAGGTTGCGTTTAGGCTTAGGGCCAGACACCTTTAGTAGGCCGCTTCCGGAAGGGGTGGTCTCTTCACGGGAGCTGGTTGCCCAGAATGAGCCCGCTAGGTACGAATTTATTCATCACCTGGCCTTTAAAAAAAAAAAAAAAAAAAAAGGTGGGTCGGTCTGCGATTCAATTGCCTCTGAAGAGGGGGGAAGAGTATACTTCCTTATATGCGGGAATTGATTTGGCTGTTAGGCTAGTGCCGGTACATTCGGCCAGCTTTCGGCTGAGGGGCAGTACAGGAACTGGGGCACGGTATGGGATCGTGTATTGCAGATGGGTTGCTCCATATAGGGTGCCGTTTTCGAAACGTTCAGATCCTTCTTATGATGGCCAGTCGGGGGATTTTTGGGTATCTCAGCGAGCATGCCTTACCTGGATTGGTTGTCTGTTTTCCCGGCGGGTTCCAATATCTGAGCCGCCGGTGTGGGACGTTCTAACATCGGGTGGTACGTTTCAGGGCGCCCTTAGCTCTGGGGACAACAGAGGGCCTCACGGCAAACATTACATTCCCAGTAATTGCAATGGATTCTTTTTGTATGGAATGTGGGCTTCTGGGTCACAAGCCAGCGAGGCTATAAGATGCAGTCCAAGGGACCTTTAGAGTATGCAAGGTACGAGTACGTCAACTACAAGGGGTGCGGGAAAAATTGTTGTTATCTGGCGCAGCATAATCCCCTTGTGAAAAAAAATAAATAAATAAATAAATAAATAAATAAAATAAAAATAAAAATAAATTTTTATGGTACGGGCGGCGGCTACTGCGGGATTAGGGGCTCCCGCTCACTTGGTGAGCACTACGAATTATTGTTGGGGGGACTGGTGGGCGCGGCAGGTTTTCCTAGAATCGATCAATGGGTGGGCTTTTGCTTGTCATGTCTCATCAGCGATGGTGACTTGGAACTAGTCACGGATGCTGCAGACTCCATGTGGCGGTAGCCTGGTTTCAGAGGGCCATGCTTGTTTTTAAGGCCGGTTTTTGACAGTACCGGGTTTCGGTGCGATTGTTCAAATTGTAGTTACCTGACAAATTTGGGGGGTAATCCTTCTACAACCAAAGGTCTGTTGTAACTGGGATTATCTTGGGTGTTACAGGGTTTTATCTACTGACCAGGGCATCCGTTCCGGTTGTTTTGTTTGTGGGGGTCATTTGGTACTGTGCTGCTTACAGGGGATACATTCATCTACGCTGGACACTTATCAGGGATTGATACCACTTTGGCTGTTGCTTGGTATCGTTTCAGTGGGGACAGGTTCAGGGAGTTGTCGTTAGAAACGGTCCTACTTTGGCACTGCGGTAAAGAGGTTAACCAACTTATAGTAAGGCTACTTGGTACGCCTACTTTAAGGTTAGGCAGGCATGGTTCGCTTGCTCAACAGGAGGCAGGTCCCGAGGAGGTCATTTCGCAGCATACGCTGCTCTTTATTATTAAGATGGTATTGGAATGGGTATCTCGGCAGCTGCTATTACCGCAAGTTGGCGGGTTTGGCCTTTTTTTTGTTAAGTGGCAAGGGCAACGTTCCACATCAAAGAGTCTTTAGGTTAACACAGACGGTTTAGGGGTACAGGTTGGGGACAAGGAGAGGGATGGGAGGCGCCCTTTCTTCTTTTAAAGGTTTACAGGTTTTGTATTTGGTTTGCTAACGGTCTACAGCTCTCTTTATACAAGGGCTTTATTGGGACAGCAGTTGCACTAGTGTTCTTTGGTCGGGACAGGCGGCCAGGGGTCTAGGAGTCCTTTCTTCTACATGAGGACAGGTGTGTCCTTATCAAAGTT